>CM022301.1:609832614-611032614 GCA_011799875.1 Thinopyrum elongatum | reverse complement strand
AAAGAGTACTGGACATGTTGGTTAGGACAGGGGAGCAAGATCCTAATGTAGTTTAAAGAGGTTGCCAAATTCTGTCATGCCCATAATGTGCTTGACAGAATGCTAGGGCTATTTACAAGATTCCTAAGAAAGTGATATTTGGCAGAATGGTGTCTCACTGGATGATAGAGATGGTGGTGGTGTTGGTTTGGCAAAAAGAAATACTTGCTAGTGCAAGTTTTTCCAGAATTCATTTCTGGACAGAGACTACAGGGGAATATTTGGTAGATCTAAATGATGCAAATGAAGCTGATCTTCGGGACTTAAGGTTTTGGTTGGAAGGACTATGAGTGGGAAAAATTTCAGGATTTTTGGAGCAAGAAAAAATGGGGTTGTAGTAGAAACTCAAATTCAGGACAGAAATGAAAAGAGATTGTTTCACTCAAATTTTTCAAAAGACCAAGTTTGGTTTTTGCATAAAAGTGATATGTAGGCATCACATGACCTCCCATAATTTTTGTGGGATTTTAAAAGAATTATTTAAAATAGTTGTAGTGCAACAGAGGCATTTAAAATATTGAAATAGTTATTAAAAGAATTGTTTTGGGCAATTTTTATTATGAAAATAATTCTTACTGTTATTAAAATGTAATTGAAATGATTTGAGAAAACTACCAAAGCCACAATATTATTTCCAAAAATTTCTATATGGAGGGAAGAATTTTGAAAAACAGAAACAGAAAATGGTTCTGAAATTAATAAAAGACCTAGTAAAAATTCAAAATTTTAGTTCTGGCCAAATTTTATTTAGTAAAAACATGATTAAATTTTTGGGGTGTTACAAGTAATCCATCGTTTCCCACAGACAGTACATGGACAATACATAAAACCATTCTGCTTGGTTGCCTCAGCCACTTCGAGAAAATTATGCAGGCCCGTAGTGTAGTCGGAGGTGCGTCGGTCATCACTGTACAACCATTGCCGGTTCATCTGCGTGCATTATATAATTAAGTATATCAAAAACCATTACAGAACATCATGAATAGAGGAAATGACCAAGTTAATACAAGTTCATCATCACATTAAAACCAAAGTACAGTAGTGATCAAATGTTATTACTGAAAAAATAAATACATAAAGTTCATACATAGTTCTCATAGAACAACATACAGCTCTCTAGAGCATCTAATTAAAACATACATTGAAACTAATATACAACTATGTAAAACATTTAAATGCAACAACAAATGCGATCAAAATCGCAACTAAGGTAACAATTGATCCAACAGCATAATGATATCAAGCCTCATTATCAATGGCATATTTTCAAATCTTTCTAATCTTCAAGCGCATTGCATCCATCTGGATCTTGTGTAGATCGACGACATCGGCACCATGCAACTCCAATTTCATCTTCTCTTCTTCAATTCTTTTCAATTTTTCTTTCAAATAATTGTTTTTTTTCAACTAAATTTAACCTCTTGACAAGAGGGTCGGTTGGAATTTCCTGTTCACATACCTCCTAGATAAAGACATCTATGTCAAGTTGGTCGGCATAATTGTCATAAACACTAAATAAAACAAATAGTTATAATAGATAATATACCACATCCGAATCATAGACCGGACGAGAGCCGACGGGGGCAGATTCCAAAACCATGGCACTATATAATAACAAACAATAATATAAGTAAGAAAATTATACAAGTAGCTATATAACTCATACAACAAGTAAGAATTTTTTTTCTTTTAAAAAGAAGATAAGAACAAGAGGCTCACCACAGTGGTGCCGGCGACGAGATCGGCGCGTGCGATCGACGGCGGTGAGGACGGGGACATTGGTGCACCGCCAAACCTAGACAAATCTTGGGGAAAATGGAGCTTGGAGGTCGAGCTTGGAGAGGAGAACGCTTAAGTGTGGGTCGGGCATTTCATCGAAAACCTCATGTGTATAGGAGGTGAGAACAGAGTAGCACACACCTCCCACACGCTGGCCGGCCAAAAACAGAGGAGAGGGCGGGCAGGGGGCTATATATTGGCATTTTATTAGTCCCGGTTTGTGTCTAGAACCGGGACTGAAGACAGACCTTTAGTCCCGGTTCCAAACACGAACCGGTTGCGCCAGGAGCGAGGCCCTTTAGTACTGGTTGGTGTCTGGAACTGGGACTAAAGGCCCCAGACGAACCGGATCTAATGCCTGTCGAGGCCCGGCCGGCGTCCTGGCCGCTCGAACCGGGACTGATGCCCCCATTAGTCCCAGTTCATAACACGACCGGGACTGTTGCTCCGAACCGGCAAAAACCATAGCCCTGTTTTCTACTAGTGGCGCGATCTCCACGTCCTCGCATCCCAAGCTATCTCAGATGCGGGCGCAAAGCACAAGCTCAAGTCCCTCCATAAGGAGTCGCCTGACGGCTCAGTCGGTTGAGATTTCAAGGCTCAAGGTTTGTAAATTTCATATATGCCATTGTCTTTGCATTCTTTGTGTCGCAACCTATATGTGAAAGAACACCGGTATTACAGGCCGCGCTGGAGGCATCCGAGGCCGCACGTGCAAGAGCCGCGGCCGAATAGGAGGAATGGCTGCAGGCTGAAGTGGCGGCTAAAGGGAAGCAGGCGGCCGAACAGAAAGAAGAAATGCTGGCCGAAAGGGCGGAAAGGGAGAAGCTCGCATCCGACTTAGTAGTTAGTACTTTCCCATATCGACGCCTATCCATATTAACTGATTGACCAACTTGAAACAATGCTGATGTGTTGACCCTCGCCTCTGTAGGGGTTACGGGACATGTGGGCAGCAATGATGAGCGGCGGCCCGCCTCCTCCTACTCCTCCTTCAGGTTTGTCATGATGTGTTGACCCTCGTTCTCGTCCTATGTAGTGGACTATGTAGTGGACTTGTGAACTGGTTGTTTCATATGTTTTGTGTTCGTTGATGCACTATGTAGTGAACTATGTTTTGAACTTGTCGTGAGCTATGTTTTGAACTTGTTGCTATATACGAGTTTAGTTCGTATGTGATGTCACTTTGAGATATAATGATGTGATATATGTGCTGTGGAATCATGTCAAACAACATATATGTGCTGCTTGTCAATTGCAGGGACTTAGGACAGAACAGACAGTTATGTACTGTGCTGGTACCTTCTGCCGAGTTCCGCACTCGGTGATGTTAGCCTTTGTCGAGTGCAGAGCTCGGTAAAGGTGGCGCCTGAGCTACGCTGACACTGCCAGCTCTTTCCCGAGAATGGAGACACTCGGGAAACAGGACATGTGGCATGACCTGACTACACGCAGAGAACTATGCCGAGTTCCGAAGGCAGAGAGCTTGGCAAACATTTATGCCATTGGAGAAAAAGAATTTTCTTAAATACTTTACCGAGTATGTCAAAAAGGAGACACTCGGCAAACATTTACTGTCACGGAAAAAAGTATTTTGGTAAATACTTTGCCGAGTGCTCGTCGGCGGGGGCTCGGCAAACATTTACTGTTAGGGAAAAATGTATTTTCGTAAATATGTTGCCGAGTACTTGATGCCCAATCTCGGCAAAGATGAACTGTATGTGACGGAGCGGTCAAGCGTAAACGGCCGTGCCACCTGTCACTTGTTTGCCGGGTGCCATAGCAGAGGATCTCGGCATACATCACATAAATCGAGTGTTCTTTTTTTGCCAAGCATATTGTACCATACTCTTGGCAACTACCGGCGTGTGGGCTTTTCCCCTATCAAAGCCAATATCAGATCACTGTCCCTGTGTTATCTCAATTGGAACTTGCATCCCAAAGGCTCAAATCTTTATGTTTGAAAACTTTTGGCTAGAGCATCACAATTTCAAGGAAACAGTTCAAGATAATTGGCAACAGCCCCTGATAGAAAGTGTCATTGCAAAGTTGATTACAACAAAGTTTAAAAGACTCAGAAAAGGGCTAAAGATTTGGAGCAAGAACATCTCCAATTTGGCTGGCAATATCCGGGCAACCAATAATGTTATCATGATGTGGGATCAGTTTGAGGAATACAGGCAGCTTAATGACATTAAACAGAATAGCAAAGAAATGCTTACGGAACATTTGTTAAAGCTACTTTCCTTTCAGAGAATCTATTGGAGGCAGAGGGCCACAATTAGGTGGGTAAAATTTGGAGATGAAAATTCAAAATTCTTTCAAGCAAAGGCCACCATCAAATACAGACATAATTACATACAGAGTCTGCAAGATGAACATGGTAATGAGCAAATAGAACATCATGCCAAGGCAGCAATTCTCTGGAAATCATTTAAAGACAGACTGGGACAGAATGGCAGTACATCAGACCCTTTAAACTTGATCAACCTCATCACAAGAATTGATGGCCTGCAAGATCTAGATGTTCCATTTACAAAAAAAGAAATAGATGAGGTGATCAAGCAGCTCCCACCAGATAAAGCTCCAGGCCCAGATGGATTCAATGGAGATTTCATTAGAGCTTGCTGGAGTATTATTGCTGAAGATTTCTATAAACTGATTGATGATTTCTATCAAGGCACTATATCACTCCAAAGCATTAATGCTTCCTTCATCACCTTAATACCAAAGAAAGACAACCCAGTTAGAGCAAGTGACTTCAGACCTATTTCCTTATTGAACTGCACTATAAAAATCATCACAAAGCTGTTGGCAAACAGGTTGCAGAAAGTCATCCTTCAAATTGTGCACACCAACCACTATGGGTTTATCAAAAACAAAACCATTCATGACTGCCTTGGTTGGGCATTTGAGTACATTCATCAATGTCAGCAATCTAAAAAGCCAATTGTATTGCTCAAACTGGACTTTGAAAAGGCATTTGATCCGCTCAGTCATAAAGCAATAATAGCAATTCTGAGGGCTAGAGGTTTTGGAGAGAGATGGATCAAGTGGATCACCATGTTACTTTCATCAGGTACCTCATAAGTTCTGCTTAATGGAGTCCCAGGCAAAGTTTTCCACTTTAGACAAAGAGTCAGGCAAGGAGACCCCATCTCTCCACTTCTCTTTGTTCTAGCAGCTGATTTCCTTCAGTCAGGGCTCAATGAGGCAATGCATCAGAATTTAGGCCTTCCACCTATTGGTTGCCAAGCTTGCCTAGATTTTCCTGTTATTCAGTATGCTGATGATACCATACTAGTGCTCCCTGCAGATTTAAAACAATTGACACATGTCAAGAACCTCATTTTGCACTATACAGAGTTTACTGGCTCAAAGTCAATTATGAAAAATCTTTCATGGTGCTAATAAATGTGACTAAACCATGCATGGCTAGCTTACTCAACATCATGGGGTGCAAGCAGGGACATTTCCCATTCACATACCTTGGTTTGCCTCTGGGCACAACAAAACCAAAAATTGAGGATTTTAATCCAATGATGCAAAGGATAGAGAGAAGGCTCACAGGATGCTTTACTATGCTTTCTTATGATGGCAGATTGATACTTATTAAATCTGTCTTTGCAGCATTGACAATCTTCTTCATGTGCACCCTGGCTTTGCCTGCTGGAGTAATTGAACAGGTAAACAAATACTTGAGAAATTTTCTATGGAGAAAAATTGGTATGGAGGACAAGGGGACAGCACTAATTGCTTGGTCCAAAGTATGCCAGCCAAAAAAGCAGGGAGGCTTGGGAATTCTGGACATTGCCCTTCACAATAAAGCTCTACTCATGAAAAATCTAATCAAGTTCCTCAACAGGGATGATATCCCTTGGGTCAATCTTGTCTGGGAGAAATATTATCATACTGAGGCACCAAGGGGAAAGGCAGAAGGCTCCTTCTGGTGGAAGATTCATATTGCACTCTTAGAGAGGTTTAAACAAATGAGCAACTGCACTATTAGCTCAGGTCAATCTGTATTGTTCTGGAGAGACAAATGGCAAGATCAGATTTTGCAGCACTCACTCCCACAACTCTACTCCTTTGCAATCAATGAGGACCAAACTGTTCAACACTTCTTTGAAGCACAAGATTGGACTGATCACTTCCACCTCCCAATGTCAGTAGAAGCTTATGATCAATTTAATCAAATTGCAGAATTTGCTCCCCAGCTGCCTCCACATAGAAAGGATATTTAGACCATAAAGGGAACTGTTGGAAAAGCTACAGCCATTCATATCTACAACCAGATGATGGACCACAAGGAAGAACATCCAATTTTTAACATCATTTGAGCAGTTCTAGTAAACTAAAGCACAAAATTTTCTTTTGGCTGGTTGCACACTGCAGAATCAACACCAGGGCGCTTCCAGGGAGAAAAGGCATGCATTTAGAGGACCCTTTCTGCCCAAACTGTAACCAGAAGGCAGAGGAGACAACTATGCACCTTCTTTGGGACTGCAATTTTGCCCAAGATTGTTGGAACTCACTGATCCCAAACAGACAGAGAGGAACATCAGTGTTTGAGGACACCATCCTAGCAATGAACTGCTTGCCAAAACAATTTGTTGCAGAAATAGTTATACTGGGATGCTGGAACATTTGGATTCAGAGAAATGGGAAAGTCTTCAAGGCACTTCAACACACTATTCAATCAAGGCGATTTCACCTCAAGAAAGATTTAAGACTTCTTCGACACAAGATCAAAAACAAGTTTGAAATTAGTTTCTTACAGTGGATAGACAATAACATGTAATAGCATGATTTCCATACCTAGAGCAGGCATTGGCTGATCCTTTGGCCAAACTTTGACCCCTCTGGAGTTTGTACTATATTTTATTTTTTAATATATTTACCGTAGAACTATTCTTCTACGGTGTTGGCTTCAAAAAACTACTGGCGTGTGCCGTGTCCTGCTGTCTGCCGAGAGCCACACTGTGTTGGGTTCAAAAAACTACCGGCGTGTGCCGTGTCCTGCTGTCTGCCGAGAGCCACACTCAGCTTACATGACCTTTACCATGATCCCATGTTCTGATACTCGACAAACACCAATGTACTCGGTAACGACGATTTTTACAGTAGTGCCTCCACGCCGCCGCCTGCTGAAGTCGACGGACTGCACGCCGCTCCTCTCTCTCCCTGAGGCGTGTCCATGCACAAGCCGTCGTGGATCTCGCATTGTCCCCTGCCACTTTTCGGTTTCGTTCATGAACCCCCACACGGTGAAAACTGATCGAGGCGGCCGACGAGGGCCTCACGCCGCCGCCGGCCACGGCAGCGGACCGCGTGCTCCGCCATAGTATATAGAACTCAGAAGCCGCGGCTCCAACTCTGACCGCGGCGTTGGTGGCAGCGAGAAGAGGTCACACTGGGGCAGCAGGGGACAGGGTGCAGGGTTTCGCAGCTGCCACAATGAGGCTGCTGCTGCCGTTGTTTCAGCACTAAAACTCAGGTTTTTGCCGGTGCCTAAATTTTATCCTCTGCTGATCATGATTATTTTACTTGTCCTTCCTCTACAGAATTGAGCGCATGTTTTTTATTATAGTATAGCCTTTGAAAACATTATATTTCCAGCCTGCACATTACTTGAAACATAGTTAAACTATGCTCAACTCTTGTTACATTTCTCTATTATTATTTTTCCGGGTGGTTACATTTCTCTATGGCCACAAAGTTCAAGCATTAGTATATATACATACTTTGGTCACAGTATGATCATCCAATACAATATGACACATCCCGCTAGATTTCTTCAGTTATAAATCTGGTTATGTACTTCTCTTTGTGTAATTAAGTCTGGATTACTAGATCTTATGCAAATGGCTTTTTATTTCAGCAAATGTTGATTTGAATATGTTAAATGAATCTTTGCAAATCCAACAAAGGGGTGGGAATATCTGCAGCATGAAGTTTCTCCTGCTGATAGGGCGTTCTTCTTCATGGTTGTGGCATGATCATGGTGCACACATATATATTGAAGGTGTTCTGCTATCAGTGGCAATGGTTCTTCTGCTGTTGTAAGTGATGTCTTAAGTGTTGTGTTGTTACATATTAGAGTAAAAGATTTAGTGTGTATGAAGAATAATACTAGGGAGTCAGGCTGCATTTGACCTTAGTTCTGACAAAATTAATCTTTATTTGTTTGCTAGGTTGTGTGTCGTAACATCACTACATGCTGTAGTGAATTTTTTTTCCTTTAGAATTCTACATTATGAAATTTGGCTCTAAAAAAGGAGGGCAAAAACAGAAGGTCAAGCAACTGATGTTTGATCCATAGCGAAGAACGGGAGTTTGTTCTATTATGTTCGTCAGTGTACGGAGGAATTGAGGCCGAAATAGTGATATATATTTGCTTGAGGTTATGAATTATTTTCTGCTGTTACTTGCATCTTTCTAGATTTTTCTTCTTCTTGCAGTTCTTCCCGTTTTCCCATGCCATCTTCTTATTGAAGCTGCTACATCAGATTAAGTAAGTATATCCTCCTTTGTTGTCCAAGTTTGTTCTATTCTATTTGTTCGTCCGAAGTCTGTACAGAGGAGTTGAGACTGAGAGTGACATGGATTTTCTTGACATTTTAAATTATTTTCTGCTGTCGAGTTTGCATGCTATACTGTATGATTAATGAGTATTGAGAAAAGTAGTGGCAAGCATTTGGTTGATTAAGCTCCTGCATTTACAAGTAAATCAGGGTAGTTTATTGCAATATGATCTGCATGATAGAAAACGATCGTATTTTATTTTGTTTTGTGATTGCTTCAAATTGCTTCAAATATAACTCATATTTGGATATGAGTAGTTCTGTCAACAATAATAACTTGAAACATGCTTTTATCATGACTCTAAAGTTTATTGATGATGCTTTGTTACAAGATATGGGGAGAGGCTATTTCCACTGTAATTCAAGGCCGGTCGTAGATTACATGGCTAAGCAGCACACTTATATGGGTAATTGTTTATTATTTTTATTTAAATTAAAATGATTTATGTATTCTGCTGGAGCAGTCACATGCCATATTACATGGCTACTAGTGAGGAAGTAATCAAGCCTTATACTCCGACTACAGTGGATTCTGATATTTGATACTTTGAGCTTTTTATACGCCTGCTGCGGACATTCAGGTAAATCTGGAGTCGTCGGTGAACTTGTTGGTGAATCATTTTCGTTCAGCAAACCAGACACTAATGTGACTTGCTGTCTCAGATATTGAGATGCGGGCCTCCTCCGATGAACAAAGCCATCGCTGCAAACCTAGACGACCTTGGCTACATCAAGGAGATGCAGTTCCAGTTAGAAGTTTCGACGGTGGACTGACTGATGCCATTTAGCTAGTATATAGACAAAATGTCCATAGTCCATGAAGTGGCATTTCTGATGAATGATAACCAGCCTAATTGAGAGGTTGTGAGGTTGTGTCAGGTATATCATAATGCATGTTGATGCGTGTCCAGTGTCACTTGTGTCCGTAATGTTATTATTGCTGAAACACAGAAGCTAACAGCTGGATTATATCAGCATGCCAGAAATGAGTTAGTATTTGATGAACTGTTCAAGCTCTTGAGAAATAAATATACATCATTTTAGACAAGACATCGTCTTTAATAATTAACAATAATCGCCATTTTCCATGGCAATACACTTCAGCTGCATGAGTAAACATAGTGCAAAAATATTGCATCAAGAGGACGGGCGACACAGGGGCGCCCCAACCCTAGCCGCCACCAGCCTAAACCAACACCACCACCCCGCCTCCGCCGCCGGTGGCCGTCGCCGGCGGCGGCAAAGGCCTGCTCCTAAAACCGGGGACTCACGCTCCTCCCTCAAATCCAAGCTCTCCCTCGCTTAGATGCTATGGCGGCTCTCGGCGCTGGATGTAGCGGCGTGCTGCGCGGGCTCCTGCCCGCCAGCTGGTCCGGCTGGTTGATGCCGGGTGGCAGCCCACTCTACCTCTCTGGTTCGTCCGCTACGGCTGCGGCCGTCGGCGACCTGGCGCCTCACGGTGTGGGAGATCCTTGCCCTGAGCCTCCTCTCCCTCCCTTCAGATCCAAATGGTCTCCGCCCTGCGTGGGCTGCGCCGTGGCCAGTGCTTGTGGCCTGCGGCGCGCTCGTGCTCTCGTGTTGGTCATCCAGGAAGCCGGCGATGCTCCGTCCTGCTGCGGTGGGGGGTGGCGGCCACGGGTGCCATCCGGTGGCCGCGAATCTGGGGGCCCCCTGAACAGATCCGGTCCGCGGCGACTCGTGCGCCGGCCGGCCGGGGCGTTTGGGGGCCGGAGGAGTTGCGGGTGTGCCGGCCCTGGCTGTGCAGTGGAGAGGCCGAATCGGGCTTGTGCAGCGGTGCTCTGGGAGAAATCCCTGCTCACTTTGTGTGAGCGGACCACGACGGCGCCACCACGGCGTCGTATACCTTCCTGAGGCATGGTCTTCGAGCTGTTCCGCGTGGATCTGCTTCGGCGTGGTACATGTCGTCTTGCGGTAGGGATGTGCTCAAACTCCGGGTGAGAACCCTGCTTCGATTATGTCGATGTCAACTGCAGCGGCGTCTTTGGATGTCGTTTACCTTGCGTGAGGTGCCATTGTGGAGCTCCAGCGCTTACGGTACATAGTTTTGTGGTCTTCGGGTGAAAACCTAAGATCGGGCTCACCGGATCGGATGACGGTGTTGTGTCCTCAACAACACTACCTTCTTCGAGGCATCATCTTGGAGGCACAAACGATGGCTCATGTTGCTGCGTGTTGTTCATGGTGGTGTGTTTGGTGGTGGTGGTGTGGCCAGCTTGGGGCCAACGGTGGTGTTTCTTTTTCATGTGCTTCTCTTCGACTGTCCTTCACATGGTTTCTGTCCTGTTGACGTGCATGATCAAGACCCTACAATGGTTGCCGTTGTGATGCGGCGAGCCTCGGGTTCTTGGTGTTGTCTCGATTCACCTTTGCTCAATGACGACGCAATGATGCCTCCCCAACCTGTTAATCGTTTCGACCTTCCATGGCGGATCTCCCAGTCAAGGTTCGTGTTAAGGTTTGGCACTCGTTGATTATGGACAATCCTCTGTTGTGCCGTGGGGATCTGTACGCACGACGGGCGGTGTGTTAGGTTGTTTGTCGAGTCTGGGTATTGTGATCCCTCGTCAACACCCCACAATTACTTGGGTCTCTCGTGGTGCTGGTCTTTTTGCCTGCTAGCTAGGTCGTGCCTTCTCCTGGGCGTCAATTTTTTCTCATCTTCTGTAATCTTTTTACTTGTACGGTTTTCAGCCTGGTTTTCTGTTGGAAATATGCCCTAGAGGCAATAATAAAGTGGTTATTATTATATTTCCTTGTTCATGATAATTGTCTATTGTTCATGCTATAATTGTATTAACCGGATACCATAATACATGTGTGAATACATAGATCACAAAATGTCCCTAGTAAGCCTCTAGTTGACTAGCTCGTTGATCAATAGATGGTTATGGTTTCCTGACCATGGACATTAGATGTCGTTGATAACGGGATCACATCATTAGGAGAATGATGTGATGGACAAGACCCAATCCTAAGCATAGCACAAGATCGTGTAGTTCAGTTGCTAGAGCTTTTCTAATGTCAAGTATCATTTCCTTAGACAATGAGATTGTGCAACTCCCGGATACCGTAGGAATGCTTTGGGTGTGCCAAACGTCACAACGTAACTGGGTGGCTATAAAGGCACACTATGGGTATCTCCGAAAGTGTCTGTTGGGTTGGCACGAATCGAGGCTGGGATTTGTCACTCCATGTGACGGAGAGGTATCTCTGGGCCCACTCGGTAGGACATCATCATAATGAGCTCAATGTGACCAAGGAGTTGATCACGGGATGATGTGTTACGAACGAGTAAAGAGACTTGCCGGTAACGAGATTGAAAAAGGTATAGGGATACCGACGATCGAATCTCGGGCAAGTATCATACCGGTAGACAAAGGGAATTGTGTACGGGATTGATTGAATCCCCGACATCATGGTTCATCCAATGAGTTCATCGTGGGACATGTGGGAGCCAACATGGGTATCCAGATCCCGCTGCTGGTTATTGGCCGGAGAGATATCTCGGTCATGTCTGCATGGTTCCCGAACCCGTAGGGTCTACACACTTAAGGTTCGGTGACGCTAGGGTTGTTATGGGAAATAGTATGTGGTTACCGAATGTAGTTCGGAGTCCCGGATGAGATCCCGGACAACACAAGGAGTTCCGGAATGGTCCGGAGATGAAGATTTATATATGGGAAGTCATCATACAATCACCGGAAGTGTTCGGGGGTTTTCCGGTATTGTACCGGGACCACCGAAGGGGTTCCGGGGGTCCACCTGCCCCAGAGGGCCCTATGGGCTGTATGTGGGAGGGAACCAGCCCCTAAGTGGGCTGGGCGCCATCCCCCCCTAGGGCTCATGCGCCTAGGGTTGGGGGAAACCCTAAAGGGGGGCGCCCCCCTTGGCTTGGGGGGCAAGCCCCCTCCCCCTGGCCGCCGCCCCCCCTCTAGATCTGATCTAGAGGGGCCGACCCCCTTCCCCCTTGGCCCTATAAATAGAGGGGAGGAGGGAGGGCAGCAGCACCTCATCCAAGGCGCAGCCCTCCCCCTCTCCAACACCCCCTCCTCCTCCGTTGAGCTTGGCGAAGCCCTGCCGGAGAACTGCCAACTCCACCACCACGCCGTCGTGCTGCCGGAGTTGTCTTCCCCAACCTCTCCCTCATCCTTGCTGGATCAAGGCGCGGGAGACGTCACCGGGCTGCACGTGTGTTGAACGCGGAGGCGCCGTTGTTCGGCGCTTAGATCGGAATCGACCGCGATCTGAATCGCTACGTGTACGACTCCTCCAACCGCGTTCTTGCAACGCTTCCGCATCGCGATCTTCAAGGGTATGAAGATGCACTCCTCTCTCTCTCTCGTTGCTAGTCTCTCCATAGATTGATCTTGGTGATGCATAGGAAAAAAAAATTGATTTACTACTACGTTCCCCAACAGTGGCATCATGAGCTAGGTCTATGCGTAGTTTCTATGCACGAGTAGAACACAAGTTGTTGTGGGCGTCGATATTGTCAATTTACTTGTCGTTACTAGTCTTATCTTGATTCGGCGACATCGTGGGATGAAGCGGTCCGGACCGACCTGACACGTACGCTTACGTGAGACAGGTTCTACCGACTGACATGCACTAGTTGCATAAGGTGGCTAGCGGGTGTCTGTCTCTCCCACTTTAGTCGGATCGGATTCGATGAAAAGGGTCCTTATGAAGGGTAAATAGAAATTGGCATATGACGTTGTGGTTGTGGCGTAGGTAAGAAACGTTCTTGCTAGAAACCTATAGCAGCCACATAAAAAAAAATTTGCAACAACAATTAGAGGACGTCTAACTTGTTCTTGCAGCATATGCCGTGTGATGTGATATGGCCAAAAGGATGTGATGAATGATATATGTGATGTATGAGATTGATCATGTTCTTGTAATAGGAATCACGACTTGCATGTCGATGAGTATGACAACCGGCAGGAGCCATAGGAGTTGTCTTAATTTATTGTATGACCTGCGTGTCAATGAAAACATCATGTAATTACTTTACTTTATTGCTAACCGTTAGCCATAGTAGTAGAAGTAATAGTTGGCGAGACAACTTCGTGAAGACACGATGATGGAGATCATGATGATGGAGATCATGATGATGGAGATCATGGTGTCATGCCGGTGACGATAATGATCATGGTGCCCCGAAGATGGAGATCAAAAGAAGCAAAATGATATTGGCCATATCATGTCACTTTATGATTTGCATGTGATGTTTATCATGTTTACATCTTATTTGCTTAGAACGACGGTAGCATAAATAAGATGATCCCCCGCTAAAATTTCAAGAAAGTGTTCCCCCTAACTGTGCACCGTTGCAAAGGTTCGTTGTTTCGAAGCACCACGTGATGATCGGGTGTGATAGATTCTAACGTTCGAATACAACGGGTGTAAGCCAGATTTACACATGCAAAATACTTAGGTTGACTTGACGAGCCTAGCATGTACAGACATGGCCTCGGAACACGGAAGACCGAAAGGTCGAACATGAGTCGTATAGAAGATACGATCAACATGGAGATGTTCACCGTTGATGACTAGTCCGTCTCACGTGATGATCGGACACGGCCTAGTCGATTCGGATCATGTATCACTTAGATGACTAGAGGGATGTCTATCTGAGTGGGAGTTCATTGAATAATTTGATTAGATGAACTTAATTATCATGAACTTAGTCTAAAATCTTTACAATATGTCTTGTAGATCAAATGGCCCACGCTAATGTTGCCCTCAACTTCAACGCTTTCCTAGAGAAAACCACGCTGAAAGACGATGGTAGCAACTACACGGACTGGGTCCGTAACCTGAGGATTATCCTCATAGCTGCCAAGAAAGCATATGTCCTTGAAGCACCGCTAGGTGACACACCTGTTTTCACAGCAACTCAAGACGTTATGAACGCCTGGCAGTCGCGTAGTGATGATTACTCCCTGGTTCAGTCCGGCATGCTTTACAGCTTAGAACCGGGGCTCCAAAAGCGTTTTGAGCAACACGGAGCATATGAGATGTTCCAAGAGCTAAAAATGATTTTCCAAGCTCATGCCCGGGTCGAGAGATATGAAGTCTCCGACAAGTTCTACAGTTGTAAGATGGAGGAGAATAGTTCTGTCAGCGAGCATATACTCAAAATGTCTGGGTTGCACAACCGCTTGTCTCAGCTGGGAGTTAATCTCCCGGATGACGCGGTCATTGACAGAATCCTTCAGTCGCTTCCACCTAGCTACAAGAGCTTTGTGATGAACTTCAATATGCAGGGGATGGAAAAAACCATTCCTGAGGTGTATTCAATGCTGAAATCAGCGGAGGTGGAGATCAAAAAGGAACATCAAGTGTTGATGATGAATAAAACCACTAAGTTCAAGAAAGGCAAGGGTAAAAAGAACTTCAAGAAGGACGACAAGGGAATTGCCGCGCCCGGTAAGCAAGCTACCGGGAAGAAGCCAAAGAATGGACCCAAGCCTGAGAGTGAATGCTTTTATTGCAAGGGAAACGGTCACTGGAAGCGGAACTGCCCCAAGTACTTAGCGGATAAGAAGGCCGGCAATACCAAAGGTATATGTGATATACATATTATTGATGTGTACCTTACCAGCGCTCGTAGTAGCTCCTGGGTATTTGATACCGGTGCGGTTGCTCATATTTGTAACTCAAAACAGGAGCTGCGGAATAAGCGGAGACTGGCAAAGGACGAGGTGACGATGCGCGTCGGGAATGGTTCCAAGGTCGATGTGATCGCCGTCGGCACGCTACCTCTACATCTACCTTCGGGATTAGTTTTAAACCTCAATAATTGTTATTTAGTACCAGCTTTGAGCATGAACATTGTATCAGGATCTCGTTTGATGCGAGATGGCTACTCATTTAAATCCGAGAATAATGGTTGTTCTATTTATATGAGAGATATGTTTTATGGTCATGCCCCGCTGGTCAATGGTTTATTCTTATTGAATCTCAAATGTGATGTTACACATATTCATAATGTGAATGCCAAAAGATGTAAGGTTGATAATGATAGTCCCACATACTTGTGGCACTGCCGCCTTGGTCACATTGGTGTCAAACGCATGAAGAAACTCCATGCAGATGGACTTTTGGAGTCTCTTGATTATGAATCATTTGACACGTGCGAACCATGCCTCATGGGCAAGATGACCAAGACTCCGTTCTCCGAAACAATGGAGCAAGCAACCAACTTATTGGAAATCATACATACTGATGTGTGCGGTCCAATGAGTGTTGAGGCTCGCGGTGGTTATCGTTATGTTCTCACCCTCACTGATGACTTAAGTAGATATGGGTATGTCTACTTAATGAAACACAAGTCTAAGACCTTTGAAAAGTTCAAGGAATTTCAGAGTGAGGTTGAGAATCAACGTGACAGGAAAATAAAGTTCTTACGATCAGATCGTGGAGGGGAATATTTGAGTCATGAATTTGGCACGCACTTAAGGAAATGTGGAATTGTTTCACAACTCACGCCGCCTGGAACACCTCAGCGTAATGGTGTGTCCGAACGTCGTAATCGCACTCTATTAGATATGGTGCGATCTATGATGTCTCTTACCGATCTACCGCTATCATTTTGGGGTTATGCTTTAGAGACTGCCACATTCACTTTAAATAGAGCTCTGTCGAAATCCGTTGAGACGACACCGTATGAATTATGGTTTGGGAAGAAACCTAAGCTGTCGTTTCTGAAAGTTTGGGGATGCGATGCTTATGTCAAGAAACTTCAACCTGAAAAGCTCGAACCCAAATCGGAAAAATGCGTCTTCATAGGATACCCTAAGGAAACTATTGGGTATACCTTCTACCTTAGATCCGAAGGCAAGATCTTTGTTGCCAAGAATGGATCCTTTCTGGAGAAAGAGTTTCTCTCGAAAGAAGTAAGTGGGAGGAAAGTAGAACTTGATGAGGTACCCCCTCTTGAACCTGAGAGTAGCGCAGCTCAGGAAGATGTTTCTGTGGTGCCTGCACCGACTAGAGAGGAAATTAATGATGATGATCATGAAACTTCGGATCAAGTTGCTACTGAACTTCGTAGGTCCACGAGGACACGTTCCGCACCAGAGTGGTACGGCAACCCTGTCCTGGAAGTCATGTTGTTAGACAACGGTGAACCTTCGAACTATGAAGAAGCGATGGCGGGCCCGGATTCCAACAGATGGCTTGAAGCCATGAAATCCGAGATAGGATCCATGTATGAAAACGAAGTATGGACTTTGACAGACTTGCCCGATGATCGGCAAGCCATAGAGAACAAATGGATCTTTAAGAAGAAGACAGACGCAGATGGTAATGTGACCATCTATAAGGCTCGACTTGTCGCTAAGGGTTATCGACAAGTTCAAGGGGTTGACTACGATGAGACCTTCTCACCCGTAGCGAAGCTGAAGTCCGTCCGAATCATGTTAGCAATTGCCGCATTCTATGATTATGAGATATGGCAAATGGACGTCAAAACGGCATTCCTTAATTGTTTCCTTAAGGAAGAATTGTATATGATGCAACCGGAAGGTTTTGTCGATCCTAATAATGCTGACAAGGTATGCAAGCTCCAGCGCTCAATCTATGGGCTGGTGCAAGCATCTCGGAGTTGGAACATTCGCTTTGATGAGATGATCAAAGCGTTTTGGTTTACACAGACTTATGGAGAAGCCTGTGTTTACAAGAAAGTTAGTGGGAGCTCTGTAGCATTTCTCATATTGTATGTGCATGACATACTATTAATGGGAAATGATATAGAATTCTTGGAAAGCATAAAGGCCTACTTGAATAAGTGTTTTTCAATGAAGGACCTTGGAGAAGCTGCTTACATATTAGGCATCAAGATCTATAGAGATAGATCGAGACGCCACATTGGTCTTTCGCAAAGCACATACCTTGACAAGATATTGAAGAAGTTCAATATGGATCAGTCCAAGAAGGGGTTCTTGCCTGTATTGCAAGGTGCGAAATTGAGCACGGCTCAATGCCCGACCACGGCAGAAGATAGAGAAAAGATGAGTGTCATCCCCTATGCCTCAGCCATAGGGTCTATTATGTATGCCATGCTGTGTACCAGACCTGATGTGAACCTCGCCGTAAGTTTGGTAGGGAGGTACCAAAGTAATCCCGGCATGGAACACTGGACAGCGGTCAAGAACATCCTGAAGTACCTGAAAAGGACTAAGCATATGTTTCTCGTTTATGGAGGTGACGAAGAGCTCGTCGTAAAGGGTTACGTCGATGCGAGCTTCGACATAGATCTGCATGACTCCAAGTCACAAACCGGATACGTGTATATTTTGAATGGTGGGCCGGTCAGCAGGTGCAGTTGCAAGCAAAGCGTCTTGGCGGGATCTACATGTGAAGCGGAGTACATGGCAGCCTCGGAGGCAGCACAGGAAGCAGTCTGGATGAAGGAGTTCATCACCGACCTAGGAGTTATTCCCAATGCGTCGGGCCCAATGACTCTCTTCTGTGACAACACTGGAGCTATTGCCCTTGCCAAGGAGCCCAGATTTCACAAGAAGACCAGGCATATCAAGCGTCGCTTCAACTCCATTCGTGAACATGTTCAAGATGGAGACATAGATATTTGTAAAGTGCATACGGATCTGAATGTCGCAGATCCGTTGACTAAACCTCTTCCACAAGCAAAACATGATCAACACCAGAACTCTATGGGTGTTCGATTCATCACAATGTAACTAGATTATTGACTCTAGTGCAAGTGGGAGACTGTTGGAAATATGCCCTAGAGGCAATAATAAAGTGGTTATTATTATATTTCCTTGTTCATGATAATTGTCTATTGTTCATGCTATAATTGTATTAACCGGATACCGTAATACATGTGTGAATACATAGATCACAAAATGTCCCTAGTAAGCCTCTAGTTGACTAGCTCGTTGATCAATAGATGGTTATGGTTTCCTGACCATGGAAATTAGATGTCGTTGATAACGGGATCACATCATTAGGAGAATGATGTGATGGACAAGACCCAATCCTAAGCATAGCACAAGATCGTGTAGTTCGGTTGCTAGAGCTTTTCTAATGTCAAGTATCATTTCCTTAGACCATGAGATTGTGCAACTCCCGGATACCGTAGGAATGCTTTGGGTGTGCCAAACGTCACAACGTAACTGGGTGGCTATAAGGGCACACTACGGGTATCTCCGAAAGTGTCTGTTGGGTTGGCACGAATCGAGACTGGGATTTGTCACTCCGTGTGACGGAGAGGTATCTCTGGGCCCACTCGGTAGGACATCATCATAATGAGCTCAATGTGACCAAGGAGTTGATCACGGGATGATGTGTTACGAACAAGTAAAGAGACTTGCCGGTAACGAGATTGAACAAGGTATAGGGATACCGACGATCGAATCTCGGGCAAGTATCATACCGGTAGACAAAGGGAATTGTGTACGGGATTGATTGAATCCCCGACATCGTGGTTCATCCGATGAGATCATCGTGGAACATGTGGGAGCCAACATGGGTATCCAGATCCCGCTGTTGGTTATTGGCCGGAGAGATGTCTCGGTCATGTCTGCATGGTTCCCGAACCCGTAGGGTCAACACACTTAAGGTTCGGTGACGCTAGGGTTGTTATGGGAAATAGTATGTGGTTACCGAATGTATTTCGGAGTCCCGGATGAGATCCCGGACGTCACGAGGAGTTCCGGAATGGTCGGCAGGTGAAGATTTATATATGGGAAGTCATCATACGGTCACCGGAAGTGTTAGGGGGTTTTCCGGTATTGTACCGGGACCACCGAAGGGGTTCCGGGGGTCCACCGGGAGGGTCCACCTGCCCCAGAGGGCCCTATGGGCTGTATGTGGGAGGGAACCAGCCCCTAAGTGGGCTGGGCGCCGTCCCCCCCTAGGGCCCATGCGCCTAGGTTGGGGGAAACCCTAAAGGGGGGCGCCCCCCTTGGCTTGGGGGGGAAGCCCCCTCCCCCTGGCCGCCGCCCCACCCCCCCCCCCCCCCCCTCTAGATCTGATCTAGAGGGGCCGACCCCCTTCCCCCTTGGCCCTATAAATAGAGGGGAGGAGGGAGGGCAGCAGCACCTCATCCAAGGCGCAGCCCTCCCCCTCTCCAACACCCCCTCCTCCTCCGTTGAGCTTGGCGAAGCCCTGCCGGAGAACTGCCAACTCCACCACCACGCTGTCGTGCTGCCGGAGTTGTCTTCCCCAACCTCTCCCTCATCCTTGCTGGATCAAGGCGCGGGAGACGTCACCGGGCTGCACGTGTGTTGAACGCGGAGGCGCCGTTGTTCGGCGCTTAGATCGGAATCGACTGCGATCTGAATCGCTACGTGTACGACTCCTCCAACCGCGTTCTTGCAACGCTTCCGCATCGCGATCTTCAAGGGTATGAAGATGCACTCCTCTCTCTCTCTCGTTGCTAGTCTCTCCATAGATTGATCTTGGTGATGCGTAAAAAAAAAAATTGATTTACTACTACGTTTCCCAACATTTTCCTCATAAACGGGGTCAATTGGTTCAGGTTATCGATATGGTTCAAGTTGTTACAGCTGAAGAACCATCGTTATATGAAGCTAAAGGCACGGGTCCGTGGTCTGACGTCTATCAACAGCAAGTACAAGGTGGAGTTACCGGAGCCACCACCCCCACGTAATGTTTCTACCGACTCTGACGATCCCGAGTCGCTGCTGCCGCTGTTTTTTTTCGAGAGTACGCCAATGGCGTACCATATTTTTATAGAAAAGAGAGTGTATTTACAAGAAGTGCAGCCCAAATGCGTACATTCGGGCGTCCACAGAACACCAACACCAACACCTACACTATGCCCTAGGCTAACTTCTCACAAAACGTTGCAAACCACCAACACCACCAGCCGCATGTCGCCAATCTACTACCTCACCTAGGATATCTTGGACAAGCTCCGTGGGTCTCTTCTCTTGCTCAACCCTATTGAAGACCCTCGCATTTCTTTGCTTCCACAGGGCCCAAGTGACCGCTATGACTAGAGTGTCGAACCCCCTCTTGTTGGCCTTATGAAAGTGCTTTCGTTCCCTCAGCCACCAGTCTAGGGTCGAGTCTATAGGTAGGGCATCATGTACATGAATCTGTAGCGTGCTCCAAGTGGTGAACCATACCTCACGGGCGTAGTGACACTGCAAGAGAATATGATCAACGTTGTCCTCCTCCTGCGAACAAGTGTAGCACGCCGAAGGCTCCTTCTGCAGTCCATGCGGTGCTCTTCTGTCTAAAGTCCAAATTCTGTATTGCATTGCCAGCCAGGCAAGGATCTTGCACTTGAGTGGTGCCCAGCTCCTCCAAACGCACGCTGCCATAGGTGATCGGGGCAACCCAGAGCACAGACTGTTATGCACAGATCTAGCTGAGTACCCTCCTGATGTTGAGCAAGTCCAACTGAAGCTATCCTGAGCGACCGGGTCTTGGCTCACCGTGGCCATCGCATGGCAAAGGTGCATGCAGTGTATGTGGGCCATGAACGAAGACTCGGACTGGCAGTCCACCAACCAACGGTCATTTAGCAATGCTTGTTGCACCGTCCGAGAGTTGATCGCCCTAGTCTGGACCGCAGCATGTAATAATGGCGCGCTGTCGACCACTGCGAAGCCATGAATCCACCGGTCTCTCCAAAACAAGACTCTATCTCCCACTCCAGCTGTTGCCACTGTCATTACCCCAATCCATGGGTTCCTTAATTTGCCCCTCACAGTCCGTGTGGATGAGGTTTTGGATCACAGATATGTGATTGACAAGAACTTGGATGGAGAATGTAGTTGTTCGTTTGATGAATAAGGTGTAATGGATGAACTGTGGATCTTAATTATGTAATGGATCACAACTCATTAGTCAGTGTTTGTAACGGATGTCATTTATGTACTGGTAAGTATGTAACGGTAAGTGAAACTACTACACGTACGATGATTGATGATACGATCCTCAATCCAACAGCTGCGCTATGCTATCTGCTAAATTATGTGTAGGTTTGCTGTGAAGTAGTAATGTATGTGCAATGCAGTCCTAACTCCTAAGATGCTATTAGCTTTATTTTCACCTAAATTAGGGCCTGTTCGGAACCTCTCTAACCTTAAAATCTGCAAATTCAGCCTCTTCCATCTTAAATATTGCCATTCCTTGAACTGAATATGGGTCAGCCATCTTACATTTCCTCCTAAATCATTGGGCTACAACATTTTTTTTTTTCCAGATTATTAAGGGCAGCATGCTTCAGTCTGTGAATTTTTTTGGATTTTTTCTACAAACTATGAAATTTGAACTACAAAATGGAATTAGCCAAGTAAAAATGCAATGTTCTCCCAACCCAGTAACCAAAAGGTGCTGAAATACCATTAATCCACAATTACCACTATAGATTGTACAGAACCAACAGCTGCGACTATGTCCCATTCGGACTCGGAGCTATCACTACATGTTGTACAGACACACATCGAACGTTATGACTCGTCCAGGCCCATATCTACTACTATGGGATGTTTAGACTGACAACTATAACTATGGGTCGTCCGGACCGACAATTACCACTTTGTGTCATCCAGAACCCACAAGTACCACTCCAAGTCATTCTGGTCCATAAGTACCATTATGGGCCGTTGATACGCCTCCAACGTATCTACTTTTTAAACACATTTGCTCTTATTTTGGTATCTAATTTGCATGATTTAAATGAAACTAACCCGGACTGACGTTGTTTTCAGTAGAACTTTTATGGTGCTGTTTTTGTGCAGAAATAAAAGTTTTCAGAATTGGACAGGAATTTTTAAAGATTTATTTTGGAAAATATAAAAATTACTGGAGCCAAAAAATATCGGAGAGGGGTTAGGGAGTGGCCACATGGACAGGTGGCACGGCCACAGGAGGGTTGGACAAAAGATGTTAAGCAAGTTCTTATCTCAAGAACATATGACTATATACGAAATACATGTCTACATATGTTTGATGAATTGGAGCTATTTCTGTGTCGCTCTAGGTTGTGACCGTTGCATATTGAATCTCATCTGAACAACCCATCGCTACTCCATGCCTATGCATTTCTGCTATTGCCTTTGCTAAAGTAACTATTGCTCTGTTCTGGTACAAACTTGTTACTACTGCTGCTGCTTTTACTATTACTCTATCACTACTACTATCATATTATTGTGCTACTAATAAATTGCTGCAAGGAAGTTATCTCTCAGGTGTGGTTGAATTGACAACTCAACTCCTAAGCCTTATAAATATTCTTTGGCTCCTCTTGTGTCGAATCAATAAATTTGGGTGAAATACTACTCTTGAAGACTGTTGCGATCCCCTATACATGTGGGTCATCAGCTGTGCAGAACCCGCAAACCACTAATTTGTCTCGTACGGACCCACGTGTCGGCGGCTCGTTCTAGCGGCGGTAGTGGTCGTTCGGTGGTCTCGAAATCTCGATGTAATTCATATTTTTACATTTCAAAAAATTCTGAAAAAATTTATAGACATACATGGAGGCATAATGCACAAGTGTAAATTTTCAGGACGAAATATGCTGAAATGAGGGCTGTGCAAAAAAGAAAATCTGAGATTTTTTAACACATGATACTATTCATTCTCCCAGGCCATGAATTTGTCTTTTTGGTACAGGTCGCATTTCAAGGTATTTCATTATGAAATTTTACACACATACACACAACATCCTTGTTTATCGGTACAAATTTTTTCAGATTTTTTTGAAACTGAAAAGTTTGAATTTTGAATTATTCAAAAAAGTGCCTCCATGGAGGCCGAGAGCCAAAACGCCTCACTCGAGAACAGTGGCCTAGCTAACTTGTGATCAACGGTGTTCGCTTCTCAAGGACATTGTACGTACGAAGAAATAACAAAGTATGAGAAGAACCAGTTACCGGCAAGGTTTTTTTATTGGAAAAGTTGTATTCATGTGTTGAAAAAGTTCTTGTATTTTAAAAAATAGTCCTAGATTAAAAAAATGTTTATACACACGTGGTTATATGTTATATACCATATGGAAAATGGTCAAAGTGGTACATAAAAAAGCGAAACATAAAACGAGGAAAAATTAAAGATAAAAATTTAGCCAAAATAAATAAAATTCATGAAAGAAAAAGGAAAACAATTAAAGAAATAAATAAAATATCAGAAGAAAAGGACTGATTGAAAATCAAAATGGACCGGGCCCCACGACGTGCGAGGGATGCGTGTTTGTCCGATATTTTTCGGGGCAAGTCTATGTCTCGTCTTTAGCGAGACGGAAGCAGAGCTGGCCTACATGGAGCCGGTAGTGCGCAGGCCCAGTAGCCATGTGGTTTTGTCGCGCTGACGTCACACATGTGTTTTTTTTCATTTTACTTTTGTTTATATTTTGAAAAATACTAAATAGATATATTATGAAAAAATAATTTAGTTAACTTTTTGGGAAGTGTTCAGCGCACATTTAAAAATGTACATGCAGTGTAAAAAATATTATCTCAACTTTTAGAAAATGTTTGTACCACTCAAAAAAATGTATGTGACATTTCAAAAATGATCACCCCATTCAAAACAGATAACGCGTTTCAAAAACATGTAAGTGATATTTTTGAAAAATGTTTGTGTAATTCAAAAAAATGTTAGATACCATTAAAAAAGTGTGTTACATTTAAAAAGGTATTCACGCGTTTCAAAAGTATGTTTGTGAGATTTTAAAATAATGTTTATACAATGAAACAAAATGTTCACATAGTTTTTAAAAAATGGTTCGTATCATTAAAAAAAGTTTCAACATTTGTTTGAAAAAATGTTACTATTTTATTTGAAAATATTATACAAATATGTACAGTATGTATGGAAAAAAATAGATATTAAAACAAATATTTTAAAAATTGTTAATCATGTATTTGAAAAATGTTAAAGTCCTCAAAAAAAGTTGCTTGTGTATAAAAAAATGAACAATGTGTATGAAAAAATTAGACATGTGTTAAAAAGATTAAATAAGAAAGAAAGAAGAAAACCGGTGAAAACTGAAGAAAGAAACAATGAAACCAAAGAAAAAAAATAAAAAATAAAGAAAAAGAAGGTGAAAATAGGAAAAAAGAAGAAAACCAGAAAAAAAAACAGAAGAAACCCGAAGAAAATGATGCAAAACAGTGAAAAATCCGATAAAACAACTGAGAAAAAAACTCGTGTGTGGTTATAGTATTGGGCTGGTCCTGTAGCTTCTCAGTGTAGGCGGGACCTATTACAACTCGTTGGCGCGAGAAATAGCATTTGCTATTTTTTCATTAAATAACTGAATGAATAGGATTTGCCAGGGGCACCTATTTATGGGTGCCCCTTGGAAGGCTCCCGCAGTGGGCGCTTTGGTGGGCTGTGAGTGCGACAAGTAGTGAACCCAGCCGCCGCCTTGTGTCGTGTGTTGGGCGCACCTGCAGGAGCACAGTTTTTTTTGTGGTTTTTTAGGGTTTTTCTGGGTTGGAGGGGTTCGGATTTTGCTTGGTTTTTGTAGGTTTTTTCTTGTTTTTTGCTTTCTTTTTATGAATCTTTGGGTTTTTTCGGTTTACGTTCGCCAGGAGTGTGTGCTTCCGCGTGAAGCACAGTTGTGCTTCTCTTCTTCCCAAAAGTGAAGCACGGATGTGCTTCCGCGTGAAGCACAGTTGTGCTTCCCAGAAAAGTGAAGCACGATGTACTTTCATGGTTTTTTCCATTATTTTTTTATTTCTTGTTTTTTCTTGGTTTCTGGTTTTTTCATTTCCTAGTTTTTTCTTGGTTTCTATTTTTTCTCGCTTTCTGAATTTTTTTATTTCTGATTTTTTTCGTTTTACGTTCTTCATTTTTTTTCCTTTTTTTGGTCTCCAATTTTTTTTCGGTTTCCGCGTGAAGCATAGTTGTGCTTCTGCGTGAAAAAAAGCAACTGAAGCTCACTTTAGTATAGTTTTGAAGTACGGTTTAGTACAATTTTGAAGCACGGTTTAGTACAATTTTGGAGCAAAAATTTGGCCCAAAAAAGTTCATCAAAACATATCAGCATGTGATCTAGTTTTGAAGATCTCGACGTGCGAAACGCAACGGTGAAAATTGTTTGTGATTTGGACGCACGGTTCGAGAGATAAATCATTTTGAAAAAACAAATCTAAGAAAAAAGCACAAATAGAAAACCTCCCATCCTCCACGCGTGGGGTGAGAAAACCCACCAAAACTCTCTGTTTGCAATAAATGGCGCGCATACAGTGTGTCACTTGTCACCACCAGAGAAGGTGAGAGTGACATTTGCAAAGGGTACCCCCTAGGATTTGCCACCAATATTCTGAGCCGGTTGGATAAAAATAAATACTCTGGGTCGATCCTGGCTCCAGGGCTATGAGGACAAAGACCCTTTTAAACTTATTTCTGTTGCATACCCTTTTTCAGCAAACCAAGCAGAAACTTATTTCTGTTTTAAACTCCCTGGTAGATGAAAAATGAGCATATGGTGACAAAAAAGAAATTGCTGACTGGAAATGAGTAGCCAGTAACGGATGGGTGTAGAGAACCAACCTGTGGTTGGATGGTTAGAGGGACAGTGGTATCTCCAGTCCATCAGGGCTCAAGTCCTAATGCTCGCATTATTACTGAATTTATTTCAGGATTTTCGGCGATGCACTTTTAGTGGCAGGAGACGTTCCCGTCGACGACGAGCCGCCTGTGGTGACTTCGTAAATCTCAAGACGATATGCCGGCTCAGTCTCTCGAAGATGCTCATAGGGGTAGGGTGTGCGTGTGTGCATTCATAGGGGTGAGTGTATGCGCGTATGTATGAGCGCTTGCTTCTATACTGTGTTAAAAAAAGTAATGGATGGGTGTACGCGTAGCTCTCCGATGGGAGTTGTGATTGCCAGAATTGACACGGCCTACCCTCCCTATTTTAATCGGTACTTTACCTCCTTAGGTGAGGTTGATGAAGCTATTTTTTAAGCTGCGGAGAACACAGAGAGGTGCGGTGGCATGTTTCAAAGCTCGTACACGGGGTCGTGCGCGTGTGTGTATGTAGCACCGAAAAAAATAGTTATAAAAGAGAAAAATCAAACCCTATTCGAAACAAATAGGACACTATCAGAGTTGAGTCATGTGAATATATAGTTATAAACTATCAAACATGCCCGTGCGTTGCAATGGGAGACAAAAAAAATTATGCGTTAACCAAATAAGTATGACTCGATACCCCGACATACGAGCGTCCTCTATTTTAACACGGTGGCTCACCAAGTTGCCACTTATCTTTCTTCTCACCCTCGCTGATGATGGTCAGTTGGTCACGACGTCCACGTGATCACAATGCATTCGACGTGGTAAATCACAAGGCTATGAGCTTGCCACTTCACGCCACACTTGTCATTATGTTGCGCAAGGGAATGTTTAAAACTTAAAAAAAAATCTCATACCACAAACTACTCCCAACGCTTAGACATATAAAGACTTTTCAAAAACTAATGAAATCCAAGACATAAAATACTTTTGAATCGGCGAACAGTTTTTTGAATCGACAAGCTTTTTTTTTTGAAATTTTAGATTTTTTTTAAATCACGAACATTTGTTTTGTTTACGAGCATTTTTTAAATGCATGAACAAGTTTTGAATTCATGAACATTTATTGACTCAACAATTATTTTAATAGATGATTTTTTTTAAATGGGGAACAAATTTTTATATTCGTGATTTTTTTTGAATTTTGTGAACATACTCTAAAATTTCATGGACATTTTTTTAAGATTCACAAATATGTTTTGAATACATGATCATTTTTTGAAAAACATGAACATGATTTTATTTCCCTACCATTTTTTTTCAAATCATAATTTTTTTATAATTTGCGAACAGTTTGTAAAATCACCAACATTTTTTGAATCCATGAAATTTTAGTATTACCTGAATATTTTTTGAATTCATAAACATTTTATGATTTCTCGAATATTTTTCTGAAAACTTGCAAATTTAAAATTTTGAAAATCCTAAACTATTTTAAAGAATGAAAAAACAAATACGAAATGAGAAAGAAAAGACAAAAAATGAAAATGAAAAAAAGGGGTGCCAAGGCCCGTACATGGGCTGGCCCATGAACGCGTATGTGGAGTGTACGTGTGTGAGAAAAGGAAGGGAAAAAGTGTGAAAGCTGGGGTAAGATAGCAAGGCATCAGCCGCTGGGGCACTTGTGTGCATGTGATTTATAAGGGAGTCATCTCCATAAAAGAACGCAGCACGACAACAACTTTTGAAAATAAAAATCGAATCGTTTTCTTTATTTATGGGTGGCATAATGGGTAATTTATAGCAACTTCAGGGGTATTTTTTTAGACGGAAGAGTAGAAGCACTATTCCCTTTATTATTATTAGGTAGAGAAGCGACCTAACCCTATCGGGTTGAAGAGTGACATGTTGAAAAAAGAACACATAAAATCACGTGAATTCCACCGGAATTAAATGTCAATGAATGGAAGTTTTCTTCTGATAGGGTTGAAAAGTGACATGTTTAAAAAAGAACCCATAAAATCACATGAATTCCGCCGGAATTAAATGTCAATGAATGGAAGTTTTCTTCTGAAATAGTCCTACGTAATATCAAACAATCCACATGGTATATATTCATTTTTTTCGGGGAGGTATATATTCATATAATGTGCGATCATATTCTGCAAGCCTTTTGCGAAATTCTTTTGAATCAGGAAAGGAAGCCATTGACTCATCAGATCGACACTAGTGGCACAGTTGGATGTTCTGGGGCTTTGTTTGATTCGAGGCAAATCCACCAAAAGGCTGCCGCCATGCTTAATTGCCTGCCTCTGCTGCGCTCCTACATACACAGCACCACAGAATGACAGAACCACATATAAGAGGGAGAGAGAGGATACAGATATGCATAGTGGTTGAGAGAGAGAGAGAGAGAGAGAGAGAGAGAGACTACTCTGTGGTACGCTACGTAGCGTCCCAAGCAAGTTCCTTTGTCGCTTGATCCATCACATCACCCTCTGAGACTTTGCTGCCACCCATCCACATCGTTCACATTCATCCATCTCATTCTCCTACCTCCAACCTCACCATCTCACTTGTTAGATCTAGAGGGAGATTGACAGCTCTGTATCTAAACAGTGAAACTCCAAATTTTCTATGGGTTGATTTCTAAGCTAAGAAATTCTAGCAGGAAGTTAGGCCCTTGGAAAATTTCCCTCAAAGTCATATGGAGGATGCACACAACGAGTTGTTCTTTACAAATATTGTTCATGACAGCTTTTGCCCATCGCAGTCATGATATTTTAACCTGAGGCAACAACATATTTCTTTGTCATCATGCATTGGAAATGCCCGAATCCCTCTCACGTAATTACAACTTATTGACACCGGTGCAAAATTTCCACATTTACATCCGTTATTATTAAATTTTTTGAAGCATTACTTGCCCGATCTAATTTGTAAAAGAAACGTGTAGGGGAGCAGGAAGGAATAATCTGAATGCATTAGAACAAGAAATTTGGTGTTCGTGTCAAGGATGGGAGATGATGTTGTTGTCTTTTTGCTGTGCACGGTTTTACATGCCATTTTCCCTTATTATTCTTTTATCTTTTTGGCCGTGTGCATACTCAATGTCTTGTCTTGGTAAGGCCTTGAAATTATGTTATTGTAAAGGCTGGGTGCATTTGGTATTATCTTGATATTAATATATTATTACCCTTTGCCTAAAAAATGCAATTTAATGTGATGTATTATTTACCCACTTAGATGAGCTAATATGACGCATACTCCCTCCATTTCAAAATAATATGCAATATTTTAGATTTTTGCGATGTTTCCATGGCGGAGCATTCGACCACCAATGTTTGTATCAACATGGACGCAAATAATTATAAAATTACATTTTACAAAACTATTTTCAGAAAAAAAAATCTAATTATGCAACTTGTTTCTCCAAACAAATCTAAATATTTTTAGGGCATCTCCAAAGTGGCTCACCAAATCGCTCCTAAATGTCCGGATCAGGCGGTCCGGACATTTTTTGCCATCCAATGGTGTTCACCAAAAATGTCTTGACCGGTCCAGCCGTGCGAAATCCCAAATCCCAAATCAAACATAGGGGACATTTGGTGGCGTCCGGAGCTCACCCACGTAGGCCTCCGACAACGCGGACCGATGTCAAAAACACCTCTCCCACCTCTTCTACCACGACCGCTCGCTCTCCGTGCCGCATTCATGCCAACGTGACCAACAGGACGGCTTCCCACCCGTATTCATGTCGGCTGACCGGTCGTCCGCCTGCTCGGCATTCACACCGGCATGATGCATGAGAAGCCTACTTTGGCCACTCGCATTCAACCCAACGCTCCGCCGGCCCAGGATATTTATAGCCGACCGACAACGCCCCAATACCCTACCACTCTGAGCACCTTCTCCCTTCGTCCCAGTTGTTGGTCAACCACCCCATCGTCTTCCTTCCTTGTCCATCGTCTGTCATTGCAATGGTCAGGACATCTCCTGGATAGTGGAGGTCATTGTCTCCGCAGCGCCGTGCCGAGATCGCGGCCGAGGTATGCGCTACCGATGCCCCACGCCAGGCCCGCATTACGGCGGACCAACCTCCGAGCTCTCCGGAGAAGATCTCAGATGTGTCGGAGATGGAGTAGGAGTATGAGGAGTAGGCGCCACCAGTGTTCGCGTTCTGTATGTCGTAGGATGACTGGCGGTGCAACCTCGCGCTTCTCGCTGAGCACCGACTCGCAGAGGGCCAGATTGCGGTGGCGCGGGCGTCTGTCGATGCCATTGAGGCTATGGTAGCGGTGGATCCGGGCATCGTCGACAAGCAGCGGGCGGTGCTATATTCCGTGCATAGTACTTGCACCATTCGCCGCAAGCGCTGGCAACTCCATGTCAATGAGGTTTCACGCAACCGGATCTTCGAGAGCCTAGAGGCGAAGGATGATGACGCGCCGGAGCAGCACGGCGATGTTGCCAAAGAGGCATCCGTCTTCAGCTCCACCTCTTCGCACCGGCCCGCAACAACGATGGCGAGGCCGTACCGTCGGCGCTTGGATCGTCGACCTGAACCCCACTAGCAGTGAGGACGGCCAGACGGACTCTGACGAGGAGGAGTAGAGTAGGATGTGAGACATGTTTTAGGTCTAGTTCTTTTCCTATGTAAAAAAATCCGAATATTAATGAAAATCCGGTGTCCGCCGTTTAATTTATTCCTACAGTTGGATGGTCTCCACCTCTAAAGCTGTCCATGGACATGTCTGGATGTGTCCGCGGACATTTGGTGATGTCTATTTTTGTGATGCGCGTTGGAGTTGCCCTTAGCTGACAAAGATAGAGAATTTCGACTGTATGCTCTCTAAAAAGGGACATGGAATTTTTGATCCCGAGCTCACATGTTACAACTGCGTGTAAAATTTCTTCATGGAATGAAATTCATGAAAGTCTGTGCCACAAAATAATTGATGCTCCGAAAAGGCTATTGTTGGAAGCATTTTGGAGCATCCGTTTTTTCCCAGACCTCCATAACTGTCATTTCATCACGAAATTTTGCATATAGTTGAAACATTCATCAATGTTTATCACAAAAAAATCATAAATTTTTAACATTTTTAACTATTTTTATTGTACTGTTCATCGGGGAGCATGTGAGCTCAGGATCAAAAGAGCATTTTCACTCTAAGAAGTCATTATTTTGGTGGCAATGATTGGGCTCACCCGACTGATTACTGCGCGCGCGTCGACCGCCTTGGTGACTGCCCAATCAACTTTGATGGTGCGCTGCGCAGCAGCCCCTACCTGGCAGTATAGCTTTGCAACATGGGTGTTGTTGCAACCCTTTAGAGTGCAACACAGACTCTGTTGCAAACCTACTGTGGGTTGGCCCCATCCTCCATGGCCGCCATAGCGCTGCCTGCCCCCATCCCTACCAGATTCCATTGGAGCGCAGTAGAACGATACTGTGTTGTCTCTGTTTTGTGGCGGTCAGGCGCGTGCCCGCGTGGAGAGAGAGAGAGAGAGAGAGCAATTCCAATTTTGACGGGGTTGGAATAGTGTGAATGGGAGGCCATGGTGGACGATCGGGAGGAAGATGGCGGCGTGGCCCTTCGAGGCGAGGCGAACGTTTTTTGGCGGTGCGAGGCCATGGCGATGCTCGCTTGTGCTTGCGGTCGGGCGCATGCCCGCGTGGAGAGAGAGAGAGAGAGAGAGAGGGGGAGAGAGAGAGAGAGTGGTGAGAGAAAAGAGGACATGGAAGCGAGGAGACGTGCGACGTGGGCTGCGGGGATCTCTGGTGAATTGCCGGCGGGAGCGGCGATGACCAGCCAAGCGCACACGCGCGTGATTTAATCTCTAGGGTGCGTATAGATCGCACGAGGGGTCCTGTTACTGTTGCAACATGGCTCTTGTTGCAGTGACGACGGACACGCCATGAGCCGGAGATTTTTTTTTTTTTTGAAACAAGGGTCTTGTTGCAAGATGCTTCTGTAAATGGATCCTATTGCAATCTTGTTGCAATTAGTGAGATCGCACGATCAGCAGATCGAATGGCTCACAACCGGGCGATCTTTCAAAAAGATCAGCTGGCTAACGCATAGCACGCCCTTTATGTTGGCATTTAGTAGTATGCAATAGCTAGCCTGTGGCCTTGTTGAAAACTTGGCAAATAAGCATCTGGCTGTTCATGCATTTTTTCCGAAAAGGAGGATAACCTCCAGCCACTGCATCGAGCGATGCACACAATCATCTTTATTGTATTATTCAATTGAGTCTGACAAAACAAATATATGGGTCAATCCAAAGCCACCTTCCTGGTGACCACTGCCGCTACACCTAGAAGCTTCATGATGTGCCCTGACCTCGCATCAACACACACCATCTAATCCGGTGGCCTCGCCAAGCCGCCCTACGGCGAGCCGAGAGCACCAACTAGTCTAGCAGACCCTCAGCGCACCGCATGTGCACGCTCTAGAATCTGGCGCCGTTATCTTTCGCCGTTCCATCTTCACGAGGTATCAACGCATTGACCTTGCCAGGCTCAACTACTATCGATGCCACCACAACGCCACCGCCCTGCGCTCATCGATCAAGACACATCCACCGCCAAGACTCCACTGCGCCATGCCGCAGAGACCCGTCGTCATCGACGCGGTAGAAACGTGTGACACCCCGAGACCGATGCTCCAGATGCCTTCCATTTGTTTTAGTTGTTGCCATGTGTTTATTATGTTTGTTGCATTATCATAATTGTTTTGCATATTTCATTCATATATGTTTATGCCATGATCATGTTGAGTGCCATTGTCATATTTTGCTTCTTGCGTCAGGTTCATTATTTGGTTATATTGCATTGTCATGCCCATCATTGTCATATTGCATTGCCTCTTGTCATTTTGCATGCTAATCATATACCTTGTGGTAATCATCATGTTGTTGCCATGTGCCTTTCATTCATCCTTTTGTGGTGTGTTGTTGTTATGATGTGTGTGAGCATCATTCCTTGCCATCTCTCCCCCAAACCATGCCCATGCATCATCACCTCCTTCCTTCTTCTCTCTTTCATGTTTTTGCAAGTGACATTATCACCTCCCCCCATTAATGTTCATTTGTTCCCTATAAATCTTGCTCCATGCCTTATACCTCTCTGCCTAGTTTCATCTATTTTGGAGTTGTTTTGGTTAGGTTCAAAATGCCTCAAGTTTGAATTTTATTCAAACTTATTTTATTTTTCTACCTCTAAAAATGCCCAAACCAATTTGATAAAATAGAGCATAGTTCCAGGAGCTTGAGGATATTTATATATCTGCCAAATTCCTCTCCTAGCCCCCTGGCCTTTTCTTTTCTTTCAGCTGTTATTTAAATAATCAGAAATTGAAAAGAAAGGAGAAGGGCTTACATGGGGCGGCCTCCTAGCGCAGCAGCCAGCCGCAGCCCACCAGGCGCCCGCGCGAACCCCTCTCCCTCCTTTTCTCACCCAAACGCCCGTGCACCCCCTCTGGCCCCTCGACACGTGGCCGCATCGGCCCCACCCGTCAGCAACCACGCCCGCTAGCTCACCCACCTTTCTTCGTCCTTCGGTCCCCCCTCGCAGCGCACGCACATGGCACGGCCGAGAGCGTCGTCGCTCCGTCCCGTTGCCTTGGCCCTCTATTTAACCCCTCTCCTTGTCCACCCACTCCCTAGGGTTCCCTTCTTCCTCCCGCTGCCGCCGCCAGTAGCATAGACCACCAGATCCACCGCTCCACCACCGTCCCGAGCGCATCCGGGCGCACGACCCCGTCGCCGGCGTGCTCACCGTCGACCTCCGCCTCGCAGAGCTTGTCCGGCAAGTTCGCCGACGTCGACTACGTCCCCTGCTACCTCTGCGGCCTCGAGGGACGCCAAATTCGACTCCTTCCCCTTCGTCCTCCTCCGCTTCGGTCGTCGCTCGTCTCCGGCCAATTTTCGGCGACCTCGTCCTCCTTCCGCCGTCCCGATCACGCACACATGTTCGTGGTGAGCATCCACTCATCCCCGACCCCTTTTACCCTTCGCTAGCTCGCTCCGTCGCCGTTTGCCACAATCGCCCGTACGCGCCGCCGTCGGACCTCGTCTCTGGCGAGTGCTCCGACCCTCGTAGGTCTCTTTCATGTGTCCGGCGTGTTCCTGCTATCCCGTAGAGCCGATCCCGCCTCGTTCTTGTCGCGTTTGGTCACATCTCCGTCGAGCATGAGCTCGTCGCCGCCGCCTCTGCCCTCCGTCGCCGGCGACGCCTTCGTCTTCGTTGATCGTCGTGTTGGCCATGCGTATGTGCGGGAACTCCGTGTGCATCGGAGGGGCCCCGCCTCCGCGTCGTTTGGCCACCGGAGCCCGACTCCGGCGAGTCCTCCTCTGTTTCCCCTGCTTGGGCACCGTCGAGTCTCACCGCCATGTGGGACCGACGGGACTCACTGATCAGCGACCCAGGGGCCCATGGCCCACCTGTCGTCCCCTGAAGCCCCTTTCCTTTCTTTTATTTTTATTCCCGCAAAATTCCATTTGAGGAAAGTGGCATCTTTCCAAATCCGGCAAGTCCATTTCTGGACATTCCATATTAGGCAGTTTCCGTTTCTGTTAATTTCCATATTAGGCAGTATATGATTTAGAGCATTTTGAGAGCATTTTTCTACAGTAACATATACATATTATATATCATTTCGCGTTAGAAAGATCCACCTAATCCATCTATGGCATAAGATTTATCATTTGAGCAAGTTTGCAAACATGTTATTTTTACAGCATATGACATGTTATCATTTTTGTATGATTTTGTGTGATTTTCATATGAGCATTATTATCACATGATTTGGAGCATAAACATGTCATCTTACTGCTAGATTTTGTTTCATGCCATGAATTGCATTGTAGTGAGTGCAACAAGCTTGCAAACAAGATAACATGAATCTGTTTCCTGCCATGGTCTGTGTTTTCACCATCTGTTAAACTGTTATCACTTGTCAGTTTGCTATGCTGTTTTGGTGATGATCTAGGGAGTTTTAGAAATAGTTCAGTAAGTGTTTTGTAGTGGATGTCATTTACTTCAATGCCATGCCATTTGTTTTCATGTTTAAGTTCTGTTGCATATTTAAATGTTGCATCCGAGTTGGCATTGCATTTTGTTTTGCTCATCATTTGTAAATCGTGCATCCGTTTCCGATGATCTTTGTATCGATTTCAACCAAAATCCTCCAATCTTTTCAGTGGCATGCTTGGTTTACCAAGATTTTTCCCACATCCATCTTGTCTCCACCGATTCCTTCCCGTTGGCGTATCCCTCGTTCCGGTAGAACCGTAGCCCCTTTCGTAACATTCTTCATATGCATTCATGATAGAATTATATGTAGAACATGTTCTTTGCCATGCCTATTTAAACCAGACAAGCATCATACTTGATTGTGCATCATGCCATGGTTATGATATGTGTGTTTACCATGTTGTTTGCTTCTTTCCGGTGTTGCTTCTTCTCGATAGTTCCGTGAACGTTGTGATTGTGAGGATTCGTTCGTCTACGCTTGGTTCGTCTACTTCATGGACTCGATCTTCTTCCGAGCAGGATTTCAGGCAAGATGATCATTACCCTGGTATCACTACTATCTTTGCTTTGCTAGTTGTCTCGATGCTATCGCTATGTCGCGCTACCTACCACTTGTTTGTCAAGCCTCCCAAATTGTCATAATAAGCCTCTAACTTTTTCCACCTACCTAGCAAATCGTTGTTTGGCTATGTTACCGCTTTGCTCAGCCCCTTTCTTATAGCGTTGCTAGTTGCAGGTGCAGTTGCAGGTTGTTCCATGTTGGGACATGGATATATTGAGATATCACAATATCTATTATTTAATTAATGCATCTATATACTTGGTTTTGGGTGGAAGGCTTGGCCTTTTGCCTGGTGTTTGGTTTCACTCATGCCACCCTAGTTTTCGTAATGCTAGTGTTATGATCCTTGATTATCGTTCCTAACATGCTTAGGGGAATGGGACCCTCTTGACAGTTCGCTTTGAAGAACCGCTTCCAGCAAGGCCCAACCTTGGTTTTAACATTTGCCAACATAATAATATTGAACTTAATAATTAATTTGCATAGGGCATCATGAACCCGAGGATTCTTTATTCCACATAGTACAGGTGGGCCAGTGCCGATGGTGTTGGTCCAAAACGGGCAGCCTGCGGGGCCACCACGGGGAAACTTGAGGTCTGGTTTTACTCGTAGCTTGTCCCATCCGGTTGTGTCTTGAGAACGAGATACGCGCGGCTCCTATTAGGGTGTCGACACATCGGGAGGTCTTGCTGGACTTGTGTTACCATTGTCAAAATGACTTGTGCACTGGGATTCCGAGGATACTTCGGGCTGACTCGAGGTTGATCGGATTTTCTTGAGGTTGAGGTATTTCCACCGCAGCTTGTGTAGGCTTGTGATGGGCCAGGTTGGAACACCCCTGCAGGGTTAAATCTTATGCAAAACCATGCCCGCGGTTATGTGGCAGATTAGAATTTATAATATCCGGTTGTAGAGAACTTGACACCAGATCCTAATTAAAATTCACCAACCGCGTGCGTAACCATGACCGTCTCTTTTCGAGTGAGTTCAAGAAGAGAACACGGTGGGGTTATGTTTGATTCGTAAGTAGTTCAGGATCACTTATTGATCATTACTAGTTTGCGACCGTCATGCGTAGTTGCCCTTCTTACTCTTGTACTCGTAAGTTAGCCACCATACAATGCTTAGTGTTTGCTGCAACCTCACCACTTATCCATTTCATACCCATTAAGTTTTGCTAGTCCTGATACCCATGGTAATGGGATTGCTGAGTCCCCGTGACTCACAGATAACTACAACAACAAATGCAGGTACTGGTAACGCGATGACATGACGTGAGAGCGATGCTTGCTTGTTTTGGGGTTCTTCTTCTTCTGCTTCTTCTTCTTCGATCTAGGAATAGGTTCCTGGTCGGCAGTCTGGACTAGCAGGGTGGATGTCGTGTTTTGTTTTTCGTTTGATTTCATCCGTAGTCGGATGCTGCTCTTCTATATGATGATTGATGTATTCATGTGGCAATTGTATGCCTTTGTATGTATCCCCAAGTGTGTTGTATATGGTACGATGTAACGATATCCACCTTGCAAAGCGTTTCAATATGCGGCTCTATTCTTGTTGGGATCTTCGAGTTCCTCTCGGATAGGATCGCATATTGGGCGTGACAAAACGATGCCGCTCCACCTCTTGACCCCTTTAGGCAGCACTTGCTCCAAGAACAATGCCCCCGTGAGGGTGAGCGGCGCCTGACGCCATCGCCCGATCCGGCAGACCGAGAACACGGGTTTGCCCTGGAGCAAACGACCATTCCATCCGAGTCTACATGGTGGTCCAAAGCCGCCACGCCTGCGAGATCCTAACGGCCGAAGCTCCAAAACAGTGCCCGCAAGGAGGTAAACGCCGCCACACACCGCCACTGTTCGGTCAGGCAAGCCAAACCCGAGGTTTCTCTCAGAGCCCGACAGGACCACCACTATGACCATGCCCTCCAAGGAGGTTACCCGCAGACGTTGCCGCATCATCCGCAATGACAGATCCATGCAAAGGAATTCTCCCGGGTGATAGTTCCGTGAACGAGGAGATCTAGAGGCATAGGCGCACGTCCAACACAGAAGGAAAGGCCGAGTCAGGTCAGACAGTTCCGGGCACGACCCAAATCCGTCCAACCAGAGCCAACCAAAGAGGCCGCCGCCGGTAGGGTAAAAATCCGGGCGCGTCTGCCATGGATCGACCGCCACCGCCATCTGGCCGCTACCGCGCGGCCTGCCAGCACGGCATCGACCAGCCACCCACTGCCCGGGAGGAGATGAGCGCCGCAGCACCCAGCGAGCCGCCCGGCCCCATCACGGTCCCCGGAGATTCACCGCCGATCTGGCTGTTCATGCATGCCATATATAAAATGATCGATCGATCAATGCTCACGATCGGCAGAAAGTGACACGACAATGTTAGTTAAACTTAAGTCAAAAGTGGCACTGTACATGCATATATGCAAGCGGACGTGCACACATATATGACAAGGGGGAACACAAAATCTAATTAAATATGTTGCTCAGAACGTACGGTATGTTTCTCATGAACAGCAGGCCGGTCTGATTGCACACGTTGTATTCCTCACACCTGTGTTAGAAGTTCGTCGCTGCACGGAGAGTAAGAGCATCTCCAACAGGGCCCCTAAATAGCATAGGCACCGAGGAAAAAGGCACACCTCTGATCTGCAGTTAATAAAAGAATATACTTAGCTGCCATCTGGTAGTTCTTCAATTGTTACCTGGGAAGGCTCTATTTGCGGTTACTGAAATGTAACATGATGTGTTCTCTTTATAATTTAGTGTAGAAAATTAGACAAAAATGAGTTAAACTAACACTAAAATAGGAAAAAAAATGTTTGGACAACCAGAATTATCATAATCCGCCACAATTGTTAGGGAAGTGGAAGTACAATCCAACCATTTGGGTTCAAGTTATCATGTTTGTAGGGGCCCCGCCTACCGTTTTCCTTTTGGCAAAAAATACAAATGCAACGAAAAATTGATTTCTCAACTTCACAACTCTAATCATCAGATTTGGGGCCCTTAAGCACATAGATTTATGTTCATATTTACGCACATTTGGCAGCCTAGTCAGGGTAACTACAAAAAAGTTTTAAAAACGTACAATGTTAGAGGTTTTGAATAATATTTGTGATATTGATTCAAAGAAAAATACGAGACCAAAATACAAAAAATTAAGAAAAACATATTTGGCTAATATATTGGAGTACTGATGACTCTAATATATCAAGGAAAAATAACTTCTCTCAGAAAAACTCACAAGTACTAAAAATCATTTTTATAATTTATAGCTTTCTCCTTGCTCCTTCAAATCCTTTTTTCCTCAGATGGTCCTAAACTTAATTTATAGACTGGATATTTTATAATTTACTAGGAAAATGGCCCGTGCGTTGCAACGGGATAAAAATTCTGTGAAAAGCTGCACCGTGCCTTGGTTTCAGAGAATATGCTCACGGGCCTTTTATTCCCGGACGGAGGTAGTATTTGAGAGAATAGATCAAAATGCAATGGTAGCCAATAGGCCCGTGGTTGCAACGGTAATAAAACTTGACATGCATTCAAATTTAGTGAGAGTTGTATATGCATCAACACTTTGGTTCTAGGTTCCGCACAGGTCATCACACTTAATGTTATTACTTCCTCTGTCCGTTATTTATTATTAGGCTGGGAGTAATTCAATATGCTAGTGCGTGTTAATCCCAAGTGCGCTGCCAATATATTATTATGCACAACGTGTAATCCCATTTTAATTAGAGTTGACACCACCATGATATCTCTAAGGCCAACGCTAGACGCCATTCGGATATAGGGAGGAGAGAAAAAAAAAACCTTGTCCGCAACCGTCCGATCGGTCTTTCTGTAGCCGTCAATTGAGTCAACGCAGTTTTCCCCTTCACATAGCTATCCACCTCATGCACTTGTCGTTCCTCATCTATCCCCATGGCGCTTCGTCGCTGCAGCCGGCTCGCCGACACCGACGACCACTGCTGCAACCCAGTAGTGGACGCGTGTTTACAGTCAGCTGGATTAGATCAAAATTTCCCCATCTCAGTGAAGCCCTCCCAGGTCCCACCGCGCCCGAGGGCTTCCTTGCGCCTCTCGTCGTCTCCCTCTCTTCGATCCTCGTGGCGTCGAGGCCCTCTCTCCTCGTCCGGTGGAGATTGCCAGGTCTCCCCATCTCCCATTAATTGTGGACGCTCTTCCGTTGTAGGTCTCACATATGCATGTTGTTTAATTAGTCCATGGGTCTCTGTGCCTCCCATTAATTCCTTCTTTGACCAACTCCTTCGAGGCCGCTTGTTGTCTTCAACTCGCAAACATATTTGAACTGGTGGGATCGTGTAAAAGGAAACGATGTGGGACTATCTATTGACCAGAACTTCCTCCTTTTTACACAAACACCGGCTAAATCATCTGTTCGATCCTGACCAACGACGCAGGGATGGACCGACGGGCTGAGGCCCAAGTAGCAACGCGTCAGCCACGCGAGACTACGTGTGTACGGGAATTTTGCTAGACGGACGAAAGCAAATTCACGGACGGACATAAACGAACATTACGGACGAAAATTAGGGAGTAAGAAACAATAATCCTTTTATTAGTAGGTATATAGATTTTAAACATGTTTAAAATAAATCCAAACTTTCCACATTTTTCAGAAGTAATCCAAGATTTCTATTCTTGTGTCAAATTTTTTGATATATTTGACCTTCTTTGATTTTATTTTATTTCGTATATATTCGACCAGGTTATCACTTGTAGAAAACCAAAGCCACAACATTGCCATATGTAGCACGTTAAGACTGTCTCCAGATGCATCCAAGGATGCCTCTACACGGTAAGTGTTGTAAAAGCATCCTCATCAGACAATAACAGAGGTGACCACATGAAAGGTTATGTAACAGTCTACCCTCGATGTCGCTTGTATTTTCTTCTGTGTTTTACCATAAAATCTTCTTGGTGGAACTCTACTTAATCGTCTCTAGTGATAAATAGCATCCTGAGACCCTCCTGAGATGTGTCTAAGGACACTTGTACAGCGGGGTGTTCGCTCTGTAGTCCAATTGTGTGAACATCGCTCCACTCTTCTTCCTCTTTAATCTAGCTACTCCCCTTCCCTTCTTTGTCACGCTCCCCTCCCCGTTCACGGTGGCAGAACCTGCACCGCCAACTCCTCCTCTTGTCACTTTTCCACCGACACCATGGCCTCATGCATCGACTAACACCTATGATGATGGCCTCATACATCGACTAACACCTATGATGAGGCTAGGTGTCAGGTCCCATGCAGTCATGCCATCGAAGCCACGGCTCAGGGGGCATACCTCCTCCTCCTGCTTCTTCTTCCTCTCTTTTTCAGCAATGCGACCAGATTGGACCGCACGCTAAGGTGCTCTCCCTAAGATCGAAGAGCGAACGTTTGTTCATTAGATTCTTCCGAAAAACTACGGAGTGGTGAAAAAGAAGGGGTGAGTGGGAAGGACGAGGTCGCCAGGCCCTACTCATCTCTCATAAGTGTGCCACCATGTTCCTGTCCCCTTGTCTTTTTCCTCTCTCTAAATAAGGGGGGCAAAGGCAGTAGTCCTTGCAGAGAGACGGATGGAGGGAGTGCCGTAATGTCCTGACCTCTGTTCTGTGGTGCAATAAGCAGCCCACAGTTGGCGCCAACAGTGTCCTGTGCTCCAAATAAATGCAGGTCGCTTATTTCGTCCTACACATCCGACCGGTCCGCCTCACCCTCACCATACATAGACTAGACTCATAGCCATCAGATCGCGTATCTCCTCATGTAGTTAGTCCATGAAAAGACACACACGTACTTACCTTGCACCGCGCGCAGCAGCGTATCCGTCTCCCTGCCAAATTGTGCTCCATTGTCACCTAGCTACCTAGATATAGCTCATGAATCAGAGATAGAGGGAGAGTTTTAGAGAGAGGAGGGCAGTGTGAGTGTGAGTGTACAGCTCCTGCACATGTGTGTGTGTGTGTGTGGCTAAGCTAGGAGTAGCAAAGACTAGGCTGGTAATAGTAGAACCAACAAAAGATTCAGAGAGCACAAGGCCACTATGGATATGGAGGAGCAGGCCAACGCCGCCGCCGCCACTGCTGCGCGAGAAGGCGATCTCGCCGACGTCGTCGCCCGTGCCAACGCAATGGCCTACTCCACCGGAACCCGTCGCCAAGCTCCACCACCACCCCCTTCTGCGGCAGCTCGTGTCATGATCCCCTACGAGGAGGAGCGACAGGGGTGGCCTGAGAAAGTCACCTGCGGCGGCGGCGAGGTTACGCTCGAGGCATCGCCGCCGACCGCTGTCGTTGACCCGTACCTGCTGGCGGTGGCTGGCGGATATGGACTGCCGCCGCAGCAGCAGCAGCACCAGCACCAGCCACTACTGGCTTTCCAGATCTCTGAGCATGCGTGCTGCGTGGCCGCCGACAGCGACGACCCCATGAGGATCTCGCCACCACCACCTGCTCCTCATCATCAGATGATCATGAGGTTATTAACTCTTAATTAATTCCCCTTCTATCTATCCTAATTTCCTTCCTAGCTAAGAGACTTTATCTGGCATGTTCTTTGTTGCTTCAGTACTTTAATTTATTTGCCATTTGCTCCTCTTCTAATTAATTTTTCCCTTCCCTTACAATTTCATTAATTCATGCATGCATGTACCTATGTAATTTTCTGTGGTTCTATTCTATCTGAAATTTAGTTCTTTCTATGCATTTCCATTGGTTAATTTCAGAATAATTAAATACTTCATATCTGTGAAATTGTCATTCTGTGTCAGCTATACCATGAGTTAACTCAACAGTTATAGTATTGAATCCTGAGATTTGATGCATGGGTAGATGCATCTTATCCCCTTCGCTAATTAAATCAGGCTTCTTCAATCCTTTCATGATGTTTACTGGAAGATATTTTTTGTGGGAGGGGGGGTTATTTCATTGTTCTTCAAAAGCTCTAACTCTGCCATTCACTACATTAAGTTATTGCGGCATGGCTTGCATACATATACCATACTGCAGAAAGAACGATGTGAGGAAGGTGGTGTGCATCCCGGCGCCACCAGTGATGAGCAACCGGGCAGGAGGGGGAGGAGAGGTGATTCCATCTGATCTATGGGCATGGAGAAAGTATGGCCAGAAACCCATCAAGGGCTCTCCTTATCCAAGGTACTATTTGTTTTCATGATCCAGTTGAAGTTTATAATTGACATCTGATGTCTTAGTTTGGTACTGTATGCGAATAAGTACATGCCTCACATTAATTATTCTCCTTTGGTTTTTTCAGTAGGCTGTTCCAATTAGGTCAACTGGTCATATAAATTTGAACGAGCTTACTGTTTTGCTGTCAACTCAAATTTCCCCAAGTATTCCACCTTTGATCGACATGGAAATTTATGATTTGACCAAAGGAAAAACAGCGACATCTCGGCATCTTCCTTGTGGATTTGGATGGACAACACAATATATATTGAACTAGTGTTTGTTGCGTTTACTCATCGTTAGTGTTTGTTGCAGTGTTCCAATGTTAGGAAAGGGATGTTAAGGAACGTGAGGATGATTTGGGTCTGTGCAACACATGGATCCATCGACGATGAGACGGTGAACAAGGTGAAAGTTGAGGTGGAGAGTGACAGGAAATGCTACACCCTCTTGGCGCCTTGTCAATTTCTCCGCTGAGGCGAGGGTGGAACTGCACGTTCATGGGGGCGGGGGGTTCATGGATGTTGGTGCGTACGGTTGGGATTATTTTTAAGATGGGTTGGGGTTACAACAAGAGTGTGGGAAGCTTAGAATGGTGTAACATGTTGGATACTACTTCCTAGCCGTCCGGTCAGAGAGCCAGTGAGACGAGCAGAAATAGAGTGTGTGGAAGTGTCTCGTAGGTTGTGAGTATAAAATTAACTTTTGAGGGAGGAGGGTCTTGTCTCAGATTTAAGTACAAAACATATCGACATGGAAAGACATTCATCAATAATATAAGTCACAGAAGATACTCCATCTGTAAACAAATATAAGAGCGTTTAAATCACTACTTTCTTTATGGGGGGAGTAGATGATAAATTGAGATAGGTGCTATTTAGCAGGAACAAGCATGTGTGGCTCTTTGTTCAAAACCAACAAGTATGTACAAAGAAAATAAGGTTACCTGAAGGCTAAATATTTATTTTGCTAATTCGATTCAATCTTATACTCCCTCCGTCACTAAATAGATTGTGTGTTAATTCTATCAAAAATTCAACTATTTCTAAGTTTGAACAAATATATGGAAGAAATTATTAAAAACTACAATATTGAATAAATACATTATGAAAATATATCTAAGGGTGAATATATTGATATTGATTTGGTATTGTTTATCTTCATATTTTTGTATATCTGCTTGGTCAAACTTAGAATTCATTGCCTTTTTTAGTCGGTTTATACTCCATCGTTGAAATTCTGTTCTCAAAATCAATAACCTATTTCATATAATTCAACAAGGCATCTTATGTTTTCAAATTTTGGTCAGTTTATGAGTCTTTTCATTATTCGACCAGCTTTAACCACAGAACTATAGCATTCTAAAATTGTTCTTGCATCATTTTAAAAAATTACCCAAATATTTAAAACAATATCGGTGATTAACATTTTCAATGTTTGAATTAAGACATGGCCAAAACGTCTAAATTGGAGGCGTAATTAACTAAAAGAACCAAAACACAATCATTCTACACACACACACACACACATAATTAATTATATTTAGACATATCCATATCTCCCTTTGGCGGGTGAATTACTCAGTTGGTGTTGCTATCTATTTCTAGCTAAGTCATTATTATGATTTTTTTTAAGTTGACGGTGTTGATTTCCTTATCAGGGTAGTTGCACATTTTGTCTTAGCTCGACTACACAAAATTATATTTAAACACAGAACTTGTCTTTTTTTTTGTCAGTAACACACAAAAAAGACAGTTTGAAGCTTAAGGATTATTATTTTTTGAGAATCTTTTAATTTTTTTTTTTTGAGAATCAGCTTAAGGATTATGCTGCGTAGTTAACTTGATCCACATAGAAATAACAATTCTTAAGGACAAGGAAAAAATAACAACTATGTGTTAATCAATATACAATGATGATGGGGTATTTTTGGTGCATGCATGCAGGGGTTACTACAGATGCAGCAGCTCCAAGGGGTGCCTAGCCCGGAAGCAGGTGGAGCGCAGCCGCAGCGACCCCAACATGCTGGTTATCACCTACACAGCGGAGCACAACCACCCATGGCCCATGCAGCGCAACGTCCTCGCTGGATACGCTCGTGCTCACACCCACGCCGCTGCCAAGAAGCAGCACAAGATCAGCGGCAGTAGCGCCGCCGTCGATAATGCCGCGAGTTCGTCCTCCAACAACAGTTTCCACGTCGACCAGATCAATCCGATCGGCGGTGACCAGCTGCCCGTCAGTTGCAAGATGCCGGATAGCACCGCCGCCGCCAGAGATGGTGCTCGCCTGGTGTTTGAAGACATCCAGCCTGACGAGGTCTTTGCAGAGCTGGAGGAGTTGGAGAGTGATAATAATCCCATGATGCTAGGTGCAAACGTCTACGGATCCAGGGGGGTAAGTAGTAACTACGACTGGCACAAATTCTAATCACGGGTGCTTCTAGCTAATCAATTGATCAGGGCGGCTGTGATACATATATGCATGCTCGATTAAGAAGATCATACATATCTTAAAACGCATGTTTTTTCCTTTATTTGTACAACAGGATAACTAATATATTTGTTTCCGCCAATATATGATGATAAAACTAAGGGTGTATATATCTGTATATTTTACGAGTTAATTAATCATGAGAAATATCTACATGTGTCATGCCTACTCCTATCGCTAATTAAGTTTTCATATTATTAATCGATAGTACTACAAATGTATAGTAACTACTATTTAAATATTAGATCTAGTAATACACATTTGATCTTTTGGAAGCTACTCCCTCCGTCCCAAGTAAAACCACGTGACTTATTTTGGGACGGAGGGAGTAGTAACTATTTCTTTATGAATGATCAAACTTACAACAAGATGAAAAAAGGCTTAGATTTTGGACCGGTGTGTGCATATATTCATGATCAGAGGTGAAATGGTTGACTGGACTAAATTTTGGGAGGATATACGTTGGCCTGACTGCCTTTTTAATATGTGCATAGATCAATTTCCGGTCAGTTCTTCTAGTTATTTCACTTTAATAATATATTCCATCTCATCATATTATTTTAAATCGGTAGAAAATGCTGATCTTCAACATTTTCAAGTTTTACTGAATGCATAAAATTGTTCATGTAGTTAAAATCCTTGTAGTTTTATGTATGGTTTGATTTCTGTAAATCTAAAGTGTGCATGTATTTTAATAATAATAACACTCAACTTTAGAGTGTGCATTAATATAGTCATAATCTCTTTTTTATTTGATACATCTTAGCACAGTGTTGTAGAAAATTTCCTTAGGAATATAATTAATTAATTAACTCTATCAAGTGACGATCTCACTTATTACATGCTTGTATGAGTCAAATATTGTGTTATTCCTTCTAAAACATCATATGGTGAAGTATGTAGGCTAGCCATCGTTGGAGCGAGATACCACCGATGCTAACAAAATATAATTTTGCACTCGAAAGAATTTAAAAGAAGGTGAACAACATTGGTTTACCATTATAACTCGGTCTAGTATCAAATGCCGGCAAATTTACCTATATTATTATTAAATATTATTTTGCTTGTATATTCACTGGTCAACTATTAAAACAATGATATTTGTTGAGCTTCATGTTCAAAATCTCACCCATAAATTAATAGCCTAAGGCTTGTCAGTTTTGAAGAGAGAAATAGCAATGACTTCTTTCTATCGAGTGTCGTTAGGGGCATATAGGAGTGCAGCACGTCAAGGTGTGCAATTGTACTAAGACCTATGTTTCAAATTTAATATGGATTGAAAATTTTCAAGGAAATTCAAAAACACTCATACATTATGTATACAAGATATGATACCCACGCGTTGCAGCGGCAATTGGATGCAGTAATTTCGTTCGATGCGATTTGGTGGTATGAAACTTTATTATCCTGATTACAATATGAGAATTGAAACTCAAGCACATATAATTTAATATATTTGATTAATGTATAGTTGTAGAAAATTTATTTAATATAAGTAACATGCATGATGCATGTTAAGGTGTGTCTTTTCTCATGCATAGTGACATAGTGAGTTGGCATAGTTGCATGGTCAGAGAACTAAATTTAGTGGGGCATGCATGGTGGCATAGTGAGTTGGAATAGTTGCATGTCAAGATAATTGAGTTAGTGGGGACCAACTATTTAGGTATATCGGATACCATGTTACAAAAGAAATTATATCCCAATTTAATTCATAATTACAAAATAAAATAAATAAATTCTGATGTGAATAGTACCATTAGATACTATTCAATTCAGTTTTGAATGTGATACTATACACGGTATGTCTTGTCTGGTTGTGTATGAATTTGTGAATTGAAATAAGACTTGGAATCTTGTAGGACGGTACATGTGCATATGCATCATTTATATGCCTGATTTTTTAAATCAAAACTTTTAAATATGAATTTTTAACTAGCGAACCGCAATACATCTCAAATGGTCTAGTGCTCGTAGTGTTGGCCTGCTTTTAAGATGCATTGTTATGTGCTTTGGGTTCCCATGCATTTTGCAGAGGCAATAAAAAGTTGGAGATAAATAATTCTTGAGCTCAAAACTTGGCTTGTGTTATTCCATGATGCCGATGGAGGCATTTCCTTTTTTTTGGGGTTTATGCATGGAAATTCAACAACGCTCATACAATATGTGTGTGCCATGTTGCCAAAATGTAGATCCAAATTCAATACATAACTGAAGAAAGAAAGAAAGAAAAAAAATTCTGTTTTGAATAGTATCACTATGATAATATTCAATACAGCTTTCAACGTGATACTATTTACGGTCTGTTTTGTGTATCAATTCTTGAATCTAATTAGGACTCGGAATCTATCCCAGTTTAAAAACTCAGAACTTCTAAATATTGATTTTTTACCTAGTGAACCACCAGTACATCTCAAATGGTTTCGTGCGCCGAGTGTAGGCCGGCTTTCGAGATGCATGTTATTTGCTTTGAGTTAAAAAAAAAATCAGAACTTTTAAATATTGGTTTTTTACCTTGTGAATCGTGAGTACATCTCAAATGGTCTAGTATGCCAAGTGTCGGCCGGCTTTAGAGATGCATTTTATGTGCTTTGAATTCCTATGCATTTTTGAGAGGCAATGAAAAGTTAGAGATGAATAATCCTTAAGCTAAAAACTTGCCTTGTAGTGTACAACAATGTCGAGGGATCCATTGCTTTCTCAATTATTTTCAGGGTTGTTGCGTGCAAATGCATCCTGAAGGAGAATACGACAGTCCAATCCATCATTGACATGTATATAGTTATCAAATGCCGGCAAAATTTCCTATATTATTATTAAATATCACGTGCCTTGTATATTTATTTTCACATGTTTAAACATAATGATATTTGTTGACCTTCTCGTTCAATATCTCATCCATAATTAATAGTATATATAAGGCTTTTCGGTCTGAAGAGAGAAATAGCAATGACATCTTTATTCCGGTCCTTCAATACTCTCTCCTGAAATCGAGTGTCATGCACATCTCTCCTTCATTTTCCTTCCCTTAATTAATTACCCAAGATATCATCAATTCTATTTATTCCGTTCCTTCAATACCCTCCTGAAATCCAGTGTCATGCACGTCCCTCCTTTTCTGAACTCCATTTTGAGTAGTCTGTTCATTCTCGCAGACGTTTTTATTGATTCTTGAGGTGGCTTACTGATTTCAACTTGCATATGTATATAAATTAGTCGGATTGTGAGGAAGGGGGCGAGGTGGGACTAAATATATACGAATCCTCGGATTCGAACCATCTCTTATTTTTTGCACCAACGTGCGCTAGAGCTGGCTCGTCAGTGGGCTATGCAAGTTTGGTGCATGTATAAGTTGCGGGAACCTTTTGATTTGACATAGTCATCAGCTAGTTTAGTTGGTCACAGCCGTAGAAATAGGCCCGTAGGTCGCAAGTTTGACTCTTCTCTGTTGCAAATATTTTTGTGTTCTTTTCCTGAGACTCAGACTGTGTTGTGGGGCCGTTGCGGACACGTGCGAAGCCCAGCAGTGTGGGTGGGTTGGCTTTGGTGAAAATAATAGATTGATTCACGGGAAGAAGCGTATTACGACACGGGAAGAAGCGTATTACGATGGTGAATGGACAGAAGCAATCCGTGCTTTATTATTAGGTAAAGATTGCAAAATCTCAAGGAAATTTGACAAGACTCATACAATACGTATATACCATGTTACGAAATTTTAGATCCAAATTCAATACATAACTCAAGAAACGAAAAACAAACCTGATGTGAAAGTGTACCATCATGATACTATTCAATTCAGTTTTGAGATACTATTCAATTCAATGTTAAATGTGATACTGTTCACGGTCTGTTTTGTGTTGCTGCGTATCAATTTGTGAATCTTATTTAGACTGAGAATCTTGTAGGATGGTACATATGCATCACCTATATGTCCCATTTAAAAAATCAGAACTTCTAAATCTTGTTTTTTTTTTACCTAGTGAACCCCTGTACATCTCAAATGGTCTAGTGCGCCGATTGTCAGATGAGCTCGGCTTCCTAGATGCATGTTATGTGCTTTGAGTTTAAAAAAATCAGAACTTTTAAATATATTTTTTTCCCTAGTGAACCGCCCATACATCTCAAATGCTTTGACTGTCGGCCGGCTTTCCAGATGTGCTTCGAGTTCCTATGCATCCTTTAGAGCCCATGAAAAATTGAAAAGTTAGAGATAAATAACCCGTGAGTTGAAAACTTGGCTTGTAGTACTACTACATCCTTCCTGGTTTATTAGTCCCCTCGTATTTACGGTAACATTTTGACTAGAATTTTCTCTAATAAAATAGAAGTTATACATAGCAAAAATAATAGCATAGGAAACTGTGTTCAAATACGAATCCAACGATATAATTTTTAATGACATGCATTAATATTTTATTTGATAAATTTATGATCAATATTTGGCACGAAATACGAACGGGCCAATGAGGTAGTACCCAGCAATGTCGAGGAGTCATTCTCGTTCTTTTCTTTTAGGTTGCTGCGTGCAGATGCATCCCGCATGAGAAGACGATAGAGTCCAATCCATCATAGACATGTGTACCTGCATGTACAGTGAAGCCGTGGTGCCTAGCGGCCGGCATGCAGATCTGTGGTAGACCCCAGCTTGCAAGATCTATCTATATGCATAAAGTGGACAGAAACGAGTAAAGTGCACGTTAACGGTCGGCGATGTGACAATACAAGTCCCTTTTTTTTACAGTTTACATTGTTCATTTTTTTTATTTTTATTTTTTGAACAAGAGAGGGATCCCGAAGGATCTCTAACTATTTATTCAGATAAAGAGAAGAACAGCGTCTTACACAAAAGACCCTGAAGATAGAACAAACGACGAACAAGTCCCAGGACTTTTGCAAGAAGGACCTCAACCTAAAGATGGAAAACGCGATCAGGTCCACATCGTTCTCAGCGGATACACCTCGCCGTCGCCGGGGATGAGACCACTTGGGGCGACGAGGGAGCCATAGCAACCAGCCATGGCGACCGCCAGAACAAAGAACTGCCTCCCAAATGGCTACAAGGCCGGGAGGAATGGGGATGGCCGCCCTTCGACCAGAAGAAGCAGCAGAATGACGGCGACGACCGGCCATCGACCGCCACAGCAGGCGCCAGCGCCCCCACCGCAATAGCTGCTGCTGTTGAGCTCGAACCCGATCTGACATCTTCAGATGACCGCTCCTCCCAAGCTCCTGCTCCATCACCGCGACGGCTTGAGGAAACTGGGAGAATCGGCTGGCCTTCCTCCAGATCCGGGGCACGAAGACCACGCACTTATTTAGAGGGCTAGCACCAGAAACATCATCTCCCCTTCGCCACCACCATGGGAGAAGAGCAAAAGATGTCACCGGCGACCACCAGGCGCTGCGCGCAAAGCGGCGGTGGATTGCGCTCCATCGACATGATGCCAAACACCGGCACAAAGGCCAAACTCCACAAAGGAAACACCTAGACTAGACCTACTATCTACAACAGAGTGTCGCGCACCTCTCCCATCTCCTTCCCGACCGGCGTCGCCGGCGGCAAAGATCCAGGATCGGGCCGGGCCCGAGTCGCTCTCGTGGTCGCCTCTCTCGAACAGTAGAGAGAGAGGGGAGAAAGGAGAGAACCGAGCCCTCATTGTTCATTTTCTTGGCGTGTGCTCAAACTTTAACTCTCTCTTTGATTCAATTTGAAAGAAATTTTGTAGCTAGTTTTCAATATGTACGAAATTTTGCTACAGAGGTTTTGTTTGATGAACAGAATTTTCCAACCAGTACAATATGATAAGATACATGAACATGGTGAAAAATCATATCTATAAATTACAAAAAAGTATGGGGAAAAACCAAGCGTGTACAATATATACACAAATAGTAAAGCACATACCACAAATGATTTGTGTATTCAACCAAAACTGTTATGCAGGTGTACTCTACATGCATGGGTCATTTTAACATTTTTTTACAAAACTATAAGTCTGTTTTTTCTGCCCTCAAAAAGTCTGTTTTTTCTATGCTACTAATATCATGATCATATATACATGATACTATGATTTATTCGCTATTCTACGATGTTTGATTGCATGACTATAACCTTTTGCACTCAACTCCAAAGTATTATTGGCATGAGTCTAATCTCTTGCATTTAACTACAACATTGCACATAATGAACTCTAAAGATAACTCATGCACTTTCCTGGTGCAAGTGCAACTAACCATTTTTTACATTTATTCACATCTCTCTCTCCCTCTCTCTCGCTCTCTCTCTCTCTCGTGCCGTCTCTGAATCAGAACGGTACTGTGCGCGCATATGTGTAGCATTGCTTTTGGCATGCATGCAACCATGTCTTTTGGTCAGAGGAAGTGGCAGTGAACTGACAAGCCCATGCATGTGAGCAAGAACTGCACTGTGTAGCGGCCATGCATGCACGTACGGTATGCTGGTACAGGTGCAGGAATCGCGCATGCATGCAATTGACCAAACAAGACAAACCTGTAGAGCAGCCATGCCTGACTGTCGGTCCTCTGTAATTCGTGTCCTGCGAGCTATCGTTTCAGTTTCACGCCTTGTCACGAACCCCACCAGAGAGCGAGCTCAGATTCGCTGTCAGGAAAACTAAAACACACACACACACACACACACACACACACACACACACGCCAAAGTATGTTGTATTATACAATGCTCACTTGAATTCGACGAGCTATGTTAATTAAGTTGGTATCAATGTTTCTTGTATTACACCATAAGAAAACAATGATATTTTTTTTTGTTTATACAAAAGCTTTCAGAGCCATAGAAAATTCCTAAGAAATGTATTGTGAGAAATAGGAAACTTTTAATACGATTCAATCTTTTTTTACGGACAAATATGATTCAATCAATCCTACAAATTAAACAACTCATATCTAAAACCTCCTAAAGGTCCTAATCGTCCAAATTTCTATGAAAAAAAATTAGGATCAAAGAGGCTTGTAAATCACTCATACGTTAATTTTTTGCCTTACCTTTAAACGTCCCTTAAATTTCTTTATCTCCCTCTTGTTTACCTATGACATATTGTACGTTTGAAAAGTACAAATAACTGTATTTGAGGACACTTGCCGGCATTTTTTATTCGCCGAATTCTAAAAACATGGCAATAGAATTTCTTTTAGGACTGCAATGTCATGTGATTGGAGTCCTAAAGGATTTTCGTATGTTTGATTGCATCACCGGAAAACAAAAGGATTCTTTCCAACAGATTTGTGTGGATGCTCAATTTCACATGATATGTAGTACAAATGAATCCTTAGTTATTTAATCCTACGAATTAAATAATGGATATGGTATGGATTATGAGATCAATAATTTGTTTCCATCTTTTGTGAGAATTGAGCGTTCTTCTTCATATGATACCGAGCAGGTAAATGTTTGGGAACGGCGCGCCGGCTGAGTTTGCGCCGGTCGATCGCTGCGTCGCCACGCGTCCTCGCTGGCGCGCGCTACCTCCCCCGCGTCCTCTTCCTCCGGTCATTCTTCTCTCCTCATTCTCTCTCTGTTTCTGTCTCATTTTTCCTCCATGGATCTCTCCTCCTGTTGACCACCGGCCTCCGCTGCTACTAGGAATCGGACATGGCCGCGCACCCATCCCCTACCCCTCATCCACTAGTGCTTTGTAATTCGATGAGAGAAGCCCTGTCCCTTTTTCCCCAAAAACAGCCCCTACATTTGTGACGGCGAGGGGAAGAACACGAGCAAGGTGCTGCTGCGGAGCTGGGGGTGCTTCTTCCACCTCCTCTACGACTGCGGCTGGGCGGAGCTGGGACTACCGGCGCCAGAAGCTGCAACCTCATCGTGGGGAGCTGCAACCTGGTCGTGGGGAGCAGCAACCTCCTGTCGACAGAGCATCAGGCCTCGCTGGCCACCACGGTCACCATCGATTTTTGCTACAACCGGTGTCAAAATTTGCTACAACCGGTGTCCAAATTTGCGACAGCCACTACGCAGCGAGCTGCAACGTCGAAGCTCACGGCCGCGGGATGCTGGGACTACTGGCACCAGAAGCTGCAACCTCGTCATGGGGAGCTGCAACCGGCAACGCCGGGAGCTACAACCTCCTGTCGGCGGAGCATCAGGGCTCGCCGGCCACCACGGTCATCATCGGTTTTTGCTACAACCGGTGTCAAAATTTACAACAACCGTTGTCGATTTTGCTACAACCGGTGTACTTGCATTTTTGCCACATTGCACAAGCCAGCGTCTTGATTTTTTTGCTACAACCGTTGCTCGATTTTGCTGGAACGGGCGCTCGTTTTTGCTGGAACGGGTGACCGAGATGTTACGACGGTGAGATGTGACCGACGAGCTGCGGCATCAGGCGTGAGCGGCGACGAGCACGACGGCGAGCTATGGCCCTCGCCATCGGAGCTGTAATCGTCGCCACCGGAGCTACAACCACGGGTGCCGATGTTACATGCGTGGAGCTGGCCACCGGAGGCGGCGGCGGCGGCGACCATCGGCGGTGACCATCGGCGGGGGCCGCGACCGGTGGTGATTTGAAGTTGGTCGCGCTCGCTCATCCATGGCAGCGGCGCCCGCTGCTCCCTTTTTCCGCTGTGCTCATGAGATTCGTTTTTATTTAAGAAAGGAACTGCACGAGAGCCCAGTCTTCGAATCAAACGGTTGGGGCTCGACCGGCCCAAACAGTTCGGCCGGCGCACCGGCGCCTATAAGCGCCCATGAGGTGTGTCTGCAAGCGAAATCACATGCCATGTGCGAGCGCACACAATACTACTAGAGGCACTTCAAACTTTGAGCAGCGTGTGAACCCCTTGGTCCGATTGTCCGTGAGTAAGGACAACTCCAACGCGCGGACCCATTTCATCTGTCCGTGTCCGTTTGGGTCCGCGCGGATAAATAACACGGCCCAACGCGTTGATGCAAACGGACGGATGTCCATTTTGCTATTTGCTTGGATCCATTTCCGGCCCAAATTTGGACTAGATTTGCATCCTCGCGAACACGGAGCGGACGCCCAAGACGTCCTCCCCTTGCCCTCCCCTGGTCCTCCCGTCGGTGACACAACAATGCCATTCTTCTCCCACCAACACACCCTGCTTCTTCGCCATCACGACCGCCACCCGCGCCGTCGGCCTCTTCGCCACCGCCCCAGCCCCCGCCGCCGTATCAACCGGTGGCCCCACCGCCGCTGCATCCACTCTGCCACCGCCGTCGCCGCCCACTCTGCCGTCGTGGTGGCCAGCTGTATGCCAAATATTCCAAATGCGAATTCTGGCTTTCTGAAATAACCTACCTTGGTCATGTGATTTCCAAGGATGGCATTGCTGTTAACCTGGAGCGAGTTCAAGCTATTCTTGACTGAACTCTTCCGAAGAACGTCAAGCAAGTGAGAAGTTGATCTGATGAAGAAAAATCTTCACATTGAAAAATACAGAGATTTCTTGCTTCCAAAAGATGGAACTTTGTATTTCAGAGACTGCATTGTGGTACATCGCTTCGAGCTAATGACTGACAAGGTTATGAAGGAGGCTCATGATACACCGCTATCTATCCATCCGGGTAGTACCAAGATGTATCGTGATCTCCGTCAAAGATACTGGTGGTCTAAAATGAAACAGGATATTGCTCGATATGTTGCTGGATGTGACATTTGCCGTCGCGTTAAAGCAGAATATCAGAAACCTGCTATAATTCTGCAACCGCTTCCTATTCCTTTATGGAAATGGGATAAGGTTCAAATGGATCTCATTACTGGCCTTCCCAAGTCACAGAAGGGTCACGATGCTATTCTTGTCGTCGTCGACCAACTTTCTAAAGTTGCACATTTTCTGCCAGTCAAGCAGACGATCACTGCTAGTCAGTTAGCAGAGTTATATATCTCCAGAATTGTATCACTCCACGGTATTCCGAAGGAGATCAGTTCGGACCGTGGCGGCCTTTTCACCTCAAAGTTCTGGGAAAGTTTCCAAGAGGCTATGGGGACTCATATTACCTGAAGTTCAGCTTATCACCCCCAATCCCAAGGCCAAGTCGAGCGAGTCAATCAGATTCTTGAAGACATGCTTTGGGCTTGTGTTATATCTTTCGGCAAGAAGTGGGAAGAATCTCTCCCTTATGCGGAGTTTTCTTATAACAACAGCTATCAAGCCAGCTTGAAGATGGCCCCCTTCGAAGTGCTTTATGGACGTAAGGGTCGAACCCCTCTGAATTGGTCAGAAACTGGGGAACGACCGCTCATGGGTCCGGATATAATCCAACACGCCAAAGAGCAAGTCCGTATCATGCAGGAAAATCTCAAGGCGGCTCAGGACCACCAGAAGAGCAATTACGATCGCAAACGATGGGGTTTGACCTATCAACCTGGTGACCAAGCTTATCTATGTGTCACTCCTATGAAGGGCACTCACCGCTTCGGAATCCAGGGCAAGTTAGCTCCACGCTACATTGGTCCCTTCCGCATTCTCGCCAGGCGTGGTCAGGTGGCATATAAATTGGAGTTGCCGCCGCAATTCTCTCATATTCACGACGTCTTCCATGTGTCGCAACTTCGTCGTTGCTTCAAGGAATCTCCGCACCGATCAGTGGATCATGAATTGCTCGAATTGCAAGATGATCTATCTTATAAGGAGCATCCGATCCGAATTCTCGATCACGCTGAATGTCGGACCCGTGAGAAGACGACCAAGTTCCTAAAAGTGCAATGGTCAAATCATACAGAAGATGAAGCCACTTGGGAACGCGAGGATCATCTTCGAGAGGAATAGCCCGACCTCTTTTCTTCTACCTCCTGAATTCTCAGGACGAGAATTTCTTTTAGAGGATGAGAATTGTAACACCCCTATGTAATAAAGCACTGTGACCTTTTGTTAAACATGCCAAGTCATCATCATTACAATGCTTGATCACAGTGGTGAAGCAACTTATTTCAAATTCCTTCTCTAAATTCAATTCAAATTCAAAGTGAAATTTGAAGTTGCTCAAAAGTTGCTGGAAAAATGTTCATCACTTAGCAAATATTCCAAAACAAATTGTTGTTAAGGAAAACAACATCACCATCAACCAAAATTTGGGTTAGGGCAATTAAACAGTGCCTAAACAACACTTAAAATGCCATTTCCATTTATGGAAAATTCAAATGGGTTCAAACCTTGCCCAAACTTTTTGTGGCAGTGCACAATATTCACTAGTATTTGTTTTTGCCAGCTCCACATTTTTGCAAGGTCATTCAATGGCTAAAATAAATGCAAAATGCTGCTGAGAAAAGAAAACAGAAAAACAAAATGAAAGAGGCCCTAAACAACTAATGTGGACTGGGCCTAAGTGCACAGTGCACTCGGCCCAGCCCAGCCGGCCTCTTTCTCCCTCCTCCCACTCTCTCTCTCTGTGCGTGTCGCCGCGCCCGTGGCCGCGCCGGCGCGCTCCGGCGAATCGTCGACACTGCGACGCTACAAAGCCGGTGAGGGGATAAGGATGCGTCCCCTTCGGCCTCCCCGTCATCCTCATCTACTTCCTCCCTCTCTCGCCCTATCTCGCTCGCTCGCGAGCTCCACCGAACGCGCCCGCTGCCGCACGCCGTCGAGCCCGCGGCCACCGACCTCGCCTCGCCTCGCCTCGCCTCCGTGTCCTACGTCCTCGCCGTCGTCGACCACGTCGTCCACGTCCTCGAACGGGAGCCGGGGAACACTGCAGGCCGCGGATCGAGCCGCCCCCTTCGGCCACGGCCGCCGGCGATCTCCGTCGTCTCCAGCCAGCTCTGCGCTCCAAAGCTATCACCGGCTTTTCTTAGCCACTCGGTGAGCTCTCCTCTCCCTCCCATCTCTCTAGATGCTCACGTGCTCGCCCGTAGCTAGATCGCCGCCGTGGCCATAATTTGTCCGCCGCCGTGGCCACAGCCACCGTCACGCTCGCCTGAGCTAACTGTCATGCTCCTGGTGCTCCCAGGAGCACAACGCACACGCACACGCGTCCTCTCATGCCCCCAAGCACCAACCCCGTCGAGCACCCGTATGCGCTGCCGCCTCCGCACGTCGCCAGCGTCCTTCCGGTGACCTTTTGGTCACGGGCTCGTGCCCGTTGGATTCGCCGCACCGCGTAGATCCTCCCCAGCCTCCCCTTTTGCTCAATAGCGCGCTGCAACGCCATCTTCGTCGTCGCCCGTAACTGCTCCGCCGCTAACCTCGTCGCCGGCGTTGTTTCCGGCGAGGCCACCGCCACCATTCGACACGGCTCGCTCGACTCGTTGAACGAGCCAAGCCGCGCCCAAAACGGTGGCCCGTATCTGTTTTCCGACGAGGGATGTGGCCCTTCGCCACATCTGGAGGTCGCCAGCGGCGAAACGCCGGTCGCCGCCAGCGTGGCTGACCTGGGCCCACCCCTAGGGTCACTGCCAGTGGGCCCAGGGGCCCCCGTTGACTGGTTTGACCAGTCAACGTGCTGACTGGGCACCCCTGTGCCACTGACATGCAGGCCCCACCCGCTTAATTAACATTTTAGATTAATTTATAATTAAAACTTAATTAGCTAATTAGTTAAATCACTGACATGTGGGGCCTACCTTCTAATTAACTTAGTTTAGTTTAATTTAATCTCTGTTTATTCCAGAGTCACGGACAGGTGGGACCCAGCTGTCAGGTTTGACCTGAACAGCTGCGGTTGACCTGCTGACCTCATGCTGACAACATGCTGATGCAATAATTTATTTCTGTTAATTTAAATAATTTTAGAAAATGCTAAAAACTCTGAAAAATCATAGAAAATAAACCGTATCTCAGATCGAAAAACTTTCTATATGAAAAATGATCAGAAAAACGAGATGAATACGAATATGTGGTCAAAATGCTTCACCATCACTCCTATCTACCTGAACATGGAACCTTCTCCTCTGGTTCAGTGTACCGAAATCGGCCAAAACGCCGGGAAAATATCCCAGATATTTTCCCGCCTCGTCTGTGACATGTAGCATTGCATTAGGCCACCACCAACACTGCATACCACCATGCCATGCATCTGTGTTGCATTCGTCTACCTTTATTTATTGTTTCTTCCCCCTCTTCTTATTCGATAGTCCCCAAGACCGACGCAGCTCAGGAGACCGACGACACCACTGACGATCCCTCCTTTGCCGTAGAGCTTCCAGGCAAGCAACCCCCCTTGACGCATGCCTATACCGCCTATTCTATCTCCCTCCTGCTTGCATTATAAATTGTTGCTACTACTGGTTATCCCAATTCTGATGCATAGCCTGTTTTGTAACTGTTATTGATACCTACCTGCTATCCAAACTACTTAGTATAGGATGGATGGAAACCATCTGTGGCCCCTCTTCCTTGCTATAGTTGCCCCGCTTTAGTATCTGTGTCCCGATCGATGTGATCGAACGGAAGAGACCAACACATCACCTCCCATCCCCTAAGTTGCTCGGCTCTGCAGAGCTAATATCGAGTGGCCGAGGGTGATAACTCTTCTCTCACTCCTGATGTTGCCCCTGTAGAACAGCTAGTCAGTTGTGGGTTAACGAGGGTGATTCCTCTTCCCCACCTCCGACAAAGCTTCTGCCGTGCATCCCGCAAGTGTGAATGCCATCGAGGGTGATTCCTCCGGTTTCACCCTAACAGGATCGTCGAGTGGGAATCCAACGAGGGTGAATCCTCGAATTCCTTCTTGATGAAACTATACACACGGTTACCTTTACTTTACTGCTGAAATTGAACCATGATAAAGTCGGGTCGGCCCTGAGGGGTACCCGCGCGAGCATATGATGCGAGTGGAGTGGAGTCGGGTTGACCTGGAGGGTACCCGCGAGATCTCTACGTGGCGTGGCCGGGCATTCTTAGCCGTTGCCGCAAGTCCACGAGACGGGGCGATGGGGTCACATGATCGTGAGTCTCTGCTCATTACCGCGCGCTCCCAATACACTAACGATTTGGATATTTGATCCGAGTAGGCCTCTGGCCTAATTGCACTAACCATCATGCGGGAATAAATATGGGTACTCTGCGTCGTATGCATCAGCCGAAGCTCTCTAGACGTCAGCGACTGAGCGGCGCGCGCCGGGTTGGACTGGGAAAGACTGCACTTGTATTAAGGGGGCTAGGTCTGCACACGGCCGCGTACGCAACGTGCAGGACTGCAAAGGGCGATGGGCCCAAGACCCCTACGCGCATAGGGTTAGTCCGGCGTGCTGACCTCTCTGTTGAGCCTAGGTAGGGCTGCGGCGTGTCGTTTTGACCGAGGCCGGGCAGGACCCAGAAAAGTGTGTCTGGCCGGAGTTAATCGAGCGTGGTGGGTAAGTTGGTGCATCCCTGCAGGGAAGTATATCTATTCGAATAGCCGGATCCTCGGTAATGGACACTCGGAGTTGTATCCCGATTGATACAACTAGAACTGGATACTTGAGATGTTAATGGATATGATGGCTCCGGGATTGCATTTTCGCAGGGAGTCGAGGAAGGATCTCTAGGCGATATTGGTGATTACTACTACTACTTTAAAATGTACTAATCTGCAATCTTCTAATGCTGCAAGACCGCTGAAGAGGCTAGTCTTCGATAGGACTAGGTCTTCTCTCTATTCTGGCATTTCTGCAGTCTAGTCCACATATACAACCTTCCTTTGATAATGTTGCATACATAGAATAGATCTGAAGTAAGTCTTGCTGAGTACTTTGGATGAGTACTCACGGTTGCTTTGCTTCCCTTTTTCCCCCTACCCGAATGCTATGACCAGACGACGGAGCCCCAGAGCCAGATGCCCCTACTATTGACTACGACTACTACTACTACCCCTCTGGAGAGTACTACTACGAGGAGCCCTCCGACGACCAGGAGTAGTTTAGGAGGCACCCAGGCAGGAGGCCTGCGCTTTTCGATCTAGTACCTTTTATTTTGCCCCGCCTTCTTAAAGGCCTATCTGTTTAACTTATGTCTGTACTCAGATATCTAATGCTTCCGTTGATGCTTGTATGACATCGAGCTTCTGTATTCGAGCCCTCGAGTCCCTGGCTTGTAATATAAAGTTTGTATGACATTTATTTGTGTTTAGAGTTGTGTTGTGATATCTTCAAGTGAGTCCTAGCCTTGATCGTGTGCATTTGTGTGTATGATTAGTGCACGATTAAGCCGGGGGTGTCACACTCAGCTGCTCCACTCGCCAAGGCCGCATGCACGCCATGCACTAACATAGTGGCACAAGATCTAATCAATCGATCAGTGTCGGTGTGATACATATATGCTCGATTAAAATGATCATTTATATCTTAAAAACATACAGATGTTTCCTTTATTTGTACAACAGGATAACTAATATATTTGTTTGCGCCAATATATGATGATAAAAATAAGAATGTGTATGTTTCATGAGATAATTAATCAGGAGATACATGAATTATGCCTAATCCTATCATCAATTAATTTTCCATATTTCCCGCAAAAAAAATTAAGTTATCATATTATTAATTGATAGTACTACAAATTGTATATCTCTTTAAGTATTTTATCTAGCGATATCAATTTGATGTTTTCGATGCTAGCAATTCTTTCTTTGTGGATGATCAAACGAAATGCCTGACACAAGAGAAAAAATACTTAGATTTTGGATCGGTGGTAGTACGTATATTCGTGATCAGAGGAGGAATGGTTAACTGAATTAAATTTTGGGAGGATGTACCCTGACCTGAATGCCTCTTTCATATATGTATGGAGCACTTTTTTTTTCGCATTTTTTTGTTATTTTGTTTCAAAATTCTATTTGATCTCGTCATATTATTTTAAATCGGTATAAAAATGTTATATGTTGCTGATCTGCAATTTTCAATTTACTATTTTTACTGTATACAAAAAATGTGCATGTAATTAGAATCCGTGTACTTTCATGTACTGTTTGATTTTCATAGATCTAAAATGGTAAGCACATTATTATATAATCATCTAATAATAATAGAGGAAATCTAGCTCAAAATATAGATTGCTCCATATTCATATTTCACATTAACACCATTGACAAAAACAGCATTTTTTTTGCCTAAAAATTATCATATTTTAAAGGAAAAAGAATATACACCAGTTTGGAGTGTCCACTAATATAGTCATAACCTCACTTCCCCCTTAGTTGATATATATGGTAGCATGGTGTTGTACAAGGACTCCTCTGGAATCAAATTAACTATTCAACTCTGTCTAGATGATGAGCACACTTATTCTATGCTTATATGATTCAGATGTTGTGTTATTGCTTCTACATCATCATATGTTGAATTATGTAGACTAGCTATCGTGGGAGCAGCATACTGCCGATGCCAATAAAATATATATTTTGCATTCGAAAGAAAATAAAAGAAGGTTATAGACGATCAGAAATCATGTGAGTTGTAAAACAACAGTATCAAATGCGGGCAAAATCTACCTAATTATTAATGTTAAATAGCACATGACACTAGTATATACACCTGTAGCAATTTTTTTAGCAACACATTACAGACGCAGACGCTCACATACACGCACGTACACTCACCCCATTATGAACGCATACACGCACACGCTGCTCCTATGAGCACCTCCATAAGACAGATGCGGCGGATTTATTGGTCAACTATTTAAACATAATGATTTATTGTGTTTGATGTCCGAAATCTCAGCCATAAATTAATAGTGTAAGGTGCGTCAACTTTGAAGAGGCAAATAGCATGGGTGTCATAGGATAGAGTGTTGGCTTTCGAGATGCATGTAATGTAGTACTATGAGTTCCTACAGGATTTCAAAACATAGAAACTTTTTTGGGTGGTTCACACGAATAAACAGAAGATTTTTGGAGATACGGGGGAGAGAGTAGAGAAAAAAATGCATTGAATTGAACTTTCTAAAGGAAAAATAAAACAAGTTTTAGCCTCGTGTTAATTTGGTTGCTTGATGATGCGGGGAGATTAGAAATTGCCATCAAAAGAATGAATTGGAGCTGGCCTTGGAGGCCCCATTGACGTGTTATACAGAGCCGATGAAAAGTTAGAGATATACTAGCGCCGAAGAGCACGGCGCACGCCGCGCCCGTGATAATGCCCGGTTTTGTTGTTGTTGTTGTTGGTTTGGTTGAAGACACGCCGCGTCCATGGGAATTCTCGTTTATATTTTGGATAAATACTTTAATTTTTCTTTTTATTGCATGCAGGTCTATTTTCATGTTTAGTTGGTTGGATTTGTTTTGTTTTGTTTGGGTCTTTATAGGAAGGAAAGGAGGGGTAGATTCGTTTTGGCAAAATACGTTGGCGCAATAAAGTTATTTATAACACATTTACATCCGACGTAGTTGCTCTTTTTGGCTTTGTGTGTAGAGATGCTTGACTTGTTTTTTGTATAGAGCCGTAAAGACCATTGCCGCTGGTGTCCATTTCGTGTTTTTTTTGTATACAATAGAAGTGTTTTAAGGATCATGTGATTGAAGTTTTGAATGAACCGTGATTTATTTATGGCAAAGAGCTAAATAGTACAGGTACGGTACAGAACAAATTATTCTAAATATGGGCAACAAATTATCATTATTTTTAGTTTCCTGCCTTTGGGTAAATCATTAGTGTTTTGCCTTTTATGTCCTTGTGGAATTTTTTCAGCATGTGAGGCCTGACGGTATTAAAAAAGGAATGCAAGATCAGTGCTATAATTGTTTCTTAACTGTGTTGTAGAATATACTCTAATTGTCTATAACTCATTTTCTTCTGATTAAGATATTTTATTTTTGTACACAATAGAATTTGTTGACGGTGGAGTTGCAAGTCGATTATTTCATGGTGAATCAATTAGTAATAAAGAGGAGGAGGAAGACTGTTTGGTTCGGCCTGGATGCATATCATTGCTTAATGGCAGTGGAGCTAAAAGGTCCATGTTTGTCATATGCTTTGTGGCTTGCACTCGGAAATGGCAGTAATTGTTGTCCAGTGATTTGCTACTTGGTGGTATGTTGGTTTCCTATTTGGGTACAATTCGGGTACTGTTTTGGTTTACCGCTCGGGTAGGTTAATGTTTTTGGTTTATTCATGTATTATCTGTTTCATTTGTTTTACTGTTCTGGGTTATTCGAGTTTGCTATTTTGATTTATTTGGGGCTATTGTTTCGATTAGTAGTTCTATGTTTATTCGGATACTGTTTCGCTTTGTTTGGGTAACTGTCGGTGCGCTGTTCACTGCTATCGTGGTGTAAAAAAAGACAGTAATCGGCGGAGAACTTATTTTTGCCATGGAATACTGTTCATTCAAAATATACTATTCTGGTTTATTATTTTGTGCCTTGGTGGTGACATCATTGGAAAGGAGCGGGAGACGATTGAGGAAGCTTACTATTTCAGGGTGTTGTTCCGGTTTAACAGCTTGGGTACTGTTTTCGGCTTATTTTGGCATAGGGATGAAGTGCTTTATGTGGCCTTCTCGTTGTTGCTGGTCTCGGTCATGCCGTGGATTGTGATGTTGCTGATCTCGATGATAGGGACTTCTTCTTCTATGATCTCTGTGTATTCTTTTTGTATCTGGCCTACCATTTCATCATCGTACTGATCTGAACTTTTTAGTAGGCGAATAATGTTAGGATCAGTAGTATCAAAGCCATTTTTTGGAGGTGTGAGCATTGCCGATAGAGTGAGATTTTCTTGTCTTGCATGGTGAGCGGAGCGACGATCATGACGGTTGTAGAACTTTTATAGAGGGTAACTCAACAGTAGGTAATACGATAAATTCAAAAAAAAAAAGAGGAAAACAATCCTTAATCGCTTTTATTAACAAAACTCAGGTTTTTCTTTTTGTATTTTCCCTGAATTATTCTTTACGCGGATGCACGGTGCTGGTACTGTTTCAGTTTGCATTTGAGGCACTGTTCGTATGAAGTTTTTTTTTTTGGGTGGATATGGGTATATTTCAGTTTATTTGGTGGACATGAAAGCACTATTGCATACAAGTTACTGTTTCGAAAACAGTGTTTAGGATTGTTTAGGTTTGCTGTGCCGGTTTGTTCGGGTTACTGTTCTCTTAAAATTAGATTTCACTCAAACCGTTAGGGAAAAAAATCGTGGGGTAACAGTCCATAGGAATGAACGTAAGGGGAAATAGAATGAGCAGCATCTTTTTAAACAACAAAGAAAAGGTTGGCATCGAAGATGTTATCTTTTTCCTTGGATTTTGGATTTGTAGTAAAATTGGTGTGAAAGGAAGGACAATCACTTTTATTATCAATGCCAATAGGTAAAATTAATTATTAAGTAATATGAATTTAGATCAGTTCAATTTAATGGCAGGGTACTGTTCATGGGGGTACTGTTCACATCTTGCTGTTTCATGGTAGTTCGGTTCATGTCTTGTTTTGTTGTTCGCTGTACGGTTCATGAACTGGTACTGTTCATGGCAAAAAAAAAGTAAAACATATTATGTAAGAAAAAAAAAGGAAGGCTGTTACTTTTTATTGTTCGCTGTTACTGTTCACTGATGTTGACGTTGCCGTGAAAATGAACAGTAGACGGTGAAAAAAAATTCTGAAAAATAGAATCCCTCTCGCTTTAGTATTAGTACTTTCTTGCATGGTGAGCGGAGCAACGATCATGATGGTTGTAGAGCTTTTATAGAGGGTAACTCAACAGTAGGTAATACAAAAAAAAAACAATCCTTAATCGCTTTTATTAAAAAAACTCAGGTTTTTCTTTTTCTATTTTCCGTGAATTATTGTTTACGCGGATGCAAGGTGCTGGTACTGTTTCAGTTTGCATTTGAGGCACTATTCGTACGAAGTATTTTTTTTTGGTGGATATGGGTATATTTCAGTTTATTTGGTGGACATGAAAACACCGGTCACAGAAAGCACTATTGCATACAAGTTACTGTTTCGAAAAAAGTGTTTAGGATTATTTAGGTTTGCTGTGCCGGTTTGTTCGGGTTACTGTTCTCTTAAAATTAGATTTCACTCAAACCGTTAGGGGGAAAAAATTGTGGGGTAACAGTCCATAAAAACGAATGTAAGCGGAAATAGAATGAGCAGTATCTTTTTAAGCAACAAAAAAAAAGGTTGGCATCGAAGATGTTATCTTTTTTCTTGGATCTTGGATTTGTAGTAAAATTGGTGTGAAAGGAAGGACAATCACTTTTATTATCAATGCCAATAGGTAAAATTAATTATTAAGTAATATGAATTTAGATCAGTTCAATTCAATGGCGGGGGGTACTGTTCACGTCTTGCTGTTTCATGGTAGTCTGGTTCATGTCTTATTTTGTTGTTCACTGTACGGTTCATGAACTGATACTGTTCATGGCAAAAAAAACAGATTACGATAAGAAGAAAAAAGGAAAGCTGGACTGTTCATTGTTCGCTGTTACTGTTCATTGATGTTGAAGTTGCCATGAAAATGAACAGTAGACGGCAAAAAAATTCAGAAAAACCAGAAAAATCGAATCCCTCCCGCTTTAGTATTAGTATACTTATAGTCCATGAGTTAATAACTTGGCTTGTACTCTAGTACATATGCAAATGCATAGATGCCGCACGCGCCTGTGACCGATTCCGTCTGTATTTTACAAAAATAAGCAAGAAAGCAAGATGTATCACGCCAGAAAATAAAATAAGAAGAAGAATATTAATTTTATCTTTACCCCATGATCTGCGTAGGCACGTAACAAACATTAAATGATTTAACAAATTAAGTAAACCGGCTGGTCTATTAATTTTTTTCATAAGAACGTATTTTTCGCTTTTGTAGGTAAAAAAAAGGATGGGCACGGTAGTAATATGTAGTTGAATTCATTCTCATATGGCATGTTTGATCAATAGTGAAATCGAATGGGATTGCTACCAATGTGTAGACCCTATAGTAGGAAAATATTTCTTGTCCTGTTTGTGCATACTTTTCACCTAAATTTCATATCTAGTTCCTAGTCGGCATTCTTTCATCCTCTCTCAAATATGGATATATTTAATAAAATTCAAAATTCAAAATTTATAAGTAATTTAAACCCCAAATTTGTCGTGGTGTAAAAATGGATAGTAATTGGCGGAAATCTTATTTTAACGCATTATCTATGAATGGCTAACCTGATAATAGGACGTTCAACCCAATGTGCTTTTCAAATTGTGATATATGATAAGTGGTATATCCATACTTTGGGAAATTTTGGCAGCTAAGGAACAACTGGTTCTACAATAGTTTTTTGAGCAAACACTACCCTCCACGGATGATCTATTGTCTTGTATTTTTTTTCCTTGAATCGGTCAAAGAAATAGAATTGGGAGTGGAGTGGAGTGAAGAGGTTGGTCGAGTGACAGTTTTTAGTTTTATGTTTCCCCTTGCTGTTGGTGGCTTATAGACTGCCGTGATGGAGCGCGTCGTAGAGGTGGCTTCAGTAATCGCACTATGGTTAAAACCTCGATTTGGTTGGCCACAGGAAAGGAGAAGGCGAGGTAGACGACGACAACAACACCGGTTATTCTCCTTGCGTAGGTGAACGCACCGAGGGAGAAGGAGTCTTACTTTTTGGGGAGATTTTTTTTCCTGACATTTATTCTGCATTATTGTTCACTTGAATGCATGGTGCTGATTTATATTTTTTATTGTCTTAGTTTATTCGGGTGTATTGCTCTAGATTACAGTTCGTGTATTGTTTTGGTTTATGGTTTGCATGGGCTAATGTTTCTGGTGTACTTAGGTGTTGTCCCGTTTCACTGGTTTTACTGTTTCGGGTCGAGGAAGGATGTGACGCCCCCGGTTCAATCGTACACTAATCATACACGCAAACGTGTACGATCAAGCCCAGGGACTCACGGGAAGATATCACAACACAACTCTAAACACAAATAAACGGAGGTCCACAATATTACAGACCAGGGATCCGAAGATCCGAATACATAAGTCAGTCATACAAATAATATCTGGGTACAGACATAGTTAGACAAGTTTTGCCTTAAGAAGGCTAGCACAAACAGCGACACTAGATCGAAAGGCGTTGGCCTCCTGCCTGGGAGCCTCCGATCCTACTCCTGGTCAGCTGGCTCGATCCAGTAGTACGTGCCCTCTGGACCCGCCTGGTAGTAGGCTCCGGTGGTGGCGTCTGGCTCCTGGACTCCATCGTCTGGTGTATCATCAAGGTGGGGGTATATGGGGGAAAAGAGAAAATAAAGCAACCGTGAGTACTCATCCGAAGTACTCAGCAAGCAAGGATCTATACTACATATGCAACATTATCAATGGAGAAAAGGCTGTATATGTGGACTGGGCTGCAGAAATGCCAGAATAGAGAGAAAGGCCTGGTCCTATCGAAGACTAGCATCTTCAAACATCTTCTCAAAGCCATCATCTTGCAGCAGTAGAAGAGAGTAGAATAGCATTTTATTTAGCAAACATGTTGAAGTACAGCTCAAAGATCCTTCCTCGACTCCCAGCGAGAAAGTAATCCCGAAGCTTCAATTAAGTAACAAGTATCCAGTTTAAGTAGTAGATCGGGATACACAAACTGAGCGTCCTTTACCGTAGGACCGGCTATCGATAGAAGATTCATCCCTGCAGGGGTGCACTACTGTTACCCAACACGCTCGATCATCTCTGGCCGGACATACTTGCTGGGCAATGCCCGTCCTCGGAAGATCAACACGAAGCAGCGCTCTACCTAGGCTCAGCAGAGAGGTCAGCACGCCGGACTAACCTATGCACCCAGGGGTCTCGGGCCATCGCCCTGGGCACCCTGCGCGTTGCGTGGCTGGCCGGGGTGCAGGCGCGACACTGAACTCGCCAGTGAAGTATCCAGCCCAATCCCGACGATCAGCCCGCACGGTGAATCGTGACGTCTGATAAGCTTTCGGCGAAACATACATCGCAGAGGGCCCCATAACCATTATCCCGCGTGGTGGTAGTGCGTATAGGGCACGTCGACCCACTCAGATCACACACCCAAATCCAATAGGCTCAATTAGTATCAAGCGGAGACAATCAGAGTCTCTGATGCTCCGCCACAATGTCACACTTGAGTGCCCTTCCGGCACACCCGAAATCATAGATCCCCAGCGGGTACCCACCAGGGTGGACCCGCCTGTGAAAAAGGTCAAGTAACCGTGTGGTCATAACCATCAGGGTGAACGTAAGAGGTATCACCCTCGAGGTTCACACTGAGGGGTTGCACGACAGAGTCGTATCGGACATGGAGAAGGAGGAATCACCCTCGATGACCACGACCGTACAGCTATGCTGCAGAGTATTCATCAGGAGTGCGTTACGAGGTATCACCCTCGGCACTCGATAGTTACTACGCAGAGTCGTACAACTAAGGGGGGTGTGAAGTGAGGCGTCTGTCTCTGATCGACGATCACGTTGATCGAGTCGTTGATGAACAAGCAGGGGCGACAAAGTAAGGTGGTGGGGTCACAGATGGGTCATACCAACCTATACTAAACAGTTTATCATAGGCAGGTAAGATAGCAATGAACAGGTTACAACAGCAGGCTATGCATCAGAATAGGAGCATGCATTAACAGTAGCGAAATCTAATGCAAGCAGGAGAATAGAATGGGCGATATCTGGAATGCTCAAGGGGGGGGCTTGCCTGGTTGCTCTGGCAAGAGGGGAAGGTCGTCAACGGGCTGCTCGTCGGTAGAGTAGTCGTAACCTGGTGCAGCGTCGTCGGTCTCGGCGTCTATCGAGAGAGAAGGAGGGGGAGAGAAACAATAAATTCACGGCAATAATGCAAACAATATGTATGACATGCCTAAATGATATGCCGGGGTGTTCTACTGCCTAACTAAACGATTTAGTTAATTTAGGAATTTATTTGGATTTATTTAATTAAAGTTGGGCACTATTCATTTACTGAAATCGGTCTAAAAGTTCAATGTTCTTATAGCTGCGGGCGTCTGACGGGAATACGGAGGGCGTATCCGGGCTCGTATCGTCGTTCTGAGCAAGTTTCATGTATAAAATATTTTCATCGGAGATACGGTTTAAAAGATATGATTTTCTAAAGTTTTTATTAATTTCTAAAATTTAATTAATTATTTAATTCAACATTATCCGAAACAGTGATTGATGACGTCAGCATGACATCATGCTGACGTCAGCAGCCACCTGACAGGGTGGGTCCCACCTGTCATAGGCTGTTAGGTTAATTAGGTTTAATTAATTTAATTACTGATTAATTAACACTAATTAGTTAATTAGATTAACCTAATCAGGATTAATTAACTAATTAATTAACTAATTAATTATTTAATTAATCATTTTATTTATTTCTATTTTTATTTTCTATTTCTTTTAAATCGTTTTTAGGGGGGTGGGCCCCATCTGTCAGCGGCACAGGGGGGGCAGGGCCCACCGGGCAGTGGCCCATACGGCCACACGGGGCGGGCGTGGGCGCAGCCCGAGCGGGCGCGTCCAGGGTGCGCCCGGGCGCTGGCCACGGGCGCCGGCGAGGCGCGGCTGGACGGGTCGGTGGTGAGCGCGGGGCCACGGCGCGCGATGCGGACGAGCGCGCGGGCGAGGTGTGGGGGCGCGCGCGCGTGCGGGTGGCCGCGGCGAGCGGAGGCAGAGGCGAGAGGACGAGCGGCAGCGGCGGCTGGAGTGGGCAAAACATAATTCCATATTTATTTCAGATTTAATAAATGGTTACTAAATATTATCTTTATCCACTGTTTGAGGTTGTTCGAGTCACTTATCCAATTCCAATGATGTTGGTTTCAATTTTAGAATAGCCTCTGGAATATTTGTTATTTATCTGACATTTTAGCTCCTATGTTGGACAACTTTTATATTCCACTTTCATTTAAATTTGAATTTGACTTAGGAGTTGAAATGCAATATGATGCTAATGATGATTATGCACTGTCGATCATGCTAACATGTCATTATCAAAAGTGATTACTGTTGCTAATCACCGGGGGTGTTACAACTCTCCTCATCTATTAAGAATTCTCGTCCCGAGAATTAAGAGGAAGACTGAAAGAAAGAGGGGTATTCTTCGCGAAGACGATCCTCGCGTTCCCAAGTGGCTTCATCTTCAGAATGATTTGACCACTGAACCTTGAGGAACTTGATTGACTTTTGACGTGTTCGACGCTCAGCTTGATCAAGAATACGGATGGGATGTTCTGGATAAGACAGATCTTCCCGTAATTCAAGCACTTCATGATCCACAGCTCGAATAGGATCCTTGAAGCAGCGGCGGAGTTGGGATACATGAAAGACGTCATGTACTTGAGAAAGGTTTGGCGGCAATTGCAACTGATATGCCACTTCTCCTCGACGGGCAAGAATACGGAACGGGCCAATGTAGCGAGGGGCTAACTTGCCTTTGATTCCGAACCGATGAGTGCCTTTCAACGGAGTGACGCGGAGGTAAGCTTGCTCGCCAGGTTGATAGAATATTTCCTGGTGCTTTCGGTCATAGTTGCTCTTCTGACGAGACTGAGCAGACTTCAAATGTTCACAAACAATACGGACTTGTTCTTCAGCTTGCCGAATAATGTCCGGTCCGACGAGTGAGCGTTCCCCAGTTTCTGACCAATTCAGAGGGGTTCGACAGTTACGACCGTATAGAACTTCAAACGGTGCCATCTTCAGACTAGCTTGATAGCTATTGTTGTAAGAGAATTCGGCATACGGGAGAGATTCCTCCCATTTCTTACCGAAGGAGATGACGCAAGCTCGAAGCATATCTTCGAGCACTTGATTAACTCGTTCAACTTGACCCTGTGACTGAGGGTGAAAAGCGGTGCTGAAAGACAGATGAGTTCCCATAGCTTCTTGGAAACTATTCCAGAATCTGGAGGTGAAGAGGCTGCCACGATCAGAACTGATCTCCAACGGAACACTGTGGAGTGACACAATCCGGGAAACATACAAGTCTGCTAACTGGCTAGCAGTGATTGTCTCCTTAACAGGCAGAAAGTGGGCAACCTTAGAGAATCGGTCAATGACAACAAAAATAGCATCATGACCCTTCTGGGATTTGGGAAAACCAGTAATGAAATCCATTTGGACCTTGTCCCATTTCCATTCAGGAATTTCCAGGGGTTGCAGAGTTCCTGCGGGCCTTTGATGTTGAGCTTTAACGCGGCGGCAAACGTCACACTCAAAAACATAACGAGCAATGTCTCGCTTCATATTAGGCCACCAGAATCTTTGACAAATGTCACGGTACATCTTTGTGCTACCAGGGTGAATGGACAAGGGAGTGTCATGAGCTTCCTTCATAACGTTTTCCCTCTCATTCTTGAACTTGGGTACGAAGAGACGGTGTTGGAAAAATAGGATCCCATCTGCATCAAGATGGAATTCCGACGGCTTTCCTTTCTCGAGGTATCGCTTGATCTTTTCAACTTCAGTGTCATACCCTTGCATAACCTTAATGCCGTGTTCTAAATCTGGTTCGACAACCAGGGTATTGAGATAACCCTGTGGAACAATATGGAGGTTCAATTTGCAAAGCTCTTCATGGAGAAGAGGTTGTGTTTCTTGAACCATAAGATTGTTACTATAGGACTTGCGACTCAAAGCATCGGCCATTACATTAGCCTTGACGGGGGTATATGAAATATTCATATCATAATCGGCAATTGTTTCGAGCCATCTTTGTTGACGAAGGTTCAGATCTGGTTGAGTATATAAATACTTCAAGCTTTGGTGATCCGTGTATATCTCGCAACGGTTACCGAGAAGGTAATGTCGCCATAGCTTCAAGGCATAGATAACCGCAGAAAGTTCAAGATCATGCACGGGATAATTTTCTTCATGAGGACGCAATTGTCGGGAGGCATAAGCAATCACTTTGCGCTCTTGCATTAGGACACAGCCTAATCCTTGACGAGATGCATCACAGTATATCACGAAATCCTTTTGGGAATCCGGGGGTGCTAGTACTGGGGCAGATGTCAATTTATCTTTTAGTGTCTGAAAACTTTCTTGACATTTTTCTGTCCACTCAAATTTAACACCTTTGTGAAGCAGATTTGTCAATGGTTTTGCAATCTTGGAAAAGTTCTCAACGAATCGACGGCAATAACTAGCGAGTCCGAGAAAACTTCTGACTTGCTTAACATTCTTTGGGGGAGTCCAGTCGAGAATAGCCTGAACTCGTTCGGGGTTAACAGCAATCCCATCCTTGGAAATCACATGTCCAAGGTAAGTTACTTCCGGAAGCCAAAATTCACATTTGGAATACTTGGCATACAACTGGTGTTCTCGGAGCCTTTCTAGAACAAGGCAGAGATGTTCAGCATGTTCCTCTTTATTCTTAGAATAGACCAGAATATCATCTAGATATACCACGACGAATTTGTCGAGGTAATCCATGAATATATAATTCATCAGACGGGAGAACGTAGCTGGGGCATTCGTTAGGCCAAATGATATGACGGTGTATTCATAGGAGCCATAACGAGTGACGAATGCAGTCTTGGGAATGTCCTCTTCACGGACACGGATCTGGTGATAACCCAACCTCAAGTCGAGTTTAGAGAACACCGATGATCCAGCGAGTTGATCATAAAGATCATTGATCCGGGGCAGTGGGTATTTATTCTGGATTGTGGCTTGGTTAATGGGCCGGTAATCCTGAACCAATCGGTTAGTTCCATCCTTCTTCTTAACGAAGAGTGAAGGTGCTCCCCAAGCAGAGGAACTGGGGCGGATGAAACCACTCTTAAGTGACTTGTCGATTTCTTCCTTAAGCTCAAGAAGGTGATGCGGAGGCATCTTATAAGGTCGCTTGGCAATAGGAACGGTGCCAGGCTTCAAGTCGATGACGAACTCGACAGCTCTAGCCGGGGGTATTCCTGGAAGTTCTTCTGGAAAGACGTCTGGAAAAATCTCGAACGACAGGAACGTTCTCGATCCCTTCCAGAGGTGAGGCGTTCAAAGCATTCATAACATATATCTCAGCTTCAGCGTCTCGAGTAATGCGGGCGGTATAGTTCACTATCTCATCGGTGGGGTGAAGAAGTTGGACGACTTTAGTGGCACAATTGATCGAAGCAATGTGAGCTTTCAACCAATCCATTCCGAGTATGAGGTCTATGGTGGAAGACTTCAGGATAATAGGGGAAGCTAGGAATTCAAATTCCTCGATTTCAACAGGGACATTATGTGCCATCATAGTGGTTTGACATTGGCCTCCAGGGGTACGGACAACTATTGGCAGGTTCATCTTTTCGAATGCAATGTCATGAGATAATGCAAATGCTTCAGACATGAATGAATGCGATGCTCCTGAATCAAATAATACAGAAGCAGGTACTGAGTTAACAAGAAGGGTACCCATCACAGTAGCAGGTTGATCCTGGACTTCTTCAATGTCAATGTTGTAAGCTTGACCACGACCACGTGAAGCAGACCCAGTATTATAGTTGCGGGTCTGATTGTTGCCACGGCCATATCCACGGCCAGCACGAGGAAAATCTAACTGATTCTGAGTCTGGCGGCAGTCTTTAGCCTGGTGGCCTGGTTTGCGCCACTTGAAACACAAACCATCTTCAGGACGAAGAGGGGCATTGTTCTGAATAGCTTGAGCCTTTGACGGCCTCGGTGGTGGAGGAGGCAGACGTAGTGCAGCATTGTTCTTTGGCGCAGAGGTATTGGGACGGAACGCGTTGTTGGGAATCCAAACTCTACGCTTCGGTGCTGAGCCCGAAGATGAGCCAGCATCACGATAGCGCTTCTGCGAGTCCTTGTGTTCCATCTGAGCGGTCTCAACGAGAATAGCCTTGTTCACTAGAGTTGAGAAGTCATTGATGTCTTGAGCAGCTAGTGCAAGCTTGAGGTCAGGGTGTAGTCCATTACGGAACTTCTCCTGTCTGCGAGCATCTGTGGCGATGTCTTCTTCAGCATAGCGGGAGAGATCAAGAAATTCCCGCTGATAAGCTTCGACGCTTTTATTGCCCTGAGTGAGGTTGCGGAACTGGGTCTTCATGCGTTCCATAATTGCTTGAGGGATGTAGCGTGTACGGAAAGCAGCCTGGAACTCATACCAGGTAATGACTGTTCCAACAGGCAGAGTACGCTTGTGTGTGTCCCACCATTGAGCAGCGGGGCCCTTTAAGAAAAAGGCCGCGAAGGTGACAAAGTTGGCGGGGGCGACATTAGCAGACTCCATCTCGTGAGTGATGTCGCGGAGCCAGTCATCGGCATCCAGGGGCTTGTCAGAGTTGCGAAACTGCGTTGGGTTGAGTCGCGTAAACTCTGTCAAAGTTACTGAAGCTGGGTTCTGGTTCTGGTTGTTCTGATGCGGAAACTGAGCCATGATTCCAACCATGAACTGGCGGTTGAGCTCGAACTGTTGCATCATAGCTGCCATATAGTTTGGCGGTGGTGGACGTTCAGGGGTACGACCACGACCACGACCACCTGGTCTAACCATCCTGCTACGTATCAACAGGGGGTAGTTTAGTAAAAGCAATTGCGAGTGTTTAGCGACAAGTATGATGTAACACGACAATACCTCAAGCAGTGTAATAGATACATAACAGTAGTCGATTAAGAAATACAGATCCATACACAAAGTCGGGTACATGCGGACAGCATAATGGCGCAAATTATAAGCTAGACATACTAGGCGGCGCGCAGGCACGCGGTAAGGAAGTACACAACGAGACATAGCAAAGGCTACATCAACGTCGGAGAAAACCACTGTAACGGGGTAACTGCGAGTGCGGACGACGAATATTCGTCGCGGAAGGATCCTGTGCTCCATGTGCACTCTGATGCAGAACCCGGTCTCGAACTGTAAGAAGAGGTCCACGTGTAGGTGTGTGACCTCCAATAGCAGGCCAGTCAATACCAGCATACATCTGAGTCCTGCGCGGGTAAAGGATGTGCTCCGGATGTATCCCTGCACGAACAGCGGGCATCAACTGCGTCATAGCATCGTAAAGACGTGCTCGAGTGGCAACCAACTCGACGGCAAGAGCCCGAACAGTGCGATCCAGAGCCTGAGTGCACTGAATCAGAACGCGGTGGTCATATCGGCGAGGCTCGTACGGGGCACAGATAGCTGTGTAGTATCCGGTAGCATCTCCAGCAGGGGCATACGGAATGTATCGGAACTCAGAGTCATCCAAGATACCACTGAACTGTCCTCGAAGACGTGCGACAGCAGAGTAGGCGGCATCATGTACTGCCATCTCAATCGTCACGCCGATACCGTGGAAAAGGTGCAGCTCGGTGTCTGAGTCATTCTGCCGATCATAGATCCGAACTTCAGCATAGTACTGTTCCTGATTAAACTCGCGGTAATCCTCGTAAACCATGAACTCAGGGTACCAGCGGTAGCCAAGTCTGGTCATGAGAGCGATCAGGACAGCTGGAAAACCAGGGGCATCACGAGCCCAAGTGCGAAGCACAAGCTGTATCGTAGGACGCGGTGGAAACAAACGGTCCATCTGAAACAGAGGAAATTCAGATTTGTCAAATGACAACGAGAAGTTTAACACAACTCGGAGAGAAAGGTTAAACAAAACAATGGAAAGGAAAATGATTATCAGACTAATCAGATCAACGACAGGGAAATCGCACAGATATCCAGCTCTCCGGGTAGACGGGATTTACGAGATCCTAAGTGTCGGCGTTAGTAAAATTTTATTTAACCCGAATAGAAGAGATATTAGAGTCCCAGAGTATAGACGAGGAATAAAAGATCCTAATACCACCCAGTTGGCGACGTGGGCCCGTAAGCCACACAGCCAAGTTAGTAAATTAGTTTCTCGGTTTCTAGACTCAGCTTCGGCCAAGGAATTTGGAGGGGGGCTTCCTACAGGCAGTCGGCTCTGATACCAACTTGTGACACCCCCGGTTCAATCGTACACTAATCATACACGCAAACGTGTACAATCAAGCCCAGGGACTCACGGGAAGATATCACAACATAACTCTAAACACAAATAAACGGAGGTCCACAATATTACAGACCAGGGATCCGAAGATCCGAATACATAAGTCAGTCATACAAATAATATCTGGGTACAGACATAGTTAGACAAGTTTTGCCTTAAGAAGGCTAGCACAAACAGCGACACTAGATCGAAAGGCGTTGGCCTCCTGCCTGGGAGCCTCCGATCCTACTCCTGGTCAGCTGGCTCGATCCAGTAGTACGTGCCCTCTGGACCCGCCTGGTAGTAGGCTCCGGTGGTGGCGTCTGGCTCCTGGACTCCATCGTCTGGTGTATCATCAAGGTGGGGGTATATGGGGGAAAAGAGAAAATAAAGCAACCGTGAGTACTCATCCGAAGTACTCAGCAAGCAAGGATCTATAATACATATGCAACATTATCAATGGAGAAAAGGCTGTATATATGGACTGGGCTGCAGAAATGCCAGAATAGAGAGAAAGGCCTAGTCCTATCGAAGACTAGCATCTTCAAACATCTTCTCAAAGCCATCATCTTGCAGCAGTAGAAGAGAGTAGAATAGCATTTTATTTAGCAAACATGTTGAAGTACAGCTCAAAGATCCTTCCTCGACTCCCAGCGAGAAAGTAATCCCGAAGCTTCAATTAAGTAACAAGTATCCAGTTTAAGTAGTAGATCGGGATACACAAACTGAGCGTCCTTTACCGTAGGACCGGCTATCGATAGAAGATTCATCCCTGCAGGGGTGCACTACTGTTACCCAACACGCTCGATCAACTCTGGCCGGACATACTTGCTGGGTAATGCCCGTCCTCGGAAGATCAACACGAAGCAGCGCTCTACCTAGGCTCAGCAGAGAGGTCAGCACGCCGGACTAACCTATGCACCCAGGGGTCTCGGGCCATCGCCCTGGGCACCCTGCGCGTTGCGTGGCTGGCCGGGGTGCAGGCGCGACACTGAACTCGCCAGTGAAGTATCCAGCCCAATCCCGACGATCTGCCCGCACGGTGAATCGTGACGTCTGATAAGCTTTCGGCGAAACGTACATCGCAGAGGGCCCCATAACCATTATCCCGCGTGGTGGTAGTGCGTATAGGGCACGTCGACCCACTCAGATCACACACCCAAATCCAATAGGCTCAATTAGTATCAAGCGGAGACAATCAGAGTCTCTGATGCTCCGCCACAATGTCACACTCGAGTGCCCTTCCGGCACACCCGAAATCATAGATCCCCAGCGGGTACCCACCAGGGTGGACCCGCCTGTGAAAAAGGTCAAGTAACCGTGTGGTCATAACCATCAGGGTGAACGTAAGAGGTATCACCCTCGAGGTTCACACTGAGGGGTTGCACGACAGAGTCGTATCGGACATGGAGAAGGAGGAATCACCCTCGATGACCACGACCGTACAGCTATGCTGCAGAGTATTCATCAGGAGTGCGTTACGAGGTATCACCCTCGGCACTCGATAGTTACTACGCAGAGTCGTACAACTAAGGGGGGGGGGGTGTGAAGTGAGGCGTCTGTCTCTGATCGACGATCACGTTGATCGAGTCGTCGATGAACAAGCAGGGGCGACAAAGTAAGGTGGTGGGGTCACAGATGGTTCATACCAACCTATACTAAACAGTTTATCATAGGCAGGTAAGGTAGCAATGAACAGGTTACAACAGCAGGCTATGCATCAGAATAGGAGCATACATTAACAGTAGCGAAATCTAATGCAAGCAGGAGAATAGAATGGGCGATATCTGGAATGCTCAAGGGGGGGGGGGGCTTGCCTGGTTGCTCTGGCAAGAGAGGGAGGTCGTCAACGGGCTGCTCGTCAGTAGCGTAGTCGTACTCGACAGCAGCGACGTCGGTCTCGGCGTCTATCGAGAGAGAAGGAGGGGGAGAGAAACAATAAATTCACGGCAATAATGCAAACAATATGTATGACATGCCTAAATGATATGCCGGGGTGTTCTACTGCCTAACTAAACGATTTAGTTAATTTAGGAATTTATTTGGATTTATTTAATTAAAGTTGGGCACTATTCATTTACTGAAATCGGTCTAATTGTTCCACGTTCTTATAGTTGCGGGCATCCGACGGGAATACAGAGGGCGTATCCGGGTTCGTATCGTCGTTCTGAGCAAGTTTCATGTATAAAATATTTTCATCGGAGTTACGGTTTAAAAGATATGATTTTCTAAAGTTTTTATTAATTTCTGAAATTTAATTAATTATTTAATTCAACATTATCCGAAACAGTGATTGATGACGTCAGCATGACATCATGCTGACGTCAGCAGCCACCTGACAGGGTGGGTCCCACCTGTCATAGGCTGTTAGGTTAATTAGGTATTAACTAATTAAATTACTGTTTAATTAACACTAATTAGTTAATTAGATTAACCTAATCAGGATTAATTAACTAATTAATTATTTAATTAATTATTTATTTATTTATTTTTTTTCTTAAAATCGTTTTTTTTTGGGGGGTGGGCCCCATTTGTCAGCGGCACAGGGGGTTCGGGCCCCACTGGGCAGTGGCCCAGGGGGGGGTTCACAGGCGTGCGGGCGCGGCGCAGGCGCAGCCCGAGCGGGCGCGTCCAGGGTGCGCCCGGGCGCTGGCCACGGGCGCCGGCGAGGCGCGGCCAGACGGGTCGGTGGTGAGCGCGGGGCCACGGCGAGCGACGCGGGCGAGGTGTGGGGGCGCGCGCGCGCGCGGGTGGCCGCGGCGAGCGGAGGCAGAGGCGAGAGGACGAGCGACAGCGGAGGCTGGAGTGGGCGCGAGCGGGGCGCGCGCAGCGCGGTCGGGCGCGAGCCGGGGCGCGGCGACGCGTGAGCATGCGCGCAGCGCGGTGAGCGGCGGCACGGGGGGCGCGGTGCGCGCGGCGAGGTGCGGGAGCAGAGAGGGGGGGAAGAGGCCCGAGGCCTCACCGTGCTCGTAGGGACGGGGCAGCGGGAGGTCGGGGTGGTCGACGGGGACGACGGCGACGGGGAGGCAGGCCGGCGGGGAGGCGCGGGCTCCGGGCGGCGGCGAGGTCGTCGCGGGCGACGGGATCGGGGGTTTGCCCCGATCCAGATCCAGTCGAGGGAGGGGGCGACCGAGCGATAGGCGGCTGGTCGGGGAAGAGGAGAGGACAGGGCGACGTCGGCGTGGCGGCGGCGTCGGCGCTGGCCGATCGGCGCGGGAGCGGGGTGGCGTCGGCGAGAGGCGTCGGCGACGGGGCCGTTCCCGCGATCCCGATCCCGATCTGGATCGGGAGGTGGGGGCTGACGAGTGAGGAGGGGGTGTCGGTGAGGCTAGGGTTTGGCCGGGGGCCTTATAGGCCAGGGGCGACGCAGGTGGGCCGGCCGGCTGGGCTTCGGCCCAGTTGGGCCGGGGGGGGGGGGCGTTGCTCTTTTTTCCTTTTCTGTTTCTTTTTCCTTTTTCTTTATTCTCTTTTCTCCACTGTTAAATGTTTAGGCCCCAAATGGCTTTTGTAAAAAGTGTGACCTATTTCATAAATACCAGTGCATTATTCCCTAACACCTAAAATTAGTTTGGACAAAACATAATTCCATATTTATTTCAGATTCAATAAATGGTTATTAAATATTATCTTTATCCACTGTTTGAGGTTGTTCGAGTCACTTATCCAATTCCAATGATGTTGGTTTCAATTTTAGAATAGCCTCTGGAATATTTGCTATATATCTAACATTTTAGCTCCTATGTTGGACAACTTTCATATTCCACTTTCATTTAAATTTGAATTTGACTTAGGAGTTGAAATGCAATGTGATGCTAAGGATGATTATGCACAGTCGATCATGCTAACATGTCATTATCAAAAGTGATTACTGTTGCTAATCACCGGGGGTGTTACAAAGGAGGAGTCTCAAAATAAGGGTTTATTTTTTATTTTTGGTTTTCCTTCTGGATTACTGTTCACATGAATGCATAGTGCTGGTTTACTGTTTTTGTTGTCCCGGTTTATTCGGGTGTATTGCTTTGGTTACAATTCGATTATTTTTCGGTTAAAATTTTGCTGGAACCCCTTAAACCTAAAAAATAAAAAAAATGGAATCTCATAACGCCACCCATTATTATATGAAACTCGTGTTAAATTATAGTGTATGTATGTGTGTTATGGTGCATATTTTAATATTCTTAAATATGTTGAGACAGATACACACTACATGATTCAACTAATTTGCCGTTTGTGGAACTCTTTGCCGTCAGCTTTTCGTCGGGGTTGACGGTAACGACCACTTCGCCGTATGTAAAAAACATAGACACCAAAGCGTGGCTTGGAGTGTTGGGCTGGGACCAACCAATTGCGTGTAAATCACCATGAGGCATTTAATAAAGAATCGAAAAAAGAAAAAGAAAAAACCTTGCCGGTTAACCTTTTACGTAATTCTCCGATCTAAGCAGCATAAAAATAAAATTAAAAAAGGAGACCAATCCACTGTTGGCATAGTATATGTGTATGTGTATATGTAATTTTTATTTGAACTGATATGTATATAGTTTTCCCTAAAGCTACTGTTCAAAAGTAAGTATTGTTCAGAACTAATTACTGTTTTATGCATGATTACTCTTTGAATTTGGTTACTGTTTACATATGATTACTGTTCACAGAAGGGGTGCTGTTCACTGGATGTTTACGTGGCACTGGACTTAGTTTTATGTTCCCACTTTAGTATTGTTATACTTACTTATAGTCCATGAGTTAATAACTTGGCTTGTACTCTACTCCCTCCGTTCCATAATATAGTGCATATAGATTTTTACAAAAGTCAAACATTACAAATTTTGACTATATTTATAGAGAAAACTAGGTACATCTAGAATACTAAATGCACATCATTGGATACATCATGAGTTATATTTTCAGAATATACATGTTTGGTATTGTAGATGTAGACAGTTTTCTCTATACACTTGGTCAAAGTTGATAAAGTTTGACTTTAACAAAAATTTATAGGTACTACATTGTGGAATCGAGGGAGTAGTACATATGCAAATGCATCGATGCCGGATACCATCATACACATGCATGCACAGTGAAGTGGCCGGCATGCAGATCTGTGGTAGGCCCCAGGTTGCAAGAACTATCCATGCATGTGGTGACAAACGAACGAGTAAAGTGCACGTCAATGGCCTGCCGGCGATGTGACAAGACAAGTGAGGGGCAGGCATAGTCCTTTTCACAATTTATATTGTTCATTTTTCTAGCGCGCGTGCTCAAACTTTTAACTACCGGAATATAGGATTTTCAAAGAAATATTTCTTTGGATCCATTTGGTTTGTAGGAATGGATTTCTATTGCTACGTAGGATAGAAACCAATTCTTTACATTTTATAGGAAAAAACATTAGTCTAGACTCAATGAAATTTTTTCTATCGTACGCATCAAATGACATCTCTTTACCTATAAAAATAGAGATACATGTCATCTCATTTTTCATGATTTTCTTATTCCTATGATATTTCTATGCTATGAACCAAAGAAGGCTCAAACGAATTTAAAAGAAATTTTGTAGTTTTGAATCTTTACGTGCGAATGCTTGCTATAGAGGCTGTTTGATTAATTTGCACCATAGGCCATGCATTTTGGAATTATCTTTATAGGCCATTTTGCACTCGACTCCAAATAATTTTTGCCATTGAGTCCAATCTCTTGTATTTTATTATTATTTGGGTCCCCGCATCACAACTATGACATTGCACGTAATAATCTCTACAGATAAGTCTTCCACTTTTCTGGTACAACTAAATATTGTTTTTATTATTTAATCCAGTGTTTTCACTTCTGACTAGGTACAAGGTGACAAGTTAATTTTGTGTTTCTTAGAGCATCTACAACCGGACACCTCAAATCCCCCCTATACATTCGGATGGACGGTCCGGTCACTGCCCGGTCACGAAATTGTCACCCAAACCGGACCCCTCAAAACCCCCTATACATCCGGGCTGTCCGGCACCCCCCAAACCCAGCCCAAATGTGGGGCGGATATGGGGAGGCCCGTACGCGTCCGCCACGTCGGACCGGCCCGCCTGACCCAGCAAATATGCCGTCCCTATCCGCATCCCGCACCAAACCCAATCCACTCCGCCCCACTCCCGGTCCGCTCCGCCCCCAGCTCCTCTCCGCCGATCACTTGCCTTCTCCGGCATGTCGGGCAGCAGATTTGAGTCCGGCAACTCCAGATCCGTCGACTGGGACCTCGTCCCATGCGAGGACGAGGAGGAGTTAGCTGTCCGGTTGTCTCTCCGCCGGTCCCGGGAGGAATCCCGAAATCCGCTGTCCCAGGATGCGGGCAACAGTGTCGCTCCGGCGGGAATCCATTGAGTCCGAGCAAGTGGGGCTTGGATCCGGCGGCGCCGACGGCTCATGGCGCTTGACCGCTGCGAAATCGAAGGCGGCCATCAGCGGATGGAGGTGCCCGCACGTCGGAACCGAGCGCTTTAGGCTGGCAGCGCAACCCCTGCGGTGGAGCCTCGTCACCGCTACGTCGTACTCCGAGTCTGACGTCAACGCCGCCACACAGTATGGCCATAGATGCGCCTGATGCCCTAGGTACGGCGGCCGGTCTGGGGTCGAGGAGCAGCGTGCCCGCCGTGCGAGGGAGAAGTTGCGCCACGCCGTGGAGGCCGAGTCGCACGCCGCGGCGGACAAGAGCGTGGATGCCCTCCATGCCCGCATCCTGGCGAAGTGGCACGCCCGGACAGCGCGTGCCCTCGCACTGGAGCAAACCCGGGCAGTTTGTGCCCTCATTGGCCTGCCCTCCAAAGACGAGGAGGATGTAACACCCCGTGTATTAAGCTACAGTGATCACCCTTTTGATAATGCCAAGTCACCATGATTAACAATGCTTAATCATCATTGGGATCATATCTCTTTTTAAATTCCAATTCAAATTGAAATACAAACTTAAAGTGAAAATAAAAGTTGTTCAAATCCAGGAACTAAAATGTTCGTAATATTGTAAATAATCTAGAGACAATTCTAAAATTATAACCAACCTCCACTAAATTAATTATGTGGCACTAACAGTACCAAAATAGCAAGATTTATTCCTTTTTTATTTAATTAAAATCCAAATAAAATTCATTTGCCTCCAAACCTTTTTATAACAGAGCTAGAAATTGCACTATAAATATGTGTCTAGTTCACCTATTTTACAAAAGTATATTTGGGGCTAAACAATTTGCAAAACAGGAGCTAAAAAGAAAAACAGAGAAGAAAATAAAATAAAAAGAAAAGGCCCGCAGTGGCTGGGCTCTAGTGAAACAGTGCGGCCCAGCCCACCGCCTGTCGACTCCCACCTCCCGCTGTTCATCCCAGCGTGATGTCGACCGCACGCGCCCTGCCCCCCCTCGCTCCGCTCGACAGCGCGCCTGCGCCCGCCTGGTGGGTAAAGAGCAGCTCCCGCGCCCCCCTGGCTCTCCCTCGCTCACTCTCTTTCGCTCTCCCTCTCGTTCCCCACCTCGCCGACGAAGCCATGGCGCCGCCGCCATAGCACACGCGGCCACCGTGCTCACCTCGCCTCGCCTCTGCGCCAGAGAGGACCGCCTCGACCTCCTCTTCCTCTCCGACGAGTCACCCAAGCCGGAGAGCCACTGCATCACCTCCACGCCGCCATCTCCCTCCTCGGATCGCCGCCGCACGCCGCCGTCGATTCCGGCTGCTTCAGGCCTTCCCCGAGCCCGCTTTGATCGGCTACACCCCGCTTTGAGCTCCTGCTCCTTCCCCCTCTCCCCTCTCGACGAGCCGTTGCTTGTAGCGCTAGATTTCGCTGGCGCCCGAATGCGTCGCCGCCTGACCTCGTCGCCGGTGTCTCTCCGGTGACCATTTGGTCCAACCGCCGCCGCCGTTCGACTCCACGCAACGCATAGGCCCCCATAGCACCGTTGGTTAGCTCGAAAACGCCCCGGTTAGATAGATGCCATCGCCGCCCGAAAGCTCCTCCGCTCTGGCGATGTGGCGCTCGCTATGGCCCGCCGTTGCTCGAACTGATGCCTGGAATGGATCGTCGCCGTCGCCAGCTTTTGAACGCCACCGGCCACGTGCGATTTGACCCCCTGTGCGCCATTTCCGAGCCGCACCGCCGTCTCTGTTGCTTGCCGGAGCAACTCCGGTGGCCGGCTGGCGCCGCCGCCGACGTGGCTGGCCTGGGGCCACCCCCAGTGCCACTGCTAGTGGGCCAGGCCAGCCCCAGTTGACCAGTTGACTTGGTCAACTGGCTGACTGGGCACTGCCCAGTCACTGACTGGTGGGGCCCCTCTCCCTGTGTCTATGACGTATGGGCCCCCCTTGTCAGGTGCCTAATTTACTAATTAGGTTAATAAAAATAGTTAAATTAGCCTAACCTGTCACTGACATGTGGACCCACCTGCTAATTAACCCTGTTTAGTTTAATTAAATAAACTGGAATTGTCCTGAGTCTATGACAGGTGGGACCCACTGTCAGGTTTGACTCTGGTCAGCCAGAGTTGACTGCTGATGTCATCTTTTCGTCATGCTGACGTCACCTAACACTATTCTGGATAATGTTAATTTAAATTAAATAAATAAATCCAGAAAATATTTAAAACTTTAGAAAATCATAGAAAATAATCCGTAGCTCAGATCGAAAAACTTTGTACATGAAAGTTGCTCAGAATTTCAAGACGAATCCGAATTCGCGGTCCATTCGTCCGGCACATGTCCCTAACTACCCGAACATGGAACCGTTCCCCTCCGGTCATCTGTCTGACAAATGTCCGGAACCGGAAAAACATTTCCGGATGGATTCCCCCTTCCCCGGTGATGTGCAACCATACGTTAGGACACACCCGGCACTGCATATTGTCATGTCGTACATTGTGTTGCTCATGTTTGCTGTGTATTTATACTGTTTCCTCCCCCTCTTCTCTCTCGTTAGACCCCGACACAGTTCCCGGTACCGACGCAGCTCCGGAGCCCGACGCCACCGTTGATGACCTTGCCCTTGCTGCCGAGCAACCAGGCAAGCCCCCCCCCCTTTGATCATCCCAATATTGCCCATTCTATTTTCTCATGCTTACATTAGAATTGCTGCTGCTACTGCTTCACCTATTCTGATGCATAGCCTGTTTATTGTAACCTGCTATTGAAACCTTACCTGCTTATCCTAAACTGCCTAGTATAGGCTAGGTAGAGACCTATCAGTGACCCCACTTGTCCCGACTGCCCCGCTGGATTATCAGAAGACCCGATCATCGGGATCAAAGACAGGCCCCGGCACCGCACATCACCCCTCTTAGTTGTAACGACACTGCAGCGTTACTATCGAGTGCCGAGGGTGATACCTCGTATAGCACTCCTGATGTTAACTTTGTAGAGTAGCTATTTGGTCGTGGTCATCGAGGGTGATTCCTCCTTCACCACTTCTGGTAACGACCCTGTCGTGCAACAGATCAAGTGTGAACCCATCGAGGGTGATTCCTTCGAGTTCACCTTGACGGATACATCAAGTAGGAATCCAATGAGGGTGATACCTCGGATTCCCCTGATGTTATGGACACACGGATAATTGGACTTTACGCTGTTACTTGGAAGGCGGGTCGACCTTGAGGGGTACCCGCGTGTGATGTGAAGGCGGGTTGCCTGGATGGTGCCCGAGTGATGAATACGAGGCGTGGCCGGGCATTCTTAGCCCTTGCTGCAAGTCCTCGAGACGGGGCGACGGGGTCACATCGATCGTGAGTCTCTGCTCGTTACCGCACCGCCAAGGTACTAGCGATTTGGATATTTGATTCGAGTGGGCCTCTGGCCCGATAGCACTAACCATCACGCAAGAAAAGTTATGGGCATTCCGCATCGTGGCATCAACCAAAAGTTCTGTCAGACATCCAGTTCAGCATTGTGGCACGGTCGGATCGTACCGACCATCCGAGGCGGTGCTGGTATCCACCCTGCACACAACGACCCGGAGTGCACAGGGCGATGGCCCAAGACCCCTGAGTGCTTAGGATGTAGACCGGCGGGGACCTCTCTGCTGAGCTCTAGGTAGGGTTGCGGTGTATCGTTTGGCCGAGGCCGGGCAGGACCCAGAAAGTGTGTCCGGCCGGAGTTAAGCGAGCGTGGTGGGTAAGTTGGTGCACCCCTGCAGGGAAGAATTAATCTATGCATAGCCGGATCCTCGGTAACGGACACTCGGAGTTGTATCCCGATCGATACAACTACAATTGGATACTATGGCTCTGGGATTGCTTCTCGCAGGGAGTCGAGAAGGGATCTCGGGACGAGGTTGATAACTGTATGGCTCTGGGATTGCTTGCTCGCAGGGAGTCAAGAAAGGATCTCTGGGTGAGGTTGATATCATTATTTATACATTATATTGTACTGTTCTACTCTCTTCTATTACTGCAAGACCGCTGAAGATGCTAGTCTTCGATAGGACTAGGCTTTCCCCTCTATTATGGGACTTCTGCAGCCCAGTCCACATATACAACCTCTCTTTGATAATGTTGCATATGTAGTGTAGATCCTTGCTTGCTGAGTACTTCGGATGAGTACTCACGGTTGCTTTGCTTTCTTTTTCCCCCATATCCTTTTGATGCAACCAGATGACGAAGCCCCCTGAGACAGCTGCCCCCGCCGACGATCGCTACTACTACCCCGAGGGTGGATAGTACTATGAGTTGGCCGACGACCAGGAGTAGGTTCGGAGGGTCCCAGGCAGGAGGCTTGCACCTTTCGATCGTAGCTTTTATTTTGCCCCGCCTTTCTAAAGGCCTTTCGATTTCTGTTTCATATCTGTACTCAGATATCTGATGCTTCCGCTGACGCTTGTACGCAAGCTTATGTATTCGAGCCCTCGAGGCCCCTGGCTTGTAATATAAAGCTTGTATGACTTTATTTATGTTTTAGAGTTGTGTTATGATATCTTCCCATGAGTCCTTAGGCTTGATCGTGTGCATTTGCGTGTATGATTAGTGCACGATTGAGCCGGGGGCGTCACAGAGGAGGTGGAGGCCGATGACACTTCCGACAGCTCCGGCAGTGAGCAGATCCGACTCGATCCACATTGCGTCTTCGACTGCTAATTCCGCGACAAAGACGGCAAGGGTGGTCGTGGGTGAACTTCCTCCATAGCCATGGAATTGAGGGTTTCCGTATGAGGGTGATGGTTGTGGACGCGAACGTTTGAAGGGTGACTGGACGCTATCCACGGACATGTAGGCGGACACATTTGTGAGTTACGGTTGTAGATGTTCTTAGTTCGGAAAAATATTATATGAGACCAGGTCTCACGGGCTAGCAGGTGAGACCCACCCTGATGGATGACACTTGACATTCACAAATCACAAAGCATCTAATCTCTCCCCCTTGATTTCAGGTGAGGGGTGGGGTAGATGCTTTGTGATTTGTGAATGCCACATGTCATCCATCAGGATGGGTCTCACCTGCTAGCCCGTGAGACCTGGTCTCATAGAATTCTTATCCTCTTAGTTCCTGCGTTCTAAAATTGCACTGAAGCTGGGCAAGCAAAAAAGGAAACCACAGGCTCTAGTCTTGGTCTCTTGGATGAACAGTGTTGGTCTCTTCTCTGTGTGGATCAGATCGGTACTGTGTGCAATTTATTATTTTATTTTATTTTGAACATGGGAAGGGACCCGAAGGTCCCAGATGCTGGCATTAAAATATCGAAAGGGTTACAACACTGCCCAAAGGACCACAGAGGAAATTAAAATTACAAGCAGGTCCTCCCTAAATGCAAACAGGACCCCAGAAGATGGAACAAAAACGCAATCGAATCCTACAGCTACCGGCGACCTCGCCGGAGATGCTTAGGCCACCATCTCCGGCCAAATCCTCGCCAAGCACGGTAAAGAGGGCCTCCCCTGCTGAGGTTGAAGAAGGGAGCATCGGTTTTTGTCGGCAAATCCACCAGAGGCCGGCGATCCATCCTAGCCACCCAAAGAGCTCGCTGAAGATGCATTGTTGGCTGATCTTTAGCTCCAACGGCTGAGGTCGGAGCAGCGATATGGGATAGAGATTCACGAACGAGCAAGCCAGCATCAGAACTCCCTGGAGCTCTAGATCAAGATCAAAGACCACCATTGCCGGATTGAATCCCTCCTTCCCCAATACCACCTCGGCAAGTTGAAGAAGGGAGCGGAACCAGACAAGCAAGAGCCAGATCTGGATACCGCGAGGAGTTCATGCGGGCTCTCAAGGAGGAGGAGCCCATAGAGCAGAGGGAGGAGGACGAAATCCCCAATTACCGCGAACTCTGGGACTGTCTCTACGCCGACCACTTCGGCTCCTTCGACGACGAAAGTGAGTGTCAGTCGAATCTGTTTTCGACAACTGCCCCAGCCCTCCCCCGCGTCGCCTCCTCGGCGGCGCCCAAGCTTGCTCCCGCCGGCCTGCCGCGTCGCCTCTGCGGCACCGGGTCGCGCTCCATGCCCACGGCTAGCGCTGCGCCACCCCCCGCCCCACTTGCGGTCTCCTTCCTGGAGGCTCTGCTCTCATCTGGGGGAGCGGTTGGGTCTTCAATGACGGCGCACCCTGGCACGCATTCAATGGAGCTCCGCGGTCTGGCGGTAGGGGGCCCGGAGGATGGGGCTGCGGGAGGCCGCCTTCAATCCATCGTGGTTGCGCCGCCGCGAAATCCCGCTGCTGCGGCAGAGACTTCAAGGTCAGCAAGCTTTACGCCAGCGCTTTCAAGATCGACCGGCCCTGCGCTAGAGCATTCAAGCCCAACCAACCCTGCGGAGTGCCTTGATGGGGATGGGTGGAAGATGGTGGGGAGGGGGAGGCGCCCCCCTTTTTACCAGCGCCCACCTCCGAGACCCAGGCCCTCGCAGTTCAAAGAGCTCCTGTTCAAGAAGGCCTGGGAAAGTAGGTGCCTTGAGCCTAAGCACAGGATTGCTGAGTGCACAAATCGTGAGAGGTGTTTGCTCTGCGGCGAGGTCGGGCATAGGGCGAGGTGGTGTGGGGGTGCGGGGAAGAAGAAGGTTCAGAGGGCTGGTTCCGGGGTTCAGCCGCCGGGTGTGTTGCCGCCTCCTCCACCGGGACCGCCTCCAAGCTCCGCCGTCCATATCCGGCTGCCAATGGAGGCCCCTCTGAGCAACCCGGAGGCGAGGCAGTGTCTGGTCACCGCTTCAGCGCGCAGGACAGCAGCATTGGCGGATGCGGAGAGGAGGCTGTCGAGATGTGCTGTTGTGGCGATTGTGGTGGGATCGCCGCTGCCGTTCGAGCTCGTGGACGTCAACTGGGCGCTCGCACTGCGGTTCCGGATCCAGGAAGACGCAGTCAAGGTCTCGCTCCACGCCCTTGGCGAGCTGCTGCTCATCTTCGACGACGCGATGGTGCGGGACATGGTGGTGGGAAGCCAAGGCCCCCTGGTGCTGGGGAGGGTCACCTTCATGGTGGCGCCTTGGTCTCGCTTCCGCCGTGCCTCGCCGGCAAGGCTGCGATACAAGGCCAGGGTCTGTTTGGAGGGTGTTCCGGAGCATGCGTGGGACATCAGCAGCGTCGCCTCTCTGTTTGACCCCTCCATGCTTATCGAAGGGGTTGATTCGGAGGTCCGATGTGAGGAGGAGACTGGCTGCTTCCGGCTATGGTTGTGGATGGATGAGGTAGAGAAGTTCAAGACAAGGGGAGTATTACAACTTGAATAACCAAGAGAGTTTGGCTCACCGGTGATGCATTACCAGGAGCTGAACCTGATGGAGGAGGTGCCGCCGCGCTGGGGTCAGATTGGTTTGCTCGGCCATCCGGTGCTCATTCACTTGGATCACATCATTGATTTCTCCAACCCGCTGGACTCTAGTCCGGATAGCGGGGCCAGCAGCAGCAGTGGGATCAGTGGGATACCATCGGAGGATGGCACGATGGCGGAGTGGCCAGGGAGATGGGGGTACAGGTGGTATCTCAGTTATGAAGATGGCGACTTCCCGCCACCGCCGCCGCGGGCAACTGCCCATTCGCGGTTGCGGTTCCCGGACAATGGCGGAGCTGGGGGAGGAGGAGGCGGGGGTAGGCGCTCCTACGCCAGTGGGGAGAGCCACTGGCTTGCCACCGCCGGTTTTTTGCAGGCCGGAGGTAGACAGCAACACGGTGCTATTACAAGGGAGGGAGGACAATGGGGCGATGGTGGTCGAAGGCATGAAGGTGCACTGGCGAGGTAGGAGCCGCCGCTCATCGAGACCGATCTGATGAGTGTTTCCTCACCGGAGCAGGATCTGTTCGCTGGCTCCGAGGGAGCGCCGATCATCGATGGGCTGCAGCTGATAGTGCAAGAGGGGACAGAGGGGACCGGGAGCCAGGAGAGGAATGGGGAGCACGCAGCAGACGTGCTGACCTCTGACGGGTGTGCCCTCTTTCATGAAAGGGGGGCCGGTCCCTCGGCTGACCGCATGGCGCAGCCGGCTGGAGAGGAGCAGAAGGAGAAAAGGCTGGCGAGGCAAGAAGAGGAACGAAGGATGATTAGCAGCCGAGCTTTAGGGCACGTGCATGCCCTCTCCCATGCAAACCTTAATGTTGGTGCATGCGAGCTGGTGGGGATGCGTGCAGGAGAGGGGCCCGTAGAGGCGGAAGTTCGGGGCACTGATGGGCGTGCGAGTTTTGATCAGGAGGCTGTTTTGGTGGCTAGCAGTGGGGATGCTGTGGAGGTTGGCGGTTACGGGCCGCATTCGCCGCGCGAAAGCCCGGGAAAGAGGATGAGGGAGCCAAATGCTGGAGATGGTCAAAACGGGCCATCTATTGCGGCCCAGGCGATGCTGATCACTGAGGGCTTTGAGGCCGACGAGGATGGGGCTGGAGCGCGGGATGAAGAGCGGGCTGACCCACTAAACCGCTTTCTCATTAGCTCCACTCTCCCCTCCCCACTCCTCTCCTCCCCACCCCGATAGCCGGCGGCGGAACGGGGGCTGGCCCGGTGGGGTTCGCCGCGAAGCGAAGCAGCGGCAGGCTGGCGTCCAAGCCAACGGCGATGATGTCGACTATGGACAAAGTGCAGTTAGTCCTCCTCAAGAAGAGTGGCATATGGGATGGGGATGCGCTGCCCACAACTCCGGCGCCGGCGGATCTGGAGAGGTACAGGGAGATGTACAAAAAGCCGCTCCCCGACAACTTCATCGCAGCAGTGGAATCCATGCTCGAGGCAACGGGGGCAGCAAAGCAGGGGAAGGTGGGCAAGCAGGGGCAGGGGCAGGCTGTTCCTGTCTGATTGCTGCGTCGGTTGCAAATTCGTCGGTTAAGTGGTGTTGATCCTAGTTTGCCAATGTTAGTGCATCTTCTTCCTTCTCTTGTTAGTGCTGGATGTGTGAGTTGTACTGTGGTGTGGTGGTGCTGTTCAGCTGTAATTCCCTTTGGGAAGAGTGTGAGAAGTCTGGGTGTTCGGCGGAAATATGATGGTTGCCGTGAAAGGAAGCTGTTCGAGTGGAGTCAAAATGTTCTATGGTTTTCTCCATACTGAGCTGGAATGTGCGGGGATTAAACAACCCCGCGAAGAGAAGAGCTGTGCAGATTTTTGTGTCTGACCTCAAGTGCAACATAGTGTGTTTGCAAGAAACGAAGCTCAACGACCTTACAAGTGGGCTGGTTGTGGAGACGCTGGGGCCGAGATTCAGGGTTAATTTCATCTTCCTTCCGGCAAATGGCTCCAGGGGAGGTGTGCTCATTGCTTGCAATGAGGATTTTGAGATCACAAGTGATCCATCTGCGGCCGGGGACTTTTCAGTTTCGGGAACGATCAAATGCAGAGCCAATGGGGACAGCTGGTCCATCTCCGGCGTTTATGGACCACAATTGGAAGAGGAGAAGATCCAGTTCATTGCTGAATTGCGAAGGATCATGTTGCAAATGCTGCCGCGGTGGATGATTCTTGGTGATTTTAATATGATCAGCAGAGCAAGTGATAAGAGCAATAATAATCTAAACTTGCGAATGATGGGGCGGTTTAGAGCTGCTATTGAAGAGATGGAGCTGATTGATTTCCCGTTGTTGGGAAGGAGGTTCACATGGTCAAATGAACGGGAAAATGTTACTTACACGAAGATTGACAGAATCATGGTGACAAATAACTGGGAGGCCAGTTTTCCTCAATATCAACTGTCGCCAGCCTCCACAAATATTTCTGATCACTGCCCCATTGTGCTGAAGAAGATGGAGTGCTCACATTATAAGGCTTTCCGTTTTGAAAACCATTGGCTTAAGTGCACTGATTTCTAGGGGGTGGTTCAACTGGCATGGAATACAGAGGTAAAATCAATTGACCCTATTTGGGTTTTGCACACCAAGCTATCCAGAACCGCGTAGGCTTTGCGTCTCTGGAACAAGCAAAAGGTGAGATGGGCCAGTTTCATGTCGAGCTTGGCGAGTGAGGTGATCTTCAGGCTTGATCTGGCGCAAGAGGAAAGGGTTCTATCCGCTGAGGAGAGGAGGCTGCGTGCTCTGCTGAAAGCCAAGCTGTTGGGTCTGGCGGCTATCGATAGAGCTAAATGGAGGCAGAAATCGAGACTTACTGAGATAAGAGAGGGAGATGCAAACACTAGATTTTTTTCAGCTCAGAGCTAGTGGAAGGCGCCGCAAGAATCATATACCAAGATTGAACGGAAGGGATGGCATGGTGACTGACCACGAGGGGAAGGCCCAGATCCTGTTCGATAGGTTCAAAGGAATTATGGGCACACCGTTCTCGAGGACCACAAAACTGAATTGGGAGGCCATGGGAATGCCAAGAAGAGACCTGCAGCACTTAGACGACCCCTTCACCGAGCAGGAGTTGCACGCGGCTATCAATGAGATGCACGTAGAGAAGGCACCAAGGCCGGATGGTTTTACGGGGGGATTCTTCAAGCATTGTTGGAAGGTGATTAAGGAGGACCTCCTTGCCGCGGTGAATTGTGTTCACTCACTCCGTGGCCACAACTGGAAGCTGCAAAATACGGCAAATATAGTGCTGCTGCCCAAGAAGGATGATGCTCAGGAGGGAAGCAACTTTAGGCCGGTGAGTCTGATGCACAATGTTCCTAAAATTGTCAGCAAGATGTTGGCCTCCCGGCTGGTTCCAGAGATCAAGAGACTTGTCACAAACAATCAGACCGCCTTCATAGGAGGAAGGGCTATCCAAGACAACTTCCTGTACGTCAGGAATATGATCAAGGCTGCTCATTCCACAAATTCGCCCTTGATGTTCCTGAAGCTTGATATCGCCAAGGCCTTTGATTCGGTGAGTTGGGGATACCTGATGGAGGTCTTGGAGGCGATGGGGTTTGGTCAGAGATGGCGCGACATGGTCTCACTGATTTTGTCTTCCACATCATCAAGGGTTCTTTTAAACGGGATACCAGGTTCACCTTTTGTTCATTTACGGGGGCTTCGGCAGGGAGACCCTTTGTCCCCGCTCCTTTTCATCATTGCCATGGAACCCTTGCAGCGGCTCCTTTCGATGGCTGCAGAGCGAAACATCCTATCACCACTGAGATCTCGGATTGCCCGCTTCCGATCCAGTTTCTACGCTGATGATGCGGCTCTTTTCGTCAACCCCTCCATCGACGAATATCAGCAAAACGGTGGCGTATCCCATTGCTTGTCATGGAATTGAGTTGGAACCCATGCTGGCTGTTTTTGGTGGGACGCAAGGGGCTCTCCCATGTAAATATTTGGGACTGCCTCTAGGTGTCAGGAAGACCAGGAGGGCCGAGGTGCAGCTGGTGCTGGACAAGATGGCGGGAAAGCTCTCACCTAGGAAAGGCAGATTGCTAAACAGGATGGGGAGGCTGGTTTACATCAACTCTGTGATCACTAGCACTGCCATTTACTTCTTAACAACTTTCCAGCTGGATAGATGGTTCATTAGAAAGGTGGACAAGCTCAGAAGAAATTTCCTATGGGAGGTTAAAGATAGAGCGGCTGGGGGCAAGTGTCTAGTAAATTGGAAGCAGGCCTGCTCCCCCAAGAATGTTGGTGGGTTAGGTATCAAGAACATCGAGTGTTTCAGCCGTGCCTTGCGGTTGAGATGGGAATGGTTCAGATGGGATGACGTCGATCGGCCGTGGAAAGAATTTCCTACCCCGTGCGATGCCATGGATAGACAATTGTTCTCAAGCTGCTCCTCTATCCAGTTGGGTGATGATCGGCTTGCGCTTTTCTGGATGGATAGTTGGATGCATGGGGAGGCCCCTTATCTGGTTGCGTCGGAGATTTTCAAGCTGGCGCGTTTCAAGAAAATTACTGTAAAAGAGGCTTTGACAAATGGCCAATGGATGCAAGGTCTCCAGAGAATGAGCAATGATGAGCAGCTAGCACAATTTATCAGAATTTGGGAGGAGGTTCAGCTGGTGAGCCTTTCGGAAGCAAAGGATGTGATCAGCTGGTCACTCACGGCAAATGGCTCCTACTCTGCGTGCTCTGCGTATGGCATCCAGTTTGCGGACATGAGCAGCCGGATCTTGCGCGCATATGGAGATGCAAAATGGAGGGAAAGGTCAAATTTTATCTTTGGCTGCTTCAGCAGAACAGGAATTGGACGGCGGATCGACTGCTAGCACGGAATTGGCCGCATAATGATCGGTGCAAGGTGTGTGATCAAGAGCCTAAAACAGCCGAGCATATGACGCTGGGGTGTTCTTTTGCAAAGGAGATCTGGTTCCGTTTCCAGGGATCCAACAGCAGGATGTGGCGTATTGCGTCCTCGGCTAACTCGATTACAGATTGGTGGATGAGGCTCTGCTCCGGGCGAGGTTCGAAGAACAAAGTGCATGAGGATATCACGTTGGCGGCCTACATCGCCTCGCACCTGTGGAAGGAACGCAACAGGAGGATCTTTCAGCAGAAGGAGTTGTTCATGTTGGCTGATTTGATCAGTAATAATGTAAAAATATACTATGAGGCGACTGGTCAGGGTGAGGTTATTTCATAAAGCTTGCCCTTTGAGTAGTGTCGAGTGTTTTTGAGTAGTTCTCTCCTGTCCGAGGGCCTGTCCCGAAAGGATCTTGTGCTGTCCGTTTCCTCTCTTCTACTATAATGCAAAAGCAGAGCTCCTGTTGTTTCCGTCAAAAAGAGCCAGATCTGGGACTCCACCAACGAGCTTATTAAAAAGGGGCTCGCCGAATCCCGCCTCCTCCGCCACCATCCACCATGGAAAGCGAACGGGGGAAGCTGTCGGCCGCCGCCGGATGCTGCTCGCAGGCACCAGCGACCACCACCCCTACGGCATGACGCCAAACTACGGCATAAAGCCAAACAGCCAGAGGGCAAACTCGATCTAAACCTACTACTACTCCTACTATCTACAGAAGAAATCCGGCAGCCAGACCCGTCCCTTCTCCAGCCGGCAGCGCCGACGGAAGAAGAGGGGGGAGGCTCCGGGAAGCTACGGGAGACTCTCAAGGGGAGGGAGAGAAGAGAGATGCGAGAAGCGGAGGGGTCGTAGCGTACGAGGATGGCCGTTTCCGGCCGCAAGGTGTGCCTCCCTGTGGGCACTTATGTGTTGCTTTGCTTTTGGCATGCATGCAACCATGTCTTTTGGTCATAGAAACTGGCAGTGGACTGACTAGGTCTGTATGCATGTGAAGAAGACTGGACGCACTGTGCTGCGTGCGTGCATGCACACGTACCGTGTACACTGGTACCGCAGGCAGGTGCAGAAAGCGTGCATGCACTTTGACCAGAAAAGACTAACCTGTAAACCAGCAAGCTACAGCATGAACTGCCTGACTGACTTGGCATCGTTTCAATCTCATGCCTTGTCACGGGGAGAATATCATACGGAAACCAATATTCAATAAAAACTTCACGGAAACCATATTTTAAAGTTTTGAAAAAATCTAAAAAAAATACGGAATGTTAAGAGGGTGATGTTTTATTGCCACGCAAAATTTTAAGTTGAAACACGTTACAAGATGTGAGCTTCAAAAAGACAAATTCAGCCCTGAATAGTGACATTACTGTTCGGCACTATTCACCGCTGATTTTGTCTTTTTCATAGCTCACACCTTGTAATGTGTTTCAACTTGAAATTTAATGTGGCAATAAAACATCATCCTCTTAACATCCCGTATTTTTTTCAGATTTTTTTGAAACTTCAAAACATCTTTTCTCGTCGTTTTCACCGGTTTCCACCGAATGTTGGTTTCCGTATGATATTCTCCCCGTTGCGTGCGAGGCTGCGACAAAAACAAAAGTGAGGTTGGAGCAGTAAGCTAGGAAGGACTCTCCCATCTCTCTCAACCAGGATCGATGCATGCATGCATGTTGTGTGCCAGGCAGCGACAAAAACTTTGTCATAAAGGTCAAAACAGTGATTTTGGCCAAGAGGTTGAGAGTTTCTATCAAAGTTTGTCTTATTATATCATAACAAAAATGATTTTTTTGGCCTAAAAAAAGGATTTTTTGCAAGAGCATTCGGAATCATGAGATAGTTTCCTATAAAATGTCTTGCAATGGAATTGGATAAATTTTCAGATAAATCAATCTCTACAAAAAAAAAAGACCCACACTTATAGAAAAAATTCTTCAGGATTCTAATCCTCCAATATTTTTACGAAATCTTTTGAATCAAAGAGGCTTGTGAAGCAATCACACGTGAATTTTAGCTTTAACTTCAAGTGCACTCAATTTTTTTTATCTGCCTTTTTTTTACCTATGATATATTGTGCGTTCAAAAAGCACCATTAACTGTAGTTGAGAACACTGATATATGGTGTGGATTATTAGAGCAATAATTCTTTTTCATATTTCTTTGAGAATTGAAAATTCTTCATTGTACAATATCATGGTGTGGCTACATGGAAATTCGCTTGTGATGTGCGGATGCACACAATATTGTTAGAGCAGTTAAAAGTTTCTATAAAATGTAAAAAAAAAATAGCAGATGCCCTTCATATTATAACGTGCAAACATGTAAAATTTCATTCAAAAAAATTACCAACGTGTCCTATGCAAAAGAATAAGAAATTAAGTATATAATATTGAAGTTTAAAGTGTTAAACTCTTGTATTTCCTAATCTGTCTAGACCATAGATAGTCATGTTTTGGTTAAAATTTCTCAATTATTTTTCATAATTACTCGAGGCACCTCTATCAACATCGTGTGTGCCCGCGCTTAATCTCCATTCTTTTCTCTTTTTTCATGTTTTGAGAAGACATTTTTTTGGTGTTTTTAGAAGAAGTTTGTTTAGAATCTTTTTTTTACAAGTAATAATATGCACTCGTGCAAGCTGATATAAGATCCAGGAAAACATATTTGGTGCGTGAGAATATGAGTCATAATCCATCATACTACAAAAATTTGAATCCAAATTCAAAACACGCTATGAGAAACTAAAATGACAAATTCAGTGGTGATAGAGAAAATGGGCCGAATTCAAGGCTCAATTTCCATTAGCTAATGTTCACTTTGTTATTTGTATTTCTTATTTCTAGAGATGTGTTTTGAATTTGGATTTAAAAATTTGTAGATATGTGTTGTATGTATATCCTCACAAAATTTCACATTTTTTAAAACTTAAAAAGAAAAAAGCACGGAGATCGGGTGCACCATAAGCCTCTGCGCACAGTTAATTGCAGCCTTTCCCTCTCCCCCCCCCCCCCTCTCTCTCTCTCTCTCTCTGGGTCATTGATTGCTTCCTGATACCCCCGACTAATTATGAAGTGCCTGTTAGATGAATATATGTTGGGCCCTGAAGAGCAAGAGTTTGTAGTATCGGAAGAATCCTCCCTTAGTATTTGAGAACCAAGGTATCATTCCGTGGAGTTCTACTACAAGACAATGATCAACCCTGCACTCAACTAAAGAACTTTTCTTGGTCCCATCTTAGTCCAGCGAGGTTGTCAATCTCACTAGCATTGCCAATTACAATGCACTAGTGCAGAACCGGGCTTTAGCACCGGTTCATTAGGCCCTTTAGTGCCGGTTCTGTAACCGGCACTAAAGGGTGGGGACTAAAGCCCCACCCCCCTTTAGTACCGGTTCAACACGAACCGCCACCAAAGGGCCACCACGTGGCATGAGCCAGCGCCGTGGGCTGGGAGACCTTTAGTACCGGTTGGTAACACCAACTGGTACTAAAAGGTTTGGGGGGTTTTGGGTTTATGATTTATTTTTCCTTTAATTTTATGTTTTCCATTTAATTTTTTTTCATTTGCTGGTATTTTATGATACTACATATTGTACACGTTATGCATATATATAAATAGAATTTCTCGTAGAAAGGAACCGCTCATAATATATATAATATTATATATATATATATATATATATAATAATAATATATAATAATATATATATATATATATATCCGAATGTCTCGCACGACCATTCACACATACACATGTATATATGCAATGTGGTATATACAATTTCTCCTACATGGAGGCATTACTGCGGTAGCGGGTAATGGAATTCTCCTTTGGGATCTATGACCTGGTCGAGCAAAAATCCCGCTATTTCCTCTTGAATTGCTCGTACGCGATCCGTTGGTAGGAGCTTATCCCGCATCTCGTTGAACTTTAAAGAAGGAGATCAAATATGCATGTATTAGTTGTGTGTATATATATTAGATATCGATAATGATGTAAAAATTGTGAATAGGGTTCTGGCAAACGTACCCATATCTGTCTATCAGATCTGCTCCTTTCGGACGCCATCATGCGAATGTTCTCGCAAACGTAGTATGCACATAAATCAGTCCCCCGCACCTGCTTCATGGCCTTTACGAGAATAGAATTCAATCAGATAATAATTAATCAAGCATGATAATTAATGGTATTGAAACTAGAATCAAAGAGATGGTAGCTAGCTAGTACTACTTAATTAATTACCTTGGGTCAATACCATTTCAGCTTTTCTTTCCAAGTGCCTGGAACCTGTTTGATGAACTTTTCCCAAGCCCTGCCCGCCAGCAAAGAAAATGAATAAAGGGGTTATTAATTAGTTGATATCACGAAATGACGAACTAAAGAGGCCGACATATATAGTTCGATAATGATTGAAATTACCTGTTGACTATCCCCTTCACGATTTCGTACTCAGTAACTGGTTTAAGTAGTGAGTCCAGTACTTCAGCTTTTCCATCTTCAACTTGAATGATTAACAAGATCCAGTGGAAACTGCATGCGCACACGTTTGCATGTATAAGTTAAGCGGGCATGTGACTAACACTCATCAACTACCCTAAACCCTATACACTTATTAACATCTAGCTAGTAAGCAAAAACAAAATTTGTAGTACAAGACAGTGTGAGACTCACCCGAAGTTGTAAGGAAGTAGTATATCTCGATTGGTATTTAGGAGCTTCAAGAACTCTAGCAAGCTTTTCTCTGTGTCTTTTCGTTCCCATGGACGCGTCCATGTCTCTTCATTAATGGTATTTGGGTCAATGAACCCAATGCCATAGCGTCCAACTATTTCCATTTCATAGATCTTAATCCTGCATAATACCACAGAAAATAATATAGTGAGGATAATTACAGGTAATGATCAACGAGCACTACAGCTAGCAGCTTCAGACTTAAATTAGAGAAAGAAATCACTTACAGACAATAGCAACTGACGATAGATTTGTCGAGTGCGTCTTGATTGAATAACTGAAACAGTTCTGTAAACTCAACATACAGATCTTTCCCATGGTAGTAATACTCTGGCTTGACTTTCACCATGAGGGACTCTCGATTGGTAGTCTTGGCAATTTTCATGTACCATTCATGCAATTCATACATTCTCGTTGAGAGCTTCTTGACCTCCTCAGGCTTGACCATAGGTTCACCGCGGGCATATTTCCGTTTTATGTCCTCTTCTCTAATCATATCCATGGGCTCGATCTCTAGGAGTTGATAAACAGTGATACCGGCCTCTTCAGCCATCCTTCTATGAGCGTCGGTTATTACCAGCTGATCGGCGCCGGTACTCGCATGTGTTGGTACAATGAGCGGGGGAATCGATTGCACCACCTGTTCTCCCAGCTGGGGAACAGTTTTCCCGCTTTTTTTGGCAGCTGCTTGGCTAGAGCTCGAGCTCGAGCTCGACACCTTCTTTTTTCGTGCTTGATATGCCTTCCTGATTTGGCGCTCATAGTCTAAGTCAATTGGCTTGGGAGCTGGTGGTTCAGCCATACGAATAAAGTGGTCAATGACATGCTCAGGTACTGTCTCCTTTGGCGGCGTTGGCGGTTGAAGGAAATATGCCCTAGAGGCAATAATAAAGTTGTTATTTATATTTCCTTATATCATGATAAATGTTTATTATTCATGGTAGAATTGTATTAACCGGAAACTTAGTACATGTGTGAATACATAGACAAACAGAGCGTCCCTAGTATGCCTCTACTTGACTAGCTTGTTTATCAAAGATGGTTATGTTTCCTGACCATAGACATGTGTTGTCATTTGATGAACAGGATCACATCATTAGAGAATGATGTGATGGACAAGACCCATCCGTTAGCTTAGCATAATGATCGTTAAGTTTTATTGCTATTGCTTTCTTCATGACTTATACATATTCCTCTGACTATGAGATTATGCAACTCCCGAATACCGAAGGAACACTTTGTGTGCCATCAAACATCACAACGTAACTGGGTGATTATAAAGATGCTCTACAGGTGTCTCCGAAGGTGTTTGTTGGGTTGGCATAAATCGAGATTAGGATTTGTCACTCCGAGTATCGGAGAGGTATCTCTGGGCCCTCTCGGTAATGCACATCATATGAAGCCTTGCAAGCAATGTGACTAATGAGTTAGTTGCGGGACGATGCATTACGGAACGAGTAAAGAGACTTGCCAGTAACGAGATTGAACTAGGTATGATGATACCGACGATCGAATCTCGGGCAAGTAACATACCAATGACAAATGGAATAACGTATGTTGTTATGCGGTTTGACCGATAAAGATCTTCGTAGAATATGTAGGAGCCAATATGAGCATCTAGGTTTTGCTATTGGTTATTGACTGGAGATGTGTCTCGGTCATGTCTACATAGTTCTCGAACCCGTAGGGTCCGCACGCTTAACGTTCGATGACGATTTGTATTATGAGTTATGTGATTTGATGACCGAAGTTTGTTCGGAGTCCCGGATGAGATCACGGACATGACGAGGAGTTTCGAAATAGTCGAGAGGTAAAGATTCATATATCTGAAGGCTATATTCGTACATCGGAAAGGTTCCGAGTGATTCGGGTATTTTTCGGAGTACCGGAGATTTACGGGAATTCACCGGGAGAAGTAATGGGCCTTATTGGGCCATACGGGAAAAGAGGAGGCAGGCCAAAGGGGAGGTGGCGCGCGCCCCCCCATGGGTCCGAATTGGACTAGGGGAAGGGGGCGGCGCCACCCTTGCCCTTTCCTACTCCCTCTCTCTTTCCCTCTTTCCTTCTCTCCTAGTCCGAAAAGGGAAAGGGATTCCTACTAGGACTTGGAAGTCCTAGTAGGACTCCATACACTTGGCGCGCCCCTAGGAGGGCTGGCGTCTCTCCCTCCCTCCTTTATATACGTGGGAGGGGGGCACCCCAAAGGCACACCAAGATTTGTCTTAGCCGTGTGCGGTGCCCCCCTCCACAGTTACACACCTCAGTCATATCGTCATTGTGCTTAGGCGAAGCCCTGCGTTGGTAACTTCATCATCACCGTCGCCACGCCGTCGTGCTGACGGAACTCTCCCTCGTCCTCAACTGGATCAAGAGCTCGAGGGACGTCATCGAGCTGAACGTGTGCGGAACTCGGAGTTGCCGTACGTTTGGTGCTTGATTGGTTGGATCGCGAAGACGTTCGACTACATCAACCGCGTTAAGCTAATGCTTCCGCTTTCGGTCTACGAGGGTACGTGGACATACTCTCCCCTCTCTTTGCTATGCATCTCCTAGATAGATCTTGCGTGAACGTAGGAATTTTTTTGAAATTGCATGCTCCCCAACAGTGGCATCCGAGCCAGGTCTATGCGTAGATGATATGCACGAGTAGAACACAAAGAGTTGTGGGCGATAATAGTCATACTGCTTACCACCAACGTCTTACTTTGATTCGGCGGTATTGTTGGATGAAGCGGCCCGGACCGACATTACATGACCGCGTTCATGAGACTGGTTCTACCAACATGCTTTGCACAAAGGTGGCTGGCGGGTGTCTGTTTCTCCAACTTTAGTTAAATCGAGTTTGGCTACGGCCGGTCCTTGTTGAAGGTTAAAACAACACACTTGACGAAAAATCGTTGTGGTTTTGATGCGTAGGTAAGAACGGTTCTTGCTAGAAGCCCGTAGCAGCCACGTAAAACTTGCAACAACAAAGTAGAGGACGTCTAACTTGTTTTTGCAGGGCATGCTGTGATGTGATATGGTCAAGACATGATGTGATATACGTTATTGTATGAGATGATCATGTTTTGTAAAAGTTATCGGCAACTGGCAGGAGCCTTATGGTTGTCGCTTTATTGTATGAAATGCAATCGCCATGTAATTGCTTTACTTTATCACTATGCGGTAGCGATAGTCGTAGAAGCAATAGTTGGCGAGACGACAACGACGCTACGATGGAGATCAAGGTGTCAAGCTGGTGACGATGGAGATCATGACGGTGCTTTGGAGATGGAGATCAAAGGCACAAGATGATGATGACCATATCATGTCACATATTTTGATAGCATGTGATGTTTATCTTTTATGCATCTTATTTTGCTTAGTACGACGGTAGCTTTATAAGATGATCCCTCACTAAATTTCAAGGTATAAGTGTTCTCCCTGAGTATGCATCGTTGCGATAGTTCGTCGTGCCGAGACACCACGTGATGATCGGGTGTGATAAGCTCTACGTTCACATACAACGGGTGCAAGCCAGTTTTGCACGTGCAGAATACTCGGGTTAAACTTGACAAGCCTAGCATATACAGATATGGCCTCGAAACACTGAGACCGAAAGGTCGAACGTGAATCATATAGTAGATATGATCAACATAGAGATGTTCACCATTGAAAACTACTCCATCTCACGTGATGATCGGACATGGTTTAGTTGATATGGATCACGAGATCATTTAGATGACTAGAGGGATGTCTATCTAAGTGGGAGTTCTTAAGTAATATGATTAATTGAACTTAATTTATCATGAACTTAGTACCTGATAGTTTTTGCATATCTATGTTGTTGTAGATCAATGGCCCATGCTACCGTTCCCTTGAATTTTAATGCGTTCCTAGAGAAAGCTAAGTTGAAAGATGATGGTAGCAACTACACGGGCTGGGTCCGTAACTTGAGGATTATCCTCATTGCTGCACAGAAGAATTATGTCCTTGATGCACCGCTAGGTGAAAGGCCTGCTGCAGGAGCAGATGCTGATGTTATGAATGTCTGGCAAGCTCGATCTGATGACTACTCGATAGTTTAGTGTGCCATGCTTTACGGCTTAGAATCGGGACTTCAAAGACGTTTTGAACGTCATGGAGCATATGAGATGTTCCAAGAGTTGAAGTTAATATTTCAAGCAAATGCCCAACTTGAGAGATATGAAGTCTCCAACAAGTTCTATAGCTGCAAGATGGAGGAGAATAGTTCTGTCAGTGAACATATACTCAGAATGTCTGGGTACCATAACCACTTGACTCAGCTGGGAGTTAATCTTCCTGATGATAGTGTCATTGATAGAGTTTTTCAATCATTGCCACCAAGCTATAAAGGCTTCGTGATGAACTATAATATGCAAGGGATGGAAAAGACAATTCCCGAGCTCTTCGCGATGCTAAAGGCTGCGGAGGTAGAAATCAAAAAGGAGCATCAACTGTTGATGGTTAACAAGACCACTAGTTTCAAGAAAAAGGTCAAAGGGAAGAAGGGGAACTTCAAGAAGAATAGCAAGCAAGTTGCTACTCCCGGGAAGAAGCCCAAGTCTGGACCTAAGCCTAGAACTGAGTGCTTCTACTGCAAAGGGACTGGTCACTGGAAGCGAAACTGCCCCAAGTATTTGGCGGATAAGAAGAATGGCAAAGTGAAAGGTATATTTGATATACATGTTATTGATGTGTACCTTACTAATGCTCGTAGTAGCACCTGGGTATTTGATACTGGTTCTGTTGCTCATATTTGCAACTCGAAACAGGAGCTACGGATTAAACGAAGATTGGCTAAGGACGAGGTGACGATGCGCGTGGGAAATGGTTCCAAAGTCGATGTGATCGCCATCAGCACGCTACCTCTACATCTACCTTCGGGATTAGTTTTAGACCTGAATAATTGTTATTTGGTGCCAGCGTTGAGCATGAACATTATATCTGGATCTTGTTTGATGCGAGACAGTTATTCATTTAAATTAGAGAATAATGGTTGTTCTATTTATATGAGTAATATCTTTTATGGTCATGCACCCTTGAGAAGTGGTCTATTTTTGTTGAATGTCGACTGTAGTGATACACATATTCATAATATTGAAGCCAAAAGATGCAAAGTTAATAATGATAGTGCAACTTATTTGTGGCACTGCCGTTTAGGTCATATTGGTGTAAAGCGCATGAAGAAACTCCATGCTGATGGGCTTTTGGAATCACTTGATTATGACTCACTTGATACTTGCGAACCATGCCTCATGGGCAAGATGATTAAAACTCCGTTCTTCGGAACAATGGAGCGAGCAACTAACTTATTGTAAATAATACATACTGATGTATGCGGTCCGATGAGTGTTGAGGCTCGCGGCGGGTATCATTATTTTCTGACCTTCACAGACGATTTGAGCAGATATGGGTATATCTACTTAATGAAACATAAGTCTGAAACATTTGAAAAGTTCAAAGAATTTTAGAGTGAAGTGGAAAATCATCGTAACAAGGAAATAAAGTTTCTGCGATCTGATCGTGGAGGTGAATATTTGAGTTATGAGTTTGGTCTTCATTTGAAACAATGTGGAATAATTTTGCAACTCACGCCACCTGGAACACCACAGCGTAATGGTGTGTCCGAACATCGTAACCGTACTTTATTAGATATGGTGCGATCTATGATTTCTCTTACCGATTTACCACTATCGTTTTGGGGTTATGCATTAGAGACAGCTGCATTCACGTTAAATAGGGCACCATCTAAATCCGTTGAGATGATACCATATGAACTGTGGTTTGGCAAGAAACCTAAACTGTCGTTTCTTAAAGTTTGGGGCTGCGATGCTTATGTGAAAAAGCTTCAACCTGATAAGCTCGAACCCAAATCGGAGAAATGTGCCTTCATAGGATACCCAAAGGAGACTGTTGGGTACACCTTCTATCACAGATCCGTAGGCAATATATTCGTTGCTAAGAATGGATCCTTTCTAGAGAAGGAGTTTCTCTCGAAAGAAGTGAGTGGGAGGAAAGTAGAACTTGATGAGGTAATTGTACCTTCTCCCGTATTGGAAAGTAGTTCATCACAAAAATCAGTTCCAGTGATGCCTACACCAATCAGTGAGGAAGTTAATGATGATGATCATGAAACTTCGGATCAAGTTACTACCGAACCTTGTAGGTCAACCAGAGTACGTTCCACACCAGAGTGGTACGGTAATTCTGTTCTGGAAGTCATGTTACTAGACCATGATGAACCTACGAACTATGAGGAAGCGATGATGAGCCCAGATTCTGCGAAATGGCTTGAGGCCATGAAATCTGAGATGGGATCCATGTATGAGAACAAAGTGTGGACTTTGGTTGACTTGCCCGATGATCGGCAAGCCATAGAGAATAAATGGATCTTCAAGAAGAAGACTGACGCTGACGGTAATGTTACTGTCTACAAAGCTCGACTTGTTGCGAAAGGTTTTCGACAAGTTCAAGGAGTTGACTACGATGAGACCTTCTCACCCGTAGCGATGCTTAAGTCTATCCGAATCATGTTAGCAATTGCCGCATTTTATGATTATGAAATTTGGCAAATTGATGTCAAAACTGCATTCCTTAATGGATTTCTTAAAGAAGAGTTGTATATGATGCAACCAGAAGGTTTTGTCGATCCTAAAGGTGCTAACAAAGTGTGCAAGCTCCAGCGATCCATTTACGGACTGGTGCAAGCATCTTGGAGGTGGAATATACGCTTTGATGAAGTGATCAAAGCATATGGTTTTATACAGACTTTTGGAGAAGCCTGTATTTACAAGAAAGTGAGTGGGAGCTCTGTAGCATTTCTGATATTATATGTGGATGACATATTGTTGATTGGAAATGATATAGAATTTCTGGATAGCATAAAAGGATACTTGAATAAGAGTTTTTCAATGAAAGACCTCGGTGAAGCTGCTTATATATTGGGCATCAAGATCTATAGAGATAGATCAAGACGCTTAATAGGACTTTCACAAAGCACATACCTTCATAAAGTTTTGAAGAAGTTCAAAATGGATCAGTCAAAGAAAGGGTTCTTGCCTGTGTTACAAGGTGTGAAGTTGAGTAAGACTCAATGCCCGACCACTGCAGAAGATAGAGAGAAAATGAAAGTCATTCCCTATGCTTCAGCCATAGGTTATATCATGTATGCAATGCTGTGTACCAGACCTGATGTGTGCCTTGCTATAAGTTTAGCAGGGAGGTACCAAAGTAATCTAGGAGTGGATCACTGGATAGCGGTAAAGAACATCCTGAAATACCTGAAAAGGACTAAGGATATGTTTCTCGTTTATGGAGGTGACAAAGAGCTTGTCGTAAATGGTTACGTCGTTGCAAGCTTTGACACTGATCCGGATGACTCTAAGTCACAAACCGGATAAATATTTATATTGAACGGTGGAGCTGTCAGTTGGTGCAGTTCCAAGCAGAGCGTCGTGGTGGGATCTACGTGTGAAGCGGAGTACATAGCTGCTTCGGAAGCAGCAAATGAAGGAGTCTGGATGAAGGAGTTCATATCCGATCTAGGTGTAATACCTAGTGCATCGGGTCCAATGAAAATCTTTTGTGACAATACTGGAGCAATTGCCTTGGCGAAGGAATCCAGATTTCACAAAAGAACCAAACACATCAAGAGACGCTTCAATTCCATCCGCGATCAAGTCAAGGAGGGAGACATAGAGATTTGCAAAATACATACGGATCTGAATGTTGCAGACCCGTTGACTAAGCCTCTTCCACGAGCAAAACATGATCATCACCAAGACTCCATGGGTGTTAGAATTATTACTGTGTAATCTAGATTATTGACTCTAGTGCAAGTGGGAGACTGAAGGAAATATGCCCTAGAGGCAATAATAAAGTTGTTATTTATATTTCCTTATATCATGATAAATGTTTATTATTCATGCTAGAATTGTATTAACCGGAAACTTAGTACATGTGTGAATACATAGACAAACAGAGCGTCCCTAGTATGCCTCTACTTGACTAGCTTGTTTATCAAAGATGGTTATGTTTCCTGACCATAGACATGTGTTGTCATTTGATGAACAGGATCACATCATTAGAGAATGATGTGATGGACAAGACCCATCCGTTAGCTTAGCATAATGATCGTTAAGTTTTATTGCTATTGCTTTCTTCATGACTTATACATATTCCTCTGACTATGAGATTATGCAACTCCCGAATACCGGAGGAACACTTTGTGTTCTATCAAACATCACAACGTAATTGGGTGATTATAAAGATACTCTACAGGTGTCTCCGAAGGTGTTTGTTGGGTTGGCATAAATCGAGATTAGGATTTGTCACTCCGAGTATCGGAGAGGTATCTCTGGGCCCTCTCGGTAATGCACATCATATGAAGCCTTGCAAGCAATGTGACTAATGAGTTAGTTGCAGGATGATGCATTACGGAACGAGTAAAGAGACTTGCCGGTAACGAGATTGAACTAGGTATGATGATACCGACGATCGAATCTCGGGCAAGTAACATACCGATGACAAAGGGAATAACGTATGTTGTTATGCGGTTTGACCGATAAAGATCTTCGTAGAATATGTAGGAGCCAATATGAGCATCTAGGTTTTGCTATTGGTTATTGACCGGAGATGTGTCTCGGTCATGTCTACATAGTTCTCAAACCCGTAGGGTCCGCACGCTTAACGTTCGATGACGATTTGTATTATGAGTTATGTGATTTGATGACCAAAGTTTGTTCGGAGTCCCGGATGAGATCACGGACATGACGAGGAGTTTCGAAATGGTCGAGAGGTAAAGATTCATATATCTGAAGGCTATATTCGTACATCGGAAAGGTTCCGAGTGATTCGGGTATTTTTCGGAGTACCGGAGATTTACGGGAATTCACCGGGAGAAGTAATGGGCCTTACTGGGCCATACGGGAAAAGAGGAGGCAAGCCAAAGGGGAGGTGGCGCGCGCCCCCCCCCACCATGGGTCCGAATTGGACTAGGGGAAGGGGGCAGCGCCCCCCTTGCCCTTTCCTACTCCATCTCTCTTTCCCTCTTTCCTTCTCTCCTAGTCCGAAAAGGGAAAGGGATTCCTACTAGGACTTGGAAGTCCTAGTAGGACTCCATACACTTGGCACGCCCCTAGGAGGGCCGGCCTCTCTCCCTCCCTCCTTTATATACGGGGGAGGAGGGCACCCCAAAGGCACACCAAGATTTGTCTTAGCCGTGTGCGGTGCCCCCCTCCACAGTTACACACCTCGGTCATATCGTCGTAGTGCTTACGCGAAGCCCTGCGCCGGTAACTTCATCATCACTGTCGCCACGCCGTCGTGCTGACGGAACTCTCCCTCATCCTCAACTGGATCAAGAGCTCGAGCGACGTCATCGAGCTGAACGTGTGCTGAACTCGGAGGTGCCGTACGTTCGGTGCTTGATCGGTTGGATTGCGAAGACCTTCGACTACATCAACCGCGTTAAGCTAACGCTTCCGCTTTCGGTCTACGAGGGTACGTGGACATACTCTCCCCTCTTGTTGCTATGCATCTCCTAGATAGATCTTGCGTGAACGTATGAATTTTTTTGAAATTGCACGTTCCCCAACAGCGGTTTCGGTCCAAAATGGGCCCTCAATTGGGCTTGCACTTCGGCTTCATTTTTCTCCTCAGTCAGGTCATAAGGCCTCTTCGGAAGAGGCGTGAGGCTTGGACCAAATTGGAATCTCCTGCCTCCTATACCTGTACTTGTAATGCTAGCCACCATAGCTGCGGCGGCTCTCTTCTGCTGTTGCTTAGGTGGCGTAGCCCGCTGAGGCGGCGGAGATGACTGACGCGGTGCTGGACTTGGAGGAGGAGGAGTGGGCTGACGCGTTGCCGGACTTGGAGGAGGAGGAGTGGGCTGACGCGGTGCTGGACTTGGAGGAGGAGGAGTGGGCTGACGCGGTGCCGGACTTGGAGGAGGAGGAGTGGCCTGACGCGTTGGCGGACTTGAAGGAGCAGGACTCTACTGAGGCGGTGGCTGATGACTTGGAGGAGCGGGATTCTGCTGACATGATGGCAGACTTGGAGGAGGAGTCGACTGACGCGGTGTCGGTGGCCTTGAAAAGATGATGCAATCCTTTCTCCATAGAATGATACGATGTATGGCCTCTCCCAGTGTGTGCTCGTCGTCACCTCCAGGAATGTCAAGCTCTAGCCCCGAATATTGTGCCACCAGTTCATCAACCACGACACGAGCATAGCCAGCTAGAATTGGGTTGCAATGGAAGGTTGCTTCAGGGGGATTTGTATAAGCAACGACGTCCGCCACCTTCATGGATATGTTCTTCATTTTGTAGTGTAGCTCACAATTAGTGTTTTCCATGATGTCATCCACAGGGTATCTATCTAGTAATGCCTCGCCCGGGGCGGAACCCTCGCTGCTTCTCGGCATGGATGGGACGGTGCTATCCAATGCTTGATCCGCTAGCTACTACCGCTGCTGAGACCCCCTTTCCTGGCTAAGTGAGTCGATCTGCTGCTGCTGCCGCTGGAATTGGAGTGCCAACTCTGCGTGCGCTGATTCTAGGCCTTGAAGGCGTTCCGCTTCCTCTGCTCCTCCTCCAGCTTCCTCTTCTTCTCCTCCTCCATCTTCTTTCTCGTACGGCTTCTGTAGTCGGCGTTCCAGTCCTCAAACCCCTCATACCACGGAACAACGCCTTTGCCTCGTGTTCTTCCCGGGTGTTCAGGATTTCCAAGGGCGCGCGTAAGCTCGTCGTTCTCTCTGTTGGGCATGAACACCCCCGTTCGAGCCTCTTCTATTGCAACATGTAGTTTCAGGTCCGCCCCTTTAAGACTTGCCTTCTCCAAAACCTTGCCTGTCTTTGGGTCCAACGTCCCCCCATGCGCATAGAACCAAGTCCTGCACCTGGGGGGCCAGCTCAATGTAACTGGAATGACCCATGCATCCACCATCTGTTGCTCAGCCTTATCCCACTTAGGCCGAGCCACCGCGTAGCCACCTGGCCCCAGCCTATGGTAATGCTCCTTTTTCGCGGCATTGAGCTTGTTTATTCTCGACCTTTCCTTAGCTAATTCCGATTCCTTGAATTTCATGAAAGCGGGCCAGTGATCTCTTTGCTTCTCCAGTGTTCCCGTGAATTCTGGAGTCTTCTTTCCTCCTTCGACGTACTTGGCCCATATACTTTTCTTGTGGTTGTTGAATGCAAGCGCCATCTTCCTAAGAGCAGCGTCCTTGACTTTCTACACATCTGCATCTGTGAAATGATCTGGTAGGGTGAAATGTGACATGAGAGATTCCCAAAGCAGATCTTTTCCTCTTTGGTCAACAAAAGTAAGATCTGGACGTTCCTTTACTGGCTTTTTCCATTCTTGAATGGAGATCGGGATTTGGTCCTTCACAAGAACTCCGCACTGACGAACGAACTTGCCCGCATTCTTCTTAGGCTCGCTTGGTTCACCATTAGGTTTGATGGCATCGATGTTGTACTTTACGCCATCCTTCAACTTTTTGGCCGGGCCTCGCACTGTCCTGCTGCCTGTAGAAGATTTGCTCTATCCGGAGGGCTGAAAGAAGAAAGATCAATTTGTTAATATATATACAAATCATTTAAAACATGTGATGATCACCAGATGCCTGCTTATATAAATATACCTCGCCGGTCTTTGTTATTTCAAGATCAACATTTTCTTCGTCATCATAATCATAGTTCTGGACTTCATCTATTCGTTCGTCTTCGTCAAATATCATACCCTCACCGGTAGGGTTCAGATATTGCGAGCCGTCATCTTCTTCAAACTCATCTGGGCGCGAGCGTATGATGTTGAACAGGGCCTCCTCTCCTTCTCTGCCGGTATTGTCCATAGCTTTTATTTAACTAATTCAGAAGAAATATGAAATAATTTAGTATTCAAATTACAATGCATGCATGCAATCAATAAGGAAAAACTTAATCATAGTACATAATATGCATCATCGAATATAATCTCGAATACATCGTCTCGAATATTATCGAATAATATATCTAATCGCGAGGATGCGGGTCGGGCATCGTTGACGGCGAGAACAACTTGAAACGACGAGTGGTGGCCGGAGGCCACGGCAATGGCGAACGGCGGCGACGGCTCTGTTCTGTGGGCTCCTGAACGAGCGAGAGAACGAAAGAGAGGGGAACGAGAGGGAGCTAGGGTTTGTCCGCGCGGTGAAGGGGGGGGGTGGGGGGGGGGGGTGGGGCGGGGGGGGGTTGCTTCTTATATCCGCCACTTCAGCGCGGCGTCGCGCTGTCAAGCAGAGCGAGGGGGGACGGCAGGCGCGGGTGTGCGCGCGTGGTCGACAGCGGCGTTGGCGGTGAACAGAGGAGGGAGACGAGGTGGGGAGTGGGCTGGGCCGGCTGTTTGACTAGAGCCCAGCCACAGTGGGCCCCTTTTCCCTTTTCTGTTTTTGTTTTCTGTTATCTCTTTCTTTTTTTAGTTTTGTCTTTTATTTTTTTCCAAAAGACTTTTGCAAAAAAGAAATATAAAACAATTTAGTATTCAAATTACAATGCATGCACGCAATCAATAAGGAAAAACTGAATCATAGTACATAATATGCATCATCGAATATAATCTCGAATACATCGTCTCGAATAATATATATAATCTCGAATACATCGTCTCGAATATTATCGAATAATATATATAATCTCGAATACATCGTCTCAAATATTATCGAATAACATATATAATCTCGAATACATCGTCTCGAATATTATCTAACATTAATATATCTAATTCATCTATAACTAAAAGTATAAAAAACTAATTCATCTAACATTTCTATCAAGCTAATTCATCTAATTCATCTAACATTTCTATCTAATTCATCTATCATTTGACATTAATATATCTAATTCGATCATCTAATTAACAATTTGACATTAATCTAATTCATCTAGCTAGCTAAAACTTTGACATTAATCTAACATTTATATATATCTAATTCATATAACATTTCTATAACTAAAAGAATAAAAAACAAGAAACAGAAAACATAAAATAAGTAAGAAAAATGTGTGTGTGTGTGTGTGTGCGTGTACGTGTGTGTGTGTGTGTACGGGCGGGCTCGATCGATCGAGGGCACGGCCATGGCGCAGGGGGCTCACAGCGGGGCGACCGGGGCGGCGACGGGGGGCGGCGACGGGCGCGGTGACGGGGCGGCGGCGTACGGGGCGGCGGCGAGACGGCGACGACGGGGACGGGCCGGGGCGGCGACGGGGACGGCGATGGCGACGGCGCGCGACGGGGGCGGCGACGGCGACGGCACGGGACGGGGGCGGCGGCGATGTCGAAGCAGAGGAGAGGAAGTGGGAGATGAAACTGCAAAATTTTGAAGTGTTGTTTATATAGGATGGACCTTTAGTACTGGTTGGTGGATCCAACCGGTACTAAAGGCCTATTTTGGCCAGGCCAAGCGGCGGGAAGCGCACCCCCTTTAGTACCGGGTCGTGGCAGCAACCGGCCGGTTGCTGCCACGACCCGGTACTAAAGGGGGTGCGCTGCCACCCGCGGTGCTCAAAGTTTAGTCCAACCTCGCCGAGCGAAGGGCAGCCGCACTGGTTTATAAACCCAGCCGCGGCTGCTCCTTCGAGCTCCTCTCCAAAGCAGGCTTCTGGGCCTAAACTGCTCCGCTGCCCTGTGGGCCTATTGGGCCTTGCGGGCCTGCATCCTGGCCCAACTACAGGTTGGGTTTCTAGTCGTATGCAGGCCGCTGTGGCCCAGTAGGCGGGCTTTTATTTTATTTTATTTTGTTCTTTTCTGCTTTATTTATTTATTTGTGAGTTGTTTTTTGCTGTTTTTAGAGTTTCTTTGTGAATATTTTTGCTTTAGGTACAAAAAATTACAAACTTTCTGTTAGTGCCAGTAGTTTTCAAATTTGAATAGTTTAAATTTGAATTATTTGAAATTTGTGTGAATCACTAGTTTGTGAATAACTTTACTTTAAAAATAGATTTTCCACTGATTCTTTTTTCTTATGTTTAATATTAGTGTGTTTTATCATTCTATTCAATTTGGTAATACTTAGGTTATTTAAAAAAATGAAATGCCTTTGTAACAGCTGAGTTTTCGTCCGAAACCCTGATACTTCGAAAGAGATTGTCCATTTTGTACACGAAGTGCATCCAGTTTTTGCCGTAACCCTCTCTACTTTTTTGCACATACTATGTGCGTGAAATGATGATACCATGCCAACTTTCAACCTTTTCAGAGTTCATTTGTAGTGCTTTTCATTTTCAGGGTCATTTAGCTCAAAAAAATCAGTAAATGCATGAAAAGTAGCAAATGATGTCAGAAAGGGTTCAAAGTTGATGACATGGCTTTGAATGGTGCATACTGAATACACAAAAAGTCTGGAGTTGTAATAAGTTTAAAAAAATGAAATGCCTTTATAACAGATGAGTTTTCGTCCGAAACCCTGATACTTCGAAAGAGATTGTCCATTTTGTACATGAAGTGCATCAAGTTTTTGCCGTAACCCTCTCAACTTTTTTACACATGCTATGTGGGTGAAATAATGATACAATGCCAACTTTCAACCTTTTCAGAGTTCATTTGTAGTGCTGTTCAATTTCAGGGTCATTTAGCCTTAAAAAAAATCAGTAAAGGCATGAAAAATAGCAAATGATGTCAAAAAGGGTTCAAAGTCGATGACGTGGCTTTGAATGGTGCATACTGAACGCACAAAAAGTCTGGAGTTGAAATAAGTAAAAAAAATGAATTGCCTTTGTAACAGATGAGTTTTCGTACGAAACCCTGATACTTCGAAAGAGATTATCAATTTTGTACACGAAGTGCATCAAGTTTTTGCCGTATGTTCGACGTGATTTTGTAACAAAAGAAGAAAAGATAAATATATTTTTTATAGTAAAAAAAATCATGATTTGATGTTATTTTTCGGGTTCTACATGACTAACCGTGTGATTGATTTATTATTGTAGAAGGCTTTATTTTGCAAGATAGAAGGGAAGAATGAATACGTACACATGGAGTAGTGCGTGCATACATGCGTTGGCTGATTAGCCTTGTACGTGGTGCACGGCAGAATTGCCTACGTACTAGTACATGCATGCATCGAAGAGCAAGTATTGTAGCAACGCCGCACGCAGCCTCTTTGGGCCGAGGGGAACGGCAATACGTACAGTAGAACAATGCACATCCTGCATGTACGTGACGGCCGCGACGACTACTGACACGTACTGGCCAAACTCCACGTACAGCGATCAGCCCGGCTAGACGCGTACATCCCAAAGTCGTATCTAAATGCACTCGTGGCCGTCGAGCGGAGCGTGCGCCTCAAGAAGAGAAGATATGCTTCAACGGAGCTGATAAGATTAGGCAAACGATTCATCTCTATCTAGTCCATAGAAATCGGAACAACCAAACGGCGGTTGCACCCAGCGCCATAGCTATCCCTCTCGACCTATAAATACAGGACACACCCAGTCGAGAGAAAGGGGAAGGGGGCGTGAGAAAACAGCAACACAGCGACGGGGGAGGCCAGCCGGCCAGAGACGCGCCCATGCGGCTGCGTCGAGGAGATCGCATCGGAAGGAGATACAGGGAGGAGCCTATAGAAGAGGCCCTAGCACATGGTGCTCTTGCACCAAGGCGGCTGTGGATGACGCTCGCTGTGCCCCGGCGACGGGCGACGACGCGCCGACGAGCCGGCATCCAGAAAAGAAGCCCCGATGCCATCTCCATGGCGTCGATGAGACGCTTGGTGGCAGCAACGTCAAGACTTTCATCAAGGCCGAATCCATGCAGGAACCATGCATATTACTTAATCCCTTTATCGTTCTTTTTATCTTCTTCACCATGCAGACTGTAGATTGCAAAGCTTGTCAACCCGATAATGAAGCATGCGTCCAAGAAGGAGGCACGGACGCAGAGGGGAGACGGCCGGAGGGGCAACTCACGCACGCACACATCCATCGCGCAACACCTCCAGCATCCATTCCACACCGCATCACATCCATCATTTATCCACGCACAAGACTCAGGTATAGTCGCAAGACGACGCACGCAGGCAGAAAGACCGGAGAGCTCTCTCTCACACAGCGCCGGATTGCCGGCCGGACGAAGGACGCGGGCATCTACGCCCGGCGTACACAGAGAAAGGAGGCCGGCGTACAGGGAGCTCTCGGCAACTTCAACATGGATACGAAGCTCACCTTCCCGAAGGGTAAAACTTTGATCTAACAAATCTCTTTCTTAGTTCCTTCTTTGCATATAGCATGCACGCACACAAGCCGGGAGCGTTGCCGAAGGCAAAGTTCGCATTATCGGACAGTCGCCGGAGATGGAGCCGTCGGACCCGAAGATGAAGTCGACATTGCCGGAGATGGTCTTCACCAAGCCAGCCCCACGAAGAACGACGAGGAGGTCGCCATCACCACCTGTTGTCCACCTCGTCACGACGGTTCGGCCAAGACGACGACACGGAGCACGCCACGACGCCGCCCGCCATCGAGGTCGCCAGGTCGATGGCCCGGAGGTCGACGCCACGGTGGCCGCCCCCCACTCATCACTGCTCGACGAGGACGACGCGTCGCCGGAGCTCGTCTTCACCAAGCCCGCGCTATGGACGCTGACGCCACCGAGGTCGGTGCCCCGGAGGTCGACGCCACGGTAGCCGCCCCCATTCATCACCGCTCGACGAGGACGACGCGTCGCCGGAGCTCGTCCTCACCAAGCCCGCGCTATGGACGCTGACGCCACCGAGGTTGATGCCCCGGAGGTCGACGCCACGGTGGTCGCCCCCACTCATCACCGCTCGACGATGACGCCGGTTCGCCAGGTTCAGATATTGCGACCGTTCATCTTCTTCAAACTCATCTGGCGCGAGCGTATGATGTTGAACAGGGCCTCCCCTCCTTCTCTGCCGGTATTGTCCATAGCTTTTTTTAACTAATTCAGAAGAAATATGAAATATTTAGTATTCAAATTACAATGCATGCATGCAATCAATAAGGAAAAACTATCATAGTACATAATATGCATCACCGAATATAATCTCGAATACATCGTCTCGAATATTATCGAATATATATCTAATCGCGAGGATGCGGGTCGGGCATCGTTGACGGCGAGAACAACTTGAAACGACGAGTGGTGGCCGGGCCACGGCAATGGCGAACGGCGGCGACGGCTCTGTTCTGTGGGCTCCTGAACGAGCGAGAGAACGAAGAGAGGGGAACGAGAGGGAGCTAGGGTTTGTCCGCGCGGTGAAGGGGGGGGGGGGGGGGGGTTGCTCTTATCCGCCACGTCGAGCGCGGCGTCGCGCTTGTCAAGCAAGAGCGAGGGGGGACGGCAGGCGCGGTGTGCGCGCGTGGTCGACACGGCGTTGGCGTTGAACAGAGGAGGAGAACGAGGTGGGAGGTGGGCTGGGCCGGCTGTTTGACTAGAGCCCGCCACAGTGGCCCCCTTTTCCCTTTCTGTTTTTGTTTTCTGTATCTCTCTTTTTTTAGTTTTGTCTTTTATTTTTTTCCAAAAGACTTTTGGCAAAAAAGAAATATAAAACAATTTAGTATTCAATTACAAGCATGCACGCAATCAAAAGGAAAAACTGAACATAGTACAAATATGCAGCAACATCGAATAAATCCGAATACATCGTCTCGAATATATTATAATCTCGAATACATCTTCTCGATCTTATCGAATATATATATAATCTCGAATACTCGTCTCAAATATTATCGAATAACATATATATCTCGAATACATCGTCTCGAATATTATCTAACATTAATATATCTAATTCATCTATAACTAAAAGTAAAAAACTAATTCATCTAACATTTCTATCAGCTAATTCATCTAATTCATCTAACATTTCTATCTAATTCATCTTCATTTGACATTATTATCTAATTCGATCATCTAATTACATTTGACATTAACTAATTCATCTAGCTAGCTAAACTTTGACATTAATCTAACTTTATATATATCTAATTCATATAACATTTCTATAACTAAAAGAATAAAAAACAAGAAACAGAAAACATAAATATAAGAAAAATGTGTGTGTGTGGTGGTTTGCGTGTACGTGTTGTGTGTGTGTACGGGGGCTCGATCGATCGAGGCACGGCCATGCGCAGGCTCCACGGGGCAACCGGGGCTGACGGGGGCGGGCACGGCGCGGTGAGCGGGGCGGCGCGTACGGTCGGCGGCGGCGAGACGGCGACGACGGGGACGGGCCGGGGCGGCGACGGGGACGGCGATGGCGACGGCGCGCGACGGGGCGGCGACGGCGACGGCACGGGACGGGGGCGGCGCGATGTCGACAGAGGAGAGGAAGTGGGAGATGAAACTGCAAAATTTTGAAGTGTTGTTATATAGGATGGACCTTTAGTACTGGTTGGTGGATCCACCGGTACTAAAGGCCTATTTGGCCAGGCCAAGCGGCGGGAAGCGCACCCCCTTTAGTACCGGGGTCTTGGCAGCAACCGCCGGTTGCTGCCACGACCCGGTACTAAAGGGGGTGCGCTGCCACCCGCTGTGCTCAAAGTTTAGTCCAACTCGCCGCCGAAGGGCAGCCGCACTGGTTTATAAACCCAGCCGCGCTGCTCCTTCGAGCTCCTCTCCAAAGCAGGCTTCTGGGCCTAAACTGCTCCGCTGCCCTGTGGGCCTATTGGCCTTGCGGGCCTGCTCCTGGCCCAACTACAGGTTGGGTTTCTAGTCGTATGCAGGCCCTGTGGCCCAGTAGGCGGCTTTTTATTTTATTTTATTTTGTTCTTTTCTGCTTTATTTATTTATTGTGAGTTGTTTTTTGCTTTTTTAGAGTTTCTTTGTGAATATTTTTGCTTTAGGTCAAAAAATTACAAACTTTCTGTTAGTGCCAGTAGTTTTCAAATTTGAATAGTTTAAATTTGAATTATTTGAAATTGGTGTGAACACTAGTTGTGAATAACTTTACTTTAAAAATAGATTTTCCACTGATTCTTTTTTCTATGTTTATTTAGTGTGTTTTACATTCTATTCAATTTGGTAAACTTAGGTTATTTAAAAAAATGAAATGCCTTTGTAACAGCTGAGTTTTCGTCCAAACCCTGATACTTCGAAAGAATTGTCCATTTGTACACGAAGTGCATCCAGTTTTTGCCGTAACCCTCTCTACTTTTTTGCACATACTATGTCGTGAAATGATGATACCATGCCAACTTTCAACTTCACTTTCAGAGTTCATTTGTAGTGCTTTTCATTTTCAGGGTCATTTAGCTCAAAAAAATCAGTATGCATGAAAAGTAGCAAATGATGTCAGAAGGGGTTCAAAGTTGATGACATGGCTTTGAATGGTGCATACTGAATACACAAAAGTCTGGAGTTGAATAAGTTTAAAAAAATGAAATGCCTTTATAACAGATGAGTTTTCGTCCGAAACCCTGATACTTCGAAAGATTGTCCATTTTGTACAGGAAGTGCATCAAGTTTTTGCCGTAACCCTCTCAACTTTTTTACACATGCTATTGGGTGGAATAATGATACAATGCCAACTTTCAACCTTTTCAGAGTTCATTTGTAGCTGTTCAATTCAGGTCATTTAGCCTTAAAAAAAATCAGTAAAGGCATGAAAAATAGCAAATGATGTCAAAAAGGTTCAAAGTCATGACGTGGCTTTGAATGGTGCATACTGAACGCACAAAAAGTCTGGAGTTGAATAAGTAAAAAAAATAATGCCTTTGTAACAGATGAGTTTTCGTACGAAACCCTGATACTTCGAAAGAGATTATCAATTTTGTACACAAGGCATCAAGTTTTTGCCGTATGTTCGACGTGATTTGTAACAAAAGAAGAAAGATAAATATATTTTTTATAGTAAAAAAAATCATGATTTGATGTTATTTTTCGGGTTCTACATGACTAACCGTGTGATTGATTTATTATTGTAGAGGTTTTTATTTTGCAAGATAGAAGGGAAGAATGAATACGTACACATGGAGTAGTGCGTGCATACATGCGTTGGCGATTAGCCTTGTACGTGGTGCACGGCAGAATTGCCTACGTACTAGTATGCATGCATCGAAGAGCAAGTATGTAGCAACGCGCCGCAGCCAGCCTCTTTGGGCCGAGGGGAACGGCAATACGTACAGTAGAACAATCACATCCTGCATGTACGTGACGGCCGCGACGACTACTGACACTACTGGCCAAACTCCACGTACAGCGATCACCCGGCTAGACGCGTACATCCCAAGTCGTATCTAAATGCACTCGTGGCCGTCGAGCGGAGCGTGCGCCTCAAGAGAAATATCTTCAACGGACTGATAAGATTAGCAAACGATTCATCTCTATCTAGTCCATAGAAATCGGAACAACCAAACGGCGGTTGCACCCAGCGCCATAGCTATCCCTCTCGACCTATAAATACAGGACACACCCAGTCGAGAGAAAGGGGAAGGGGGCGTGAGAAAACAGCAACACACAGCGACGGGGAGGCCAGCCGGCCAGAGACGCGCCCATGCGGCTGCGTCGAGGAGATCGCATCGGAAGGAGATACAGGGAGGAGCCTTAGAAGAGGCCCTAGCACATGGTGCTCTTGCACCAAGGCGGCTGGTGATGACGCTCGCTGTGCCCCGGCGACGGGCGACGACGCGCCGACGACCGGCATCCAGAAAAGAAGCCCCGATGCCATCTCCATGGCGTCGATGAGACCTTGGTGGCAGCAACTTCAAGACTTTCATCAAGGCCGAATCCATGCAGGAACCATGCATATTACTTAATCCCTTTATCGTTCTTTTTATCTTCTTCACCATGCAGACTGTAGATTGCAAAGCTTGTCAACCCGAAATGAAGCATGCGTCCAAGAAGGAGGCACGGACGCAGAGGGAGACGCCGGAGGGGCAACTCACGCACGCACACATCCATCGCGCAACACCTCCATCATCCATTCCACACCGCATCACATCCTCATTTATCCACGCACAAGACTCAGGTATAGTCGCAAGACGACGCACGCAGGCAGAAAGACCGGAGAGCTCTCTCTCACACAGCGCCGGATTGCCGGCCGGACGAAGGACGCGGGCATCTACGCCCGGCGTACACAGAGAAAGGAGGCCGGCGTACAGGGAGCTCTCGGCACTTCAACATGGATACGAAGCTCACCTTCCCGAAGGGTAAAACTTTGATCTAACAAATCTCTTTCTTAGTTCCTTCTTTGCAATAGCATGCACGCACACAAGCCGGGAGCGTTTCCGAAGGCAAAGTTCGCATATCGGACAGTCGCCGGAGATGGAGCGTCGGACCCGAAGATGAAGTCGACATGGCCGGAGATGGTCTTCACCAGCAGCCCCACGAAGAACGACGAGGAGGTCGCCATCACCACCTGTTGTCCACCCGTCACGACGGTTCGGCCAAGACGACGACACGGAGCACGCCACGACGCCGCCCGCCATCGAGGTCGCCAGGTCGATGGCCCGGAGGTCGACGCCACGGTGGCCGCCCCCCACTCATCACTGCTCACAGGACGACGCGTCGCCGGAGCTCGTCTTCACCAAGCCCGCGCTATGGACGTACGCCACCGAGGTCCGGTGCCCCGGCGGTCGACGCCAGGTAGCCGCCCCCCACTTCATCACACTGCTCGACGAGGACGCCGCGTGCGCCGGAGCTGGTCTTCACCAATCGCCGCGCTATGGGACGCTAACGCCCACCGAGGTCGGAGCCCACGAGGTCCGGACCCACGGTAGCCGCCCCATTCATCACCGCTCGACGAGGACGGACTGCGTAGCTCGGCTCGTCCTCACCAAGCCCGCGCTAATGGGGGGGGGAGAACTCTGACGCCACGAGGTCGATGCCCCGTGAGGTCGACGCCACGTGGTCGCCCCCTCATCACCGCTCGACGATGCCGCCGGTTCGCCAGTCTGGTGCTCCCGCTGGATTCTTCCCCCAGAACCCAGCTCATTAGGCCAACGGCACAACAATCACCATCCACCACTCACGTCCCACCTTGTCCATGAACGGAGCGGTGAAGACGTCGACACAGAGCTCACCGAGACGCCGGCCACCACCGACGTCGCCAAACCTGTGCCATGGAGGTGGACGCCACGGAGATCGCCATCATCACTCGCAACTGTTATCACAAACGGTGCCGTGGAGGACGATGACACGGGCGTGCCGAGATGCCGCCACCATCGATGTCGTCAAGCGCGCCATTGAGGCGCTTGAGTCCACTTCACCGTGATGGCATAGTAGAAGCGACGACACGATGCTTTATATTGCACGAGACGACGAATACGTCGTGCGCCGGAGAGATGCCATTCGAGACCTTGACGCCGCGAAGATCGCCGTCACACACCCCGCCCACTTCATCGAGTTGGTGACATGGAGTACGAAGCCAAAGCCGGCCAGGACGCCGTCTGCCGATGATTTCATCAAGTCGGCGCCATGGACAACGATACAAGGAGCTCCTTCACCACCCCGTTCGGCACTGGCGTCGTGCCTCTCCTTCACCACCCCACTTTGGCACTGGTGTCGTGCCTTCTCACCACGCCCGGACTCAATGGTGCCTTGGCGATGGTGTCACAGAGCCCAACCGAACGTCGCGGCGTGGTCTACACAGGAAGAATGGCCTTTAGTATGTACCCGTGTGCGTACAAGGCCCATGTTTTAGGCGTGAAGACGGACGGCCGGATGGCTAGTCACCGCGTCCAGTGACGGGCGCAACATCCCAGCTATCGTTACACTAGCTCTCCATTCTTTGTCGTTGAAGCCAACTACGCGTACTCCGTAGTAAGAGGAATGAAACAAGGAATACAGGCGCAATCAACAGACATAGCATGTACATACACGGCATGTGCACATGCATGAGCCATGCACGTATCTTCTAGCCGGCTGATGGCGAGAAGGCTGCCACCCGAAGACGACGCCAACGATGCTGTCAGCATACCGATCTACTTCATCATGCTCGGTGTCGCCGAAGATGGAGACACGCAGCTCCCCACCTCACGCTTGTTGTCCAGTCACCTCACTGTACACCTTTGAAGACGAAGATGTAGAGCACGGCGTCGTCCACTCGGCGCCCGGACGCGAAGCGAAGGCCGGAGTCCCAACAATGATGCCGCGAGGAAGATGGCCTCCTACCCCGTGTCGCTGCTGCCGCCGCCACGCTCATTCGGAGGCCGGAGCCGAGCAAGTTGGCGCCGCCCGAGGACAAGGTGCGGCTAAGGGGCGACGCGACTTCAACAACAACACCGCTCCTCTACGATCTCGTGAGGCGACGCCTTGACTACGCCGACTGCCGTGGACTCGGTGTCAGGCAGGGACGAGGCGTCGACCACACATGCCATGTGCGCTAGCAACGCGACGTCATACACCGACGTTAGTCTCCACCGACAATTACTCCGCAGGCGTAGCCCCTGGAACACACGAGAAGCCACTGGTCGTCAAGAAGTCCGAGCCGAGCGCGATCCATGCTACCTCGACAACAATTCCTCCAACGCCGCCAAGACCGACGAGGCACGAGGCGAGGGCGAGCGCGGCCACCGCAAAGGCCATGCTACTTGCTGCGCGTGTACAACGAGGACACGGGCTCTGCCGCAGCCCACCACACACATCCACATCATATGCATGGAGAACGCGAAGCGAACACGACAGAAGACGACCACATAGCTCAAGGAGGTATCATGGGAGCAACCGCCGGAGTAATTAACCGGAAGCCTCCCGAGGCCCCGGGAACTAGGAGATCACACAATCGCCACGTCAGCCTGGCCGCGCTAGTAGGCCATGGAGCGCACTCCTTTTTTTTAGGGATACTGTAATTTTATTTCTCCAATGAGATTAATGAAATACGTGTTTCCCGTACCTCCTTTTCGTTGTACTACGGTACACTGGCACGCCGCAATATCATTTTTTCTTCCCGGCGTATGAGAGAAACACACTCCCTTCTTCCCTTCTCCGCGGAGTTTTAGATGTTTTCTCGTGTCAAACACCGAACCCTCTCTACTTTTTTGCACATGCTATGTGGGTGTGAAATGATACCATGCAACTTTCAACCATTTCAGAGTTCATTTGTAGTGCTTTTCAATTTCAGGGTCATTTAGTTCAAAAAAATCAGTAAATGCATGAAAAATAGCAAATGATGTAGAAAGGGTTGAAAGTTGATGACGTGGCTTTGAATGGTGCATACTGAACGCATAAAAAGTCTGGAGTTGTAATAACTTTAAAAAAATGAAATGCCTTTGTAATAGATGAGTTTTCGTTCGAAACCCTGATACTTCGAAAGAGATTGCCATTTTGTACACGAAGTGCATCCAGTTTTTGCCATAACCCCCTCTACTTTTTTGCACATGCTATGTGGGTGAAATAATGATACATGCCAACTTTCAACCTTTTCAGAGTTCATTTGTAGTGCTTTTCAATTTCAGGGTCATTTAGCTAAAAAAAATCAGTAAATGCTAAAAATAGCAAATGATGTCAGAAAGGTGTGAAAGTTGATGACATGGCTTTGAATGGTGCATACTGAACGCACAAAAAGTCTGGAGTTGTAATAAGATTAAAAAAATGAAATGCCTTTGTAACAGATGAGTTTTCGTTCGAAACCCTGATACTTCGAAGAGATTGTCCAATTTGTACACGAAGGCATCCAGTTTTTGCCGTAACCATATCTACTTTTTTGCACATGCTATGTGGGTGAAATGAGATACCATGCTAACTTTCAACCTTTTCAGAGTTCATTTGTAGTGCTTTTCAATTTCAGGGTCATTTAGGTCAAAAAAATCAGTAAATGCATGAAAAATAGCAAATGATGTCAGAAGGGTTGAAAGTTGATGACGTGGCTTTGAATGGTGCATACGAACGCACAAAAAGTCTGGAGTTGTAATAAGTTAAAAAAATAAAATGCTTTTGTAACAGATGAGTTTTCGTTCGAAACCCTGAACTTCGAAAGAGATTGTCCATTTTGTACAAGAAGTGCATCCAGTTTTTGCCGTAACCCTCAACTTTTTTGCACATCCTATGTGGGTGAAATGATGATTACCGTCTTCACCAAGCCCGCGCTATGGACGCTGACGCCACCGAGGTCGATGCCCCGGAGGTCGACGCCACGGTAGCCGCCCCCATTCATCACCGCTCGACGAGGACGACGCGTCGCCGGAGCTCGTCCTCACCAAGCCCGCGCTATGGACGCTGACGCCACCGAGGTTGATGCCCCGGAGGTCGACGCCACGGTGGTCGCCCCCACTCATCACCGCTCGACGATGACGCCGGTTCGCCAGTCGGGGTGCTCCCCGCTGGATTCTTCCCCAAGCCAGCTCTATGGAGGCCAACGGCACACAAGTCACCATCACCACTCACGTCCACCTTGTCATGACGGAGCGGTGAAGACGTCGACACAGAGCTCACCGAGACGCCGGCCACCACCGACGTCGCCAAACCTGTGCCATGGAGGTGGACGCCACGGAGATCGCCATCATCACTCGCAACTGTTTCATCACAACGGTGCCGTGGAGGACGATGACACGGGGCGTGCCGAGATGCCGCCACCATCGATGTCGTCAAGCTCGCGCCATTGAGGCGCTTGAGTCCACTTCACCGTGATGGCATAGTAGAAGACGACGACACGATGCTTTATATTGCACGAGACGACGAATACGTCGTCGCGCCGGAGAGATGCCATTCGAGACCTTGACGCCGCGAAGATCGCCGTCACACACCCTTCGCCCACTTCATCGAGTTGGTGACATGGAGTACGAAGCCACAAAGCCGGCCAGGACGCCGTCTGCCGATGATTTCATCAAGTCGGCGCCATGGACAACGATCACAAGGAGCTCCTTCACCACCCCGCTTCGGCACTGGCGTCGTGCCTCTCCTTCACCACCCCACTTTGGCACTGGTGTCGTGCCTCTCCTTCACCACGCCCGGACTCAATGGTGCCTTGGCGATGGTGTCACCAGAGCCCAACCGAACGTCGCGGCGTGGTCTACACAGGAAGAATGGCCTTTAGTATGTACCCGTGTGCGTACAAGGCCCATGTTTTAGGCGTGAAGACGGACGGCCGGATGGCTAGTCACCGCGTCCAGTGACGGGCGCAACATCCCAGCTATCGTTACACTAGCTCTCCATTCTTTGTCGTTGAAGCCAACTACGCGTACTCCGTAGTACAGAGGAATGAAACAAGGAATACAGGCGCAATCAACAGACATAGCATGTACATACACGGCATGTGCACATGCATGAGCCATGCACGTATCTTCTAGCCGGCTGATGGCGAGAAGGCTGCCACCCGAAGACGACGCCAACGATGCTTGTCAGCATACCGATCTACTTCATCATGCTCGGTGTCGCCGAAGATGGAGACACGCAGCTCCCCACCTCACGCTTGTTGTCCAGTCCACCTCACTGTACACCTTTGAAGACGAAGATGTAGAGCACGGCGTCGTCCACTCGGCGCCCGGACGCGAAGCGAAGGCCGGAGTCCCACACAATGATGCCGCGAGGAAGATGGCCTCCTACCCCCGTGTCGCTGCTGCCCGCGCCACGCTCATTCGGAGGCCGGAGCCGAGCAAGTTGGCGCCGCCCGAGGACAAGGTGCGGCTACGGGGCGACGCGACTTCAACAACAACACCGCTCCTCTACGATCTCGTGAGGCGACGCCTTGACTACGCCGACTGCCGTGGACTCGGTGTCAGGCAGGGACGAGGCGTCGACCACACATGCCATGCTGGCGCTAGCAACGCGACGGTCATACACCGACGTTAGTCTCCACCGACAATTACTCCCGCAAGGCGTAGCCCCTGGCACACCCCGAGAAGCCACTGGTCGTCAAGAAGTCCGAGCCGAGCGCGATCCATGCTACCTCGACAACAATTCCTCCAACGCCGCCAAGACCGACGAGGCACGACGGCGAGGGCGAGCGCGGCCACCGCAAAGGCCATGCTACTTGCTGCGCGTGTACCAACGAGGACACGGGCTCTGCCGCAGCCCACACACACATCACCATCATCATGCATGGAGAACGCGAAGCGAACACGACGAAGACGACCACATAGCTCAATCGGAGGTATCATGCGGAGCAACCCGCCGGAGTAATTAACCGGAAGCCTCCCGAGGCCCCGGGAACTAGGAGATCACACAATCGCCACAGTCAGCCTGGCCGCGCTAGTAGGCCATGGAGCGCACTCCTTTTTTTTATGGGATACTGTAATTTTATTTCTCCAATGAGATTAATGAAATACGTGTTTCCCGTACCTCCTTCTTTTCGTGTACTACGGTACACTGGCACGCCCGCATACTCATTTTTTCTTTCCCCGGCGTATGAGAGAAACACACTCCCTTCTTCCCTTCTCCGCGGAGTTTTAGATGTTTTTCTCGTGTCAAACACCGTAACCCTCTCTACTTTTTTGCACATGCTATGTGGGTGAAATGATGATACCATGCCAACTTTCAACCATTTCAGAGTTCATTTGTAGTGCTTTTCAATTTCAGGGTCATTTAGTTCAAAAAAATCAGTAAATGCATGAAAAATAGCAAATGATGTCAGAAAGGGTTGAAAGTTGATGACGTGGCTTTGAATGGTGCATACTGAACGCATAAAAAGTCTGGAGTTGTAATAACTTTAAAAAAATGAAATGCCTTTGTAATAGATGAGTTTTCGTTCGAAACCCTGATACTTCGAAAGAGATTGTCCATTTTGTACACGAAGTGCATCCAGTTTTTGCCATAACCCCCTCTACTTTTTTGCACATGCTATGTGGGTGAAATAATGATACCATGCCAACTTTCAACCTTTTCAGAGTTCATTTGTAGTGCTTTTCAATTTCAGGGTCATTTAGCTAAAAAAAATCAGTAAATGCATAAAAAATAGCAAATGATGTCAGAAAGGGTTGAAAGTTGATGACATGGCTTTGAATGGTGCATACTGAACGCACAAAAAGTCTGGAGTTGTAATAAGATTAAAAAAATGAAATGCCTTTGTAACAGATGAGTTTTCGTTCGAAACCCTGATACTTCGAAAGAGATTGTCCAATTTGTACACGAAGTGCATCCAGTTTTTGCCGTAACCATATCTACTTTTTTGCACATGCTATGTGGGTGAAATGATGATACCATGCTAACTTTCAACCTTTTCAGAGTTCATTTGTAGTGCTTTTCAATTTCAGGGTCATTTAGGTCAAAAAAATCAGTAAATGCATGAAAAATAGCAAATGATGTCAGAAAGGGTTGAAAGTTGATGACGTGGCTTTGAATGGTGCATACTGAACGCACAAAAAGTCTGGAGTTGTAATAAGTTAAAAAAATAAAATGCTTTTGTAACAGATGAGTTTTCGTTCGAAACCCTGATACTTCGAAAGAGATTGTCCATTTTGTACAAGAAGTGCATCCAGTTTTTGCCGTAACCCTCTCTACTTTTTTGCACATCCTATGTGGGTGAAATGATGATACCATGCCAACTTTCAACCTTTTAACAGTTCATTTGTAGTGCTTTTCAATTTCAGAGTCATTTAGCTAAAAAAATCAGTAAATGAGCTGAAAAATAGCAAATGAAGTCAGAAAGGTACACGTTTGTCTGAAGCACAAAAGTACACATTTCAAATGCCAAAACACATAAGCATCCTAACTATTACAAAGATTCCCTACGGTTTGTCCAAAGTGGGACTTTCCAGATATATAAGTCCGGAAACACACTAGAGAAGAAAGTGATGACAGTGAAGCCGGTCACATCCCAGAGTGGTATCTTTGGGTGTCCCTTTGCACCGTAACCATGGACAATCTTCATCATTTAACTGGATGCTCGGGTCAATATTCACTATGAAGGGAGCAATTTCATCAAACTTTTCATAATCTTCTGATATGTCTGTCTTGTCATCCACTCCCACGATGTTTCTTTTCACTGAAAGAACTATGTGGCGCTTTGGCTCATCGTATGATGTATTCGCTTCCTTATCTTTTCTTTTTCTCGGCCTGGTAGACATGTCCTTCACATAAAAAAGCTGCGCCACATCATTGGCTAGGACAAATGGTTCGTCTGCGTACGCAAGATTGTTGAGATCCACTGTTGTCATTCCGTACTGCGGGTCTTCCGTTACCCCGCCTCGTGTCATATTGACCCATTTGCACCGAAACAAAGGGACCTTCAAACCACATCCATAGTCAAGTTCCCATATCTCCTCTATGTAACCATAATATGTGTCATTTCCCCTCTTGGTTGCTGCATCAAAGCGGACACCACTGTTTTGGTTAGTGCTCTTCTTATCTTGGGCGATCGTGTAAAATGTATTCCCATTTATCTCGTACCCTTTGAAAGTCATTATATTCGAAGATGGTAACTGGAACAGCAAGTACAGGTCATCTTCAATAGCGGCGTCATGCATGCCACGTGTCTGCAACCAACTGGCGGAAGTCCCCGTTTGTTCACGTGTAATCCAGTCGTCAGACTGCTCTGGGTGTTTGGAGCGTAGAATATTCTTGTGTTCCTCCATATACGGAGCCACCAAGGCGGAATTTTGTAGAACTGTGTAGTGTGCTTGAGTGAGAGAATGCCCGTCCATACATATTATTTGTTCTGGTCCTAGCGTGCCATTTCCACCAAATCTGCCCTTATGCCGCGATTCAGGAACACTAATCGGCTTAAGGTCAGGAATAAAGTCAATACAAAACTCAATGACCTCCTCATTTTCATGGCCCTTGGAGATGCTTCCTTCTGGCCTAGCACGGTTATGAACATATTTCTTTAAGACTCCCATGAACCTCTCAAAGGGGAACATATTGTGTAGAAATACAGGACCCAGAACGTTAATCTCTTTGCATAGGTGAACTAGGACGTGCGTCATGATGTTGAAGAACGATGGTGGGAACACCAACTCGAAACTGACAAGACATTGCACCAAATCATTCTCTAACCTTGGTATGATTTCTGGATCGATTACCTTCTGAGAGATTGCATTAAGGAATGCACATAGCTTCACAACGGCTAATCGAACTTTTTCCGGTAGAAGCCCCCTCAATGCAACTGGAAGCAGTTGCGTCATAATCACGTGGCAGTCATGAGACTTTAGGTTCTGGAACTTTTTCTCTGCCATATTTATTATTCCCTTTATATCCGACAAGAAGCCAGACGGTACCTTCATACTGAGCAGGCATTCAAAGAAGATTTCCTTCTCTTCTTTGGTAAGAGATTAGCTGGCATGACCCTGATGTATGCCGTCTTTTCCGTGCATACATTGGTGGTCCTCCCGTGCCTCCGGTGTTTCTTTCGTCTTCCCATACACGCCCAAGAAGCTAAGAAGGGTCACACAAAGATTCTTTGTCTCGTGCATCACGTTGATTGCAGAGCGGACCTCTAGGTCTTTCCAATAGGGAAGGTCCCAAAATATAGATTTCTTCTTCCACATGGGTGCGCGTCCGTCAGCGTCATTCGGAATAGATTGTCTGCCAGGACCCTTTCCAAAGATTACCTTCAAATCCTTGACCATATCATGTACATCATCACCAGTACGGTGGCGAGGCTTCGTCCGGTGATTCGCCTCACCTTTGAAATGCTTGCCTTTCTTTCTTACGGGATGCCTGCTCAGAAGAAATCGACGATGTCCCAGGTACACATTCTTCTTACAATTATCCAAATATATATTGTCGGTATCATCCAAACAGTGCGTGCATGCGCGGTATCCCTTGTTTGTCTGTCCTGAAAGGTTACTGAGAGCAGGCCAATCATTGATGGTCACAAACAGCAATGCATGTAGGTCAAATTCTTCCTGTTTGTGCTCATCCCACGCACGTACACCTTTTCCATTCCACAGCTTTAAGAGTTCTTCAACTAATGGCCTTAGGTACACATCAATGTCGTTGCTGGGTTGCTTAGGGCCTTGGATGAGCACTGGCATCATAATGAACTTCCGCTTCATGCACACCCAAGGAGGAAGGTTATACATACATAGAGTCACAGGCCAGGTGCTATGATTGCTGCTCTGCTCCCCAAAAGGATTAATGCCATCTGCGCTTAGACCAAACCATACGTTCCTTGCGTCACCTGCAAAGTCCTCCCAGTACTTTCTCTCGATTATTCTCCACTGCGACCCGTCAGCGGGTACTCTCAACTTCCCGTCTTTCTTACGGTCTTCTCTGTGCCATCGCATCAACTTGGCATGCTCTTTGTTTTGGAACAAACGTTTCAACCGTGGTATTATAGGAGCATACCACATCACCTTGGCAGGAATCTTCTTCCCGGGGCGCTCGCCCTCGACATCACCAGCGTCATCGCGGCTGATCTTATAGCGCAATGCACCGCATACCGGGCACGCGTTCAAATCCTCATACTCACCGCGGTAGAGGATGCAGTCATTAGGGCATGCATGTATCTTCTGCACCTCTAATCCTAGAGGGCAGAAAACCTTCTTTGCTTCGTACATATTCTCGGGCAATTTGTTTTCCTTTGGAAGCATCTTCTTTAACATTATCAGCAACTTTCCAAATCCCTTGTCAGATACACCATTCTCTGCCTTCCATTGCAGCAATTCCAGTGTGGTGCCCAGCTTTTTCTTGTCAGCTTCGCAATTCGGGTACAACAATTTCTTGTGATCCTCTAACATGCGCTGCAACTTCTTCTTCTCCTTTTCACTTGCGCAGTTTCTCTTTGCATCGGCAATGGCCCGACCTAGATCATCAGCGGGCTCATTTGATGCCTCTTCTTCAGCTTCTTCCCACATTGCCGGCTCAGCTTCTTCCCCCATTGTTGTACCATCGTATTCAGGGAAGCCATGGCCAGGATAGCTGTCATCGTCCTCTTCTTCTTCATTGTCTTCCATCATAACCCCTCTTTCTCCGTGCTTGGTCCAAACATTATAGTGGGGCATGAAACCGGCCTCAAACAGGTGGACGTGAATGGTTTTTGACTTAGAGTAACTCCGATCATTCTTACAGCCAGCACATGGACAAGACATAAAACCCTCCGCCCGCTTGTTTGCCTCAGCCGCAAGCAGAAAAGTTTGCACGCCATTAACGAACTGGGGAGAGCATCGGTCATCGTACATCCATTGCCGGCTCATCTTCATTACACAGCACTGAATAGACCAAATTAATACAAGTTCATACATAAAGTTCATACAATACTTATTCTCATAAAACAAACATACAAATAACTCTCTAGCTAAAGCATTTAAATGCAACAACAAATGCGATCAAGATCGCAACTAAGGTAACAAGTGATCCAACAGCATAATGATACCAAGCCTCACTATCAATGGCATATTTTCTACTCTTTCTAATCTTCAAGCGCATTTTCTCCATCTTGATCTTGTGATCATCGACAACTTCGGCAACATGCAACTCCAATTCCATCTTCTCCCCCTCAATTCTTTTCAATTTTTCTTTCAAATACTCGTTTTCTCTTTCACTAAATTTAACCTCTCGACAATAGGGTCGGTTGGAATTTCCGTTTCACATACCTCCTAGATAAAAATATCTATGTCAACTTGATGGGCATAATTTGTCATAAACACGAAATGCAACAAATAGTTATAAAAGAGAATATACCACATCCGAATCATAACCCGGACGAGGGCCGACGGGGACGGATATCAAAACCATGGCACTATGTATAAGAAACAACGTACGGGTAAGATAATTATACAAGTAACTATATATCTAAATCACACAAACATGATTTTTTTTATATAAAAAAGATAAGAACAAGGGGCTCACCACAAGGTGGTGCCGGCGACGGGACGGTGCGGGCGATCGACGGTGGTTAGGACGGAGACGGGAAGGCACTAAGTAAACCACACCTACATATGCAAACTAAGAGTTATTTTGACCTCAAATTGCATATAAATCAAATAATACCACATATAATTCCTCCCAAAATAAAACCCACAAATCACTATACTTATAGAGCATTGCAAGAGCTAATCTAGCAATGAGAGATGAAAGGACAAAGTTGCCAACCTTTGTGATCACTTGGATGGATGGGGTGCCTTCAAATCTTCACAAATTTTGGCAAAAATGGAGTGTGAGCTCGAGAGGAAGAGGAAGAAAACAGAGGAGAGGAAAGGGGAAGAACAGAGTGCTCGGGCTCGATGAAGGGGTTTATATAGGATGACCTTTAGTACCGGTTCGTCTAACCAACCGGTACTAAAGGTGCATCTCTAGTCCCGGTTCGTGGCATGAACCGGTATTAAAGGTGCTGGTGGGGCCCCAGCCTGACAACAGCCTGCCACCACCTCTTTAGTACCGGTTCGTGGCACGAACCGGTTCTAAAGGTTCGCCAAGAACCGGTACTAATGAGCGCCGCCCGCCTAACCGTTGGAACCGGTACCATTAGTGCCGGTTCAGTTACAAACCGGGACTAATGTGCTTCACATTAGGCCCATTTTCTACTAGTGATGATTAATGTATTAGGTGTATGGAATGAATTTTTGTATGCCAAGGAAATTAAAATTTAGAATATTAAAGAACAGTAAAATGAGAGAGCGAGGTTGTATTTATGAGGAATAAAGGACCGGGATCCATAATTTCACTAGTGTAATCTCTCCAAATAGCATAGGTATGGTGAACAAATTACAGTTGTGTATCGATTGAATTGCTGTGTTTATGTTTGATCATACATGTCATGATTGCATATAGGCATTACGTCCTTATATCTACAGACCGTTATCCAACTACATCTATAGCGAATACTTCACCCAAAGACCGCTATCCAGCATGCATCTCCATGTATTAAGTAAAACAGAGTATTGGATTAAGCAAGTTGACCTAATGTTGATAGGACATTCTCTTTACCTCCAGCTCATCACCGAGAAAACTAGGCAACTATGTTTTTTACCCTTAGTGGTAGTAACACAGTACAAGGCTTTTTCCCTTTCTGTCACCGGGATGGATTACTTGCAAGGTTAAACCCAACCAACATACACAACTCCCTCTTGGAGATCATTCATCTAAAAAAGGCAAGTGCAAGACTAATAGATCGGAGAGCATGTACATATGTAAATCATGCAGCAAAGAACCAAAACAAACCAAATAGAAATCCATATATAATATGATCATAAAGTGACAATTCATCAGACCGCAACAAGCAAAAACCGTCCTCCGTCAGTATTTGAGAATGAAGGTATCAATCCGTGGAGTTCTACTGGAAGCCAATGATCATCCCTGCACCCAACAAAAGAAATTTTATTGGTTCACAATTTAGTCTAGTGAGGCTGTCAATCTCAATAGCTTTGCTAATTACAAGGATTAATGTATCATATGTATGGAATTGATTTTTGAATGCAAAGGAAATTTAAATTAAGAATATTAAAGAACAATAAAAGAAGAAAGTGAGATTTTATTTATGTTTGATCATACATGTCATGATTGCATATAGGCATTACGTCCTTATATCTATAGACTGTTATCCAACTGCATCTATAGCTAATACTCCACCCACAGACCGCTATCCAGCATGCATCTCTATGTATTAAGTAAAACGGAGTATTCAATTAAGGAAGGTGACATATTGTTGATAGTATATTCTCTTTACCTCCAGCTCATCACTGAGAAAATTAGGCAACTTTCTTTTTACCCTTAGTGGTAGTAACACAGTACTAGCCTTTTCCCCTTTCTATCTTTGGGATAGATTACTTGCAAGGTTAAACCCAACCAACATACACAACTCCCTCTTGGAGATCATTCATCTAAACATGGCCAGTGCCAGACTAATAGATCAAAAAACATGTACATATATAAATCATGCAGCAAAGGATGAAAAAAATAGAAGTCCATATATAATCTGATCATAAAATGACAATTCATCACATTGTAACAAATACACCAAGTATTACATCATATGGCTCACAATCATGTAGGGCAACTCATGTGACCTTTGTATTGAAGAACAGGAGAGAGGGGATGCCGCATAGCTACTGTTATGGACCCAGAGTCCAAGGAGGACTACTCACACATGATTATCGGAGCAGCAGAGTTGAAGAAGAAGGCTCCAGCAACAATTTTCCCCTCCAACAGAGTACTGGAAAAGGACCCCAGATTGGATCTCCTCAGAACAGTAAGCGGTGGCGTCTTTCATAGTTCCCCGATAAATATGATAGGGTTGTTTGGGTATATATCGAGCCAGGGGCGTCGAGAGGTGACAGACAGGAGCCATAAGGGCTCCACATGGTGGGCCATGTAGCCAGCCACCGGGCCATGTGGTTGGGTCACGTGGAGGTCTTGGGCCTCTTCTCTGGCGGATCTTTGGCCCAAGGTGGTATCCTGTTGATTTCCGCCGGCACCGTATTTTTCCTGTATTTTTCTGGTCTCCCAAAAATAATTATTTCTGTCATACATAAACAAAAAAAACTAGCAACTGGTACTTGGCACTAGATTAATAGGTTAGTCCAATAAAAATCATAGAAAAGTGTGCCAAAACTAGGTATAAATGTTAGGAATATAGCATGAACATAACAAATATTACAAATATGTTTGTGACGTATCAGGATTCCCAAGCTTAATCCCTGCTCGTCCCCGAGTAGGTAGATGACAAAATGAAATAATTTTTGTTGTGAATTTACCTTAACATGAACATGATTATCTGATGTTGTATCATTAAAGTTTAACATGATTATCCCTGTTCCAAAGCAACTATCTATAGTTAACAATTATCAAACAATATCAAAGCATTAAGACAAATTCACTCTTATCCATCCATGAATCAATGCATCAAGTCAACGTTCCCTTTGCCAAAGGTTTAGAAAGAATGTCAACATTATGTTGGGAACTGATACGTCTCCAACGTATCTATAATTTTTGATTGTTCCATGCTATTATAGAATCAAGCTTGGATGTTTATTATACAATTATATATCATTTTTTGGGACTAACCTATTAACCCAGTGCCCAGTGCCGGTTGCTGTTTTTTGCATGTTTTTGGCTTTTTAGGGAAACAATACCAAACGAAGTCCAAACAGAGAAAAAACTTTGGATCAATATTTCTTGGACCAGAAAAAATACCAGAAGCTTCGGGAGAAGACCTGGGAAGCCACGGAGGCGTCACAAGCCTGCCAGGCGCACCCTGGGGGGTAGGTCGCGCCCCCCAGCCTTGTGGGCCCCCTGTGGCACCTCTTGACCTAATTCCAGCGCTATAAATTCTCAAATATTGCCAAACCAATAGAGAGCCACTCGAAATACTTTTTCCGCCCCCGCAAGTCTCTGTTCCTTCAAGATCCCATCTGGAGACCTTCCCCTGTACTCTACCGGAGGGGGAATCAATCACGGAGGGCCTCTACATCAACCTTGCTGCCCTTCTGATGATGCGTGAGTAGTTTACCACAGACCTACGGGTCCATATCTAGTAGCTAGATGGCTTATTCTCTCTCTCTGATCTTCAATACAATGTTCTCCTCGATCTTCTTGGAGATCTATTCGATGTAATCCTTCTTTGTGGTATGTTTTATTGGGATCCGATGAATTGTGGGTTTATGATTAGATTATTCATGAATATTATTTGAGTCTTCTCTGAATTCTTATATGCATGATTGTTATAGCTTTGTATTTCTCTCCAATCTATCGGTTTGGTTTGGCCAACTAGATTGATTTATCTTGCAATGGGAGAGGTGCTTTGTGATGGGTTCGGTCTTGCGTTGCCTAATCCCAGTGACAGAAGGGGACATGAAACGTATTGTATCGTTGCCATTAAGGGTAAAACGATGGGGTTTATTCATATTGCTTGGATTTACTTTGTCTACATCATGTCATCTTGCTTAAGGCGTTACTCCATTCTTTATGAACTTAATACTCTAGATGCATGCTGGATAGCGGTCGATGGGTGGAGTAATAGTAGTAGATGCAGGCAGGAGTCGGTCTACTTGTCTCGGACGTGATGCCTATATACATGATCATTGCCTTGAATATCGTCATAACTGTGCGCTTTTCTATCAATTGCCCAATAGTAATTTGTTTACCCACCGTATGCTATCTTCAAGAGAGAAGCCTCTAGTGAACACTATGGCCCCCGGGTCTATATTTTATCATATATAAAATCCAAAAACACTTTGCTTCAATTTATTTACCGTTATTTTATTTTGTGTTTTACTTTATCTATCTATCACTACGAGATTTGATCCTTGTCATTAACCGCCAAGGGATTGACAACCCCTTGTTTTGCGTTGGGCGCAAGTATTTGCTTTTGTGTGTGTAGGTGCTGCTAATGAGGTTCTGTGTGGTTCTCCTACTGGATTGATAACCTTGATTCTTAACTGAGGGAAATACTTATCTCTATTGTAATGCATCAACCTCTCATCTTCGGGGAAAATACCAACGCAGTCTACAAGTAGCAGGAAGAATTTCTGGCGCCGTTGCCGGGGAGATATCACCAAGACCTATCAGGTATGTACACGCAAACTATCATCTACTTGCATTTACTTTATTTGCCATTTGCCTCTCGTTTTACTCTCCCCCACTTCTAAAACTATTTTACAAAAAACACAAAAATATTTTTCGTTTGCCTTTTTGTTCGTTTGCTTGTTTTCTCGTTTGCTTGCTTGTTTTTGCTTGTTTCTACCGTTATGGCTAGTTCTTCACTTGTTGCCTATGCCCTGAAAAATGAAGTGCTTAAATTTAAACAAAGAGGGGGAGAAAGATTAGAAGATGCTTGGTATAGGATTTGCGATGCTCAAAATAGATCAACTCGTAAGCAATCTACTATCGTTCTTCTTCGCAATTTTTATGTGGGTGTTACTACTTGGTATAGATTTGTGCTTGACACTATTACCGGAGGGAATTTCTTGTGTAGTAACCCTATGGATGCTTTCAATGCTATGGGAAATTTAGTGGGATCACCACCAATTACTATTAATAAAACGGCATTGACTTTGGAGCATGATATGCAAAGGCTAGATACTATTGAAAATAAAATGTCTACTATGGAGCATATTGAAAATCTAGGTAGAAAGATTCATAATCATATCAGCCAATATGGCTCAAGGGTAGGAACTACATTAAAAATGATGAAGGAGAAAGAACCAATAATTGATGAAGTGTTAAAACAAAGTCCCTCTAGAATTGATAGGTTGGAAGAAGTTATTAATAATTTGGGTTCCGCTTTTTCTTTCGTTAAAACCATTGAAAGGACTACTCCTAGTAAGAATTGCAAGTTTATGTATGTTCCTAAGAATAAGGGTGCCACATCTAGTAAAGGAAGTGAGGATCTTAAAATGATTAGTGTGCATTCCAATTTCATTGATTTAATAAAGGAACCTATCTGTGAGAATAATTCCCTCAACTTTGTTCCTAGGAATTTGGTCATTAGAAACACATATTTTAAGCCACATAGGAAGCGTGCTTGTGTGATTGAGGAGGGGAAAGATGACAACACTTGAAACTGTGCATTATGCCCTAGCTAGGGCCATAAAACAATAGCGCTTGTTGGGAGGCAACCCAATGAATAAAATAAATTTCTGTGTTTACTTTCTGTTATTTGAGTTTGCACACAATTAAGCTACTGTTATGATTTTTTTTTTGTTTTAATTAGTGTTTGTGCCAAGTAAAGCCTTTAGGATGATGCGGGATAATAGTTGCTTTGATTCTGTGAAAAAAACAGAAACTTTTACGCTCAGGCCAGAAAAATCTAAAAATCACTGGAAGGTATTCTTGCTCTGAATTTTTTACACGTGATTAATATACAAATTGTCCACGCTGTCTTAATTTTTCAGAATTTTTGGAGGTTCATAAGTATGGTCAATATTCAGATTGCTACAGACTGTTCTGTTTTAGACGGATTCTGTTTTCATTGCATAGTTTGCTTGTTTTGATGAATCTATGGATTGTATCGGGGGGTATAAGTCATGGGGAAGTTGGAATACAGTAGCTATTATGCAATAATAAAATATTAATGGGTTCATAACAGTACCTAAAGTTTGTGATTTGATCTCACGAAGGTTTTTGTTGAGTTTTGTGTGCTGAAGTTTTCATGTTTTGAGTAAGATCACGATGGATGAAGGAATAAGGAGTGGCAAGAGCCTAAGCTTGGGGATGACCGAGGCACCCCAAGGTAATATTCAAAGAGACTCAAGCAATTTAAGCTTGGGGATGCCCCCGAGTGGCATCCCCTCTTTCTTCTACCAACCATCGGTAAATTACTTGGAGCTATATTTTTATTCATCACATGATATGAGTTTTGCTTGGAGCGTCGTGTATTATAGTGGTCTTTTGCTTGTTTGTTTTTTGTTTGCCACAATCATCCCTTGCTAGACACACCTATTTAGAGAGACACACATTTATTCATGATATGCTAGAATACTCTATGTGCTTCACTCATATCTTTTGAGCTAGGCAGTTGCTCTAGTGCTTCACTTATATCTTTTTGAGCACGGCGGTGGTTATATTTTAAAGAAATAGTTGCACTCTCATGCTCCACTTATATCTTTTTGAGAGTCTAATAAATAGTAATGACAATTTGCACGGGTTATTAAATTGGTCCTAATATGATAGGTATTCAAGAAGGATATAATAAAAACTTTCATGTAGATCACTGAATATGATAAGTTTGATTCCTTGCAATAGTTTTATGATATTAAGGCAGTAATATGTGGGAGGTACTAGTAATAATTGTGTTTAGTAAGAATATTGGTGTTAAGGTTTGAGATTCCCGAAGCATGCACGTATGGTCTGTCCTTATGCTATGAAGTTGGAGCATGATTTATTATTGATTGTCTTCCTTTGTGTGGCGGTCGGGGGCGCGTGATGGTTAACTCCTACCGACCTCCCCCCTAGGAGCATGCGTAGTTGTACTTTGCTTCGAGGGCTAATAAACTTTTGCAATAAGTATGTGAGTTCTTTATGACTAATGTGAGTCCATGGATTATATGCACTCTCACCTTTTCGCAATTTGCTAGCCTCTCCGGTACCGTGCATTGCCCTTTCACACCTTGAGAGTTGGTGCAAACTTCACCGGGGAATCCAAACCCCGTGATATGATACGCTCTATCACACATAAACCTCCTTATATCTTCCTCAAAACAGCCACCATACCTACCTATTATGGCATTTACATAGCCATTCCGAGATATATTGCCATGAAACTTCCACCGTTCCGTTTATATGACACACATCATCATTGTCATATTGCTTTGCATGATCATATAGCTGACATAATATTTGTGGCAAAAGCCACCATTCATCATTTTTATACATGTTACGCTAGTATCATTACACATCCTGGTACACTGCCAGAGGCATCCATATAGAGTCATATTTTGTTCTAGTATCGAGTTGTAATTTTGAGTTGTAAGTAAATAAAAGTGTGATGATCATCATTATTAGAGCATTGTCCCAGTGAGGAAAGAATGGTGGAGACTAATGAGTCCTCGAAAAAGTGGGGATGAGGTCCATGAGACTGTTCAAAAAAAAGAGGCCAAACAACAACAAAAATGAATGAGAGAAAAAGAGAGAAGGGGCAATGCTACTATCCTTCTCCACACTTGTGGTTCAAAGTAGCACCATGTTTTTCATATAAAGAGTCTCCTATGCTTTCATTTTCATATACTAGTGGGAATCTTACATTATAGAACTTGGCTTGCATATTCCGATGATGCGCTTCCTCAAAAGCCCGAGGTCTTCATGAGCAAGCAAGTTGGATGCACACCCACTAAGTTTTCATTGTTGAGCTTTCATACACTTATAGCTCTTAGTGCATTCGTTGCATGGCAATCCCTACTCCTTGCATTGACATCAATTGATGGGCATCTCCATAGCCCGTTGATTAGCCTCGTCGGTGTGAGACTATCTTTTTTTTACTTCCCCTTATTTATCTCTATCGACATATTCTATTCCACCTATAGTGCTATATCCATGGCTCACGCTCATGTATTGCATGAGAGTTGAAAAAGATGAAGCGCGTTAAAAAGTATGAACCAATTACTTGGCTAAAACCGGGGTTGTTCATGATAAATATTTTGTGTTAAGAAGACCGAGCATGACAGGATTATATGATTTTTTAGGGATAACTTTCTTTAGTATTCTTTATTTTGAAAAGCATTATAGTTTTTTGGTATGCCTGAGTATTTATGTCTTTATATCAAAATATAGACTATTTCTTTGAATCATTCGGATCTGAATATTCATGCCACAAATGAGATTACATGATGAATATGATAGGTAGCATTCCACATCAAAAATTCTGTTTTTATCATTTACCTACTCGAGGACGAGCAGGAATTAAGCTTGGGGTTGCTTGATACGTCTGCAACATATCTATAATTTTTTATTGTTCCATGCTATGATAGTATCAATCTTGGATGTTTATTATACAATTATATATCATTTTTTGGGACTAACCTATTAACCCAGTGTCAGTTGCTGTTTTCTTCCATGTTTTTGGCATTATAGGGAAACAGTACCAAACGAAGTCCAAACGGAGAAAAAACTTTGGATTAATTTTTCTTGGACCAGAAGAAACACCAGAAGCTTCGGGAGAAGACCTGGGGAGCCGCGGAGGCACCACAAGCCTGCCAGGCACGCCCTGGGGGGTCGGGCGTGCCCCTCAGGCTTGTGGGCCCCCTGTGGCACCTCCTGACCTAATTCCAGCGCTGTAAATTCTCAAATATTCCGAAACCAACAAAGAGCCACCGAAATACTTTTTCTGCCGCCGCAAGTCTCTGTTCCTTCAAAATCCCATCTGGAGACCTTCCCCGGTACTCTGCCGGAGGGGGAATCGATCACGGAGGGCCTCTACATCAACCTTGCTGCCCTTCCGATGATGCATGAGTAGTTTACCAAAGACCTACGGGTCCATAGCTAGTAGCTAGATGGCTTCTTCTCTCTCTTTGATCTTTAATACAATGTTTTCCTCGATCTTCTTGGAGACCTATTCGGTGTAATCCTTCTTTGTGGTGTGTTTGTTGGGATCCGATGAATTGTGGGTTTATGATCAGATTATCCATGAATATTATTTGAGTCATCTCTGAATTCTCATATGCATGATTGTTATAGCTTTGTATATCTCTCCGATCTATCGGTTTGGTTTGGCCAACTAGATTGATTTATCTTGCAATGGGAGAGGTGCTTTGTGATAGGTTCGGTCTTGCGTTGCTCAATCCCAGTGACAGAAAGGGACAAGAAATGTATTGTATCATTGCCATTAAGGGTAAAACGATGGGGTTTATTCATATTGCTTGGATTTACTTTGTCTACATCATGTCATCTTGCTTAAGGCGTTACTCCGTTCTTTATGAACTTAATACTCTAGATGCATGCTGGATAGCGGTCGATGGGTGGAGTAATAGTAGTAGATGCAGGCAGAAGTCAGTCTACTTGTCTCGGACATGATGTCTATATACATGATCATTGCCTTGAATATCGTCATAACTATGCGCTTTTCTATCAATTTCCCAACAGTAATTTGTTTACCTACCGTATGCTATCTTCAAAAGAGAAGCCTCTAGTGAACACTATGGCCCCCGGGTCTATCTTTTATCATATATAAAATCCAAAAACACTTTGCTGCAATTTATTTACCGTATTTTATTTTGTGTTTTACTGTATCTATCTATCACTACGAAATTTGATCCTTGCAATTAACCGCCAAGGGATTGACAACCCCTTGTTTTGCGTTGTGTGCAAGTATTTGCTTTTGTGTGTATAGGTGCTGCTAATGAGGTTCTGTGTGGTTCTCCTACTGGATTGATAACCTTGGTTCTTAACTGAGGGAAATACTTATCTCTATGGTACTGCATCGTCCTTTCCTCTTCCGGGAAAACACCAACGCAGTCTAGAAGTAGCAAGAACTCAGTTTCAACCATTGTATTTCTCTATGTTTAATGGTAATCTTATCATAAACCAACCCAAGGTCGACCAAGTAAAATAAATTTATGATCTTTCTGTATTGTCTTTGCAACTTACTCTTGCAATACTCAAGTGCAAGTTCTAGACCTTAACACTCATAGGGAAAAAGAGAATAATGATGGAGGTTTATGAGAAGTCAAAAACATGATAGTCTTGCATCAACACAACTGATCATTAGGCAGTTTTAAGGCCTTGTAATCGATGTTAATGCAAGGAGTAGGAATTGCCATGCAACGGATACACTAGAGCTATGAATGTATGAAAGCTCTCCAATAGAGTAGTGGGGTGTGCACCCAACTTGCTTGCTCATGAAGAGCTAGAGCATTTGTGGAAGCTCATCCTTGGAATATACAAGCCAAATTCAATAATGTGAAGATCCCCACTAATATATGAAACATGAAGTACATAAAAACTCTATTACAATGTAATAGTGCTACTTTGAAGCACTTTATAATTTTATGCTAAAAACGGGTGCTACTTTGAAGCACAAGCGTATACTAGAAAGGAAAATGGGGTTGCTCCTTCTCTCATCCTCTTTTTCTTTTTTACCCTTTTCTCTTTTTTTGACACCTCCATGGTGCACCTTTTATTTGATCTCTCATGGTAAACGCAACACCTTACAATGATGAACAATACACTTTTTTGAATATATCCATAACTCAACTCAACTAATCAACATGATGTAGAAACTCTATATGAATGCCTCTGGCAGTGTACCAGGATGTGAAATGATCTAGCGTAGCATATATTTGAAAATAAATAACAATGGTTGTGCAATATAACTATCATGCCAGCTATATATGATCATGCAAAGCAAAATGACAGGGAAGGATCACATCTCTAGTCATGTAATGTAATGTAAATGATGATGGATGTTGCATGGCAATATATCTCGGAATGGCTATGGAAATGCCATGATATGTAGGTATGGTGGCTGTTTGGAGGAAGATATATGGGATTATGTGTAGGAGAACATGAGGAAGTCCTCCCATGGGATTTGGATGTATCAGTGAAGTATGCACCTTGTTTCGATGTGAGAGTGGAAGTGCATAAAGTTTCAAACTTTCATTAATCACAAAGAACTTAACATACCACACAAGTGCTTTGTGGCATTAACATAGAACCATGCAATTTCGTACTCCGACGGGGTAGTTTCATAGGAATTAACCATTTTACATCTCGGCCTAAACCAAAGTCTTTGGTTTACTTAAAACACCACTTCAACACTTTGATCAACTCTAGTTTCTATTTAAGATCCCAACTTTTAGTTTATTAAATGAAAGAATGGCTTAGGTGTAGTCAACTTTAACACACTAACCATTTATAGATGCAAGCTCATTCGTCACAATGCTCATCTATTGTTATCAAATGATCTCAAAACAATTCCAAAGATTCCAGTTCTCAAGCTTTAAACTTCTAGAGACTGTTCATGTTTTTTTTATCATACTACCTATACATACTTATCATTGTAGTACTAACATATTAATACCATGCCAACCATGCACAAATTAATTCATAAACTGATTGTTAATTCAATTCGCCAAAAGATATAAGTAAAGTACGAAGTGTTTGAAGTGTTTATACTTGTACGTGATGTAAAAGATATAAGTGAAGCAATGAAGCAATTGTAAAAATATGTAGCCATGCATATACTCTCTCAATTCATAAGATTTCACATGTGATGATTGTAATGATCATAAAGAAAAATAAAAAGACACTCCAAGAATAGCATATAATATCTGAACAAATAAAAACATAGGTACAACCAAGACAAACCGATAGTTGTTGAGGAGGAAGGGGGATGCCCAAGGCATCCCCAAGCTTAGAAGCTTGATATTTCTTGAAAAGCATCCCCAAGCCTAAGCGCTTGCATCTCTAAATTTCTCTCATATCAATGTCGCCCCTGGGTCTTCAAAACTTAATTCACACAAAATTTACATAGGCTTTGTGAGATAGCTTAGTCCAAATAAAAATTGTATCTAATAATGCCTTGTTCTGAACAAACAATAAAGTTGTAACGAGTCATTTGCTACTGTATGCTTACACAATTTTAAAATTTCTACACCCCTATTGGAACAATAAAAAGCAAAAATACATAACTAAAGACAGATTAAACAAGAAATTGCAAAAATAGAACAGTACATAAAGATGCAATTTAAAAAAATACTTATGTAACTTAGAAAAATCTAAAAAATAAGCACGTAATAGTGAGCTCATACATTTGTTCTGTTTAAAATTTCCACAATTTTATCACATTTTGTGGATTTTTAATATCTCTAATAGTATAATAAAACTGTCTGTTTCAGCACTCATAATTGCAAACATAACATGCTAAAGGAAAGTCTTGGCACTTTATTAAAGAAAAATATAAAAAACTTTGTTTCTACAGAACATTGCAACTTTATTTGACTCTTATGGGTTGCCTCCCATAAGCGGTCTCTTCATAGCCATTTAGCTAGGCTGATAGCTTTAATGATGCACACAAGTAAAAATGAATCATATTTATTTTAAAGCACAAAAGAGAGCATAGAAAAATATTAAACATATTTAAGTCTAACCCAATTCCAATGCATAGACCTCTTATAAGTGAAAACATTATTAGGACAAGAAATCCCTCACAGAGACAAGATAGAAGAATGCAACTTTAAATATTTTTCAACATAAAGAGAGGAAACCTTATAGTATTATGATATCTATAACCATGCTTACCTCTCTCATAATAATTACATGTGGGATCATAATCGAAGTCGATAATATAGCTATCAGAAAAATATTATTTTCATGATCCACATGCACGTAAGTGTTATCACTCTCCAAAACATTGGGATTACCATTACCTAAAGTTTTGACCTCTTCAAGCCCACTTTCAGCAATATTGTAATCATTGTTACCAAATATAGATTCATCATTAGTCCTAAATAAATCTTCAATGCCACAAGAAGTGTCTATCATCATAAGCAGTAGGCATATCATAATCTTCCTCAATAGTGCAAATAGACATATTTTGATCATAAAAAGCAATACTTTCATCAAGTGTGTCATGATTTTGAGTCGCCTCTTCTAAGGCAATTTCTTCCCCTAAAATTTTAGTTACCCAATTATCATAAGAGGGATCATAAACTTTTTCTTTATCGAGATATTCATCTTCTTCATCACTTGAATCATAAAGCATATCATGTCTATTCCAATCATTCTTAACATTTAATGAGCATACATCAATAGCTTTTTCTTCGTTTGTTTCTTTGTTCTTAGCTATTGGTTCTAAGTTTACAAGATTTTTTTTTTGCAAAGTTCATCAGTTAACATATGTTTTGCATTGAGTAAATAAAGTTGCTATGATAAGGTAAAAGAAGACTAGCATGCTGAAATTAATTAATTGTTTGTTATTTTTGAGTTTTTTGAAGTGCAGAAAAGAAAACTAATTATAAATAAAAAGTAACTAAGCAAAGTAAATATCAAGGAAATAAAATAATTAAATGCAGAACCTATGAGCTTGTGAAGAATCTCGCTAGCAATGGCCAGATGATTGCCAGGTTGATAGGAGATTGGTCCAATTATACCTGCAGTGAACTCCCCGCCAAAGGCGCCAGATGATTGCTTCCTGGTATCCCTGGCTAATTATGAAGTGCCTGTTAGATGAATATCTGTTGGGCCCTGAAGAGCAAGGGTTTAAAGTATTGGAAGAATCCTCCCTCGGCATTTGAGAACCAAGGTATCAATCCGTGGAGTTCTACTACAAGCCAATGATTAGCCCTGCACTCAACTGAAGACTTTTTTGGTCCCCAACCTGGTCTAGTGAGATTGCCAATCTCACTAGATTTGCTAGTTATAAGGATTAATGTATCGTGTGTATGGAATTGATTTTTCTATGTAAAGGAAATTAAAATTCAGAATATTAAAGAACAATAAAATGACAAAGCGTGGTTGTGTTTATGATGAATAAAGGACCGTGATCCATAATTTTACTAGTGGCATCTCTCCAAATAGCATAGGTGTGGTGAACAAATTACAGTTGCGTATCGATTAAATTGAAGTGTTTATGTTTGATCATGAATCCCATGATTGCATATAAGCATTATGTCCTTGTTTCTATAGACCATTATCTAACTATATCTATAGCTAATACTCCGCCCAAAGACCGCTATCCAGCATGCATCTCTAAGTATTAAGTAAAACAGAGTATTGAATTAAGCAAGGTGACATAATATTAATAGTATATTCTCTCTACCTCCAGCTCATCACCGAGACAACTAGGCAACTATATTTTTACCCTTTGTGGTAGTAACACAATACAAACCTTTTCCCCTTTCTATCACTGGGATAGATTACTTGCAAGGTTAAACCCAACCAACATACACAACTCTTTCTTGGAGATCATTCATCTAAACAAGGCCAGTGCAAGACTAATAGATCGAGGAGCATGTACATATATAAATCTTGCAGCAAAGAGCCAACACAAACCAAATAGAAATCCATATATAATCTGATCATAAAGTGGCAATTCATCTTGCCGCAACAAACACATCAAGAATTACAACATATGTATCACAATCATGTAAGGCAGCTCATGTGACCTTTGTATTAAAGAATGGGAGAGAGAGGAGATGCCACATAACTACTGTTATGGACCCATAGTCCAAGGAGGTGTACTCACATATGATCATCGGAGCAGCAAAGTTGATGAAGAAGGCTTCGGTAGCAATTTCCCCCTCTGGTAGAGTACCAGAAAAGGACCCTAGATTGGATTGCCATGGAACGGGAAGAGGCCATGGCGTAAACATTCCCCGATAAATATGATAGGGTTATGGGGGTATATATAGAGCCAGGGGCATCGAGAGGGGATGGAGAAGAGCCACAGGGCCTCCATACGGTGGGCCCATGCGGCCAGCTGCTCCTTGGCCCATGGTGCTCTCCTGTTGATTTCCTCCGGCAGCGTATTTTTCCTGTATTTTTTTCGTCCCCCAAAAATATTTATTTCTATCATATAAAAGCAGCAACCGGCATTGGATTAATAGGTTGGTCCTTTAAAAATCATAGAAAAGTGTGCCAAAACTATGTATAAATGATATAAATATAGCATGAACACAACAAAAATTATAGATACGTTTGAAACGCATCAGTCATCAACATCACCATCAGTGCATCGAAATCATCTCTGATCACGAAATAGATCAATCAGATGCGTGAGTTTATTATGGCTGCTAGGTATAGCAATAAGCTTGTTGGTTATTCCTTTAACGCATGCCTGAGATGAGATCAGGCGACTGATACGTCTCCAACGTATATATAATTTTTGTTTGTTTAATGCCTATTATCTCGCAGTTATGCAATGTTTTTAAAGTTTTTTTAGGAACTAACCTATTAATTCAGTACACAGTGTCAGTTCCTATTTTCTCCTATTTTTGTAATTCACGAAATGACATATTTACAGACCCCAAAAAATCCAAAAAAATCGGAGGATGTCGGAATGACCGAGGAAGCACTATAGCCAAAGGAGAGGGCCTGGGGGCCCACATCCCCTAGGTGCCCTATAGGCACCTTCAGGCCTAGGGCACCCTGGTGCCCCCTCTTGTGGCAGCACTACATATGCCACCTGGACCTCCGTCATATTTATTGATCATTTTTTTTCACCGCCACTTCAGGTTCTGAGGCAATCTTTGTTTTCAGCCCTGATCTGGTACTCTGCCGGAGGGGGAATTCATCGCCATCTTGACCGACATCGATCCTCACCACTCCAAGATGAGTTGTGAGTAGTCCACCCCCTGAACTATGGGTTCATGGCAGTAACCAAGTTGTAATCTATCTTTTCTATTGATCAATACAATAGCCATATGAGCTGCCCTACATGATTAATATAATGTAAACCCTAGCGGTGATGTTGATCCATCCGACTACAAATTTCAGTCGGGCTATGTTTTCACACTCAATGGTGGCATAGTGTGCTAGAAGATTTCCAAGCAAAGCACTATAACGGATTCTACAATGGAGGCAAAGTATCTCCCAACTTCAGAAGCTTCGAAGGAGGGCTATTGGATTAAGAAGTTCGTCACCGAGCTTGGTGTGGTTCCAAGTGTGCTGGACCCAATGGAGCTCTATTGTGATACTAGTGGTGCCATGGCTCAGTCAAAGGAGCCAAGGTCCCACCAGAAATCCAAACGCATTGAACGCTGGTTTCACATTATCTGTGACTTTGTGAAAGTATGGAAGATTCACATGGACCTAAATGTGTTAGATCCGATGATGAAGCCTCTACCACAAGCAACGCATAAGCAACACTGGAATGCCATTGGTGTTGGAGAACTTATGTAACTAGATTATTGACTCTAGTGCAAGTGGGAGTGTTGAAAATATGCCCTAGAGGCAATAATAAAGTATTATTTATCTCCATGTTTATAATTAATGTTTATATTTCTATGCTAGAATTGCAATGGTTCTTGAATATGAGATTCAGAGGAAAACTCATTTGCATGTGTGGAAACATAAACACAAAGTAAGTCCCTAGTCTTGCCTCTAGGACTAGCTCACGTGTTGCATGATGATCCGGTTTTCTTGATCATAGGGCATTGTTAAAGTAACAAGGATGCCGGCAACAATGGGAGCATGTTGTTATCACAGCAATGGTGTTGGACAGACCCAACTAAATGATATACTACGAGATCACATCATCACATTGTTATAAGTACAATCATGAAAGTGTTAACATATAATCACATCCTTAGACCATGAGAATGTTGAGTACCTTCATGTCGGACGGTTACTTTCGGGATGTCAAACATTACCCATAACAAGGTGATTATAATGGCAACTTTTTGGTACATCGGAAAAGTATGTCTAAGGACTCGATAGTTCAAGACTGGGATTTGCTCTTCCGATGATGGAGAGATACTCTCTGGGCCCTCTCAGTATTACGGTATCCATCATCATCTGGCTAGACACAGCGTGATGATCACTGGGAGACCGGAATACTGAAACCAGAATAGAGAACAAAATCGGTACCGAGGATAACTTGGTATTGTGATCAAGTTGTTGCTTCACAAGGATACCGATGAAAGTCTCACCTCGGGTTTTGTTAATTATCGCTTAGCAAAGGGATTTGTATATGCAAACAAAAGGTTAGCTCAATAAATATATTCGTGTCTATGTAGGAATCAATATGGGTGTCCAGATCTCACTATTGATTATTGACCGGAAGGTGTTTCGGGTCATGTCTGCATATTACCGAACCTGCAGGGTCACACTCTTAAGGATCAATAGTTTGTTGAGTACTTGAAGGTATTAGGAGCATGAGAGAAATGCACTGGAAAAGTTCCATAAAGATTGAAAGTGTTTCAGAGAGGATTCAAAAGTCTTTCAAAGGGAAACCGAAAGGTTCTGGCACATCCGGGAAGGTCCCGAAGTACTCCGGAAGGCATCTAAAGGTCCGGGAAGGTTTCGGAATATTGCAGAACCTTTCAGACACTTCTGGGAGACCCTATGGGCAGCCCCCCTTGGCTAGCCCAAGGGGTGGCAGCCACTTGGGCCGATAGGCCCATGTAGGGTTGCACCCCCCTTTGCCTTGGAGGGCAAGTTGGGTGGGGTGGCTAGGGTTTGGGGGGGGACCCCTTGTGGTGTGTCATTCCTAGAGGGAAGGGAGCACCTCCCCCAAGCCAACCCTCCCCCTTGTGCAAATATAGAATAGGGGGCAGCCCCCCAATCCCATCTGGAATTCTTGGCAGTGCCCCCCTCCCTCTCTCTACAAGTTCCTCCACCCCACCGTAAGGCTGCTCCACCTCCTAGTCTCCAGTTGTTCTTCGTTCTGGATGGTGAATCCCTGTTGAACTACTAATTCCGTACGCATGGATACCGGCGAAGGGATAGTACCTTCGATCCTAGATCAAGAAAATTCTCATGACTAGGAGGTTTAACCTAGCTACGGGAATATGCGCATCTTCACCAACCTCTTCTCTCCACTGCATTTGTTGGTAAAGATCTAATCTACCTTGTTGCTTCTTCATAGGTGGCCCTAGGTTTTGATCGTAGGCATGATTTTTTTTGATTTTGTACTATGTTTCCCAATAGTGGTATCATGAGCGATACTATGAATAGATGTATGTACGATCTAAAGCACATAGTGATGTGTGGGCATTGCATAATTTTTACCAAGTGGGTAGAGGCAGAGCCTGTTAGCAGTTGCGACGCGTAGACAGCAGTGAAGTTCTTGAAGAAGATCATTTATCGCTTTGGCTATCCTCACAGGATCATTACAGATAATGGCAGCAACCTTTCAGAAGGATCAATGTAGAAATTCTATGAGAAGGAACATATCCGACTTGATCTGGCATCAGTGGCTCATCCACAGTCCAATGGGCAAGCAGAACGTGCGAACCAGGAGTTGCTGCATGGTATCAAACCCAGACTCCGGGTCCCCCTTGAGCGTAGTGCGGGTTGCTGGGTTGAAGAACTTCCTATTGTGTTATGGAGCATACGGACTACTCCCAACAGGTTAACAGGCTACATGCCATTTTTCCTCGTGTATGGTGCAGAAGCTGTATTGCCAAGTGACATCTGTCATGACTCCCCAAGGGTTGCTGCGTATGTGGAAATAGAAAATGATGCAGCTCGTCAAGACTCCCTTGATGCCTTGGAAGAAGTCTGCGATCTTGCGTCATCAAGATCAACTATATGTCAGCAAGACCTATGTCGCTATCATAGCCGTAGAGTTCGAAGTCGCACTTTTCAGGAGGGTGACTTTGTACTGCGTCTTATACAGAAGCAGATTGGGATGCATAAACTTTCCTCACCTTGGGAAGGACCTTTTGTTGTCAGCAAAAATCTAAACAACGGGAGTTACTACCTCGTCAACATATGTGAGACTGACAAAACACGAACACCCGAGGAAGAAACTCCTATACCATGGAACATAGCTCAGCTACGCCCTTATTATACATAAGTTCATTGCAATAATTATGTTTTTATAGGTTCATTTATGTTTATGCATAGGTTAATTGTAATCACGATGTCTATATTATGATTAATGGAATAAAGCCGGCACCTCTAACACCCGGAGTTTGTCGTTCCACCTGATATCATTGGGCGTTGAGTCTTTATTTTTTATCATTGATCATTGGTTACTTGGGGCTCGTAACTTAACGAGGTCAGCTAATCACCCTTGGACCCGACATATGCCAATGAATATTTCTTGGTTACACTTGTCTGTAAGCCAGTTGCCACTCGCAATTTTGTGACCCGGCTGTGCACCTGATAAATTGATCAACTCTGACGCCCATTAAGGACTTAGCTGACCCTGAATTTACTAGAGTAGAACGCACCGGAGCAAGTCACACGAAAGCCGACTTCATAGAAAAGCAAAGATAAACCAAAAGGGCCATCAATTTGCGGTAAATGACTAAGTTCTTTACAAAAACGCAAATTTGAAGGTGTGCAGGCACACCATCCAAATTAAACTTCAGTTTTGAACTTATTACAACCCCATCGGGCTGAATATCATTGTTTTTGCAGAATAAAACATCTACTCTGCTGCAGGTTGAGTACCTGACCCGGCCACATCCTTGCCTTTCTCTTGCGCAGGATCAGCCGAGTCCTATTCTTCTCTATGGTGGATGGAGCCGTATCGTCGTCCTTCTGCTCTGTCGGCTTCTCTTGTTCTTTATTCTTAGAGGCTTCGTTTTTACCGTCTCCTTCAGCATCTTTTTCGCTGACTTCTACATACCAGTATCAGCCTCAGCCGCATCACCGCCGTGCCAGCGAATTAAAGCCAGCTCTTCAACCCGGAACCCATCACCATCCACACCTTTAGTATTTGCTTTGAGAGGAGCTGGGATTGTTGGTGTACTAGAGCTAGGTTGTGTAGATGGAGTTGGAGGAGTCTCTCTCTGGTATTTCATCACAAGATTAATTGTTTGAGGATTTGGCGGATCAATGCGCCTGTTGCGAGCATCATAACCAGGTTGAAACTTGGATAAGTCTAGCGAGTGTGCTATTGTGGTGGCAAACTGCCGGGTCTCCCTATTCACCCGGACAAAGCCGGCTTCCCCAAAAGTAGTGTTGTCAACATTGTACTTAGGGAACCCGCCAGCAAGCAGCTCCGGCTTCATCTCTGGATGATAAGCTTTTGCCAAAGCCATGACATGCATAGCTCCTTTCCGGCATGCAGATAGCTCCAACTCCTGGACCCACTCAGGCACAATTGACAGCTCCTTCAACATATCACTCAACCTTTGTGGTGGCCGGCTCCAGTTTCATACAGTTTTTATCACTTCTGCACCTCCAATGTATAGCTGACGTGTTAGCGTATATGGTAGAATATCATACGGAAACCAACATTCAGTGGAAACCGGTGAAAACCACTAGAAAAAGATGTTTTGATGTTTTAAAAAAATCTAAAAAAAATACGAGATGTTAAGAGGATGATGTTTTCGCGTCACACAAAATTTCAAGTTGAAACACATTACGAGATGTGAGCTATGAAAAAGATAAAATCTACGTTGAATAGTGCCGAACAGTAATGTCACTATTCAGGGCTGAATTTCTCTTTTTCATAGCTCACATCTCGGAGTGTGTTTCAACTTGAATTTTGCGTGGCAGTAAAACATCACCCTCTCAATATCCTATATTTTTTTCAGATTGTTTTGAAACTTTAAAATATGGTTTCCACAAAGTTTTCATTGAATATTGGTTTCCGTATGATATTCTCCCTAGCGTATACAGAGCCTGCAGTTTCTTGACAGGCAGCTCTCGATTGATTTCATTACGTTTACTTGGGGAAAGAAACAATAATTAGAAAAGCAAGAACAGGAGTTCATGTGCAAAGGAGCAAAATCCGGGTTCAATTACGAAGAAAAGAAGAAGCCAGCTTAGCAAAAGTGGTAATGCAAATCTTGTTCAGAAGGCCCTTTATGCCTACGAGCTCTTCTTCAACAACTTCGAGTTTTTTCTCTGTAGTTTCTGTTCGCAGAGTCCAAGCTTCTTCGTTCTCTGAGAATTCTTTCTTCGCGTTTTCAAAGTTTTCAGTAACTTTGAGGACAGACTCTTGGAGCTCACAAGCTAGTTGCTTAGTTTTCTCACATTTTTCGGCTTCGGCGGCAAACATCTCCTTCAGTTTGGCGATCTCTTACTCTGCTTGGGCTGCATATTTCTGCAAGTGCAAAAATGGAAGTTAGTTCAGGATGCAGAACCCCAAGTCGTCGTAGGCAAGCCAACCCGGCGCTTGGGGGCTACATATGTACCACGTTTTTCTTACAAAGGAAGGGCTCCGAGCTGCTATGAGAACAACAACCCGGTGCTCGGGGGCTACAACATGTCAATTTAAAAGACAACTATTTCAAAGGAAAAAGTGAGTCCCAGGTTGCTGCAGGCAAGACTACCCGGCAGTTGGGGGCTACACAGTTTGACCCTTCATAGTAAAAATGATAAGTCCCAGGTTGCCGTAGGCAAGACAAGCTGGCACTTGGGGGCTACACAGTTCGACGCCAGAAATTTACAAGACTAAGGAAAAGTCCTGAGCTTCTATAGGCATGCAACTCCGCACTTGGGGGCTACACAGTTACAGTACTTTTCTATACAAAGCACCAAGGTGGTAAACTCGGAGCTTGGGGACTACAGGTAATATGGACATAAGGGAATGAATGTACCTCATGATTTTTCTTCATTATAGCCACCAGCCCACCTTCACGTGCTCTATTTTGAGCAACCCGGGTCTAATATTCTTGATGGATATTTACAATGCTCATGTCCTCAAAGATTTCCATATTAGGCTCAAAAGCCGGTTCTTGACGCAAAGCCGGTTTTTCTTCAACAACCAGCTTGGCAAGCACGATGGAGGTGCTAGGGGGCATGGTGTGTTGTTCACAAAGAAATTGTACTTCATTATCTTGGGCTTGATCTTTGGAAGGGGAAGCTGGCTTTTCCAAAGCCAGGTCTCTCTCTTCAACCTTGTCAGCAGCAGGTTCTGGGGCATTTGGGTTAACAAAACCTAGATCGTCCATAGCCGGGTCCTCTGTGCCAGTCTCCTTGGTGGCTGAACCCACCATATCTACATCTGTATCGGCCATAGAAGAGGAACTCGGCGTTTCCTTCAGTACTGCCTTAGCTCTGACAAAGTAGAACAAATCAATGAGAACAAGAACAGGTGGTATGAAATAGCAATTTTGATAGAACTTACCCAATATTAATGAAAAAGTCGGATGACATTTGGACACTGGATGCATCGGATGGTGGCAAAGTAGAATGGTAGGAAGTATCCATTGGATCCTTCGGAGACCTCGTCTTGCCAGCTAAAGGTTGAGATGCTGGTGGAGTTAACTGGACTTTGCGAACCCGGCGAGGAGAAGGCTGAAGAGAGATACCTTCTTCAAGTGGCTCATTTGTACCAGAAGTCCAGGTCCTTCGTCTCTTGCTCTCAGTCTGTTTTTTCACTTGCATTTTCCTCAATGGTAAGAATAGGTTCAGAGAAGAAGTTATAAGACGAGAACAAAGTACCTTCGCAAAAGCCGACCGGGTCTTCCTCTTGCCAAGAGCTGAGTCATCACTACGTGAGGCACTAGGACTCGGCTCAACGTCAGACGGGTTGCTGTTCTCAACGTTCTCCTCCGAGGAGCCAGCGTCAGCAAACTGATTATGAAGCCAGCCAAGAGAGTCAAGTTCGTCAACCTCTTTATTTTCTTCGGTCTTCTCAGCCACCTCTTCTTCTGGAGTAGTTGGAGGTTTGAAGTCGGTTTTCCACCAAGCATCATCAAGCTGAAAGACAGAAAGCCGGCCTTTTACAAGAAAGCAAAAAAGAAAGAAATTTACAAGACGGAAAAAGCAGATCAAATTTCATACCGCGGGAGTCGGCCTGTTGGCTTGAAAAGGAGGAAGACCCACAATTTGGACCTCCTTCAGGGTCTCGCCCAGAAGTTTCTTTGCTGCCTTAGCAATTTTTTCCAGCTCTAAATCCCCAGCTGAATAGCGTATATCATCAGTAGGTTGTCCTGTGTACTAATAGAACAGGGGAGTGCACGCACTGATTGGCTGTATGCTCCATCCAACCTAACACCGGGTCAAATCTGTGGCCCTAAGTCCGTGAGCCAGCATACCTTGATCCTCATGAAGATGGGTTCTAACTTCTCTTGGGCCTCGACAAGGGCTCTCGCGTTCATGTTATCATCCCATACAAGTCGGCTAGCACGATAACCGGGTAAAGGATCTTTGTTGGAGAGTGTGGTATCTCTACAGTAGAAGAAATATTTTTTGCCACCCTTTAGGGTGACTCGCCAGCTTCATGTGGGGATAGACGCAATCTGAGCGCTTCTGGATGGTCATGCCGTCGCCACCACACTCCAAGAAAGGGCCACCACTGGTTTCAGTCAGTCTATTGCAATAGAAGAACTCGAGGAACAGATCTAAAGCCGGCTCCATCCGGAGATAATCCTCACAGAATACTTGGAAGTTACTGATGTTGAGATGGAGTTGGGCGCGAGATCTTGGGGTCACATGCCATAATATGAAAGGATAATCAGGTTTTCGATCTGGTTTCCCTTATAAACTGGATCACTCTCTTGGCATAATGGCCACTTTGAGTAATATATTCAGGTGGAGGGACTCCTCCCCCGGTGATTTCAAAAAAAATAAAATGAAAGGATAATGCGAAAGAACTTAGAGCTGGGTGTCCTAAACCCCCGAGATATGTGGTCAACAAAGACGATTACTTCACCTTGGTTTCGTTTTGGCTGGGTCTCCTTTTCGGGCACACGCCAACTGATCTCATCTTTGGGTGGCAGTAACCCAGCAGTCACAAGTTCCTCAAGCTGAAGTTTAGTGATTTGAGATTTAGCCCAGTCTACGTAGACTCGGCGCTTGGTGATGCCCGGAGCTGGAGCTGGAGCTGATGCCAAATCCATCTTTTTCCCCTTGCTCTTGGCCTTATGGGCCATCATCTTCGGATGCATGCGACGGCGCAAGCAAAAGGGAGCTTGGAGCTAGGCGGCACTGACAGGAGGAGCAGAAGAGGCAGTAGATAGACTACGTTGGCGGCGGTGCAAGCAGAGGAGAGTTTTGGATCTATGCGGCGTTGAAAGGAGGAACAGCAGCGGCGACGCAAGCAAAGATAACCCTAGACCGGTGCAGGTGCTGGAGGAAGAAGATGAAGCAGTAGCGAGCGAGATAAAAATGAGCCCTGGGCACCCCACCGCACTATTTATAGGCAGGGTAGAAACCCTAGCGTGGCCGTAAAATTTGCAAAAGGACCCCTGGGATTACAGAATATGCTCCCAACCCTGCTACCTAAACAGGCCTTTGAGAATGACCTGGCAGAATAGCAAGGGGTGGGCCAAGAAGCGTATGAACTCGATATGGGCAGAAGCCGGGTTTGTTAAAAATTAATGGAGCGATCCGGCCCATTGATGTGACACGGGAACCCGGACTTTGGTCCTTAACATATTTATCTATTCTTACTTCAGGAGTTTAGCATGGATGATCAGACTGGTGGTTTCCAAGCAAGTACGATATGAAAGTCTAGAAGTAAAAATGGAAATCGCACCAAGCCTGTGTCCAAGCTAACCTAGGGGCTAATGTCAGGGGAATTACCCACGTATTGGACGCGAGTGCCCAAGACACAACTCACCAAGGCCCGAAGGCTCAGGACCGGGTTGTCCAGGAAGCTACCTTGGCCGGGTCTCTGTGGGCCAGTGAGCCTAGAGGGAACCCGGCCAGTGGAGGCAGGACCTGGCTCTCCGTACCGGCCCTGCCACTCGTATGCAAGACAGAGGCTTCCTAGCTTGGAAGGCACGAAGGACCTACATGACTTAGTGTAGGACTCTGAATGCGGGTAGAACCCAGAATCTATTGGAACCCCAGGGACCCGACTATTGTATAAAGGGGGTTCCTGGGTCGTCAGAGGGACAAGTTCTATGCTCTCGAGGCAGAGGTAGCAAAATATCACACTTGTAATCGAGACTATCATCATCAATATCAATCTAGAGGAGTAGGTGTTTACCTCCATCGAGAGGGGCCGAACCTGGGTAAACTCATGTCTCTCGTTCCCAACAACCACATCCAAGGCTTGACCTCATAGCTATGGCCTCACTACTAAGTACACTTGCCGTGACAACCCCACGACATATATGCAGTGGCAATCTCGGATCAAAAACCCAGAACTCATTAGTCGTGTTATTTCATTTTACCACGAACAACAAATAGGGCCAAAGATCACCTCATCCGGAGGATATCTACCTGCTGATGACCCACAAGTATAGGGGGTCAATCGTAGTCCTTTCGATAAGTAAGAGTGTCGAACTCAATGAGGAGCAGAAGGAAATGAGAAGCGGTTTTCAGTAAGGTAGTTTCTGCAAGCACTGAAATAAGCGGTAACAGATAGTTTGATAGCACGATAATTTGTAACAAGTAACAAGTGACAAGTGTAAATAAGGTGCAGCAATATAGCCCAATCCTTTTGAGTGCAAAGGACAGGCCAGAACGAGTACTTATAATGATGCAAACGTTCTTGAGAACACATGGGAATTTTATCTAGTCACTTTCACCATGTTCGTTCGATTCGCGTTCGTTACTTTGATGATTTGATATGTGGGTGGACCGGTGCTTGGGTGCTGTTCTTACTTGAACAAGCCTCCCACTTATGATTACCCCCTCTCGCAAGCATCCTCAACTACAAAAAGAGAATTAAGACAAAGTCTAACCATAGCAATAAAAGTGTGGATCCAAATCAGCCCCTTACGGAATAGCGCATAAACTGGGGCTTAAGCTTCTGCCACTCTAGAAACCCATCATCTAATTACTACTCCACAATGCATTCCCTTAGGCCCATAAATGGTGAAGTGTCATGTAGTCAACGATCACATGACACCACTAAGACAATCACAACATACATATCATCAAAATATCGACTGAATGCTGAATTCACATGATTACTTATGACAAGACTTCTACCATGTCCTCAAGAACAAAAGTAACTACTCACTCATCATCATGATCTTCAAGATCAGAGAGGTATTGAATAGCATAAAGGATCCGAACATTTAGTAAATCACAAAGCAAACCTACTAGCATCAACTATGATAGGTAATCAACACTACTAGCAATCCCACAAGTAGCAATCTATAGTTTTGATACAAAGATTGAATACAAGAGATGAACTAGGGTTTGAGATGAGATGGTGCTGTTGATGATGATGATGAAGATTGGTCCTCCCACAATGAGAGGGTTGTTGGTGATGACGAATGCTTTGATTTTCCCCTCCCGGAGGGAAGTGTCCCCGGCGGAATCTGCCCGCAGGAGAGCAAAAGTGCTCCTGCTCTAGTTCCGCCTCATGGCAGCGGCGCCTCGTCCCGAAAGTCTCTCCATTAAAGTTTATGGTAAAATGAGCTATATACCAGAAGGAGGAGGCCGGAGGTGGGCCAGGGCCTCCAGATGGCACTAGGGCGCGCCCCGGGGGAGGGGGGGCGCCCAGGTGCAATGTGGGCACCTGGTTGGCCTCCTCCAGTAACTTCTTGGCCCAGTATTTTTTATATATTTCAAAATAATTCTCCGTTGAATTTCAGCCCATTTGGAGATGTGCAGAATAGGTATCTCTGCTGTAGCTTTTTCAGGCCCTGAAATCCAGCTGCCGGTATTCTCCCTCTTTGTGTAAACCTTGCATTTTAAGAGAGAAAAGGCATTAGAAATACTCCATGAAGTGTTATAATGAATGAAAAATTTATAAATAGCAGCAACAAATCATGATGCAAAATGGACGTATCAACTCCCCCAAGCTTAGACCTCGCTTGTCCTCAAGCGAAAGCCGAAATCGAAAAACATGCCCACATGCTTAGAGAGAGAGGTGTCGATAAAATAAAATACGGACATGGAAGCATCATGACCAATATTATAGCAGCAATGATTACTATCATGAACTTCTCATGAGCAAGTAACAATTCATCACAATATTGAAGTATAAAGCATAAACTTTCTTGAAAACTAACAAACTATGTTTTCAGTCAACAATGCAATTGCAATTCATCATATTTTCAGGAAGGGTCACATGTAGGAGCCTTTTGGCAAGTTCACATACTCAACTATCATTTAGTCTTCCATGATTGCTAACACTCACACCATACATATGGAGCATCAAGTTTGAGCCAGACACATAGAAAGATAGGGGCTTATATTTGCCTCCGAACTTATTCACCTCAAGGGTGATGTCAGCAATAATAACTCATGCTCATCCGCATTCAACTGGACATATGTGCCTAGATCTTTCCCCACCACAAGATGCTTACCAAAGGATAAAATAAAAAGGAATAGAGAGAATAACTTTGACACTTTGCATAAAAGTAAAAGATAGGCCCTTCGCAGAGGGAAGCAGAGGTTGCCATGCACTTTCAGTGTTGGATGCACTCACTCTTATTGCAAAGGAACGTCATGTGATATTGCCCCTTGTGATAGCAACCTTTATTATGCAGTTTGTCGCTTTTATTATTCACAATCACAAGTTCGTACCATGCTTGTTTTCCCTTACAATAAAAGATCATACATATTTAGTAGCAATTTTTATTGCCTTATTGCACCGATGACAACTTACATGAAGGATGTTACTCAATCGATAGGTAGGTATGGTGGACTCTCATGACATGAATTTGGTTAAAGGGTTTTGGATGCACAAGTAGTATTTCTACTTAGTGTGGAATTTTGGCTAGCATACATATTGGGCAAGCACCCCATGTTGGAGGATCCATGACAATATACCTTCTATATGAATATGAACAAACATAACTCATTACGTTGTCTTCCTTGTCCAATCTCAACCGTTTGACATACAATACTTAATGGGTGCTCACAATCACAAAAGATGTCCAAGATAGTGTATTTGCATGTAAATCTTCTCTTCCCTATTAACTTTTTCATGCAATTGCACCAATGATCAATGCTATGTTTGTTAACCTTCAATAAAATTTACCACTTATACTTTTCTTTATGTGATGTCATCACTCACCATAAGATTAGCACATGATTTTCATTCTTTTCATTGCTTTTGATTGATGCATAAAAGTAAACAAGCAAAACTCAAACTACTCTTTATTATATAACTCTCACTCGATTACATAGATAGATAGATCATGAAACTAACACTCAAAGATAGATCATACTAAACTTTTATTCTACTAGATCACGAAATATTAAGGATCGAACTGAAAATAGGTAGAGATAATAAAAGTTATGGTGATATGATACCGGGGCACCTCCCCCAAGCTTGGCACAAGCCAAGAGGAGTGCCCATACCCGTGCGATCAAGCCTCCTTCTTTGGTGATGGTGGTGGTGAAGGATCTTTGAGCTTGTTCATTTTCGTCTTGAGCATAAAATTTTGTTCCCTCAAATCATCAACTTCCTGCTCGAGGTTCAATATCCTGTGACATAATTCTTGCTTGCTCTCCTGCAGAAAACGAGAAGGGATAAACAAGACCTTGGGTTTTCTCCTTGTGTTCGGGAGGCTTCTTGAACTTCACGTGCATGTCTCCCGGCTGAGGTAGGGTGATATCTTCTTCATCCGAGCTTGCTTCCTCCTCCTTGCTTTCTTGTTCCTCGTCTGAGAACAATCCATAGGGATCTAAACCCCCATAGAGCTTTGGGTTAGCTAGATAATTTGAAATATGGCTTTCATCATCGGATTCTTGGGACGACATATTTTTGGATCTGCCAGAAAACAGCAAGAAACAAGAAGAGAGGATATCTCGTGATGCGGTGGTCAAATCAATCCAGGGAGTATATATAGATTTTTTATCTTGCACCACAAGTAAACAGAAGGAAAACAGAGTCGGGAAGGTGCACCAGGGCCCCACATGGCATTGGGGCGTGCCCGAGGGGGGGGGGCGGCGCCCAGGTGCCATGTGGGCACCTGGTGGGCCCTCTCGGCTTCCGTTTATTTTTGCATTTTTTTTAAATATTCCAAAACAGACTGTAGATATTTTTGCGGAATTTTTGGAGTTGGTTTACTTACCGTATCACATACCTATTCCTTTTTCAGTATTCTGGAGTGTTCCGGAAGGACTCTTTGATATACTCCTCCGGTGTAATAGTATCAGTAACATTGGTTTCAACATTAATAGGTGTACCAGAGATGTAATGCTTGATTCTCTGTCCATTTACCACACTACTAGGAAAAGGCCTACTAGTGGCGCACCTGTTTTGGCCATTAATGGCGCACTACAGGTGCGCCACTATCATCACGCCATTAGTAACTAATACTAATGGCGCACCCCTGGTGCGCCATTAGTATACCAGATAGTAGTGGCGCACCAGGAAGTGCGCCATTAGTATGTCCCCTGGTGCGCCATTAGTATGCCTCCCAGGGGGCCATATTTACCTTCTGCTCTGGGTTACTGATGGCGCACTTCTATGTGGTGCGCCATTACTAAGTCAGATAGTAATGGCGCACCACATAGAAGTGCGCCATTACTAACAAATTTTTTTCAATTTTTTTTTCAATTTTTTTTTGTTTTTTTCTTAATCTCGGGTCACTATGGCTTAATCTAGGGTCAATATGCTTAATCTCAAGTCAAATCACACTAAGTGGTCAAACTTCCCGGAAGGTCACCCATCCTCACACTACTCCAGCCCGAGCATGCTTAACTTCGCAATTCTATCCAACCCCAGCACCACCTCACTTAACAAGCACTTGTTGATATATCTATGATATCAATCCTATTAAACCTTGTTGATGTCTAGGACTTTGTTCATGTTCATTAGTGTGATGAAATTTTGAAAAAATATTTCAAACTTCCCGGTCAAATTACGTATCATATTTTGAAAAAAAATTCCAAAAAAAAATTCGAAACCAATTTTTTTTTCTGTTACTAGTGGCGCACCTAGCAAATGGTGCGCCACTAGTAAGTTTGAATTTTTTTCGATTTTTTCCCCTCTAGATCTTAAAAGCTCCGTATCTTTCGTTCTGTTAGGTTTTTGCGGATTCTGAAAATGTTTAACGGGGTCTCCCCCATTAAATTCGGATGTAACTTTTCGAGTAGATGATTTTTCATATAAAAAACTTTTTCATCGGAGTTCGTATGCAAAAGTTATGCCCATTTTACAAATTCTCGAGAGATTTTGCAAAAAAGTCGAAAATTCATGTTTGTAAATTTTGCTAACAACTAGACCACATATCACATGGGAATCTTATTTTCTTTTATTTTTTTGACATTTCTATCATTTTTTAATTTGAACTAAAAGCGGTCACGGGGGGGGTGGGGGGGGGGGGTGGGTGTGCATTTGGTGAATAAATTGTAAGACTCAGAAAGTTAGTAATGGCGCACCACGTAACAGGTGCGCCATTAGTAACCCTGGTTACTAATGGCGCACCTGTTATGTGGTGCGCCATTACTAGTTTTGCAAAAAAAATAAAAATAAAATGTTTAGTAGTGGCGCACCAGTGGATAGTGCGCCATTACTAGTTTGAACTAATAATGGCGCACTGTACCCAGGTGCGCCATTACTAGTTTAAAAAAAAGTAAAAAAAAATTTGTTAGTAGTGGCGGACGGTGTGTGGTGCGCCAAAACTAGTAATGGCGCACTGTGCCCTGGTGCGCCATTAATAGTTTTGGAAAAATAAAAAAAATTAAAATTTGCTAGTAATGGCGCACCGTGTGTCTGGTGCGCCATTAGTAATGAGGACACTAATGGCGCACCTGTATCTGGTGCGCCACTACTATATAGCAGTGGCGCACCACATACATGGTGCGCCATTAATGTCCATATCAGCTATAGCCCTTTTCCTAGTAGTGCCACCTTCGGGTTGGTTCCCGCGGCATTATTGATTTTGATGGCTCCGGAATGATAAACCTCCTCGATGACATATGGTCCTTCCCATTTGGAGAGAATTTTACCTGCAAAGAATCTAAGACGAGAATTATACAATAAAACATATTCACCCACTTTGAATTCTCGTTTCTGAATCCTCCTATCATGCCATCTTTTAACTTTTTCTTTGAACAACTTGGCGTTGTCGTAGGCCTGGGCCCTCCATTCATCGAGAGAACTAATATGAAGTAACCTCTTTTCACCTGCAAGCTTGAAATCATAATTAAGTTCTTTAACAGCCCAAAAAGCTTTATGTCCCAATTCAAGAGGTAAATGACATGCTTTTCCATAAACCATTTTATAAGGAGACATACCCATAGGATTCTTATAAGCAGTTCTATAAGCCCACAAAGCATCGTCTAATTTCTTAGACCAATTCTTTCTAGATCTATTGACAGTCTTTTGCAAGATCAACTTTATCTCCCTATTGCTCAACTCAACTTGACCACTAGATTGAGGATGATAAGGAGATGCAATTCTATGATTAACATCATATTTAGGAAGCAACTTATGGAAAGCACCATGAATAAAATGTGAACCACCATCAGTCATCAAATATCTAGGGACTCCAAACCTAGGGAAAATAACTTCCTTAAGAATTTTAATAGAAGTGTTCTGATCAACACTATTAGTGGGGATGGCCTCTACCCACTTAGTGACATAATCAACAACAACAAGAATATGAGTATACCCATTGGACTTTGGAAAAGGTCCCATATAATCAAAACCCCAAACATCAAATGGTTCAATAACAAGAGAGTAATTCATAGGCATTTCCTGGCGTCTACTGATATTACCAATTCTTTGACATTCATCACAAGATAAGACAAACTTATGTGCATCCTTGAAGAGGGTAGGCCAGTAAAAACTGGATTGCAATACCTTGTGTGCGGTCCTGTCTCCAGCGTGGTGTCCTCCATATGCTTCGGAGTGGTACTTATGAAGAATTTGTTCCTGTTCATGCTCAGGAACACAACGTCTAACAATACCATCCACACCTTCTTTATAAAGATGTGGATCATCCCAAAAATAATGTCTCAAATCATAGAAAAACTTTTTCTTTTGCTGATTAGTAAAACTAGGAGGTATAAACTTAGCAACAATATAATTAGCATAGTCTGCTTACCAAGGGGTACTTTGAGAAACATTAATAGCAGCTAGTTGCTCATCAGGAAAACTATCATCAATAGGTTGTGGGTCATCAAGCACATTTTTCGATCTAGACGAGTTATCAGCTACAGAGTTCTTAGCCCCCTTCCTATCAACAATGTGAAGATCGAATTCTTGCAATAAAAGAACCCATCTGATAAGCCTAGGCTTAGCATCATTCTTCTCCATAAGGTACTTGATAGCAGAATGATCAGTACGAATAGTAACTTTGGAATCAATAATATAAGACCTAAACTTATCACAAGCAAACACAACTGCTAGAAACTCTTTTTCAGTAGTAGCGTAATGATACGTCTCCAACGTATCTATAATTTTTTATTGTTCCATGCTATTATATTATCTGTTTTGGATGTTTTATATGCATTAATATGCTATTTTATATTATTTTTGGGACTAACCTATTAACCTAGAGCCCAGTGCCAGTTTCTGTTTTTTCCTTGTTTTTTAGCTTCGTGGAGAAGGAATACCAAACGGAGTCCAAACGGAATAAAATCTTCGCTATGATTTTTCTTGGACCAGAAGACACCCAGGAGACTTGGAGATGAAGTTGGAGGAGCCACGAGGCGGCCACAAGGGTGGAGGGCGCGCCCCCTACCTTGTGGGCCCCCCATGACCCTCCTGACCTAATTCTTTCGCCTATATATTCACATATGTTCCCAAACCACCAGAAGCATCCATGAAAACACTTTTCCACCGCCGCAACCTTCTGTACCCGTGAGATCCCATGTAGGGACCTTTTCCGGCACCCTACCGAAGGGGGATTCGATCACGAAGGGCTTCTACATCAACCCTATTGCCCTTCCGATGAAGCGTGAGTAGTTTATATCAGACCTACGGGTCCATAGCTAGTAGCTATATGGCTTCTTCTCTCTCTTTGATTCTCAATACCATGTCCTCCTTGATGTTCTTGGAGATCTATTCGATGTAATACTTCTTTGCGGTGTGTTTGCCGAGATCCAATGAATTGTGGATTTATGATCAGATTATCTATGAATATTATTTGAATCTTCTCTGAATTCTTTTATGCATGATTTGATATCTTTGTAATTCTCTTCGAACTATCGGTTTGGTTTGGCCAACTAGATTGGTTTTTCTTGCAATGGGAGAAGTGCTTAGCTTTGGGTTCAATCTTGCGGTGTCCTTTCCCAGTGACAGTAGGGGCAGCAAGGCACGTATTGTATTGTTGCCATCGAGGATAAAAAGATGGGGTTTACATCATACTGCTTGAGTTTATTCCTCTACATCATGTCATCTTACTTAATGCGTTACTCTGTTCTTCATGAACTTAATACTCTAGATGCAGGCAGGAGTCGGTCGATGTGTGAATAGTAGTAGATGCAGAATCATTTCGGTCTGCTTGACACGGACGTGATGCCTATATTCATGATCATTGCCTTAGATATCATCATAACTTTGCGCTTTTCTATCAATTGCTCGGCAGTAATTTGTTCACCCACTGTATTATTTGCTATCTTGAGAGAAGCCTCTAGAGAAACCTATGGCTCCCGGGTCTATTTTCCATCATATAAGTTTCCGATTTACTATTTTCCATCATATAAGTTTCCGATCTACTATTTTCCATCATATTAGTTTCTGATCTACTATTTTGCAATCTTTTACTTTTCGATCTATAAACCAAAAATACCAAAAATATTTACTTTATCTTTTATTTAGTTTCATCTATATCTATCAGATCTCACTTTTGCATGTAACCGCGAAGGGATTCACAACCCCTTTATCGCGTTGGGTGCAAGTTGTTTGATTGTTTCTGCAGGTATTCGGTGATTTGTGCGGTGTGTCCTACTGGATTGATACCTTGGTTCTCAAACTGAGGGAAATACTTATCTCTACTTTGCTGCATCACCCTTTCCTCTTCAAGGGAAAAACCAACACAAGCTCAAGAAGTAGCACATAATTCCTTTTGGCAGTGTCCAAAGTTTTACGAGCATAATGAATAACATTCAACTTCTTATCAACTCTCTGCCCTAGAACAGCACCAACAGCATAATCACTAGCATCACACATAATTTCAAAAGGTAAATTCCAATCAGATGGCTGAACAATAGGAGCAGAAATTAAAGCTAACTTAAGAGTTTCAAAGGCTTCTACACAATCATCATCAAAAACAAAGGGGACATCTTTTTGGAAAAGATTGGTAAGAGGCCTAGAAATTTTAGAAAAGTCCTTAATAAATCTCCTATAAAAACCAGCATGACCGAGAAAACTTCTTATACCTTTGATATCCTTCAGGCACGGCATCTTCTCAATAGCATCAACCTTAGCCTTATCAACTTCAATACCTCTTTCGGAGATCTTGTGGCCCAAGAAAATGCCTTCATTAACCATAAAGTGGCACTTCTCCCAGTTCAAGACGAGATTTGTTTCCTCACATCTCTGCAAAACACGATCAAGATTGCTTAAGCAATCATCAAAAGAAGTTCTGTAAACAGAAAAATCATCCATGAAAACCTCAACAATCTTTTCACAAAAGTCAGAGAAGATAGCAGTCATACATCTTGGAAAGGTAGCAGGTGCATTACCTAAACCAAAAGGTATGTGTCTATAAGCAAATGTTCCAAAAGGGCAGGTAAAGGTGGTTTTCTCTTGATTAGATTGTGCAACAGGTATTTGAGAAAAACCAGAATAACCATCTAGGAAACAAAAGTGTGTGTTCTTAGACAACCTTTCTAACATTTGATCAATAAAAGGCAAAGGATAATGATCTTTCCTAGTAGCTTTATTCAACTTTCTAAAGTCTATCACCATCCTACAGCCAGTTACTATCCTCTGAGTAATAAGCTCATTCTTATCATTAGGAACAACCGTTACACCACCCTTTTTAGGAACACAATGAACTGGACTTACCCATCTACTATCAGCTATGGGATAGATTATACCTGGTTCCAGAAGCTTTAATATTTCAGTTCTTACCACCTCTTTCATTTTTGGATTCAATCGACATTGGTGGTCAAGAACAAGTTTAGCATCGGGCTCCATATTAATCTTGTGCTGACATAGAGTGGGACTAATGCCCTTAAGATCATCTAAAGTGTATCCAATAACAGCATGATGCTTTCTTAAGATTTTTAATAACCTCTTTTCTTCATGTCCTGAAAGGTTAGCACTGATAATAACAGGATATATTTGCTTTTCATCAAGGTAAACATATTTCAAAGTATCAGGCAATAGCTTTAATTCAAAAACAGGGTCACCCTTTGGTGGAGGGGGGCCTCTAAGAGTTTCAACAGGCACATTATGCTTAAGAATAGGCTGCTGATTAAAGAAAATTTCATCTATTGCATTCCTTTCATTCATATGCATATCATTCTCATGATCAAGCAAATATTGTTCTAAAGGATTAGTAGGAGGAACAACAATAGAAGCAAGACAAACAATTTCATCTTTGCTAGGCAATTCTATATCATGGGGCTGTCTATGAAACTTAGAGAAATTAAACCCATGAGACACACCACCAAAATCAACACTAACAATTTCCTTAGCATAATCAATTTGAGCATTGACAGTATTCAAGAAAGGTCTACCAAATATTATAGGACAAAAATCATCTTGTGGTGATCCAAGAACAAGGAAATCAGCAGGGTATTTGATCTTACAACACAAGACTTCAACGTCTCTGACAATACCAAGTTGTGAGATAGTATTTCTATCTGCAAGCTTTATAGTGACATCGATGTCCTCAATTTCAACAGGTGCAATAGCATTCATGATTTCTTGATAAAGAGTAAAAGGAATAGCACTGACACTAGCACCCACATCACATAAGCCATGATAACAATGATCTCCAATCTTAACAGAAATAATAGGCATGCCAACTATAGGTCTATTCTTATGCTTAGAATCAGGACTAGCAATTCTAGATGCATTTTCACAGAAACAAATAACATGCTCATCTAGTTCATCAACCAAAGATCTTTAACTGTAGCAACACTAGGTTCAACCTTAGTTTGCTCAAGAAGTGTAGGTGTTCTAACATGACTTTTTCTAACCACAAAAGAAACTTTAGAGTGTTCTTTAATTCTAACAGGAAAAGGTGGTTTCTCAAAATAAGTAGTAGGAACAACTGGATTAGTATTGTAAACAATAACCTTTTCTTCCTTAACCTCGGGAGGTTTTTATTTGATATCTATAGGAGGATGGTATTTGAACCACTTCTCCTTAGGAAGATCAACATGTGCAGCAAATGATTCACAAAAAGAAGCTACTATCTCAGAATCAAGTCCATACTTAGTGCTAAATTTCTGAAAAGCATCGGTTTCCATTAAAGATTTAACGCAATCAAACTCAAGATTTATACCTGACTCATTACCTTTATCGACCTCCCAATCTTCATAGTTGTGCTTAATTTTCTCAAGAAGATTCCATTTGAATTCAATGGTCTTCTTCATGAAAGAACCAGTCGAAGAAGAATCAAGCATATTTCGATCATTACAAGAAAGCCGAGCATAAAAGTTTTGAAGAATTATTTCTCTTGAGAGCTCATGATTGGGGCATGTGTGAAGCATATACTTGAGCCTCCCCCAAGCTTGAGAGATACTTTCTCGTTCACGAGGCCAGAAGTTATAGATATAATTTCAATCACGATGAACCAAATGCATAGGATAAAATTTCTGGTGGAACTCCAATTTCAATTGATTCCAATCCCTTGTGTCAGTATCATCACAAAGCCTATACCATGTCAATGCCTTTCCCTCCAAAGATAAAGGGAATACTTTCTTCTTTGCTCTATCTCCAGATAAACCTGTAAGCTTAAACAATCCACAAATTTGATCCACATAAATCAAGTGCATATCAGGATGTTTAGTTCCATCTCCTGCATAAGGATTAGCTAGCAGTTTCTCAATAAGACCAACAGGAATTTCATAAGCAATATCCTTAGTAGCTTCAGTAGGTGGTACAGAGGCAACTCTAGTGGTTTCCGGTCGAGGTGAAGATACATCGAACAAGCCTCTCAAAGAATTACTTTCCATAGTGACAAGTAGCAATAAATTTCAGCACGTAACAAAAATGTCTCCTTACAAATTTCCACTTACCAAAGGCGCTTCACTCCCCGGCAACGGTGCCAGAAAAGAGTCTTGATGACCCATAAGTATAGGGGTTCATTCGCAATCCTTTCGATAAGTAAGAGTGTCGAAACCAACGAGGAGCAGAAGGAAATGACAAGCGGTTTTCGGTAAGGTAGTTTCTGCAAGCACTGAAATAAGCGGTAACAGATAGTTTGATAGCAAGATAATTTGTAACAAGTAACAAGTGACAAGTGTAAATAAGGTGCAGCAATATAGCCCAATCCTTTTGAGTGCAAAGGACAGGCCGGAACAAGTACTTATAATCATGCAAACATTCTTGAGGACACACGGGAATTTAATCTAGTCAATTTCACCATGTTCGTTCGATTCGCATTCCTTACTTTGATGATTTGATATGTGGGTGGACCGGTCCTTGGGTGCTGTTCTTACTTGAACAAGCCTCCCCCTTATGATAACCCCCTCTCGCCAGCAGCCGCAACTACGAAAAGAGAATTAAGACAAAGTGTAACCATAGCAATAAACGTGTGGATCCAAATCAGCCACTTACGGAATAGCGCATAAACTGGGGTTTAAGCTTCTGTCACTCTAGCAACCCATCATCTAATTACTACTCCACAATGCATTCCCTTAGGCCCATAAATGGTGAAGTGTCATGTAGTCGATGTTCACATGACACCACTAAGAGAATCACAACATACATATCATCAAAATATCGAACGAATATGGAATTCACATGATTACTTATGACAAGACTTCTCCCATGTCCTCAAGAACAAAAGTAAGTACTCACTCATCATTATGATGTTCAAGAACAGAGAGGTATTGAATAACATAAAGGATCTGAACATTTAGTAAATCACAAAGCAAACCAACTAGCATCAACTACGATAGGTAATCAACACTACTATCAATCCCACAAGTAGCAATCTATAGTTTTGATACAAATATTGAATACAAGAGATGAACTAAGGTTTGAGATGAGATGGTGCTGTTGATGATGATGATGAAGATTGGTCCTGCCACAATGAGAGGGTTGTTGGTGATGACGAAGGATTCGATTTCCCCCTCCCGGAGGGAAGTGTCCCCGGCGGACAGAACCAGCCCTGTTGTTCCGCCAATTTTAAGCATGCGGGGACGGAACCAGCCTCACCATCAACCTGTGGATATCAGTTGGGTTCCCATGCCACATCATTTGGGACGGCTATCGAGACTCAGGTCCATCTCATCCTAGATAGGCAAACAAATGCAACACAATGCATGGCATGGCAAAATATGGTGATGAGGTGTTGTAATGCATTACTACGCATTTTAATTGAAGCGGGAAAATATTTGGGAATATTTTCCTGGCTCCAAACACTATTCAGTTAGTTGATCCGGTAGCAAGTTGTCAATGTTCGTCATGTTAGAGATGTTTGTCATACATGCATATGACATATTCGGATTTGTTATATTTTTCTGATCATTTTTCACATATAAATTATTTTCATCATGTTAGAGATATTTGTCATACATGCAGATGACATATTCGGTTTATTTTATATGATTTTTCAAAATTTTATTGAGTTTTTGGAATTTCTGGAATTACTAATAATTCTAAATATTAAATGAATTAAATGCTATGGGTACACAGAAATGTACCCAGCAGTGTGTACATGTGGCTGACAATGGGCCTAGTTGACTGCTGACTCAGCAGTCAACTGTCCTTGGTTGACTGGTCAAGGGGGTCCAGTGGGACCCGGTGGTCAGTGCCTATTAGCTTAACAGATATATATTTAAACTGATTAAGTTAATTAGGTTGGTGGGGCCATACTGTCAGTGACAGTATTTAATCCAGCCGTTACTTAAAATGGGGCCCAGCTGTCAGCACCTATTAGCAGTTAGATTAGCACCTCATCTATTTGTTAGTGACCCAGGCCCACATGTCATAGAGACATTGGCCGGGTTTTAAATCACGCGGCCGGCGACGAGCTACTAGGGCGGCGGCGACGCTCCGGAATGAGGTTTCCGGCGACCATTCACCACGGGGTTCTACGGGACGCGCACGACGAGCCGCGACCGATGCTGCAAGCATCACATGCTAGGGAGGTCGGGATTGGTCACAACGACGATATGCGGTGGTGCCCGAGAGATGTGCTCATCGGAAATCATGGCTACGGGATGCAGAGGAGAAAGAAAAGAGATCACATAGGACTGGGAGCTCACGGTGAAGCTCGAGGTGGGCTCGTGGAGGCCGGAGAGGCAGCTATGACAGCGGATCAACAGCGTGCAACTGCGGCCACCGATGATAGGGATCGACGGGGGCGACGTGGGTGGGGTGTCCTGGCTTGAGTTGTTGCACGTAGACGACGTAGTCGAGGGTGCTGGAGCTACTGGACATGGAGGGGCGACGAGGGAAGCTTGTGGGCACGCCAGTGACGATGGCGCGACGGGGCACACTCGGGCACAAGCTCCGAATCGAGAGTGCTAATTGAGGGGGAGAGATGCGAGTGCTAGGGTTTGTCCCAGGGATTGGGGATGGTCTTATCCATCTCGGAGTGCCGGCGGATGGACGCCCCGTGGCCATCATCGGCGTGAATGCGCGCGTTGCCTCCAACGCGTGTCGGGTGAGCAGGAGGTAGGGGATGACCGGCTGTTGGGCTGGGCTGCACACTGTGCACTTGCAGCCCAGACCAGCAGTAAGGCTTTTTCTTCTTTCCTTTTTCTTTTTCTGTTTCTCCTTTTATTTTCTGTTTTCCATTTATTTTAGCTTACAAACAATTTTAGTTAAATGTGAAACTTGTCACACAATTACAATGTAATATTTTGAAACTGTACACAATCTTTCAGGCCATTTGGAAACATTCAAATTTATATTTGTATTTAAATGGCTTAATTAAATGCTGCTGGATCTTTTTATTTGTTGCTAGGGACATTTTGGGAATTCAAATAAAGTTGATTCCTTCATGACAATTACTTAGGGAATATTTGGAATGCTGCCAACATTTTTGTTTCATTGTTTGTAGAAATAATATTTTGACTTGCATTTTGAATTTGAATTTGAATTGAGTTTGGAACTAAGTGGCAATTAACAATGATAATTATGATGACATGGCAAATTAATTAAGGTGCAACAGTAGCTTAATGCATGGGGGTGTTACAACAAACAAATGAGCATTGCATGCATGCACAAATGTGAAGTGATCATCTATTGTAATCACCCAGGGACTTCTTGATTCGCAGTATTCGATCATAAAGCAACATGTTGGAAAAAATATCATGGGAATTCTGCCAGAGGTAAATTAATGCGAATGAAAGCCTTATTTTTTATATACAGTAGGGTACAGTCTATGTATCTAATAAATAATAATCCACAAAGGTATTTCAAAAGATTACAATCCCTTATCTTCAAATATTTTGCAAAAATGTACATCTTGAATCAAGAAGGCCATTTGCTGAGATCGACGCTACTAGTGCCACAGTTGAATGTCACTACTAGGAGAAAGCTTATAGATAGAAATGTAGTAGTAGCGCAGGTTAGCAGGCCACTGCTACTGCTACTTGGTCGTAGCGCTGGGTGCCAACAAACGCTACAGTTACCAAAGTTACAGTACCGCTGGTACCCCTGGCAGCGCTACTGCTAAGTGGTCCCACCACCACCAGCAGGGGATACACGTATTAGTAGCGGTTGGCCGGAAACAGCTCTACTACTAGTGACATAGCAGTAGCGCCTGTTGGCAGCCCACTGCTACCGCTACGGTGCCAGTAGGTGGGCCCAACTTAGCAGTAGCGCTGGGCTACCAACCAGCGCTACTGCTAATGGTACCTTATCCTTCCCGCGGCCGGCCCGATCACTCTCCCTTCCCACACTCTCATCGTCTAACCCCCACTGCCGCCGCCCGCTGCCGTCATCACGCCGCCGCCATCGCCCGCTGCCGCCGTCGCCCGGTATGTCTCCCTCCCTTCCCCTTACATCCCTCCCTTCTCCCTCCCTCCCTACTAACTTGCCTCTTCCTCCATCCCTCCCTTCTCCCTCCCTGCTCCCCCCGATCGACCCTCTCCCTCCATCCCTCTCTCCCTCCCAGCCCTCTCCATCTGACCATCTCCCTCCCTCCGATCCCTCCTGCATTGCATAGATAGATGGATAGATAGATGAATAGATAGATGGTTAGAACTATGGTATTTTTGATATATTGCATAGATAAACAAATGGATGGATAGATGGATGGATGGATATATTGATGGATATATAGATGGATGGATGGATGGATAGATGTTAGGGCCAGGACTAGGGTATTTTTAGTAAATGTAAAGGTCTTTTCAATTTTTAGGGTTAGAACTAGGTTTTACAAATTTTTAGGGTTAGAACTTGGTTTAGACAAATGGATGGATAGATGGGCTGTACAAATTATTAGGGTTAGAACTACGTTTTACAAATTTTGTTTTTGTTTTAGACATAGGGTTTCACTAAGTCCTAAGATGAGGATAATAATGTTTTTGTTTATATTTTGTTTTGCAGAAATCAAGGAGCCCCTGCATCATCCCCGCCATCGTCCCCGTCACCGACCCCCGCCGACCTCGAGGTGAGACCAGCCAAATCCCCATGTCGATGATGATGTAGATGTTTTGATAGATGTAGTAGAGCAGTAGCTAGATGAGTAGCTGTGACAATTTCCATGGAATAGAAAATTCTCAATGTAGGTCTTTCAAATATGATGGAGGTTTAGACATGTGATATGTAGTGTTGTGTATACTACTAGTGCTTGCCCAAGTGGCCTATGTTTGCAGGGAACACCTCACAGTGGCCTATGTTTTGCCGGAGTGTTGATTAATTTCCATTCTGGCAAATTTCAGGCGCTCGATATATGTCCTTTTTAGCAAAGGTCATTCCGGATTTTTCCGTGAATTTGGCACAACTTGTGCTAGAATATGTAGGAAATATCGAGTGGCCCGGATTTTCTAGAAAGATAATTAAAAGACATTTCGGGTGAATAATAATGATCTAATTTAGTTTTTGTAGTACATATATTTAATTTTAGAAGTTTAATCATTGAATTATGAACATAGGAAATGTCTGACGACGACGATATAATCCTGGAGTGCGACTGGTGCGGCGATGACCGGGGTCTATGCGACAGGCCTCACCTGGTAGACGGTCGGCACCTCAATATTAAGCTCGACGAGACCTTCACTGGTGAAACGGTACGTAACGACAAGTCTTTTTTCGTAATTAAGCATGACTTCTGCTTCTCCAACGTGTAATTTCCGTCTTTTACAATTCGACTAGCTTATCCCATGCCATGCAAGATGCTATGTCTTGGAGCATTTGGATTTCGAAGATCATGAAAATATGGAGACAAAGATAGTTCATCTCAGGACCCATCATGGTTATGATTTTGTTGTAAAGCTATACAATTCGGAGAGCGTATCCCATTTTGGTTGCTCGAATTGGGAAGCACTGTGCAAGGCGTATGATTTTCAGGATGGTATGTATGTCACCTTCGATCTTGGTGATCCTGAAGATGACATCGACGAAGAGAATATGGACATTTGGGTCCTTGTTGATATGCTTCCACTTCTACCTCTATGTGAGTTTCTCAAACATATTTATTAAGTAATTTATATTGTTTATTTCAATCATTTGGGTCCGTGTTGACAGCTTATTTCCATTAACAGCTTATTTTCATTCTTCAAAAAATGCACGGAAGATGGTAGACAGAACCTACTACACTGATGGCGCTGAATTAACTTATGAGGAGAAAGATCATCTTATCTCATTTATTATTGATGTTGAGAGTTACAATATAATCATGGAGATGGCATGGTCAGTTTTTTTACTATTACGACATTCGTGCATCTTTTGCATATATTCTTCTAACGCTAAACTACATTGCTAACTATGACGTTATTATTATGTTTTTCAACAGAAAATCCCGAAGGATTGTGTGCCTGATCTGATGTTTCCGAAAGGTCGCCTTGATGTTATTAGCTTACGGCCAAGTCATCCTAGGCTTCACCGCTGTTCATACCGGATTTCTAAAACCGATGAAGACATGACAATCAAAGAATGGAAAAATGTATGGACAATCATAGGGAGCTACTTGGAAGCAACATTGTGCGAAGTGCAAGAATTGGAGACAGGATAATCTCCATTCTCCATAATGGAGCATCAGGGGTTATCTTGTTTTATGCTATTTTACCTTAGAGAGGGTTGTAGGTCCTAGCTAATACTCATAATCATGTGCTAAGAACAATTAAGTAGGGTTGTTTAGATGACTAACATGATGATGTGTATGGCTTGTTATTATGATAACGAGTAGAAGTTGTATGATGATGAGTATGACTTTTTATTATTAACGAGTAGAAGTTGTTAGATGACTATGATGATGATGAGTAGGACTTGTTATTATGATAACAATGATGAGTTATATATTATTATGATGATGCATGATGCTTGGTTGTTATATGAGCATGATGAGTTATTATATATATCAGTGGGTGAAATGAACGTGGATTAGATTCAAGTGGAGGCAACATGGTGCATATCCAAAGTACTACTAATCCAATAGTTTGGATTAGTAGTACTTTTGATATGCACCATGTTGCCTCCACTTGAATCTAATCCACCATGTTGCCTCCACTTGAATCTAATCCACGTTCATTTCACCCACTGATATATATAATAACTCATCATGGTCATAAAATTATATGATGAAACTACTGTATAAAACCTATAGAAATAGATCGCCAATAAGCTACAGAAAAAAAAATACAGGAAAATTTAGCAGTAGCGCTGTTCATAAGAAACGCTACTGCTATTTACGGTTATCTGTAGCGCTGTTTATAGGGTGCGCTACTGCTAACAACTATAGCAGTAGCACTAGGAACCAGCGCTACTGCTATAAGTTAGCTATAGCGCCCTAGTGGTAGCGCTTCTACCAGCGCTACTGCTAGCTCTATTTCAAGCGCTACTGCTAGGGTTATCCCTAGTAGTGTGTCCGGGGCTTTGTTTGATTCGAGGCCAAGCCACCAAAGGCTGCACCATGCATGCTTGCCTACCTCTGCGCTCCTACGTGCAGCACCACATAACCACATACTAGATCGGGATCATGCCTGGGCGTGAGGGTGTCGGTCCAAACGTTTTGCTCAAGTAAGTAATGCTAAGTCAATAGTAATTCAGGTTTAGCATATGCATTCACACAGGATAACAACACAATGAAGAAGAAACATTCAATTGTGATAGTAGCGAGACATAATGTTGCTACCGTTTTGCTCACAGGTACCTAATTAGCTTACATTAATTCAGTACTAATAGCAGAAACATGAAAGAGCAAAAGCCAGACACAATGGCAGTAGAGACAGTAAAACTACGAAGCTATAGTTCATGATTCACAAGCGCATCCTTTAACTTCTTGATCCGCAATCTGATCAGATGCAACAAGCTTGTCAGCATTTATCTATTTCATATCTGAAGAACGTACTCTTGAGATTTTTTTTGGGGTTGAATATAGATTCTAAGGAGCCTTACTTAGCCGAAGTTGCTAAACATGTCATGAGCTTGTTCCTCCTTTGGTTGTTCTCACTAAACTCTCATGGTCGAATACCAGGATCACTCTACTGATTTCTGAAATGAGAGGTGCCAACTACAAACAACACCAAAATTACTTATAATCACAGAGATGGGCTATAATCAGAAATCAAAGAGATCAACAAAGGACCATTGAAACAGAGTAGAAACCTGCATATATTTGTGAAACATAAGTTGTAATCAGAAATTAAAGAGATAAACAAAGAAAAAGGAGTGAAAGCCTCATTATTTTTGGAAGTCCTATTTTATTAGGGACAGGGAGCAGATGAGATTCTTAAACCATCCTAGTGGGCTAGAATATCCATGCAAAAGAAAATTAGGGGAAAAAGGAGGTAGTAATTCCTTGTAAGAATCACAATGTAGTACCCGAGGCGAAATTGAATAACATAGAGATTGCAATAACGTTTTATGATATATAAATGGTATGTGTCTTACCCTTATTTGCCTACGATTAACACCACAACTTAATATTTTTGCATGTATCCTGTCATCACGTGCATTATTTCATTTTAGTACTCCCTCCGTCCGGAAATACTTGTCCTAAAAATGGATGTATCTAGACTTATTTTAATTATAGATACGTCCATTTTATCCATTTCTAGGACAAGTATTTCCGGACAGAGGGAGTACTTTGTAAGCAACAAAGTTAAGAACTACATGAATGGATAAATTAAGAGGAATAAAATTAAGAACCCGTATTGGAGGGGCCACTACTGTTGTATTATATTATATATAAGCGGAAATCTACATCGAGTAATTCTAACCTCTTAGCTGGCCACAATCTGGATGTCAGCATCCATCCACAATCCCCTTTAATAACCTAAAGACACCATGCCCCATCAGCAGAAGACAAATAAGTTTAGCATGTCAAGTTACTGAATTGTAGGATGAACACCTCTTGAACCTTATTTTCCGAGTATTGGCCTCACCTTGCTATTTTAGTGTATAGGTTGGCGTTGCTTGGGGAGACAGCAGCCGAGGCGTAGATGAAGAGGCCAGGGATGTGGTTCTCCTATCGCAAGCACCGATGGGAGATGCAGCACGCCACTGGTGGCCATGCCTCCCCTTCTCGTAAGCGCTGAGTAACAGGGGGGAGAACGACACCAATGTATCTCGATTGCAGGGAAGAAGGAATCAGTGAGGAGAGAAGCAGGGGGTGAGGGCAAGGCATACAAACCTGTGTTGTGGGGCGGTGGTGAGGGCGACGACGGCATCGGCAGCGGTGGTCGCGTCCGGTGACCGGCAACCATGGAGACCCTCATCGAACGCCTCTCTGCGGGTCAGCAACGGGACCGACGGCCTTCATTATCGTCCTTCACAATGATGTAGGTGAGAGCAACATATCAGTCACTTGATACTTGAACCACAAACTGGTGATATGAATCATGTCCATCCAAAGGAAATTACAGTAATCTTACAGGACCAATGAGTTTAGTATAGATAACAAACGGCAGAGATATATCAAAAGCAAAGAAATTGAGTATATTAAATCAATATGGATAATTATTTTGCAGGCTGATGACAAAATCTATTCCAAACGCCAGAGCGGCAGTGCCAGATAGGAAAAATAGGTTACTGTCCTTAAGATTATGCCCTACCACTTCAATGTTCATTATAGGTTTCATTAGTGGGTTTGTCTACAAAACAAGTAGGTGGAAAGCCATGTGCGATAATGTTGCGAAGATGATCCAAGAAGGCACACATGTATCCGCCAGCAATGAAGCAGCCTTTAACAAGTTTCTCTATCGCTTTAAACACCTCATTGAGTAAGTCTCAAATAATTAACCTTGGCTAACTATTTAAGAAAGACTATCGTATGCAAGGGACACAAAGATGATTAATTTAGATGTTCGCACTGCACAATGATTAGACAACATGGGTTTGTGTGGGATGGCAAACAACCAGTTACAATGCCAGAAAGAGCTTGAAATTAACTCTACTACTATGCTTCAGAGACATCAACTCTTCAATCTACCGTAGCTATCGCGGAGTTTACATGAGCAACTATTACACAGACATAGGGAATCTTACCTTAAATGTTTTGCACAATGACATCTAGCTATCAAGGCTAATCTCAAAATATCATAGCACACCAATGTTATTTCCCTTAGTTCACCCGTTCCCGCAACATCCATGGAAAAAACACGAATTTACCCTTAGTTCATATAGCATGCAACTTGCTCTCGCACTGAAACCGGAATAAGATTTTGTCAGCAAATATAATGAAGTAACAAAAGAAAACACAAAATCCAATCATGTTAATAGAGCACCAACAGAATCTCTAATATCATTTGGAGACTAAAAGGACTAAGAATAAATAAATGACATATGAAATCAGCGTTTTAACTTTACATGTTTGAGAAAGAAAATGCTACAGTGGGCCATGAGAAGCAGAATTCACCTGACTTGTTCATGAAGAGTAAAAAGATCACGCGGATCTTCTGTTGAAAGAGAATTTCCCTGTAAAAGTGTAAAAGTGAAAATAGAGCCATGAGAAATCAATGTACTTGGCTGTTTGAAGGATCAAGAAAAGCAAAAGATCACTCTATGCACTTGATCCTGCACTTTGTCGTTCGCTTTTTCATGATGAATAACTTTCTTGAGGCATTCTTTTGCCATTTGACACTGATATACCTATAGATGAATGTGGCATATCATATGCTAAGTGGAAGAAAGTAACCAGCAACTCACTATTTCGTCGCTAGATAATGTAAAAAAGTGAAAAGACATGAAAAATACAAGATATGCCTGACGACCGCAAGGCATGTGGACGCAAACACCACAAGACAAGAGCAGCAACACGTCCTACTATTTGGGCATTATGCATTCTAGGCGCAAATCTTGCAATCAAATAGACAGATAACTCCATACAAAACAACTGCATTCTGCAATGTTGAACCATGCCCAAATAGATGCTCCAGGGCTAAATTTCCAAGTAAAACGTATATGGTAGCAGTTGCCAAAAGAGACTTATACTATGCTCAATATCACATAGAAACCTTCCAACGAAAATAAAAGAGCTGCTACAGGCATCAAACTATCATGGCATTAGCATTTCACAAGACATGCCATCTCAGTTTTCAGTCCACTTCCAACCTAGAAAAAAAAGAGAAAATTGAGATTGAGAGAGAGATGGACATATAGGTCATCGACAGTCACTTCGATGAATTTTTTCGTGGAAGCCATCGTCACATGCCCGAGAAAGCTAAATTCTGGTGTAATAACGGAACCTACAAATGCAGAAGATCAACTATCACACATCATGTTACTGAATTAAATTCAAAAACTACATAAAGTATGACTTCCAGTTTAAGGGTTCAATCCTTACAATCAATATCATCTGGACCAATCCCCTGTATCAAAGAATTTAAACTTCTAGAGAGCGGTTATCACTTATCATATCACCACCCTTAAAAACAGAGGGATGAAGCAAACAATGATGGTAGGCAAAAAGAAACATTGAGGCACAATAGACTTATAGTGTGTGGAGCATCCAAATCCTCCATCAGTTAATGATTCAATATGGTTAGATCGGACATAAATCAGTGTAAAATAATTAGCACTAAATGACAAATTGCACCACTGGAATGAAGAGATGTAAAGAACAATCTAGTTTGTAGAGATATGTGTGTGAGGAGAAAAGTAGTGAGTGGGAAGATATACTGGGGTGATCCGTTGATCTGAAACAAGCGGATCTGAACTGGATTTGTGTAGGGTAACGCAGCAGAAAACAAAAAAAAATTCGCCCTACACACCAGCCCAGGACCACTATGGACACTGCATACAAGGTTTGATCTTTTCGTTAGCGACTCGTAGCCCAGCGGAAGTAGAGTCGATGATGATCGGCGGTGCAGATCCCCGCAGCTAGGATTTACAACCTCCCAACCATCAGGATGTACTCCCTCATCTGCCCCCCGGACAACCCTCCGGGAGGCGGTCAGATTGTCCCTCAGACGGTGTCACGGCCAGCCCGTCGGGAGGACCCTCGAAACTCGGACAGTCACTCGAATAGCCCTTCGGGAGGCACTCTCAAACTAAGACCGAACTCTCAAACTAAGACCGAAACTACGATCTCTCTACAGAGTTGCACACATACGATGTGATCTATTCGGCAGGGCTTCGCCGTCCAGAACTAGTTCCCACTAGAACCCAGACAGCCTTTCGGCTCTACGAAACTATTTCCCTGGGAGGGAGAGAGAAGTCAGACAAGTCTATGGCATGTGTATGAGAGCAAGGTATGAGTGTTTGGGCATCTCCCTCCACTCCTTTTATAGGAAAACCAAGGGGTAGAGTTGGCACAAAAATACAAAAAATACCCACTCTTTATGTCACACATAAAGGGCATAAAGGGAAAAAGGGATGCCATGTGGAGCTCCATGGAGGAGCTCCACCCTTGGCTGTCCACCCTCATGGGGACCTCCCCAAAGGGGGTTCCTTGGTCCCTAAGTCCTTCTAGAAGCCTTTTTGCAAAAGCCCTAAAAGGTGGCTTTCAAATAAAGTAATCATAAAGTGATTTTCACTATTCACAGAGACAATTTTCCGGGACCGTTAAATACGAAAATATTTCTGTGGGTCTTAGAACAATTCCAGTACCCACTAAAAGGATTTTGAATTCATTCCGAAACAATTCCGGATTAGTGATTTTCATCTGCGAAAAGCAACCAAGCCGGTTCCGGCAGCTCTGGAACATTTCTGGTTTTTATCCCGGAAAATTCCCAGAAGTTTCCAGAATAAAACTGCCACCCTCCAAGAATTATCAGGTGTGTCCCAAAACCAATTTGACTTAATGGTATACCCCAAAACAACTTTTCGGTTTTACCGAAACGATTCTGGTGTTGTCTCTCCAAAAGTTTTCCGTTGACTCCGAAACTTTTTCGGTGAATTTCTCTCAGACTCCCTGTCTAGTATTCAGCAGATAGATGACCCTTAAGCGTGTGACCCTATAGGTTCGGTGAAGTATAGACATGAACGGAACACTTTCCGATCAATGATCAACATCGGAGCCGTGGACACCCATATTGACCGCTATACCCACACGAATGAATATTCGAGTGAACCTCCAGTTGCCGTGTGCTACTCCTATTGCTTCGCGATATGTTACAAATACCCGAGGTGAGACATGTTGGCATCCCCGTGGATCAACAACTTGTCCACTAGGCCAGTTACCTCGTTACCGGTATTGTTTTCTTTTCTCATTCCCGCGTTCCGGCATCCCTGTGATCAAATCACATTGTGTCTGGCCGGACGATGATGGATGCCATAACACCGAGAGGGCCTAGAGATATCTCTCCATCGTCGAAGGAGCAAATCCCAATCTTGAGCTATCAAGTTACTTGACATACTTTTCCATGAAACCATAAGCCGCCGTAATAGCCACCCATTACGGATGACGTTAAACAAACCCCAAAGTTCATGAAGCAAGCATGAAGAAACTCGATACTCTCATGGTTTAAGGAATTTTAAAAATGTTAACTATCTCTGTGTTATTAACCATTAACTTGTGACGAAGGTATCTCATAGCACAACATCAATCGGGTCGATTCAACACAAGTGTTCTCCTAACATTATGCCCCCAAAGTTGCCGGCATAGTCATGCCCATAATCAGGAAAACAGAACCATCATGCAACACTTGAGCTAGTCTTAGAGGCCAGACTAGGAATACATTTTACCGTTTATTATTCCACACGTGCATATGAGTCTTCCTCGGAGCCTCGTGTTATTGCAGACTTGAGAACCATAGCAGTTATAGCATGGAACATAAACATAATTATGAACTTGGAGATAAATAATATCATTTAGTATTGCCTCTAGGGCATATCTCCTACAGACTCCCACTTGCACTAGAGTTAATAATCTAGTCAATGCAAAAGCACTTTACACCTATGGCATACCGGCGTAAAATATGCTCCGCTTGTGCTATAGTCTTCGTCTATCGAACCTGACAACTTCAGGGCCATGGGTATCTTTGCATATCCTCACGTGTTCACTCTTTCACAAAATTCATATTTTGTGTGGACTTGGCTTTGTATATGTGTGAATCAGTGGTCGAAACCTGATTCCTCAGACTGAGCTATGGAGCAACTATCTGCAATAGTGTCCCATTGACCAAAGCATTCTTGGAACCATACTAAGTTCATGAATGAACTATATGATTCAACAACTTCTTTGTCGCTTCTAAAGCGTCAACATACTTAGCCTTTGTTATAGAATTCGCCACAGTAACCTGTTTGGAACAATTTCCAACTACCGTGCCACCATATTGTGTATTACACAAAACCCTTAACTTAAATCGAAAATTGCTTGGAGCATTGATGAAGACTGTATCGATGTAACCTTTTACAATGAACTCTTCATGATCTCCGCTTGCGAGAAAACATGTCATCAGTGCCACTATGGCAGTCAATGACCCTTTTTCACTGTTGTCCCAAGATCAGTACTTTGATCACTTTGGTATCTATACTTGCAACAGCTTGGGAGTATCGGACATATCTGGTTATTTTACATACCATGGAATACATGATTAATCCAAACACAAGAGTGTGTGGAATCTCCATCATGTATTTTGCTCATCAATGTTTTGGGACACCGAGTCTTGCAAAACTCTTTCCATGTGACTTCGGCAAGAATCACTCCTTGACGGTTTAATGCTAAACAGTTTTAACATCTTGTCAATATGTATTTTTGGCTTTAGCCTATTAGGAAATTATATCTCGTAGATAATTTTGCCTAATATTGAGGCTACTTAGCCCAAGCACTTCATCGAAAAACTATTTTCATTGAAGTCCTAATTCGTGTCAAGAAATTTATATTATTTCCAATCAACAATGTGTCAAGCACACAAGGTTTTTAGAAATATTATTATGCTCCCACTTACTTTCTTGTAACCACAAGCATCTTCGCTCTCCATTGATGCAATCAAACTCTTTTGACTATTTCATCAAAAAAGAAGATTTCAACTCCATTATGCTCTCTTCTGTCCATCAATGGAACTCTGAAGTTTGCATATTCACTAGCATCGTCTGGACTGACAAAATACTTTGTATTGTATCACATACAAGTCCTAGTTTGTATTTCCATTTCATGGAAATTCTTTTGTCATCCATGTTTCATATCTCAGGATTGAAATATGTATTAATTGCTAGTTTAACCCGATCTGACTTTAAGCATCGCTACGGTGAGACAATCTCATCGTGGTCAACTCCTTGAATTTGTTATTGCAACAAGTTGAGCTTTATGGATAAAACATTTTTATCCGTATTAGTTTATATTTCCAATACAATCCGTTAGACTCTAAGTCTTCCGGAGGATTTATCAAGATTTAAATCTTGAATCATTTTATGGAAACTATCTCGGATTATATTGGCATTTAGCCAATCCCGGAGTTAGGGCCAATCAGCGCTTCCTTGTGTATCGTAGGTATACTATTGTCTAAAAACAATATCTCGTATGCGCTCCTGAGAGGTTTGCACGAGTTGTTCCTACGTGGTTCAGCTGCAAGTTCGACCGAAGTCCATACATCTCATGTAGAGGCTTCCGTATCAGTCGCAGTAGGAAACTCTAGAATCACTTCCAAGGTCTCTTTCCTTTGATCTGGTGACGAAGATACTGTTATCTCGTCGAGTTGCACTATCCTCCCACTCACCTTTTTGTAGGAACCATTTTCTACAAAAACATACCGTTCTTAGTGGAAAAACTTTTTGCCTCGGTATAGTGAGGGAGGAATACCCAATTACTTGGGATAACCTACAAAGTAGCACTTGTCTGATTTGGAATAGGTTTGTAAACATTTTACACAAGCCCCATATTCCAAATGTTAAGAAAAGATATATCATGGTTGGGTGTACCATACCATGGAGTCATTTCAACAGATCTAATGGCGCTCTTTCCAGTGTAAAAGCCGCAATCTCTAAAGCATTACTTTAAAAGGGATAATGGCAAATTGATTTATGTCATCTTTGATCTTACCATGTCATAAATGGTTTGAATACATCTTCACAGACATTTCACTCACAGTGGTGTTCCAGGAGGTGTAAGCTATGAAACTCTTTTCACAACTCATCAGACATTCGCTAAACTTGTAACTCAAATATTCCTTTCCGCAATCTAATTGCAGAAACATAATTTTCTTGTTACAATAATTTCTTCTTCATTTTGAAAACCTTTTGAATAATTTCTAAAGATCCAGACTTACGTCTCATCAAGTAAATTTCCATATATCTACTTGAGTCATTTCTGAAGATAGACAAATCCTCTACTAGCAACAACATTTATCGGACTACACACATCAAGATGTATGATCACCAATAAGTTTGCTGCTCGTTCCTTATGGCCTGTGAACGGTATTTCAGTCACTTCACTTTTCGGACAAAAGTTTGCAAGTGTCAGATGATTCATAATCAAATGTCTTCTAAAATCCATCATTATGGAATTTCTCCAATGTGACCAAATGCAGTGCCACACATGTGTGAAATTCTTTAGTCTTGCGACATTTAGCATCGGTGTTATGGATGTATCATATTACCATCAATATTCATAACATACATCCCATCTTGGATGGAAGCATGGCCCTTCATGTTATTCATAATACCGAACAACAATTGTTCTTTTATGAACAACCCTTTTGCAACAAACATTGTGCAATGGGCTAGAGTGTATAAAACTCTAAAATGAATTAACAGTAAATACATGGGTAATACACCGATGGAAGGTATAGTAACTTTTACTATGTTCCTAGCGCGTATCAAAACCTCATTCCTGGCTAGTCTTTCAGGCCATAGTAGTTCTTGCATCGTGTCGCAACAGAATGCAATTGAGCGGGTATCTTTGTGATCAACTCACAATACCGAAGAATTAGTGATTAACATGTTTAACCATAATTCCCAAGAACTATATCTTTGACCAGCCTTCGATACATCAGAAACTTGTATGACATTCATACATGAGATGGATATTCCAGTCTTCTTTCTTTCTGCCTTTATACTTCTAACAGTTTAACTTTTAGTATTTCTCCTACTCTCAGAAGAAGCACCCAACTTAATAGTGGCGTCAGCCCCGGACTTCCTAGGTGTGTAAGTCACACTAACACCGTTTAGACATTTCCTTTCTCTTTAAGTTGTTGTTTTATTCACCATCATCATATGACAGCGTTCTTCCGGATCCCTCTCTTATCAGTCAAATGCCCAGTAAACACTTTTACTAATATTTTGCAAACAAACATTGCTTTGGATATCTCATATCTTTTAGCCTTTGCCTGTCTCTGAAAATGATTTTCAGATTTCATGAATATCACGTAACTATCCAAACTTTCGAAGTTCGGGTCTTAACTGGTAGGCCATCTTGCCAATCACATCATTATGTGACTCTTGTTCATCTTTTGATTGCACTAGAGATTAAACAATTTAATTTTTTAGCGCGCTCCCACTCAAATAAATATCTCTCATAATTAATTGTGAATGATTCAAGACCCAAGTTTTGATTGTTCGCCACGATGGTAGCATCACAGATGACGAAAATCTCAACCGGTAGGCCAGCTTGCCATTCACATCTTTATGTGATTCTTGTTCATCTTTCGATGCATGTGTTTCGATCTCAGGACTTTCCTGCCTGAACGTCAAGACAACCAAGTGATCTTGCAGTGAGGTCTGACCTCACCCACCTTACACTTTCCAGTCGTTTGTGGCCATGGTAGCATGTGGCACCCCGAAAGGATACATGCTGTGACGGTGCTACACTTGGGAGAACACTAGCTACTTGATATTTTAAGTGAGAGATCACCCTAATAAAAGCGACTACCGCACAATCAAGAAGGATGCATCAAGAGGGATAAACATCTTAGGCAATTCATAATAGCATGATATGGTATAGCCCTTTCTGATGGAGAAGTCTTTCATTTCTTCGTCTTCGGCATTTGCGTCGGTGTTCACCTTCGCGAAGATTGCCACCACCTTGTTGATGCACCAGATAATATTGCTATCTCTATAGCTAATAAAATAAGTGCATTACTTAAGGTTGACACACAGGTCATTTAAAGTGACAATCATATGGCTCCAGCCATCATGCCGAATCATGATACATAGGTCATGTTAATATTACATCATATAGTCATCTCATACATAATCAAATTAATATGAGCATTGCTATACGGCATCACATGCACATGCAAACCATCCTGCAAAACGAAGTTAGACACCTCTAATCAGTTCATGCAAAAATTTATTTTACGTGGCTTCTAAGGTTTCGAAACAAACCGAAGCTACCAACGTTCATCATCAAGCATGATTATCCAAGTCGGTAGATTAACATTGCGGGGTGTATGAAACACGAGATAATAAAATCTCGAGCCCCATACTGAACTTCGTCATACACATGACACCCGTGCAGATCATATTCGCAGTATCCTTTCGTCTGCGAAACATCCATCTTTCTTTAACTATGGTGGAACCCAAAGAACTGTTAGCACGTCGTTGATCTGTCAATCAGCATACTCAGGAGCAGCATGAAAGGATCGTGGATTGCCAGAACTTTGTGAGATTCCACCATGCCATCAAGATCAGGACTATGCAAATTCAAGGGAAGCAGCAGGAACATCGGGTAACAGATTTCATCTGCTACCCACACAAATAATTTTCAGTAATAGAACTCATCTAGTACTTAATTATATTGTGCAACACCAATACATCTCTATGTATTCTGACCTACGCACCAGCCCACGACCACTATGGAGACTGCATACAAGGTTTGATCTTTTCGTTGTCGACTCGTAGCGTAGCGGAAGTAGAGTCGATGACGATCGGCGGTGCAGATCCCCGCAGCTAAGATTTACAACCTCCCAACCGCGAGGATGTACTCCCTCGTCTGCCCCCCGGACAGCTGTAACACCCCAAAAATTTAACCATATTTTTAATAAGTAAAAATTGGCTAGAAATAAAATTTTAAATTATATTGGGTGTTTTATTAATTTTAGAGTATTTTCTTTTTCTGTTTTCCAAAATTCTTCCCTCCATATAGAAATTTTTGGAAATAATATTGTGGCTTTGGTAGTTTTCTCAAATCGTGTCATTTATATTTTTATAACAGTAGGAATTATTTTCATAATAAAAGCTTGCCCAAAGATTATCTTTTTATGGTATTTTTTCAAACTCTAGAATGTTTCGGTTGCACTAGAACTAATTCAAATAATTGCTTTTGGTGTTTAAAATTTTCTTGTGATTTATATATGATGGTTTTATTTTCACAAATATTGTGAAAAGTTTCATACTTTAAATTATTATGGAATTGGTTTTTCTTTAATTGTCTAGTTCATTTCCTTTTTGAAATTTGGGGTCCTTTTAGACCCAAATTTTATTTTCAAAAATGTTCTCAAACACCTCCCCTGCCCTGTGGCAGAATCCCTACCCATCCTACCCACACAACTATTTCTTTTATTAATCAAATTATTTCTAAACCCAATTTTTCCAACAATTATTGATTCTTGTGGAATTACAAAGGAACTATAATCTCCTTAGCACTTCTCGCCTCACAAATCCTACCACACCAAAACATCAGTACCCTCATTCAATTTCTTCAAAAACACTCAGGTCCATAGTTCAAATAATTCAAATTCCATTTGAATGAAATTTGGACCAGATTCATATTCCTTGCTCAAAATCCAATCTCTCCTACTCCAACAATTCTGAAATTTTTATAGCATCTTAGAACTGCATCAGAGAACCTCCACAGAAAGTTTCAAAATTTTCAAAAATACCTAGATAGCTTTGGCATTCCATGGAAGACCTTCATTGCACTGGATTGGGTTTGGGTTGGATTCAGAAGAAACTGGTGCCGTGCCATCCACTCCTCCTCATCTTCATTGCTCACCGTCCTGGCATCGCCCTGGCCCGCCCGTCCGCCGCTCAGCACCGGACAGCGAGGCACCAGACCGGTGCAACGGCCGCCGACCACCACAATGGCGTATCGTGTGGTCACTTCGGCCACCGGCGGAAACTAACTGACTCTGCACCGTCCAGCGCCGTCCAAATCCTCCTCTGCCTCCATGCACCCTCCACATCGCCTGAGCACCGTCCACACCGACCAGAGCCCCGCCTGTCAGCCACCGGAGATGAGCGCCGTCCGCCATGGCCGTACGGGATCGCCACTGTGGAGAAGACGGTGAAGCTCGAAACCGAGCATGCTGGCGCGTCAAGAAAGCTCCACCGGCCACACCTAATCCTGCCGACCACGCCCACCGTCCCCATCTACCACCACCGACCATTGTAACTCCGTTGTGATCAGCTCCGCCCCGGCCAACCTCGCCCGCCTATATAAAAGCCGCCCCGGGCCTCGTTTCGAACTCACCCCACCTCCACCCATCCGCAATCACACTCTAGAGGGATCGAACGTCCTCGGGGAGGTCTTCTTCCTCAACTCCGGCCGCCCGATCTGCCGCAGCTTCCGGGAAGCATCCGATGCCGTTCGACCACCTCCACCTCCCAAAATCCCCCAGTATCCTCTTGTCTTCCCCGAAAGCCACCACGGGCAGCCAAACGGCCGGGAGAGGCTGTCTTCCTCCTCTCCGGCTACCCCGACCGCCACGGCCTTCCAGTTGATTCCGGCACCACCCGTACCTCTCCTTCCCATTTCCCTTCACCAACAGCCTCCTGGAGCATCCGCTGATCCATCCTCGTCGTTATTTTCACTGGAGATGACCCATGGGCAAAAGCCCCAACTCGCCGCCGCCGGAGCCTTTCGGGGAACCTCACCGCCGACAACCCCATGCTTCCCGGCGACCACGGCGGGTACCTAGAGTATCGCCTCGACCCCGTGGTTCCACCCATGTGCTCGGCTTCCCAAACGGCGCCGCCGTTTGCCGGGGATCGCCGCCGGAGCCTCGCCTCTGCCTCTGTCCAGGCGCTCGCATGGGGGAAGACAAACTCGACAGGTGGGTCCCACCTGTTGGCGAGTCACCGCTTCGCCCGCGCGGCTGTGTGTCTGGGCTCGGTCCAACGACGCCGGCAACTAAACCACACTCAGGGCGTTTCCCTGTATTTTTTCTGTTTTCTCTTTTTCAGTAAATTTCAAATAATTCCACAGACATCAATTCTAATCCAAATTTGATGATTCAAATTTATAAATACTGATAAAATCATGTTATATTAATCTAGATAGGGTGAACATTTTCTCCTAAGCTCTGTTTCTACTGTATCTATTAAATAGTCATATTCTTCATTTATTCCAGCTTAGAAACTCTCTAGGAAAATCATATGAACTCCAAATAAATTGATTCTTTTCCTGTTATTCCTAATTTTTCATCTAGTTTATTTTAGAATTTATTTCAAAAATTTCTAGACAACTTTTTAGCACTGTTTTTGTTTTATATGGTAATTGCAATATTTTGAAAATAGGCTAATGGAGGGAAGATGATTTCTTGCAAAAATTTGAAGTAAGCCAGCTGCTCTACATGCTCAAGGCAAGCATCTTGAACACTTGATATGGTGAATTGCATGGTTATATTGTTTGCAAGAATAAATGAAGTCATACATAGGTTGAGTTCGAATAAAAATTTGCATGCTTGTAGTGATGGCATGTTTCCTCATACCATGCATCGTGTGTTGTCATGACTAACTTGCAGGTGTAGGTATAAGTAAAATACAGTACCGGCAGAAGGGTGACCACGTTGTAGCGTGATCATGCCTTGTTTGTTATGCATGTTGGAGCATGCAAGGGTTGTGGCCCTGTTTGGAATTGCTGTTGAAAGAATACTTGGTTGTGCTAACCCCTGCAGGAAATACTTAAGCCTCCTAAGTCGACCATAGATTGAGTCTTATTCCGGTAACCCCCATACTTGATTCTTGCTGCCACTTGTCCCTGCCACAGGTGGGGTTTGGTTTAGTAAGTTGTTAACCCCTTTCCGTGCACACACCACATAGAGGGCTACGATGAGGGTTTCCACGTCATGGACTAAATCCGGTCATCGAGTCAGGGGGCATGGGTGTATCCGGTTGTGACCGAGAGGGGGGCACCCCTTGGAATCCGCGCGTATTAATAGTGATCCCATGCTACTCGAGATTGTTGTCTCCCCGAATTAGTTTTTCTGGAACGATGCTTTGGGTGATTCCTTGCATCCGGACGGTTAATCTGGTGTGTGCTGGTCAGGTGTGTTTTCAACCCAAAGACGATAATGGGAATTATTCAGTGTCACGGTACTGACTAAAGAAATCCTATACTTGTGGGTAAAGAGTACACCCTCTGCAGAGTTTAAACCTATTCGAATAGCCGTGTCCGCGGTTAAGGACTACAGTCTGGGTTGGGCAAGTGTCGGTCTTAGTGTCGGTCTTCGGAGGAAAATAATTAAATTGAGCCTGAATTATTTTGCAGGATAATTATTGTCACCCTGATGTTACCATGAATATTTTTTCTATGCATATTAATATTATTGTGGTTATGCATATTATTGTGGACTAACCCGTTTCCCTTATTTTATTTTCCTGAGTGTCTCAGAGGCTGGCTAGACTACCCCGGGCATTCGGTTTTATTTTCAAGACCTCTCCGTGGCGTCCCTCGAGTTCTCAGGCGGTCTATCATGCCACTACTCTTGTGGACACCCGATTGGCATTTCTTTTCAAGACCCCACCGTGGCATCCCTCGAGTTCTCAGGCGGTCTATCACGCCACTACTCTTGTGGATACCCGATTGGCATTTCTTTTCAAGACCGACCGTGGCGTCACTTTTTGACACCCGACTGGCATTTCTTTTCAAGACCTCTCCGTGGCGTCCCTCGAGTTCTCTGGCGGTCTGTCACACCACTACTCTTGTGGACACCCGATTGGCATTTCTCTTACCTTTCCTTGTTTTATGACTAACAAGTTATATTATGTCTCTTTTTGCACCATATCACTGTTGCCATGCCATGTTTTAAATTTTTAGTCAGCATGAGCATAGCATTTAATCCAACATGAGCATATGCATTCAGTATATCTTGTGTTCATAATGTTTGCGAGTACATTCAAACGTACTCACAGGCTTGTCCCTGGCTATTTACCTGGCCAGGTCAGGAGTTCTACAAGGAATACCACAGCGACGTCCGTGCGGAGCCTAGGATGGCAACCATGCGGGATAGGAATTATCCAGGTCAGCCGTTCCTGTGGGAATGGAGCCCCATCGACGTTGGAGAACCACGAGTCACTTCCGTCATCCATCGCCAAAATCATTGTTGTATCATTAGACCTTCATGGTCTTGTATCCAATTCTTGTAATTGCTTGGTAATATGTAACAAGGACGTGTCCACCAGTAACGGTAATCCTGGGCTGGTGATGACACGAGGGGTTAATTTTTGGGATATTTGTGTCCCCGAAATCCGTCCCTGAAAACAGCCCTCCGGGAGGCGGTCAGACAGTCCCTCGGACGGTGTCACGGACAGCCCTTCGGGAGGACCCTCGAAACTCAGACAGTCACTCGGACAGCCCTTCGGGAGGCACTCTGAAACTAAAACCGAAACTACGATCTCTCTACAGAGTTGAACGCTTACGGTATGATCTATCCGGCAGGGCTTCGCCGTCCAGAACTAGTTCCCACCTGAACCCAGACAGCCTTTCCGCTCTACGAAACTATTTCGCTGGGAGGGAGAGAGAACCTAGACAAGTCTATGGCATGTGTATGAGAGCAAGGGATGACTGTTTGGGCAGCCCCCTCCACTCCTTTTATAGGAAAACCAAGGGGTAGAGTTGGCACAAAAATATTAAAAATACCCACTCTTTATGTCACACATAAAGGGCATAAAGGGAAAAATGGATGCCATGTGGAGCTCCATGGAGGAGCTCCACCCTTGGCTGGCCACCCTCATGCCCCCCCCCCCCCCCCCCCCCCCCAAAGGGGGTTCCTTGGTCCCTAAGTCCTTCTAGAAGCCTTTTTGCAAAAGGACTAAAAGGTGGCTTTCAAATAAAGTAATCATAAAGTGATTTTCACTATTCATGGAGACAATTTTCCACGACCGTTAAATACAAAAATATTTATGTGGGTCTTAGAACAATTCCAGTGCCCAATAAAATGATTTTGGATTCGTTCCGAAACAATTCCGGATTAGTGATTTTCATCTGCGAAAAGCAACCAAACCAGTTCCGGCAGCTCCGGAACATTTCTGGTTTTTATCCGGGAAAATTCCCAGAAGTTTCTAGAATAAAACTGGCACCCTCCAAGAATTATCAGGCGTGTCCCGAAACCAAGTTGACTGAATGGTATACCCCGAAACAACTTTTCGGTTTTACCGAAACTATTCCGGTGTTCTCTCTCCGGAACTTTTCCGTTGACTCCGAAACTTTTTTGGTGAATTTCTCTCAGACTCCCTGTCTAGTATTCAGCAGATAGATGACCCTTAAGCATGTGACCATATAGGTTCGGTGAAGTATAGACATGACCGGAACACTTTACGATCAATGATCAACATCGGAACCGTGGACACCCATATTGACCCCTACCTACACGAATGAATATTCGAGTGAACCTCCAGTTGCATTGTGCTATTCCTGTTGCTTCTCGATATGTTACAAATACCCGAGGTGAGAACTGTTGGCATCCCCGTGGATCAACAACTTGTCCACTATGCCAGTTACCTCGTTACCGGTATTGTTCTCTTTTCTCGTTCCCGCGTTCCGCCATCCCTGTGATCAAATCACGTTGTGCCTGGCCAGACGATGATGGATGCCGTAACACCGAGAGGGCCCAGAGATATCTCTCCATCGTCGGAGGAGCAAATCCCAATCTTGAGCTATCAAGTTACTTGACATACTTTTTCATGAACCCGTAAGCCGCCGTAATAGCCACCCATTTATGGATGACGTTTAACAAACCCCAAAGTTCATGAAGCAAGCATGAAGAAACTCGCTACTCTCATGGTCTAAGGAATTATGCAAATGTTAACTATCTCAGTGTTATTAACCATTAACTTGTGACGAAGGTATCTCATAGCATAACATCAATCGGGTCGATTCAACACAAGTGTTCTCCTAACATTATGCCCCCAAAGTTGCCGGCATAGTTATGCCCATGATCAGGAAAACAGAACCATCATGCAACACTTGAGCTAGTCTTAGAGGCCAGACTAGGAATACATTTTACCGTTTATTATTCCACACGTGCATATGAGTCTTCCTCGGAGCCTCGTGTTATTACAGACTCGAGAACTTGGGGATAAATAATATGATTTATTATTGCCTCTAGGGCATATCTCCTACAATTTGCGATGCTGCTGCGCTGCCAACGTGGCGACAAGACCATGCTATCCACTGCAGCTCCACCGAGACGTTGTGCCTCTCCTACGAAGCACCAAGTGGCGGCTGCCTAAGTTTGGATCAATGGCCTCAAGAGCACGTCGGCAGTACGATAAACGGGGAAAGAAGAAGGCGCAGGAGAGAGGCGGGTCAAAGCCTCCAGGAGCGCGCGCCGTGGTGAAAGTGTTTTTTTTATTACATCAGTTAGCTACTCTGCTATGCTAGCTAGGTAGCGTCCCAAGCAAGTTCCTTGGTCGCTTGATCCATCACATCACCCTCTGAGACTGCTGCCACGCATCCACATCGATCATATTCATCCATCTCATTCTTCATTCTCTTTTGTTAGAAAATCTGGCCCGGAAGGACCTACGCGCGCTGCTCGATTTCAGTAGATATTAAGTACAGTACAACCCACAGAACCACATGAGGGGGGAGAGAGCGATGGTTGTCGAGGAGAGGGAGAGAGAGCGGTGTTGAGTGTTTTTTTTTACGTACGCACTGCTATGCTAGCTAGGTAACGTCCCAAGGAAGTTCCTTTGTTGCTTTCTCCATCATATCACCCTCTGAGACTTTGCTGCCATGCATCCACATCAATCATATTCATCTATCTCATATGCAGGATGCATACAACGGGCCGTGTATGCAAATCTTGTTCACAGAGACTTTGGAGGCCATGGTATTTTAACCCAACGTCCAGGAGATCATGCATTCGCAATGCCCGAAACCATCTCACGATGTCACAACTTAATTGACACAGGTGCAAATTTTCCGCAATTACATCTTTTTTTTAATTACATTTTTTGCGGGTAGTTTTAAAAAAAAATTACTTGCCTGAGCTGATTTTAAAAAGAAACATGCAGGAGAAACTACTTGTTCCATTAGAAGAAAAGGAATAATTTTAATGCATGAGAACTTAAAATTTTGTGTGATGCATTCACCCGCATAGATGATCTAATACGACATATACACCCTCCATTCACCGGCTTCTAAATTAATGTTTGTATGAACAATTATGAAAATAATTACAAAAATATATATTATGAGACTAGTTAAAATAATATAATGGTACAGTTATTTCCTAACAAATGTATGTATTATTTAGCTTGCAGAGATAGAGAAGTTTGACGGTACATGTTCTAAGAAGTCATATATATAATTTGGAACGTAGTTAGTATGCAATAGGCGTGTTGAAACCTTGACAAATAAGCATCTGTTTAGAGACCTGACTTTTTATGCATGCCATATATAAAATGTACGATCGAGCAATGCTCACAATCGCGAGAGAAAGTGACATGACAAAGTTAGTTAAACTTAAGCCAAAACTGCTACTGTACATGTATGTGCATGCGTGCACATATATATGACCAGGGGGAACACAAAATGTTATTAGAAAAACGAAATCTAATTTTTGTCGTTCATATTCTATTTGATATAGCTGACCCACATATGCCATGTGGTGGTTATTCGATTGTTACCTGAGACTAAAGGCTCTATTTGCGGTTTGATGAATTATATTGTGTTGTGCTTATTATTTTATAATTAGATATAGAAAATTAGTCAAAAAAAGTAGGCACAAGTGGGTTAAACAAATAATAAAATAGGTAAAAACTAGTTAGACAATCGGGATTATCATAATCCGCCCAAATGACAAACGTAGCCTAAATTTGGTTCAACTTCAATAACAGATTTACTCCGTCCTCTAACTTTCGGATCTAGATATATTTGGATCCTATCCTACTTAAAGTGCATAGATACATGCATGTCATTAGTTGCACACATATGGCAGCCTAGTCGGCATCACAAACAAAAAAGTTCAACAATACAGGAAAATTTCTATAAAAACAGAAAATTAACTCAAAGAAAAACAAGGAAAAAATTGATGAAAGAACTTAATTTTCTAAAATAGAGGACTAACCAAGCATACTGTATTTCAAGGAAAAATTATTGAACTTAGAAAAGTCAAAAGTATTAAAATCATTTTTGAATCATTAGTAACATTTATGGAATATTCTAAATTTCATTAGTTGTTTTTCCTTCCATTCCATTTTTTATGAATTTAAATAAATGTGTACATTACTTAAAATACTCAATAGTTGTATAAAGTATCTATTTAAAAAATTCTATCTTTTTAAATCTATTTTAAACAAATTCTAACATTCCATAAATTTTCTTAAATTATTTGAGTTTTTAGATTTTTGTCATCAAATTTCTTGATATATTTTACCTTGTTTTGAAAATTTTGAATTGTTTTCAAATATGTTGACCAGGTTGTCGCGTGTATGAAACGAATGCCACGTCATTGTCAAAACCACTTAAAGTGGAGTGAGGGAAAGTGGTTTACCTATCAGGCACTAGTGCCCCCCCCCCCCCCCCCCCCCTTGCCAGTGAGGGAAGCGGTTTGATGAATTATGTTGTTTGTTTGCTAATTATTTATAATTAGATATAGAAAATTAGTCACAAAAAGTAGGCACAAGTGGGTTAACAATATAAAATAGGTAAAAACTAGTTAGACAATCGGGATTATCATAATCCGCCCAAATGACAAACGTAGCCTAAATTTGGTTCAACTTCAATAACAGATTTACTCCGTCCTCTAACTTTCGGATCTAGATATATTTGGATCCTATCCTACTTAAAGTGCATAGATACATGCATGTCATTAGTTGCACACATATGGCAGCCTAGTCGGCATCACAAACAAAAAAGTTCAACAATACAGGAAACTTTCTATAAAAACAGACAATTAACTCAAAGAAAAACAAGGAAAAAATTGATGAAAGAACTTAATTTTCTAAAATAGATGACTAACCAAGCATACTGTATTTCAAGGAAAAATTATTGAACTTAGAAAAGTCAAAGGTATTAAAATCATTTTTGAATCATTAGTAACATTTATGGAATATTCTAAATTTCATTCGTTGTTTTTCCTTCCATTCCATTTTTTATGAATTTAAATAAATGTGTACTTTACTTAAAATACTCAATAGTTGTATAAAGTATCTATTTAAAAAATTCTATCTTTTTAAATCTATTTTAAACAAATTCTAACATTCCATAAATTTTCTTAAATTATCTGAGTTTTTAGTTTTTTGTCATCAAATTTCTAGATATATTTTACATTGTTTTGAAAATTTTGAATTGTTTTCAAATATGTTGACCAGGTTGTCGCGTGTATGAAACTAATGCCACGTCATTGTCAAAACCACTTAAAGTGGAGTGAGGCAAAGTGGTTTACCTATCAGGCACTGTGCCCCCCCCCCCCCCCCCCCCCCCCCCCCCCCCCCCCCCCCCCCCCCCCCCCGCCCCTTGCCAGTGAGGAAAGCGGTTTGATGAATTAGTTGTGTTTGTGCTTATTATTTTATAATTAGATATAGAAAATTAGTCACAAAAAGTAGGCACAGTGGTGTTGTTGCGTTTTTTTAAACAAATAATAAAATAGGTAAAAACAAGTTAGACAATCAGGATTATCATAATCCGCCCAAATGACAAACGTAGCCTAAATTTGGTTCAACTTCAATAACAGATTTACTCCGTCCACTAACTTTCGAATCTAGATATATTTGGATCCTATCCTACTTAAAGTGCATAGATACATGCATGTCATTAGTTGCACACATATGGCAGCCTAGTCGGCATCACAAACAAAAAAGTTCAACAATACAGGAAAATTTCTATAAAAATAGAAAATTAACTCAAAGAAAAACAAGGAAAAATTGATGAAAGAACTTAATTTTCTAAAATAGAGGACTAACCAAGCATACTGTATTTCAAGGAAAAATTATTGAACTTAGAAAAGTCAAAAGTATTAAAATCATTAGTAACATTTGTGGAATATTCTAAATTTCATTCGTTGTTTTTCCTTCCATTACATTTTTTATGAATTTAAATAAATGTGTACTTTACTTAAAATACTCAATAGTTGTATAAAGTATCTATTTAAAAAATTCTATCTTTTTAAATCTATTTTAAACAAATTCTAACATTCCATAAATTTTCTCAAATTATCTGAGTTTTTGGTTTTTTGTCATCAAATTTCTTGACATATTTTACCTTGTTTTGAAAATTTTGAATTGTTTTCAAATATGTTGACCAGGTTGTCGCGTGTATGAAACTAATGCCACGTCATTGTCAAAACCACTTAAAGTGGAGTGAGGGAAACTGGTTTACCTATCAGGCACTAGTGCCCCCCCCCCCCTTGCCAGTGAGGGAAAGCGGTTTGATGAATTATGTTGTGTTGTGCTAATTATTTTATAATTAGATATAGAAAATTAGTCACAAAAAGTAGGCACAAGTGGGTTAAACAAATAATAAAATAGGTAAAAACTAGTTAGACAATCGGGATTATCATAATCCGCCCAAATGACAAACGTAGCCTAAATTTGGTTCAACTTCAATAACAGATTTACTCCGTCCTCTAACTTTCGGATCTAGATATATTTGGATCCTATCCTACTTAAAGTGCATAGATACATGCATGTCATTAGTTGCACACATATGGCAGCCTAGTCGGCATCACAAACAAAAAAGTTCAACAATACAGGAAAATTTCTGTAAAAACAGAAAATTAACTCAAAGAAAAACAAGGAAAAATTGATGAAAGAACTTAATTTTCTAAAATAGAGGACTAACCAAGCATATTGTATTTCAAGGAAAAATTATTGAACTTAGAAAAGTCAAAAAGTATTAAAATCATTTTTGAATCATTAGTAACATTTATGGAATATTCTAAATTTCATTCGTTGTTTTTCCTTCCATTCCATTTTTTATGAATTTAAATAAATGTGTACTTTACTTAAAATACTCAATAGTTGTATAAAGTATCTATTTAAAAAATTCTATCTTTTTAAATCTATTTTAAACAAATTCTAACATTCCATAAATTTTCTCAAATTATCTGAGTTTTTGGTTTTTTGTCATCAAATTTCTTGACATATTTTACCTTGTTTTGAAAATTTTGAATTGTTTTCAAATATGTTGACCAGGTTGTCGCGTGTATGAAACTAATGCCACGTCATTGTCAAAACCACTTAAAGTGGAGTGAGGGAAACTGGTTTACCTATCAGGCACTAGTGCCCCCCCCCCCCTTGCCAGTGAGGGAAAGCGGTTTGATGAATTATGTTGTGTTGTGCTTATTATTTTATAATTAGATATAGAAAATTAGTCACAAAAAGTAGGCACAAGTGGGTTAAACAAATAATAAAATAGGTAAAAACAAGTTAGACAATCGGGATTATCATAATCCGCCTCAATGACAAACGTAGCCTAAATTTGGTTCAACTTCAATAACAGATTTACTCCGTCCTCTAACTTTCGGATCTAGATATATTTGGATCCTATCCTACTTAAAGTGCATAGATACATGCATGTCATTAGTTGCACACATATGGCAGCCTAGTCGCCATCACAAACAAAAAAGTTCAACAATACAGGAAAAAAGGGTAAAGGTTAGAAAATTTCTATAAAAACCGAAAATTAACTCAAAGAAAAATAAGGAAAAAAATTGATGAAAGAACTTAATTTTCTAAAATAGAGGACTAACGAAGCATACTGTATTTCAAGGAAAAATTACTGAACTTAGAAAAGTCAAAAGTATTAAAATCATTAGTAACATTTATGGAATATTCTAAATTTCATTCGTTGTTTTTCCTTCCATTCCATTTTTTATTAATTTAAATAAATGCGTACTTTACCTAAAATACTCAATAGTTGTATAAAGTATCTATTTAAAAAATTCTATCTTTTTAAATCTATTTTAAACAAATTCTAACATTCCATAAATTTTCTTAAATTGTCTGAGTTTTTAGTTTTTTGTCATCAAATTTCTTGATATATTTTACCTTGTTTTGAAAATTTTGAATTGTTTTCAGATATGTTGACCAGGTTGTCGCGTGTATGAAACTAATGCCATGTCATTGTCAAAACCACTTAAAGTGGAGTGAGGGAAAGTGGTTTACCTGTCAGGCACTATGCCCCCCCCCCCCCCCCCCCCCCACACACACACCACCACCACCACCATCACTGTCGCCAGCTCGCTGGATTCTTCGGTCGGTCTCCCGGCCCCTCCCTCGTATTTCTCTGCATTGTTCTTTTGTTCCTCCTCCCGCTTCTTCTTCTTCTTCTTCCTCTCTGGTTCGAAACTACAGTACCAGACTGGACATCATGCGAACGTCCGTCCGTAAGACAAGAGAGCGGACGTTCGTCCATTAGGGGTGGAAAGATGCAGGTAAGTGGGAAAGGACCAGCTTGACAAGCCCTATTCCTCCCACTATCTCCCTCTCATAAGTGCTACCATGTCCTTGTCCCCTTGTCCTTTTCCTTTCTCTCCTCTCTCCAAATAAGGAGGATAGCTAGAGATCGGGACGGTAGAGAGGCAAAGGCAGTTCTCCTTGCAGAGAGATGGATGGAGGGCCGTAAATGTCCTCCTCTGCGTTGCAATAAGCTGCCCACAGTTGGCGCCAACAGTGGGCGGAGCTCCAAATAAATGCAGGTCGATTATTTCGTCCTACACATCCGCCTCACCCTCAACCTCACTCTCTCACCGTAGATAGCCATCACATCCACCATGAAAAAGACACACGCACTTAACATGCACCACGGCAACGGCAGGAGCAGCAGCGTACCTAAAAACAAACATCCCATATCCATCTCTGCCAAATTATGCTCCATTATCACTCACCTAGCTAGCTACCTAGCTAGTAGCTAGCTCATGAATGAGAGAGAATTTTAGACAGAGATGAGGGCTGTGTGAGCGTGTGCAGTGCTCCTGCAAGCTGGCTGTGTGCGTGGCTAAGCTAGGAGTTAGACTAGTGATAGTAGAACTTGACAAGAAAAGACGGGGGAGAGCACTAAACCACCATGGATATGGAGGGGGCCAACGCGGCCGCCACTGCTGCGCGAGAAGGCGACCTCGCCAACGTCGTGGCCCGTGCCAACGCAAAGGAGTCGTCCACCGGCGCCCATCACCAACCACCACCACCACCGCCTCCCCCTCCCGCGGCAGCTCACGTCATGATCCATTACGAGGAGGAGCGACAGTGGCCTACGAGCTTCGCTTGCGGCAGCGGCGAGGTTACGTTCGAGGCGCCGCCATCGACGGTCGTCGTCGATCCGTACCTGCTGGCGGCGACCGGCGGCCACAGGTTGCCGCAGCACCAGCAACTGTTGGCTTTCCCGATCTCTGAGCACGCGTGCTTCGGCGCCTCCGCCGATGCGGACGGCGACAACGCCATGAGGATCTCGCCACCACCTCCGGCTCCTCATCATCAGATGATCACGAGGTTATTAATCCTTAATTCCCCTTGGATCCATCTTAATTTCTTTCCTAGCTAAGAGACGACCTGGCGTGTTCTTTGTTACTTCAGTACTTTGCCGTTGCTCCTCTTTACTAATTAATTTCCCTCTTCCCCTACAATTTCATTAGTTCATGCATGTACATATCTAATTATCTGTAGTTCTTTATATCTATGTATTTCCATTGATTCGTTTTAGCATTATTTTTAAGTACATTAAATGAATAATTAAATACTTCGTACTATCTGTGAAACTGAGTCATCTGTGTCAGCTACCTGAGTTAAAAAAAATTGCGCGAATTATTTGTTACCTGAGTTAATTTAACAGTTGATATAGTTTTTGTTCCTGAGATTTGATCCATGGATAGCGGCATGCTAGTTATTTTTTTCACGATGTGTTTCCCCTGGATTATTAATCAGGCTTCTTCCAATCGTTTCATGATGTTTACTGGAAGATTATTTAATTGTTCTTCAAAAGCTCTAACTATTCTGCCACTCACTACATTAAGTTATTGCGGCGCGCCTTGCGCGCATATACCATACTGCAGAAAGAACGATCTGAGGAAGGTGGTGTGCATCCCGGCGCCACCGGCGACGAGCAACCGTGCAGGCCGGGGAGGAGAGGTGATTCCATCTGATCTATGGGCATGGAGAAAGTATGGCCAGAAACCCATCAAGGGCTCTCCATATCCAAGGTACTATTATTTTCATGATCCAATTGAAATTTATTAACATCTGATGTCTTAGTTTGATATGGTCTATGGTTAATTAGATTCCTCACATTAATTATTCTCGTTTGGTTTGATTTCAGTAGGTGGTTACAATTAAGTTGATTGGTCATATAAATTTGAACGAACTTACTGTTTTTCAGTCAACTAGAATTTGCGTCAAGTTTTCCACATTTGGATCGACTTGGAAATTTATGATCTGGCCTAAGGAAAAACAGCGACACCTCAGCGTCTTCACCCGTAAATTTGTGCAGACACCACAATATTGATTTAGTGTTTGTTGCGTTCACCCATCGCTAGACTTAGGGCAACGTGAGTGGTAGTGTTTCAATGTTAGGGAAGGAGTGTTAAGGAGCATCAGGATGATTTTGGGGCGGTGCGGTGCATGAATCCATCGACAATGAGGTGGGGGACAAGGTGAAAGTGGAGGTGGAGAGTAGCGGGGAATGCCACACCCTCTTGGCACCTTGTGAACAGTACTAGGGATGGGGTGGAGGTGCATGTTGAGGGGGGAGGATACCTGGATGTTAGGGGGTAGGGTTTGGGTTTAGATTTTACGATGGGGTGGGATTGTAACATGAGCGAGAGAGGATGTTAGAATGGTACAGCATGATGGATATGTTGAAAAGCGACAAAAACATGTGTGGTTGGGGGGTGGGGGGGGGGGGGGGGGTTTGGCGATACTAACTTCTCGGTGTCCGGTCAAAGAGCCAGCGAAACGAGGAGAACTAGAGTGCATTTGAAGTGTGCCGTAGGGCGTGAGTATAAATATTGACATTGGAGGGGCGAGGGCTTGTGTCAGTTTTAGATCCAAAAGATATGGAAAGGAAGACATTGATCAAAAAAGACAAGTCATAAAAGATAGATGGCCATAAATTAAGAATGATGATACTATTTAGCAGGAACAACCAGTCATGGGTCCCTGTTTAATCCTAACAAGTATGTACGGAGAAAATAAGTTTACATGAAGGTTAAACATTTATTTATTTATTTTAATTTGATTCAATCTTATAAATCAATGACCCATTCATTGTAATTCAACAAGGTATGTTTTGTTTTCGAATTTGGGCCTTCGCAGGAGAATGTTTGGTTAGTTGAGGAGTTGTTTCATTATTCAATTGGCTTGTTTATGCATGTTACTCTATTTGGTTCACACAAAAAACTCGTTTGCAGCTTAAGGATTATGTTTTGTAATTAACTTGGTCCACTTAGAAATAGCAATTTCCCAAGTATCAGAAAAAAATTCTCACAATTACTAATCTGTTAATCCATATACATGATGCTGGATATATTCGGTGCATGCATACAGGGGTTACTACAGATGCAGCAGCTCCAAGGGATGCATGGCCCGGAAGCAGGTGGAGCGCAGCCGCAGCGACCCCAACATGCTGGTCATCACATACACGGCCGAGCACAACCACCCATGGCCCATGCAGCGCAACGTCCTCGCTGGATACGCTCGCGCTCATACGCACGCCACCGCCAACAAGCAGCACAAGATCAGCAGCAGTACCACCACCGGTAATGTCGCGAGTCGTCCATCTTCCAGCAACAATTTTCATCTCGAGCAGATGGTCAATGCGATTGGCAGCGACCAGCCGGGAAATTACGCAATGCCGGCGGCCGGAGATGGTGCCACCGGCGGTCTGATGTTTGAAGCCTGCAACGGCGGCGTCGAGCCTGACGAAGTTTTTGCAGAGCTGGAGGAGTTGGAGCTACCTAATAATAATTCCATGATGATCGGTGCAAACGTTTACGGATCCTTGGGGTAAGTAGTAATTACGAGTGGCACAAGTTCTAATCAATCGATCAGGGTGGGTGTGATACATATATGCTCGATTAAAATGATCATATATATCTTAAAAACATACAGATTTTTCCTTTATTGGTACAACAGGATAACTAATATATTTGTTTGCGCCAATATATGATGATAAAAATAAAAATGTGTATGTTTCACGAGATAATTAATGAGGAGATACATGAATTATGCCTACTCCTATTATCAATTAATTTTTCATATTTCCCGCAAAAAAATTAAGTTATCATATTATTAATTGATAGTACTACAAACTTTATATCTCTTTAAGTATTATATCTAGTGATATCAATTTGAAGTTTTCGATGCTACCAATTCTTTCTTTGTGGATGATCAAACGAAATGCCTGACACAAGAGAAAAAATACTTAGATTTTGGATCGGCGGTAGTACGTATATTCGTGATCAGAGGAGGAATGGTTGACTGACTTAAATTTTGGGAGGATGTACCCTGACCTGAATGCCTCTTTCATATATGTATGGAGCACTTTTTTTTGCATTTTTTTAATTTTGCTTCAAAATTCTATTTGATCTCATTATATTATTTTAAATCGGTATAAAAAATTTATATGTTGCTGATGCAATTTTCAATTTACAATTTTTACTATATACAAAAAATGTGCATGTAATTAGAATCCGTGTACTTTCATGTACGGTTTGATTTTCATAGATCTAAAATGGTAAGCACATTATTATATAATCATCTAATAATAATAGAGGAAATCTAGCTCAAAATATAGATTGCTCCATATTCCTATTTCACATTAACACCATTGACAAAAACTGCATTTTTTCATCTAAAAATTATCATATTTTAAGGAAAAAGAATATACTCCAGTTTGGAGTGTCCACTAATATAGTCATAACCTCACTTCCCCCTTATTTGATATATATGGTGGCACGGTGTTGTACAAGGACTCCTCTGGAATCAAATTAACTATTCAACTCTGTCTAGATGATGAGCACACTTATTCTATGCTTATATGAGTCAAATGTTGTGTTATTGCTTCTACATCATCATATGTTGAATTATGTAAACTAGCTATCGTACGTTGGAGCAGCATACTGCCGATGCCAATAAAATATATATTTTACATTCAAAAGAAAATAAAAGAAGGTTATAGACGATCCGAAATCATGTGAGTTGTAAAACAACAGTATCAAATGCGGGCAAAATCTACATAATTATTACTGTTAAATAGCACATGCCACTAGTATATACACCTGTAGCATTTTTTTTAGCAACACATTACAGACGCAGACGCTCACATACACTCACCCCATTATATGAACGCATACAAGCACACGCTACTCATATGAGCACCTCCATAAGACAGATGCGGCAGATTTATTGGTCAACTATTTAAACATAATGATTTATTGTGTTTGATGTCCGAAATCTCAGCCATAAATTAATAGTGTAAGGTGCGTCAACTTTGAAGAGGGAAATAGCAAGGGTGTCATTGGATAGAGTGTTGGCTTTCGAGATGCATGTAATGTACTATGAGTTCCTACAGGATTTCAAAACATAGAAACTTTTTTGGGTGGTTCACACGAATAAACAGAAGATTTTTGGAGATATGCGGGGAGAGAGTAGAGAAAAAAATGCATTGAATTGAACATTCTAAAGGAAAAATAAAACAAGTTTTAGCCTCGTGTTAATTTGGTTGCTCGATGATGCGGGGAGATTAGAAATTGCCATCAAAAGAATGGATTGGAGCTGGCCTTGGAGGCCCCATCGACGTGTTATACAGAGGCGATGAAAAGTTAGAGATATATAGTCCATGAGTTAATAACTTGGCTTGTAGTACATATGCAAATGCATCGACGCCGCATGCCATCATACACATGCATGCACAGTGAAGTGGCCGGCATGCAGATCTGTGGTAGGCCCCAGGTTGCAAGAACTATCTATGCATGTGGTCACAAACGAACGAGTATAGTGCACGTCAATGGCCGGCCAGCGATGTGACAAGACAAGTGAGGGGCAGGCATAGTCCTTTTCACAATTTATATTGTTCATTTTCCTAGCGCGCGTGCTCAAACTTTTAACTCCCGGAATTCTATACTATACGATAGGATTTTTAAAGCAAAAATTCTTTTGGATCCATTTGGTTTGTAGGAATGGATTTCTATTGCTATGTAGGATAGGAATCAATCCTTAACATTTTAAAGAAAAAAATATTAGTCTAGACTCAATGAAATTTTTTCTATCCTATGCATCAAATGACATCTCTTTACCTATAAGAATTGAGATATATGTCATCTCACTTTCTATGATTTTCTTATTTCTATGATATTTCTATCATACGAACCAAAGAAGGCTCAAACGAATTTAAAAGAAATTTTGTAGTTTTCAATCTTTACGTGCGAATGCTTGCTGTAGAGGCTGTTTGATTAATTTGCACCATAGGCCATGCATTTTGGAATTATCTTCATAGGCCATTTTGCACTCGACTCCAAATAATTTTTGCCATTGAGTCCAATCTCTTGTATTTTATTATTATTTGGGTCCCCGCATCACAACTGTGACATTGCACGTAATAATCTCTAGAGATAACTCTTGCACTTTTCTGGTACAACTAAATATTGTTTTTATTACTTAATCCCGTGTTTTCACTTTTGACTAGGTACAAGGTGACAAGTCAATTTTGTGTTTCTTAGAGCATCAACAACCGGACCCCTCAAATGCCCCCTATACGTTCGGGCGGACACTCCCGTCACTGCCCGGTCACGAAATTGTCACCCAACCAGACCCCTCAAAACCCCCTATACATCCAAGCTGTCCGGCACCTCCCAAATCCAGCCCATATGTGCGGCGGATATGGGGAGGCCCGGACGCGTCCGCCACGTCGGACCGGCCCACCCGACCCTACAAATATCCAGTCCCTATCCGCATCCCGCACCAAACCCAAGCCACTCCGCCCCACTTCCAGTCCGCTCCGCTCCGCCCCCAGCTCCTCTCTGGCGATCTCCGGCCTTCTCCGGTATGTCGGGCAGCGGATCTGAGTCTGGCAACTCCGGATTCGTCGAATGGGACCTCGTCACATGCGAGGACGAGGAGGAGTTAGCTGTCCGGTTGTCTCTCCGCCGGTCCCGGGAGGAAACCCGAACTCCGTTGTCCCAGGATGCGGGCAACAGTGTCGCTCCGGCGGGAATCCATTGTGTCCGCGCAAGTGGGGCTTAGATTCGGCGGCGCCGACGGCTCGAGGCACATGACCGCTACGAAACCGGAGGCAGCCAGCAGCGGCTGGAGGTACCTGCACGTCGGAACCGAACGCCTTAGGCTGGCAGCGCAACCCCTGCGGTGGAGCCTCGTCACCGCTACGTCGGGCTCCAAGTCCGAGGTCAACGCCGCCAGACAGTACAACCATAGATGCGCCTGATGCCCCAGCTACGGCGGCTGGTCTGGGGTCGAGGAGCGACATGCCCGCCGTGCGAGGGAGACGTTGCGCCGCGCCGTGGAGGCCGAGTCGCACGCCGCGGCGGACAAGAGCGCAGATGCCCTCCATGCCCGCATCCTGGCGAAGTGGCAAGCCCGGACAGCGCGTGCCCTCGCACTGGAGCAAACCCGGGCATTCCCTGCCCTCGTTGGCCTACCCCCAAAGACGAGGAGGAGGAGGAGGCCGATGACGCATCCGGCAGCTCCGGCAGTGAGCAGATCCGACTCGATCCATATTGCGTCTTCAACTGCTAATTCCGCAATAAAGACGGCAAGGGCAAGGGCGGCCGTGGGTGAACTTCCTCCGCAGCCATGGAATTGAGGGTTTCCGTATGAGGGGGATGGCTGTGGACGCGAATATTTGAAGGGTGACCGGACGCTATCCACGGACGTGCAGGCGGACACATTTGCGAGTTCCTGCGTTCTAAAATTGCACTAAAGCTGGGCAAGCAAAAAGGAAACCACAGGCTCTAATCTTGGTCTCTTGGATGAACAGTGTTGGTCTCTTCTCTGTGTGGATTAGATCGGTATTGTGTGCACTTATGTGTTGCTTTGCTTTTGGCATGCATGCAACCATGTCTTTTGGTCATAGAAACTGGCAGTGGACTGACTAGGTCTGCATGCATGTGAAGAAGACTGGCCGCACTGTGCTGCGTGCGTGCATGCACACGTACCGTCTACACTGGTACCGCAGGCAGGTGCAGAAAGCGTGCATGCACTTTGACCAGAAAAGACTAACCTGTAAACCAGCAAGCTACAGCATGACCTGCCTGACTGACTTGGCATCGTTTCAATCTCATGCCTTGTTTTGACCCCCCTGGAGAGAGGGAAGCCTGAGCCTGTTTGACCGGAGTCAGAAACACAGAAAAAGAAACAGCAACATGTTGCTCACTTGAATTCGACGAGGTTGGGGCAAAATCACTGTTTTTACTTCAAGGACAAAGTTTAGCACGATTTGACCCTGTTTAAAAAAATAATTCACGATCTAACCTTTTTACTACCACCGTCGTCTTTGGCGGTAGGGTTTCACTGCGTACCGCCAAGGTCAATGACGGTAGGACTTGACTGCGCCATCACATCCATTCGATGTGAAAAATACCCTACCACCAAGTCTTTTGGTGGTATGCATGCACGTTGCATGCGAGGCAGCGACAAAAACAGAAGTGAGCTAGGAGCAGTAAGCTAGCAAGGACTCTCCCATCTCTCTCAACCAGGATCGATCATGCATGCATGCATGTTGTGTGCCAGGCAGCGACAAAAACTTTGTCCTAAAGGTCAAAACAGTGATTTTGGCCACGAGGTTGAGAGTTTGTATCCAAGTTTGTCTTATTATATCATAACAAAAATGATTTTTTTGGCCTAAAAAAAAGGATTTTTTGCAAGAGCTTTCGGAATCATGAGATAGTTTCCTATAAAATGTCTTGCAATGGAATTTTGATAAATTTTGAGATAATTCAATCTCTACAAAAAAAAATACCCACACTTATAGAAAAAATTTCTAAGGATTCTAATCCTCCAATATTTCTACGAAATCTTTTGAATCAAAGAGGCTTGTGAAGCAATCACACGTGAATTTTCGCTTTAACTTCAAGTGCACTCAATTTTTTTGTATCTACCTCTTGTTTACCTATGATCTATTGTGCGTCGAAAAAGCACCATTAAATGTAATTGAGAACACTGATATATGGTGTGGATTATTAGAGCAATAATTCTTCTCCATATTTTTTTGAGAATTGAAAATTCTTCATTGTACTATATCATGGTGTGGCTACAAGGAAATTCACAAGTGATGTGCGGGTGCACACAATATTGTTAGAGCTGTTAAAAGTTTCTATAAAATGTGAAACAAATAGCGGATGCACTTCATATTATAATGTGCCAACATGTAAAATTTCATTCAAAAAAAATTACCAACGTGTCCTATACATAAGAATAAGAAATTAAGTACATAATATTGAAGTTTAAAATGTTAAACTCTTGTTTTTCCTAATCTGTCTAGACCATAGATAGTCATATTTTGGTTAAAATTTCTCAATTATTTTTCATAATTACCCGAGGCACCTCTATCGACATCGTGTGTGCCCGCGCTTAATCTCCATTCTTTTCTCTTTTTTCATGTTTTGAGAAGACATTTTTTTTAGAAGTTTGTTTAGAATCTTTTTTTTACAAGTAATAATATGCACTCGTGCAAGCTGATATAAGATCCAGGAAAACATATTCGGTGCGTGAGAATATGAGTCATAATCCATCATGCTACAAAAATTTGAATCCAAATTCAAAACACGGCATGAGAAACTAAAATGACAAATTCAGTGGTGATAGAGAAAATGGGCCGAATTCAAGGCTCAATTTCCATTAGCTAATGTTCACTTTGTTATTTGTATTTCTTATTTCTAGAGATGTGTTTTGAATTTGGATTTAAAAATTTGTAGATATGTGTCGTACGTATATCCTCACAAAAATTCACATTTTTTAAAACTTAAAAAGAAAAAAGCACGGAGATCGGGTGCACCACAAGCCTCTGCGCACAGTTAATTGCAGCCTTTCCCTCTCCTCTCTCTCTCTCTCTCTATCTCTCTCTCTCTCTCTCTCTCTCTCTCTCTCTCGCTGGGTCATTGATTGCTTCCTGATACCCCCGACTAATTATGAAGTGCCTGTTAGATGAGTATATGTTGGGCCCTGAAGAGCAAGAGTTTGTAGTATCATTCCGCGGAGTTCTACTACTAGACAATGATCAACCCTGCACTCAACTAAAGAACTTTTCCTGGTCCCCATCTTAGTCTAGCGAGGTTGTCAATCTCACTAGCATTGCCAATTACAATGATTAATGTATCAGGTGTATGGAATGAATTTTTGTATGCCAAGGAAATTAAAATTTAGAATATTAAAGAATAGTAAAATGAGAAAGCGAGGTTGTATTTATGAGGAATAAAGGACCGGGATCCATAATTTCACTAGTGGAATCTCTCCAAATACCATAGGTATGGTGAACAAATTACAGTTGTGTATCGATTAAATTGCAGTGTTTATGTTTGATCATACATGTCATGATTGCATATAGGCATTACGTCCTTATATCTATAGACCGTTATCCAACTGCATCTATAGCGAATACTTCACCCAAACACCGCTGTCCAGCATGCATCTCCAAGTATTATGTAAAACAGAGTATTGGATTAAGCAAGGTGATCTAATGTTGGTAGGACATTCTCTTTACCTCCAGCTCATCACCGAGAAAACTAGGCAACTATGTTTTTTACCCTTAGTGGCAGTAACACAGTACAAGCCTTTTTCCCTTTCTGTCACCGGGATAGATTACTTGCAAGGTTAAACCCAGCCAACATACACAACTCCGTCTTGGAGATCATTCATCTAAAAATGGCAAGTGCAAGACTAATAGATCGGAGAGCATGTACATATATAAGTCATGCAGCAAAGAACCAAAACAAACCAAATAGAAATCCATATATAATATGATCATAAAGTGACAATTCATCACACTGCAACAAGCACACCGTCCTCCATCAGTATTTGAGAATGAAGGTATCAATCTGTGGAGTTCTACTAGAAGCCAATGATCAACCCTGCATCCAACTAAATTTTTTATTGGTCAACAATTTAGTCTAGTGAGGCTGTCAATCTCAATAGCTTTGCTAATTACAAGGATTAATGTATCGTGTGTATGGAATTGATTTTTCAATGCAAAGGATATTTAAATTAAGAATATTAAAGAACAGTAAAACAAGAAAGCGAGATTGTATTTATGTTTGATCATACATGTCATGACTGCATATAGGCATTACGTCCTTATATCTATAGACTGTTATCCAACTACATCTATAGCTAATTATCCACCCACAAACCGCTATCCAGCATGCATCTCTAAGTATTAAGTAAAAGAGAGTATTGCATTAAGGATGGTGACATAATGTTGATAGTATATTCTCTTTACCTCTAGCTCATCACCGAGACAATTAGGCAACTATCCTTTTACCCTTAGTGGTAGTAACACAGTACTAGCCTTTTCCCCTTTCTATCACTGGGATAGATTACTTGCAAGGTTAAAGCCAACCAACTTACACAACTCCCTCTTGCAGATCATTCATCTAAACATGGCCAGTGCCAGACTAATAGATCAAAAAGCATGTACATATATAAATCAGGCAGCAAAGGATGAAAAAAAATAGAAGTCCATATATAATCTGATCATAAAATGACAATTCATCACATTGTAACAAATACACCAAGTATTACATCATATGACTCACAATCATGTAGGGCAACTCATGTGACCTTTGTATTGAAGAACGGGAGAGAGGGGATGCCGCATAGCTACTGTTATGGACCTAGAGTCCAAGGAGGACTACTCACACATGATCATCGGAGCAGCAGAGTCTTAGGAGCTTGATATCTCTTGAAAAGCATCCCCAAGCTTGTGCGCTTGCATCTCCAAATTTCTCTCATATCACTATTGCCCCTGGGTCTTCAAAACATAATTCACACAAAATTTACATAGGCTTTGTGAGATAGCTTAGTCCAAATAAAAATTGTATCTAATAATGCCTTGCTCTGAACAAACTATAAAGTTGTAACTAATCATTTACTACTATATGTTTACACAATTTTAAAATTCCTACACCCCTATTGGAACAATAAAAAGCAAACATACATAACTAAAGACAGGTTAAACATGAAACTGTCAAAATAGAACAGTACATAAAGATACAATTTAAAAAAAATACTTATTTAACTTAGAAAAATATAAAAAATAAGCACGTAATAGTGAGCTCATACATTTGTACTGTTTAAAATTTCCACGATTTTATCACATTTTGTGGATTTTTAATAAATCTAATAGTACAATAAAATTGTCTGTTTCAGCACTCATAATTGCAAACATAACATGCTAAAGGAAAGTCTTGGCACTTTATTAAAGAAAAATATAAAAAACTTTGTTGCTACAGAACATAGCAACTTTATTTGACTCTTATGGGTTGCCTCCCATAAGCGGTCTCTTCATAGCCATTCAGCTAGGCTGGTAGTTTTAATGATGCACACAAGTAAACATGAATCATATTTATTTTAAAGCACAAAAGAGAGCATAGAAAATATTAAACATATTTAAGTCTAACTCAATTCCAATGCGGTGCAAGTGTTTGCTTTTGTGTGTGTAGGTGTTGTTAATGAGGTTCTTTGTGGTTCTCCTACTGGATTGATGACCTTGGTTCTTAACTGAGGGAAATACTTATGTCTACTGTACTGCATCATCCCCTCCTCTTCGGGGAAAATACCAACGCAGCCTACAAGTAGCGAGAAGAATTTCTGGCGCCGTTACCGGGGAGATATCACCAAGACCTATCAGGTACGTACACGCAAACTATCATCTACTTGCATTTACTTTATTTGTCATTTACCTCTCGTTTTTCTCTCCCCCACTTCTAAAACTATTTTACAAAAAACATAAAAATATTTTTTCGTTTGCCTTTTTGTTCGTTTGCTTGCTTGTTTGGTCGCTATGTCTCGAGAAAATCAGTATGGAGCCTTTTATTATAAAAAGTTGGCTGAGATTGAGAAAAATACTAAAGACTTCATGTTTACACAATTTGAGCATAATAAATTCTTTATTGCGGAGCTTAAAGAACACTCTACCATGTTAGATGCTATTGGAAAACAACTTGATGATGTTAGTAAAGAAGTTGCCAATCTTCAAACTCAGTTTGTTCTCACTGAAAATTTGCTAGGAAAAATTTCTGATAAGCAAACTACCTTAGTGAATAAAATGGCGGCTGAGCCGGAATCTTTTGGCAATCATGATGAAGAAATTAAAATGATTTGTGTTTCTCCTATTGAATCTTTGTTTAGTAATGTAAAATTTGATGATAATGGGATTGAAGATGAGTCAACTTTAGCTAGGAGGCGTCCCAATTGTTTGGAGGGTGATAATCTTAATGATAAAAATTGCAAAAGTGGGTTTGGCGAGGTCAAAACTTTAGCTGGTGATACACCCACTACTTTGGATTACAAGGACTTTAATTATGATAATTGCTCTTTGGTTGAATGTATTTCCATGTTGCAATCCATGATAAATTCACCCAATGCTTATGAACAAAAGAAGGCGTTTACTAAACATATCGTAGAAACTATGATGAAAGCCTATGAAGAAAAATTGGAGATGGAGGTTTCAATACCTAGAAAATTATATGATGAGTGGGAACGAACTATTAAAGTTAAGATTAAAGATTATGAATGCAATGCTTTATGTGATTTGGGTGCTAGTGTTTCCACCATACCAAAAACTTTATGTGATGTGCTAGGTTTTACCAATATTGATGAATTTTCTCTTAATTTGCACTTCGCGGATTCCTCTATTAAGAAACCTTTGGGTAGAATAAATGATGTGCTTATTCTTGCAAATAGAAATTATGGGCCCATTGATTTTACTGTTCTTGATATTGATTGCAATCCGTCTTGTCCTATAATACTTGGTAGACAGTTTTTGCGTACCATAGGTGCTATTATTGATATGAAAGAAGGTAATATAAGATTTCAATTTCCATTAAAGAAAGGGATGGAACATTTTCCTAGAAAGATAATTAAGCCACCATTTGAATCTATTATGAGTGTCACCTATGGAATTCATTTGAAAGATGATAACACTTGAAACTATGCATTATGCCTAGCTAGGGGCGTAAAACAATAGCGCTTGTTGGGAGGCAACCAAATGAATTAAATAAATTTTTGTTTTACTTTCTGTTATTTGAGTGTGGACAAAATTATGCTACTGTTATGATTGTGTTTTTATGTTTTAATTAGTGTTTGTTCCAAGTAAAGCCTTTAGGATGATGCGGGATAATAGTTGCTTTGATTCTGTGAAAAAACAAAAACTTTTATGCTCAGTCCAGAAAAATCTAAAAATCACTGGAAGGTGTTATTGCTCTGAATTTTTTACACATGATTGACATACAAAGTTTCCACATTGTCCTAATTTTTCAGAATTTTTGTAGGTTCAGAAGTATGGTTGTTATTCAGATTTCTACAGACTGTTCTGTTTTAGACAGATTCTGTTTTCGTTGCATAGTTTGCTTGTTTTGATGAATCTATGGATTACATCGGGGGGTATAAGTCATGGAGAAGTTGGAATACAGTAGCTATTATGCAATAATAAAATATGAATGGGTTCATAACAGTACCTAGAGTTTGTGATTTGATTGTTATACTAACGGATCTAACGAAGGTTTTTGTTGAGTTTTGTGTGATGAAGTTTTCAAGTTTTGAGTGAGATCACGATGGATGATGGAATAAGGAGTGGCAAGAGCCTAAGGTTGGGGATGCCCGAGGCACCCCAAAGAAATATTCAAATAGACTTAAGCAATCTAAGCTTGGGGATGCCCCCGAGTGGCATCACCTCTTTCTTCTACCAACCATCGGTGAATTACTTGGAGCTATATTTTTATTCATTACATGATATGGGTTTTGCTTGGAGCGTCGTGTATCATAGTGGTCTTTTGCTTGTTTGATTTTTATTTTGCCACAATCATCCCTTGCTGGACTCACCTATTTAGAAATACACACATTCATTCGTGATTCGTTAGAATACTATATGTGCTTCACTTATATCTTTTGAGCTAGGCAGTTGCTCTAGTGCCTCACTTATATCTTTTTGAGCACGGCGGTGGTTATATTTTAAAGAAATAGTTGCACTCTCATGCTTCAGTTATATCTTTTTGAGAGTCTAATAAATAGTGATGGCAATTTGCACGGGTTATGAAATTGGTCATAATATGATAGGTATTCAAGAGGGATATAATAAAAACTTTCCTGTAGATCACCGAATATGATAAGTTTGATTCCTTGCAAAAGTTTTGTGATATTAAGGCGGTGATATGTGGGAGGTACTAGTGAATGATTGTGTTTAGTAAGAATATTGGTGTTAAGGTTTGTGATTCCCGAAGCGTGCATGTATGGTCTGTCGTTATGCTATGAAGTTGGAGCATGATTTATTATTGATTGTCTTCCTTTGTGTGGCGCTCGGGGGCGCGCGATGGTTAACTCCTACCAACCTCCCCCTAGGAGCATGCGTAGTAGTACTTTTCTTCGAGGGCTAATAAACTTTTGCAATAAGTATGTGAGTTCTTTATGACTAATGTGAGTCCATGGATTATACGCACTCTCACCTTTCCGCAATTTGCTAGCCTCTCTGGTGTCGTGCATTGCCCTTTCTCACCTAGAGACTTGGTGTAAACTTCGCCGGTGCATCCAAACCCCGTGATATGATACGCTCTATCACACATAAACCTCCTTATATCTTCCTCAGAACAACCACCATACCTACCTATTATGGCATTTCCATATCCATTCCGAGATATATTGCCATGCAACTTCCACCGTTCCATTTATATGACACATCATCATTGTCATATTGCTTTGCATGATCATATAGCTGACATAGTATTTTTGGCAAAGACACCGTTCATCATTTTCATACATGTTACACTAGTATCATTGCACATCCTGGTACACTGCCAGAGGCATTCATATAGAGTCATATTTTTTTCTAGTATCGAGTTGTAATTTTGAGTTGTAAGTAAATAAAACTGTGATGATCATCATTATTAGAGCATTGTCCCAGTGAGGAAAGGATGATGGAGACTATGATTCCCCCACAGGTCGGGATGAGACTCCGGACGAAAAAAAGAGAGAGAAAAAAAGAGGCCAAAAAAGAGCCCACCAAAAAAATGATAGAAAAAGAGAGATGGGGCAATGCTACTATCCTTTTCCACTGCTTCAAAGCAGCACCATATTCTTCATATAAAGAGTCTCTTATGATTTCATTTTCATATACTAGTGGGAATTTTACATTATAGAACCTGGCTTGTATAATCCGATAGAGGGATTCCTCAAATGCCCGAGGTCTTCATGAGCAAGCAAGTTGGATGCACACCCACTTAGTTTTCATTGTTGAGCTTTCACACACTTATAACTCTTAGTGCATCCGTTGCATGACAATCCCTACTCCTTGCATTGACATCAATTGATGGGCATCTCCATAGCCTGTTGATTAGCCTCGTTGGTGTGAGACAATCTTCTTTTTTTGACTTCCCCTTATTAATCTCTACCACCATATTCTATTCCACCTATAGTGCATGCTATATCCATGGCTCATGCTCATGTATTGCGTGAGAGTTGAAAAAAGTTGAACCGCATTAAAAAGTATGAACCAATTGCTTGGCCAAAACCGGGGTTGTTCATGATAAATATTTTGTGTTAAGAAGACCGAGCATGACAGGATTATATGATTTTGTAGGGATAACTTTCTTTAGCATTCTTTATTTTGAAAGGCATGATTGTTTGTTGGTATGCCTGAGTATTTATGTCTTTATATCAAACTGTAGACTATTGCTTTGAATCATTCGGATCTGAATATTCATGCCACAAAAGAGATTACATGATGAATATGATAGGTAGCATTCCACATCAAAATTTTTGTTTCTAGCATTTACCTACTCGAGCACGAGCAGGAATTAAGCTTGGGGATGCTTGATACTACTCCAACGTATCTATAATTTTTTATTGTTCCATGCTATTATAGTATCAATCTTATATGTTCATTATGCAATTATATATCATTTTTTTTACTAACCTATTAACCCAATGCCCAGTGCCAGTTGCTTTTTTTTGCATGTTTTTGGTTTTTTAGGGAAACAGTACCAAACGAAGTCCAAACGGAGAAAAAACTTTGGATTAATTTTTCTTCGACCAGAAGAAGCACCAGAAGCTTCGGGAGAAGACCTGGGGAGCCACGGAGGCACCACAAACCTGCCAGGCACGCCCTGGGGGGTAGGGCGCGCCCCCTAGGCTTGTGGGCCCCCTATGGTACCTCTTGACCTAATTCCAGCGCTATAAATTCTCAAATATTCCCAAATCAACAGAGAGCCACCCGAAATACTTTTTCCGCCGCCGCAAGTCTCTGTTCCTTCAAGATACTATCTGGAGACCTTCCCCGGTGATCTGCCGGAGGGGGAATCGATCACGGAGGGCTTCTACATCAACCTTGCTACTCTTCCGATGATGTGTGAGTAGTTTACCACAGACCTACGGGTCCATAGCTAGTAGCTAGATGGCTTCTTCTCTCTCTTTGATCTTCAATACAATGTTCTCCTCGATCTTCTTGGAGATCTATTCGATGTAATCCTTCTTTGCGGTGTGTTTGTTGGGATTCGATGAATTGTGGATTTATGATCAGGTTATTCATGAATATTATTCGAGTCTTCTATGAATTCTTATATGCATGATTGTTATAGCTTTGTATTTCTCTCCGGTCTATCGGTTTGGTTTGGCCAACTAGATTGATTTATCTTGCAATGGGAGAGGTGCTTTGTGATGGGTTCGGTCTTGCGTTGCTCAACCCAGTGACAGAAAGGGACATGACACGTATTGTATCATTGTCATTAAGGGTAAAACGATGGGGTTTATTCACATTGCTTGGATTTACTTTGTCTACATCATGTCATCTTGCTTAAGGCGTTACTCCGTTCTTTATGAACTTAATACTCTAGATGCATGCTGGATAGCGGTCGATGGGTGGAGTAATAGTAGTAGATGCAGGCAGGAGTTGGTCTACTTGCCTTGGACGTGATGCCTATATACACGATCATTGCCTTGAATATCATCATAACTATGTGCTTTTCTATCAATTGCCCAACAGTAATTTGTTTACCCACCATATGCTATCTTCAAGAGAGAAGCCTCTAGTGAACACTATGGCCCCCGGGTCTATCTTACATCATATATAAAACCAAAAACACCTTGCTGCAATTTATTTACTGTTATTTTACTTTTGTCTTTTACTTTATTTATCTATCACTACGAGATTTGATCCTTGCAATTAACCACCAAGGGATTGACAACCCCTTGTTTTGTGTTGGGTACAAGTGTTTGCTTTTGTGTGTGTAGGTGCTATTAGCGAGGTTCTGTGTGGTTCTACTGGATTGATAACCTTGGTTCTTAACTGATGGAAATACTTATCTCTACTGTACTGCATCATCCCCTCCTCTTCAGAGAAAATACCAACACATCCTACAAGTAGCAGTCACCCACTTTTCGAAGTAGGTCAAAGGGGTAGACCGCGCGGGGCCCACAGGCTAGGGTGTCGCCCGAAATAGGGCTTCAGAGCATCGTAATCCATTCCAAACTTGCTTGTGGCCCTAGCATATGTTCATAAGTGTGGTTTGGGTGGAAAGATCCAATACAGTTGTGCCGAGTGTGAGCACTTTCACACACAAGCGCAGCCACTTCGGAATGTCCTGCATTTAGAGCGGGAAACTTCCACCACGGGTAACCCGGAGGGCATCTTATGATAATTTGGGCTAAAACTTTGTTTACCATGTTCCTATGGGCTAACCTAGCACAACCAAGTAGAAAAATAAATTAGTGAAATGCCCTTCGACGTCGGTCAAAGGCCTAGATTTGCAGGTCAAACGGGTTAGGGTTTGGCCGCTAGGGGTCTTCGGAGGGTCAGAATCCCACCAAAAATTGCATTGTGTCCTAATACATGTATACATATGTGGTTGGATGTTTAAATAGGCAATACACATGTGCCGAGTGTGACCCGCTTCACAGACGACACTAACACCTACACTTGAGGAGGAAACTCCCACTTTGGTTCAACCCGGAGGGAATCTTGTGATAAGTTGAGCTCAAACTTTGTGTTCCATGTTCCTATGTGCTAACCTAGCACAACCAAGTAGAAAAGTACATTTGTGAAATGCCGTTCATCGCCGGTCAAAGGCCTAGATTTGCTGATCAAACGGGTCAGGGTTCGGCCGCTATAGGGTCGTCGGAGGGTACGAATCCCACCAAAACTTGCATTGTGTCATAATACATGTATATAAATGTGGTCAGATGTTTAAATAGGAAATACCCAGCTCCTGAGTGTGACCCGCTTCATGGCCAGCACTAAGGCCTGCACTTAGAGCGGGAAACTGCCACCACGGTTACCCCAGAGGGAATCTTGTCATAAGTTGGGCTCAAACTTTGTTTTACATGTTCTTATGGGCTAACCTAGCACAACCAAGTAGGAAAGTACATTGCGAAACGCCATTTAATGCCGGTCAAAGTCCTAGATTTGTCGGTCAAACTGGTCAAGGTACAGCGGCTTCAGGGTCTTCGGTGGGTCGGCATCCCACAAAAACTTGCATTGTGTCCTAATACATGTATACAAGTATGGTGGGAGGTTTAAATAGGAAATACACATGTGCCGAGTGTGACCTGCTTCACGGACGGCACAAACGCCTACACTTATAGCGGGAAACTGCCAGCATGGGTTACCCGGAAGGAATCATGTGATAAGTTGGGCTCGAACTTTGTTTTACTTGTTCCTATGGGCTAACCTAGCACAACCAAGTAGGAAGGTACAATGGTGAAATGTCGTTCATCGCTGGTCAAAGGCCTGGATTTTCTGGTCAAATGGGTCAGGGTTCAGCCGCTCCGGGGTCTTCGGAGGGTAGGAATACCACCAAAACTTGCATAGTGTAATAATACATGTATATAAATTTGGTTGGTTGTTTCAATAAACAACACCCAACTCCCTAGTGCGACCCGCTTTATGGACGACACTAACACCTGCACTTAGAGGGGGAAACTCCCACTTCGGGTCAACCCGGACGGAATCTTGTGATAAGTTGGGCTCAAAATTGAGTTTCCATGTTCCTATGGCCTAACCTAGCACAACCAAGTTGAAAAGTCAATTCATGAAATGAGGTTCGACGCTGGTCAAAGGCGTAGATTTGTCGGTCAAACGGGTAAGGGTTCGGTCGCTCCGGGGTCTTCGGAGGGTAGGAATCCCACCAAAATTTTCATTGTGTCCTAATATCTGTATATAAGTGTGGTGAGATCTTTAAATATCCAATACCTAGCCCCCGAGTGTGACCCGCTTCATGAACGGCACTAACACCTGCACTTAGAGCAGGAAACTCTCACTTCGGGTCATCCCAGGGGGAATCTTGTGATAAGTTGGTCTCAAACTTTGTTTTCCATGTTCCTATGGGCTAACTAAGCACAACCAAGTAGGAAAGTACATCGGTAAAATGTCGTTCGACGCTGGGCAAAGGGGTAGATTTGTCGGTTAAACGGGGAAGTGTTACGCTGCTCCGGGGTCCTCGGAGGGTAGGAATCCCACCAAAACTTGCATTGTGTCCTAATACATGTATATACATGTGGAGGGACGTTTAAATAGCCAATAGCTAGCTCTGAGTGTGACCCGCTTCACGGACGGCACTAACACATGAACTTAGAGCGGAAAACTGCCAGACGGGGTAACCCGGAGGGAATCTTGTGATAAATTGGGCTCAAACTTTGTTTTCCATGTTCCTATGGGCTAACATAACACAACCAAGTAGGAAAGTACATTGGTGAAATGCCGTTTGTCGCTGGTCCAAGGCCTAGATTTGCCGGTCAAACTGGTCAGAGTACGGCCGATCCATGGTCTTCGAAGGGTAGGGATCCCACCAAAACTTGCATTTTGTCCTAATACATGTAGACAAGTATGGTGGGAGGTTTAAGTAGGCAATACACATGTGCAGAGTGTGACCCGCTTCACAGACGACACAAATGCGTGCACTTAGAGCGGGAAACTGCCACCACGGGTTGCCCGGAGGGAATCTTGTGATAAGTTGGGGCTCAAACTTTGTTTTACTTGTTCCCATGGGCTAACCTAGCAAAACCAAGTAGAAAAGTACATTGGTGAAATGCCGTTCGTCGCGTGTCAAAGGCCTAGATTTTCCGGTCAAACGGGTCAGGGTTCAGCCGCTCTGGGGTGTTCGGTGTGTAGGAATCCCACCAAAACTTGCATTGTGTCATAATACATGTATATAAATGTGGTTGCATGTTTAAATAGGCAATACCCAACTCCCGAGTGTGACCCACTTCACGGAGGGCACTAACGCCTGCAATTAGAGGGGGAAACTCCCACTTCGGGTCAACCCGAAGGGAATCTTCTGATAAGTTGGGCTCAAACTTGGACATGTTCCTATAGTCTAACCTAACACAACCAAGTAGAAAAGTCCTTAGGTGAAATGACGTTTGACGACGGTCAATGCGGAAGATTTGTCGGTCCAATGGATCCGGGTTCGGTCGCTCCGGGGTCTTCGGAGGGTAGGAATCCCACCAAAATTTGCATTGTGTCCTTATATCTGTATATAAGTGTGGTGGGATGTTTAAATAGTCAATATCCAGCTCCCGACTATGACCCGCTTCACGGACGACACTAACACCTGCACTTAGTGTGGGAAACTCCCACTTCAGGTCAACCTGGAGGGAATCTTGTGATAAGTTGGGCTCAAACTTTGTTTTACATGTTCCTATGGGCTAACCAAGCACAACCAAGTAGGAAAATACATTGGTGAAATGCCGTTCAATGCCGGTCAAAGGGGTAGATTTGCCGGTCAAACGGGGCAAGGTTAGGCAGCTCTGGGGTCATTGGAGGGTAAGAATCCCACCAAAACTTGCATTGTGTCCTAAAAGATGTATATATGTGTGGTGGGATGTTTAAATAGCTAATACCCTGCTCCCGAGTGTGACCGCTTCACGAACGACACTAACACATGCACTTAGAGCGGAAAACTGCCAGACAGGGTAACCCGGAGGGAATCTTGTGATAACTTGGGCTCAAACGTTGTTTTCCATGTTCCTATGGGCTAAACTAGCACAACGAAGTAGGAAAGTGCATAGGTGAAATGTCGTTTGACGCCGGTCAAAGGGGTAGATTTGCTGGTCGAACGACAGAGGGTTAGGCCGCTCCAGGGTCTTCGGAGGGTAGGAATCCCAGCAAAACTTGCATTGTATCCTAGTACATGTATATAGGTCTAGTGGGATGTTTAAATAGCCAATACCTTGCTCCCGAATGTGACCCGCTTCATGGACGGCACTAACACCTGCACTTAGAGCGGGAAACTACCACACGGGGTAACCCGGAGGGAATCTTGTGATAACGTGGGCACGAACTTTGTTTTCCATGTTCCTATGGGCTAACCATGTACAACCAAGTAGAAAATTACATTGGTGAAACACCGTTCGACGTCGGTCGAAAGCCTAGATTTGCCGGTCAAACGGCTCAGGGTTATGCCACTCCAGGGTCTTTGGAGGGTTGGAATCCCACCAAAATTAGGGTTGTGTCCTAATACATGTATATAGGTTTGGTGGGGTGTTTAAATAGCCAATACCCAGTTCATGAGTGTGACTCGCTTCACAGAGGACACTAATACTTGCACTTAGAGGGGGAAACTCCCACTTCGGATAAACCTGGAGAGAATCTTGTGATAAGTTGGGATCAAACTTTGTTTTCCATGTTCCTATAGGCTAACCTAGCACAACCAGGTAGAAAAGTACATTGGTGAAATGCCGTTCGACGCCGGTCAAAGGGATACATTTGCTGCTCAAACGGGTCAGGGTTCTGTCGCTCCGGGGTCTTCGGAGGGTTGGAATCTCACCAAAACTTACATTGTGTCCTAATATTTGTATATAAGTGTGGTGGGATGTTTAAATAGCCAATACCTAGCTCCCGAGTGTGACCCGCTTCACGGACGACACTAACACGTGCTCTTAGAGTGGGAAACTGCCACACGGGGTAACCTGGAGGGAATCTTGTGATAAATTGGGCTCAATCTTTGTTTTCCATGTTCCTATGGGCTAACCTAGCACAACCAAGTAGGAAAGTACATTGGTGAAATGCCGTTCGTCACCGGTCAAAGGCCTAGATTTGCTGGTAAAACTGGTCAGGGTACTGCCGATCCGCGGTCTTTGGAGAGTCAGGATCCCACCAAAACTTGCATTTTGTCCTAATAAATGTAGACAAGTATGGTGGGAGGTTTAAGTAGGCAATACATATTTGCCGAGTGTGACCCGCTTCACAGACCACACAAACACGTGCGCTTAGAGCGGGAAACTGCCACCACGGGTTACCCGAAGGGAATCTTGTGATAAGTTGGGGCTCGAACTTTGTTTTACTTGTTCCTATGGGCTAACCTAGCACAACCAAGTAGAAAAGTACATTGGTGAAATGCCGTTCGTTGCGTGTCAAAGGCCTAGATTTTCCCGTCAAACGGGTTAGGGTTCAGCCACTCCGGGGTGTTCTAATACATGTATATAAATCTGGTTGCATGTTTAAATAGGCAATACCCAACTCCTGAGTGTGACCCGCTTCACGGACGGCACTAACGTCTACACTTAGAGGGGGAAACTCCCACTTTGGGTCAACCTGAAGGGAATCTTCTGATAAGTTGGGCTCAAACTTGGACATGTTCCTATAGCCTAACCTAACACAACCAAGTAGAAAAGCCCATAGATGAAATGACTGTAACACCCCGAGACCGACGCTCCAGATGCCTTCCATGGATTCTGAGATTCGTCGTGTGATTTGTTTTGTTCGTTGCATTCATCATAGCATCATTTGCATTGCATCATGTCATCATTACCAACTTAAATGTTTTCTCTTAAATAAATTGCATAGATCTTTCGATCTATTTAAATCGAGGGAACTCACATGGTGATTTCTCTTTATAACATATTAAAAGTCTCCCAATATTATTAGGGAGCTATATAAAATATTCCATTTATTTGGAATTAACCACAACCCACTTGCATTTTAAAGTTCCTTCCGTTTGCACATATCCTAAATCCATGCTCTTTCCTCTTTTGAATCCATTTGAAGTTCTGGTGCTTTGCAATATAGCAAAGTAGCTGCATGCCACTTCTCTGTTCATTTAGAAAATATTTGGAACCCCAAATATTTTCTCTTCTCTTGCTCTCTGTCTTGTTTCTATCCTTTCTTTTTGGAAAAGGAGAACTGTTCAACAGTGCAGGCCGACCCATCTCTCCTTGTTCCCAATTCTTCCAGCCCAGCCGGCCCATTTTCCTCTTAGGCCCAGCCACCCTCTCCTCTTAACCCTAGCCCCGATCGACCCAACCCTCTCCTTCTCTCGATCCCCTCTCCCTCCTGTGCGCCGCCACCCACAGCGAGAGAGAGAAGCAGAGCGCCCCTGCCTTCCCCTCCTACTCCACCCCGCATCGCACCAGGGAGGAGCTCCCCACGCCAGTGCCATGCCTTGGCCTCCCTCCACCTCGTGCCCGATCCCTATGGCGCCCGCGTCGGCGACCCTGCAGGCCGCTGCCCCACACCATCTCCGTCTTCCTCGCCCTCGCGCCCGTGCCTCCCGATCCAGCGCCTCCTTCCTCGCCCTGTGTCCCCCTTCGCCGCGCCGCCGGCGACCACTAGGCGCGCCGCCGCCCGTTCCCGGCCTCCCGCGCCGACGCCCTCCTTCGGCTGCTCGCGCCTGCAGCTCCGTCCGCGAGCTCGTGCAGCCATGGCCGCCATAGGAGCCTCGCGCCCGACCCCCTAGCCGAGGCCATGGATGCTCGCGTCCCCGACCTTGCAGCAGGCCGCCGCCGCGCCTTCTTGCCTCCGCGCCCTGCTCCCTCCTGCCGCCGAGCGCCGCCAAGTCCCCTGCTCAGCCGCCCTGCGCCTCCCCCTTGCCGGACCTGCTCCATCTCCGCCTCCTCGTCGATCGCTGGTTGCACCAGGCGCCAAGTCCCTGTTTGTCCTCTGCTCGCAGCTCCATCCAGGGCCGCCTCTCTGCGTTGACCACCAAGACCCGAGCCCCTTTTGTCTCGCTTTGTTTTGGATAGGCACGAACGAGACGCCAAGACCCGTACCCGGACCGTCAAGCATCCTCTCCGAGATTTTTGCCGAGTACCACGACGATGCGCCAAGTACCTCTAACCATGACCCGAACGTCTACGACCCGTGTACAACTACCATCGCCAAGTCCGGACCGACAAGTACCCGACAACGTGTGTACCACTACTGTTGACCCTTGAAGACTCCATGGACGTCAAGTTCCTTGCCGTGACCCCGAACATCTACGAAAACATGTACCACTACGCCGCCAGGTGTACTACTACTTCCCACGACGACCCGTGAACAAGTACATCCCATCGAACTCGAACCGTCTCGAATGCACGCTTCGAAGGTATAACCACCGAGACGACGCCCATGAACGAATGCATCTGTTGTATGAGATGCTCGTGTTTGCACCGTGTCCGAATTGTCATTGCACGTTCCTTCTCGTTTGCCATGCCGTCGACCCGTGAGAACCCGGTAACCGGGATCACCCCACCACCTTTTGCATGACACGCTCACGCCACACTTTCTTTTGCACCGACATCTCGATGAGTTGTCGGATCATCGGAATGTTGCTGTGGCACCATTTCCGTTGTCGTTGCCGTGGCACCCCTTTCGTTCCGCCATGGTGACCAAATGTTTCATAACATGCTCATGTCAACGTTTTCATAAAATTGCATAAAAACTTGTATATGTCATCCGCATCATGATAACAACATTTAATATGTTTAAAATTGTTGTTTGCATTAAATTGCTAAATGACATGTGTGGATTTACCGGAATTGTTGTTTGATGTTTCCGGCCTCATTTAAACTTGCCTAAATAATTAGTTTAATTATGCTTCACCTCTTGCCATGTTAACCAACATTGAATCTTGTCTTTCTCATAAACGAGAGCGAACTAAATAATTGCATGTGGTGTTTCGTCAATATGCAACTCGTTGCATATTGAGCTTCACTTAATTTGTAGTATTGTTTGTTGCACTTTGCCATGTCATGCCTCATTAAGCCGGACATGCATCATACTTGATTGTGCATCATGCCATGTTTATGCTTGTTGGTTTACCATGTTGTTTGCTTCTTTCCGGTTGTGCTTCTTCTCTATACTTCCGGTTACGTTGTGTTTGTGAGGATCCGTTCGACTACGTTGGTTCGCCCACTTCATGGATTCGGTCTTCTTCCTAGCGGGATTTCAGGCAAGATGATCATTATCCTGGATACCACTACTATCTTTGCTTTGCTAGTTGTCTCGATCCTATCGCTATGTCGCGCTACCTACCACTTGTTTATCAAGCCACCTAAATTGCCATGATAGCCTCTAACCTTTTCACCTTCCCAGCAAACCGTTGTTTGGCTATGTTACCGCTTTGCTCAGCCTCTCTTATAGCGTTGCTAGTTGCAGGTGCAGTTGCAGGTTGTTCCATGTTGGAACATGAATATCGTGGGATATCACAATATCTCTTATTTAATGAATGCACATATATACTTGGTAAAGGGTGGAAGACTCGGCCTTTTACCTGGTGTTTTGTTCCACTCTTGCCGCCCTAGTTTCCGTCATACCGGTGTTATGTTCCTTGATTTTGCGTTCCTAACACGGTCGGGGTTTATGGGCCCCCCTTGACAGTTCGCTTTGAATAAAACTCCTCCAGCAAGGCCCAACATTGGTTTTAACATTTACCAACATAATAATATTGAACTAAATAATTAATTTGCATAGGGCGTCATGAACCCGAGGATTCTTTATTCCACATAATACAGGGGGGCCAGTGCTGATGGCGCTGGTCCAAACTAGACTCATGTGCGGCTTCCCCCGGGGAAACTTGGGTCTCAGTTGCTGTACGCTATGCTCATCCGACCGTGGCCTGAGACGAGATACGCGCGGCTACTATCAGGGTGTCGGCACGTCGGGAGGTCTTGCTGGACTTGTTTTACCATTGTCGAAATGTCTTGTGAACCGGGATTCCGAGCTTGATCGGGTTGTTCCGGGAGGAGGATTTTCCTCCGTTGATCGTGAGAGTTTGTGATGGACTAAGTTAGGACACCCCTGCAGGGTTTGATCTTTCGAAAGCCGTGCCCGCGGTTATGTGGCAGATGGGAATTTTTAATATCCAGTTGTAGAGAACTTGACACCAGATCCGAAATAAAATACACCAACCGCATGCGTAACCGTGACGGTCTCTTTTCGAATGAGTTCAAGAAGAGAACACGGTGGGGTTATGTTTGACTCGTAAGTAGTTCAGGATCACTTCTTGATCATCACTAGTTTGCGACCGTTTGCGTAGTTTCTCATCTTATTCTTGTACTCGTAAGTTAGCCACCATATAATGCTTAGTCGCTTGCTACAACCTCACCACTTATCCATTCCATACCCATTAAGCTTTGCTAGTCTTGATACCCATGGTAATGGGATTGCTGAGTCCTCGTGGCTCACAGTTACTACAACAACAGTTGCAGGTACAGGTAATGCGATGATCTGACGTGAGAGCGATGCTTGATTGCTTTTGGAGTTCTTCTTCTTCTTCTTCTTCTTCGATCAAGGGATAGGTTCCGGGTCGGGGAGCCTGGGATTAGCAGGGTGGATGTCGTTCTTCTTTTTTGTTTATTTTCATACGTAGTCGGATCCTGCTCTTCTGTATGATGATTGCTATGTATTGATGTATTCATGTAGTCATGTTGTAGCTTGTGGCGAGTGTAAGCCATTATCTTGTATTCTCATCTATTCAGTATATGGTATGTTGTAATGATATCCACCTTGCTATGCGCTCGAAATGCGGTTGTGCCCCAATCATGAGTTCATCACATGATTGGGATAGAATCGCATCTTGGGCGCGACAAGTACATTTAAGTTGGTAATGATGACATGATGCAATGCAAATGATGCTATGATGAATGCAACAAACAAAACAAATCACACGATGAATCTCGGAATCCATGGAAGGCATCTGGAGCGTTGGTCTCGGGGTGTTACAATGACGTTCGATGCCGGTCAAAGGTGTAGATTTGTTGGTCAAATAGGTCAGGGTTTGGTCGCTCGGGGGTCTTCGGTGGGTAGGAATCCCACCAAAATTTGCATTGTGTCCTTATATCTGTATATCAGTTCCGTGGGATGTTTAAATAACCAATACCCAGCTCCCGACTGTGACCCACTTCACGGACGGCACTAACACCTGCACTTAAGGGCGTGTTCGGAAGTCCTCTGCACTCCCTGCTCCGCGAACTCCACGTGAGAAGTTAGGCCGAACACTCCGTGCTTCATGGAGCCAGATTCGAGAAGTTGTACCGAGCCCTAGTGCAACTTGAATGAGTTAACGAAGCTGGGTTTTCGCAGCTTCACGGGCTTCTCGGAAACGCGGAGTTCACCCAAATTACGCGTCATGCCACCGCCAAGTGAGTCACGTACCGGTTCATGCGACCTGATTCTTTTTCTCGCCCGCCGTCCTCTCAGTCGTTCGATTAGCCAGCGTGAACGCATCCTGGCGGCGCTCGCAGCGTTCCTCCAAACTAGGCCAGGCCCAGTCTCTCTCCTCCTCTCCCCGAGCAGGCCTTAGGCCTCTTTTCCTATTAAGTTGGATGGGCTTTAGACCGGCCAAGCAGGCTGCCAACCCGCCTAGCGTGGGGAGGAGCTGGACGCGGTACCGAATGGTCCTGGCTTCTCGCTCGAGCTGGAGCCCAGCGCGCAGCTGAGAAGCTGTGGAGTTGAGCGATGCGGAGGAATTCCGAACGCGCCCTTAGTGCGGGAAACTCCCACTTCAGGTCAACCCGGAGGGAATCTTGTGTTAGGTTGGGCTCAAAATTTGTTTTACATGTTCCTATGGGCTAACCGAGTACAACCAAGTAGGAAAATACATCAGTGAAATGTCGTTCGATGCCTGTCAAAGGCGTAGATTTGCCGGTCAAACGGGGCAAGGTTAGGCTGCTCCGAGGTCTTTGGAGGGTAGGAATCCCACCAAAACTTGCATTGTGTCCTAATACATGTATATATGTGTGGTGGAATGTTTAAATGGCTAATACCCATCTCCCGAGTGTGACCCGCTTCACGAACGACACTCACACATGCACTTAGAGCGGAAAACTGCCAGACAGGGTAACCCGGATGGAATCTTGTGATAACTTGGCCTCAAACTTTGTTTTCCATGTTCCTATGAGCTAAACTAGCACAACGAAGTAGGAAAGTACATAGGTGAAATGTCGTTCGACGCCGGTCAAAGGTGTAGATTTGCTGGTCAAACGGCACAGGGTTAGGCTGCTCCGGGGTCTTCAGAGGGTAGGAATCCTACCGAAACTTGCATTGTGTCCTAGTACATGTACATGGGTGTGGTGCGATGTTTAAATAGCCAATACCTAGCTCCCGAATGTGACCCGCTTCATGGGCGGCACTAACACCTACACTTAGAGCAGGAAACTGCCACACGGGGTAACCCGGAGGGAATCTTGTGATAACTTGGGCACAAACTTTGTTTTCCATGTTCCTATGGGCTAACCAAGTACAACCAAGTAGAAAATTACATTGGTGAAACGCCGTTCGATGTCGGTCGATGGCCTAGATTTGTCGGTTAAATGGCTCAGTGTTAGGCCGCTCTAGGGTCTTCGAAGGGTAGGAATCCCACCAAAACTAGGGATGTGCCTAATACATGTATATAGGTGTGGTGGGGTATTTAAATAGCCAATACCCAGTTCCTGAGAGTGAACCGCTTCACGGACGGCACTAACACCTGCACTTAGAGGGGGAAACTCCCACTTCAGGTCAACCCGGAGGGAATCTTGTGATAAGTTGGGCTCAAACTTTGTTTTCCATGTTCCTATGGGCTAACCTAGCACAACCAGGTAGAAAAGTACATTGGTGAAATGCCGTTCGACGCCGGTCAAAGGGGTAGATTTGCCGGTCAAACGGGTAAGGGTTCGGTAGCCCCGGGGTCTTTGGAGGGTAGGAATCCCACCAAAAATTGCATTGTGTCCTAATATTTGTATATAAGTGTGGTGGGATGTTTAAATAGCCAATACCCAGCTGTCGATTGTGACCCACTTCACAGACGGCACTAACACCTGCACTTAGAGCGGGAAACTGCCACACGGGGTAACCCGGAGGGAATCTTGTGATAACTTGGGCTCAAACTTTATTTTCCATGTTCTATGGGATAACCTAGGACAACCAAGTAGGAAAGTACATTGGTGACATGCCATTCGACACCGGTGTAAGGGGTAGATTTGCTGGTCAAACGGGGTAGGGTTAGGCTGCTCCGGGTTCTTCGGAGGGTAGGAATCCCACCAAAACTTGCTTTGTGTCGTAGTACATGTATATACATGTGATGGGATGTTTAAATAGCCAATACGCAGCTCCTGATTGTGATCCATTTCACGGAAGACACTAAGACCTGCACTCAGAGTGGAAAACTGCCACACGGGGTAACCCGGAAGGAATCTTGTGATAACTTGGGTTCAAACTTTGTTTTCCATGTTCCTATGGGCTAACCAAACACAACCATGTATGAAAGTACATTGGTGAAATGCCGTTCTATGCCGGTCAAAGGGGTAGATTTGACGGCCAAACGGCGCTGGGTTAGGCCGCTTACGGGTCTTTGGTGGGTAGGAATGCCACCAAAACTTGCATCGTGTCCTAGTACATGTTTATAGGTGTGGTGGGATGTTTAAATATCCAATACCCAGCTCCCGAGTGTGACCCGCTTCACGGATGACACTAACACCTGGAATTAGAGCGGGAAACTGCCACCACGGGTAAGCCGGAAGGAATCTTGTGATAAGTTGGGTCAAATTTGGTTTTGCATGTTCCTATTGCCTAACCCACCACATCCAAGTAGAGAAGTACATTGGTGAAATGCCATTCGATGCCGGTCAAAGGCCCAAATTTGTCATTTTCCACGGACAGCACGAGGTTGTGTAGATTGGGTACGTTTTCCATGCTCTACACCCTTTCGAGACAGGATTTTGGCAGTGCCTCCCCATTGTTCTCCGGATGTACATTCTCTCGGCTTTTTGCCAAGACGTGTATCGGGAGAACAACGGGGAGGTGTTGCCGAAATTTTGTCTTGGAACAGAGTAGAGCATGGAGAACGTACTCAATCTACACATCCTCGGGTGGGATTAGGACCGTCTTTACCTATTAGAGATGTAGGTGGAGTCATTGCCGTTTCTTGTCAACCCGGAAGAAAATAAAAATTTGTGTAATTAATTTTATGCGATTAATTTAAATGAAATGTTACTTTTGTTGTGTGGCTCCCAATAAAGCATATGATGGCTAATAATGAGTGGATGTACAATGGTCATACCGGTCCAAATCAAACAACAGAAGAGTGGACCGAGAAAAACGATGTGTTCTTGAAGGAGGCATTCCTTTGTTCAAAGAGAATTTCCCCACAATGCCCTTGTGCTCGATGCGAGAATCGTTCGCATCAAAAAAAGTCTACGATGACAGAACACCTTTGTAAGTTTGGGTATATGCCAAACTTTACCATGCCGGTAAACTTTGGCGAGTAGGAATGTGCTAGAGAGGAGGTTAGGAGGAGAGGGATGAAGAGGATATGGAGGACGAGGAGGGGGAGGGCGTGGAGGTGGAGGACGAGGAGGTGGAGTGCGAGGAGGGGTGGCTGCGTGGATTGTGTAGGGTAACACTACTAGGGAAAAGCCTAGCAGTAGCGCTGGTTTCTGGCCTAGCAGTAGCGCGGGGGACCACGCTACTGCTACAGTGCTACAACTAAAGGTTAGCAATAGCGTGGGTTTACCCGCGCTACTGATATAGCTACTTAGTAGTAGTGCGTGTTGCAGAAAGCGCTACTGGTAATTACTAGTAGCGCGTCTCTCTGCCCGCGCTACTACTATTATTCAGTATTCTATTTCTTTTTATTTTATGTCGTATTCATACACCATTATATAAGTTTGCATATAGTAGCAATTTAGAGATTGTTTTTATATCATAATGAGTTATTAATTCACTGGGTGAAAGAACCGTGGATTAGTTTCAAGTGGATGGATCCTAAGTGACCAAGTCACGATAATCCATGACTTGGTCACTTGGGATCCATCCACTTGAAACTAATCCACGGTTCTTTCACCCAATGATATAATAACTCATCATCATCATATCATTCACAACTTATCATCATAATACATCATTGTCATATAACAACTCCTCATGATCATCATTTTCGTCCATGAGACATCATATAACAACTTGGTCACTAGTCATAATCACAACTCGTCCTCCTCATCATCATCAACTCTAACACATTGTAGCACATAATAACACATTGTACTTAGGACCTACTCCTCTCTCATAGGACCTACTACCCTCTCTATGGTAAAATGGCATAAAACAAGATAGGCCCTGACTCTCCATTATGGAGAATGGAGACTATCCTGTCTCCAATTATGGAGAATGGAGACTATCCTGTCTCCAATTCTTGCGCTTCGCACAATGTTGGTTCCAAGTAGCTCCCTATGATTGTCCATACATTTTTTCCATTCTTTGATTGTCATGTCTTGATCAATTTTAGAAATCTGGTATGAACAGTTGTGACGCATAGGCAGATATGGCCGTAAGCTAATAACATCAAGCCGTCCTTTCAGAAACATCAGATCAGGCACACAATCCTTCGGGATTTTCTGTTGAAAAACATAATAATAACATTGTAGTTAGCAATGTAGTTTAGCTTTAGAAGAATATATGCAAAAGATGCACGGATGTCATAATAGTAAAAAATCTTACCATGCCATCTCCATGGATGTTACCGTAGGTCAGCACGTGCACTAGTGGCACGTATTGACCGTAATGTGCAGGAGTTTGATAGTTGATATTGTAATTCTCAACATCAACAATAAATGAGATCAGATGATGTCTCTCCTGATAAGTTAATTCTGCGCCATCGGCGTAGTAGGTTCTGTCTACCATCTTCCGCACATTCTTTGAAGAATGAAAATAAGCTATCAATGGAAATAAGCTGTCAACTATTTTGAAATAAGCAATATAAATTACTTAATAACTATGTTTGAGAAACTCACATCGCGGTAGAATTGGAAGTGTATCAACAAGGACCCAAATGTCCATATTCTCTTTGTCGATGTCAGGATCACCAAGATCCATGGTGACAAGCATACCCTCATGAAAATCATACGTCTTGCAAAGTGCTTCCCAATTCGGGCAACCAAAATGGGATACGCTCTCAGAATTGTATAGATTTACAGCAAAATCATATCCATGATGGGTCCTTAGATGGACTATCTTTGTTTCCATACTTTCATGATCTTCAAAATCCATCCTCTCCAAGACATAGCGTCTTGCATGGCATGGGATAAGCTAGTCGAATTGTAAAAGACAAAAATTACACGTTGAAGAAGCAGAAGTCATGCTTACTTACGAAAAAACACTTGTCGTCGTTGCGTACCGTTTCAACCTCGAAGGTCTCCTGGAGTTTAATACTGAAGCGCCGATCTTCTACCAGGTGAGGCCTGTCGCACAGACCTCGGTCATCGCCGCACCAGTCGCACTCCGGGAGCCTATCGTCGTCGGACGACATTTCCTATGTTCATAATTCAAAGATTAAACTTCTAAAATTAAATATATGTACTACAAAAACTTTATAGCACAAGTCATGCCAAAATTCGGGACATTCGATATTTCCTACATATTCTAGCACAAGTCATGCCAAAATTCACAGAAAAATCCGGCATGACCTTTGCTAAAAAAGGACATATCGAGCGCCTGAAATTTGCCGGAACGGAAATTAATCAACACTCCGGCAAAACATAGGCCACTATGAGGTGTTCCCTGCAAACATAGGCCACTTAGGCAAGCACTAGTACTACAGAATATTGTCACAACTACTCATGTAGCTACTACTCTACTACAACTATCAAAACATCTACATCATCATCGACATGGAGATTTGGCTGGTCTCACCTCGAGGTCGGAGGGGGTCGGTGACGGGGACGACAGCGGGGATGATGCAGGGGCTCCTTGATTTCTGCGAAACAAAATATAAACAAAAACATTATTATCCTCATCTTAGGACTTAGTGAAGCCCTATAAGCTATCAACTAAACATTATTATGCTGATTCAAAAGACCTACATTTACTAAAAAATTGTAAAACCTAGTTCTAACCCTACAAATTTGTCACTATAGTTCTAGCCCTAACATCTATCCATCCATCCATCTATCTATATATCCATCAATATAACCATCCATCCATCTATCCATCCATTTCTATCTATGAAATATATCAAAACATCTACATCATCATCTATTCAAAATGTTCTATACCTAAAACATCTACATCATCGTCCACTATTACTATTTTTTTTACTAAACCCTAAAAATATGCCCTAAGTTCAAATTCTAATCAAAAGACCTAAAATTCAATCAGCATCACCTCATTGCAAATTCTACCAACTAAAAATTTCCATTACTAAAATTTCTAATCAAAAGACCTAAAATTTCCTATTCTATTCAAAACACCTAAAATAGTCTTAAAAATTATTCTATTACAAAACCTACATTCTACAATATCTACATTCTAAAATCTACATTTAAATTACCTACATTCTACAAGAATAGAGAGAAGGGAGGGAGGGAGGAGGGGGAGGAAGGAGGGAGGAGGCGGGAAGGAGGGGGAGGGAGGAGGAGGGAGGTAGGAGGAGCTACCTCGGTGGCGATGACGGCGGGGGTGCGACGGCGGCGGGATGGAGGAGGGAGGGGATGGAGGAGGGAGCTAGGGAGGGAGGGGGCGACAGCGGCGGGATGGAGGAGGGAGGGGATGTAGGAGGGAGCTAGGGAGGGAGGGGGCGACGGCGGCAGCAGCTGGCGGCAATGCGGCGGCGGCGGACGACGGGGTGCGGGGGAGAGTGAGTGGAGTGGAGAGAGGAGAGTGAGAAGCGGTCGGTTGGGGAAGATAGGATGGCTTTAGCAGTAGCGCGCTTCAGGATAACGCGCTACTGCTAAACTCCATAGCAGTAGCGGGTTTTACTCAAGACGCGCTACTGCTATGCCTGTAGCAGTAGCGCCTTCTGCGAAAACGCGCTACTGCTAAGTCTAAGCATGTAAAAATAAACATAAAAAATACATTGGTCATCAATGATCTTTTTGTGTACAATCTGAATTGTCAATATGAGTCCTCATCGGTTTAGGAACCGGAGAAGACTCATATTGCGGCCACAAATTCTACACATAGAGTTCAATGAAGACCAAGTGGTTGTGATAGTTTGAGAAGTAACATATTTAAGGTGGTAAACACCCTATTCGCGGAGCGAGGTGGGACTAAACTTAGTTGCAAGGAGTGGACAAAACTTAGCAGTAGCGAGCTTTGGTGAAACGCGCTACTGCTAAGATCAATAGCAGTAGCGTGGTTTAAAATAAGGAGCTACTGCTATAACTAGCTTGGCGGCAAGGTCGTGGTAATTATAATAGTAGCGTTGTTTACTACCAACGCGCTACTGCTTTGTAGATATCAGCAGCGCGTTTTGTTGACACGCGCTACTGCTAAGTAGCAGTAGCGCCTTATTTTAAACTGCGCTGCTGGTAAGATTCTGTGTATAAGGTTTTCCCTAGTATTGTAACGCAGCAGAAAACGAAAAATTTCCATCCTATGCACTGATGTCTACTACGCAACCTTCTTCTTGTAGACTCGTGTTGGGCCTCCAAGCGCAGAGTTTTGTAGGACAGTAGCAAATTTCCCTCAAGTAGATGACCTAAGGTTTATCAATCCGTGGGAGGCATAGGATGAAGATGGTCTCTCTCAAACAACCCTGCAACCAAATAACAAAGAGTCTCTTGTGTCCCCAACACACCCAATACAATGGTAAATTGTATAGGTGCACTAGTTCGGCGAAGAGATGGTGATACAAGTGCAATATGGATGGTAGATATAGGTTTTTGTAATCTGAAAATATAAAAACAGCAAGGTAGTAAGTAACAAAAGTGAGCGAAAACGGTATTGCAATGCTTGGAAATAAGGCCTAGGGTTCATACTTTCACTAGTGCAAGTTCTCTCAACAATGATAACATAATTAGATTATATAACAATCCCTCAACATGCAACAAAGAGTCACTCCAAAGTCACTAATAGCGGAGAACAAACGAAGATATTATTGTAGGGTATGAAACCATCTCAAAGTTATTCTTTCTGATCGATCTATTGGGCTATTCCTATAAGTGTCACAAACAGCCCTAGAGTTTGTACTAAAATAACACCTTAAGACACACATCAACCAAAACCCTAATGTCACCTAGATACTCCAATGTCATCACAAGTATCTGCCGGTTTGATTATACGATATGCATCACACAATCTCAGATTCATCTATTCAAACCAACACAAAGAACTTAAAAGAGTGCCCCAAAGTTTCTACCGGAGAGTCAAGACGAAAACGTGTGCCAACCCCTATGCATAAGTTCACAAGGTCACAACACCCGCAAGTTGATCACCAAAACATATATCAAGTGGATCACGTGAATATCCCATTGTCACCACAGGTAAACACATGCAAGACATACATCAAGTGTTCTCAAATCCTTAAAGACTCAATCCGATAAGATAACTTCAAAGGGAAAACTCAATTCATTACAAGAAGGTAGAGGGGGAGAAACATCATAAGATCCAACTATAATAGCAAAGCTCGTGGTACATCAAGATCGTGCCAAATCAAGAACACGAGAGAGAGAGAGATCAAACACATAGCTACTGGTACATACCCTCAGCCCCGAGGGTGAACTACTCCCTCCTCATCATGGAGAGTGCCGGGATGATGAAGATGGCCACCGGTGATGGATTCCCCCTCCGGCAGGGTGCCAGAACAGGGTCCCGATTGGTTTTTCGTGGCTACAAAGGCTTGCGGCGGCGGAACTCCCGATCTAGGTTTTGTTCTGGGGTTTTGGGATTTATAAGAGGTGTTGGCATCGGGGACAAGTCAAGATGGCCCATGAGGCGACGACAAGGACGGGGGGCGCACCCTAGGGGGGGCGCCCTCCACCCTTGTGGTGGCCTCGGGACTCCTCTCCGATATCTTTTCGTTCCAGTATTTTTCATATTCTCCGTAAATTTTCAGTCCAATTGGACTCCGTTTGATATTCCTTTTCTGCGAAACTCAAAAACAAGGAAAAAACAGAAACTGGCACTGGGGTCTAGGTTAATAGGTTAGTCCCAAAAATCATATAAAATAGCATATAAATGCATATAAAACATCCAAGATGGATAATATAATAGCATGGAACAATCAAAAATTATAGATACGTTGGAGACGTATCAAGCATCCCCAAGCTTAATTCCTGCTCATCCTCGAGTAGGTAAATGATAAAAAGAAAAATTTTGATGTGGAATTCTAGCAAGTGCACAAGTTTGATCAATGATAATTTCATTCACTTTTTCTAGCATCATTATATATCATAAACAGTAGCTCATCTCATAAAACTTCTCATGATCAAGGAGCAAGCTATTCACATGTTAAAGCATAGATCATAAACTTTCTTGAAAACTAACAAACTAGGTTCTCAGTCATCAAACAATTGCAATTCATCTTATTTTCAGGAAGGGTCTATGTAAGATCTTTGATTTAGCAAATCCCACATACTCAACTATCATATAGTCTTCCATGATTGCTACCACTCAAAGCATATTTTTAGAACAAATAGCATCCATTGAACACAGAGAAAGATAGGGGCTTAATGTTTTGCCTCCCAACTTATTTATCATATAGATAATTGTCAACAATAATAATTCATGATCAAATATATTTGAATGGCCATATATGCTTGGATCTTTCCCCATCACATGATGCTTGCCAACTAAAGAGTAGGTTGGAATAAGAAATTGACTCAACAAAAATAAAAGTAAAAGATAGGCCCTTCGCAGAGGGAAGCAGGGATTTGCAGAGGTGCCAGAGCTCGAAGCTTTTAAAACGGAGATGAAAATAATTTTGAGAGGTATGCTTTCATTGTCAACATAACAACCAAGAGTCCCAATATCTTCCATACTAGATACATTATAGGCGGTTCCCAAACAGAAAGGTAAAGTTTTTACTCCCCGTCCACCAACAATCACACTCCACGGCTTGTCCAAAACAACGGGTACCGTCCAACTTTCAACAATCCTGGGGGAGTTTTGTTTGCAACTATAATTTGATTTGATTTGAGCATGGAATGGGGCATCCCGGTTACCAGCCATTTTCTCGTGAATGATGAGCGGAGTCCACTCATCGTGAGAATGACCCACCTAGCATGGAAGATACTGACAGCCCCTAGTCGCTACATGAGCGATTCGGGCATACAAAACAGATTATTATTTGAAGGTTTAGAGTTTGGCACATGCAAATTTACTTGGAACGACAGGTAAATACCGCATATAGGTAGATATGGTGGACACTCATGGAAGAAACTTGGTTCAAGGATTTTGGATGCACAAGCAGTATTCCTGCTTAGTACAGAAATTTTGGATAGCAAAAGATTCTAAATAGCAAGCACCACATGTTGGAGGATCCATAACAATATAACTTCTACACAAATATACCCAAGCATAACTCATTATGTTGTCTTCCTTGTCCAACTTCAAATAATTTGCTCAAGTTTGAAAATAATTAATGGGGCTCACAATCATAGAAGATGTCCAAGATAGTATATTTATATGTGAAATCTCTCTTCCTTCAATATTCTTTCATGAATTGTTCAAGTGACCAATACTATGTTTGCTAACTTTCAATAAATTTACCACCTCTACTTCTTATATGTGAAGTCATTACTCCCCATGGTATAAGCATATGAAGCATATATAATTTTAGATTTATGATATTCAATTCATTCAACCATTTACTCATAGGATATAAGTGAGGCACGTGAGTAAATGACAAACTACTCCATAAAGATATAAGTGAAGATCAATGAGTAGTCAAATAATTATGTTGCTATGTGAAGACTCCCTCTCATAAAGAAAATTTTGATCTTAAGTACTTTATTCAAACAGAAAGCAAAACAAAATAAAATGACATTCTAAAAATAGCACACATCGTGTGAAGAAGCAAAAACTTAGGCTCAACCGATACTAACCGATCATTGTTGAAGAAGAAAGGTGGGATGCCAACCGGGGCATCCCCAAGCTTAGATGCTTGAGACTTCTTGAAATATTAACTAGGGATGCCTTGGGCATCCCCAAGCTTGAGCTTTTGTGTCTCCTTAATTCCCTTTATATGATGGTTTCCCTAAATATTAAACACTTCATCCACACAAAACTCAACTAGAACTCGTGAGAAAAATTTGTATAAATCAAATGCAAAACCTTATCATTCTCTACTGTAGCAAATCACTAAAATTATTATTTAACATTTCATACTAAATGCCTCTGCATATTTAATACTCCTATCCTCAAATAGAATCATTAAACAAGCAAACATATGCAAAGAATGCAAACATAACAGCAATCTGTCAAAACAGGACAGTCTGTAAAGAGTGCAATTGTACTCATACTTCGCTAACTTAAAAAATTCTGAAAAATTACCACACTGTATAAAATTTGTTATTGCTGCACTTGAGAAAATTTCAAGATTTTATCATGGTCTAACTTTCCAGAAGAATTCAGACAACAATAGAAAACTTTCTGTTTTCAATACAGCAACATGTAGACTTGCAAAATAAGCATGGTAAAGGCTACAATTGATCTTTTTATTGAACTAAAAGATGCAAAACATTACTCTAAATAACAGCAAGCAAATACTAATAAAATAAAATGACGCTCCAAGCAAAACTCATATCATGTGATGAATAAAAATATAGCTCCACGTGAGGTTACCGATAATGTTGGAGACGAAAGAGGGGATGCGTTCCGGGGCATCCCCAAGCTTAGTTGCTTGGATCTTCCTTGAATATTACCTTGGGGTGCCTTGGGAATCCCCAAGCTTAGGGTCTTGTCACTCCTTATTCTCCTCATATCGATATCTCACCCAAAACTTGAAAACTTCAATCACACAAAACTTAACGGAACTTCGTGAGATGGGCTAGTATGATTAAACAAATCATTCACTTTGGTACTGTCAAGACAAGATTCAAATTTTTTCACACATGATGCCTACTGTACCCTATCATTTCTACAATTTATATTGAGCAATATAAGCCATAGAAACTAGAAAACAAGCAAACTATGCATTGAAAACAGAATCTGTCAAAAACAGAACAGTCTGTAAAGATCTGAATTAAGGTCATACTTGCGTTACTCCAAAAATTCTGAAAAATTAGGACAACGTATACAATTTGTATATCAATGAACTGTAAACAATTCAGAATATTTCCACGTTCCAGTGAAAGATAGGAATTTCTGTACTGGACGCAAAAGTTTCTGTTTTTGCACAGAATCAAATCAACTATCAACCACACTATCCCAAAGGCTTTACTTGGCACTTTATTCAAACAAAAGCTATAAAACATGATTACTACAGTAGATTAATCATGTGAACACACAAAAACAGTAGGTATAAATATTGGGTTGTCTCCCAACAAGCGCTTTTCTTTAATGCCTTTTAAGCTAGGCATGATGATTTCAATGATGCTCGCATAAACGTAAAGAATTGAAACATAATGGGAGCATCATGAAGCATATGACTAACACATTTAAGTCTAACCCACTTCCTATGCATAGGGATTTTGTGAGCAAACAATTTATAGGAACAAGAATCAACTAGCATAGGAAGACAAAACAAGCATAACTTCAAAACTTTCAACACATAGAGAGGAAACTTGATATTATTGCAACTCCTACAAGCATATATTACTCCCTCATAATAATTTTCAGTAGCATCATGAATGAATTCAACAATAAAACTATCACATAAAGCATTCTTTTCATGATCCACAAGCATAGAAATTTTATTACTCTCCACATAAGCAAATTTATTCTCAGAAATAGTAGTGGGAGCAAACTCAACAAAATAACTATCATGTGAGGCATAATCCAATTGAAAATTAAAATCATGATCAAAAGTTTCATGGTTATCACTATTCTTTATAGCATACATGTCATCACAATAATCATCATAGATAGCAACTTTGTTCTCATAATCAATTGGAACCTCTTCCGAAATAGTGGATTCATCACTAAATAAAGTCATGACCTCTCCAAATCCACTTTTATCAATATTGTGAAAAGATTCAACACCCTCCAAAATAGTGGGATCATTAGTACCTATAGTTGACACTCTTCCAAACCCACTTTCATCAATATAATCATCATAAATAGGAGGCATGCTACCATCATAATAAATATTCTCATCAAAACTTGGGGGACTAAAAATATCATCTTCATCAAACATAGCATCCCCAAGCTTGTAGCTTTGCATATCATTAGCATCATGGATATTCAAGGAATTCAAACTAACAACATTGCAATAATGCCCATCATTCAAAGATTTAGTGCCAAACATTTTATAGACTTCTTCTTCTAACACTTTGGCACAATTATCGGAATCCTTGTTTTCACGAAAGACATTAAAGAGATGAAGCATATGAGGCAACCTCAATTCTATTTTTTGAAGTTTTCTTTTTTAAACAAAACTAGTGATAAAACAAGAAACTAAACGATTCGATTGCAAGATCTAAAGATATACCTTCAAGCACTAACCTCCCCGGCAACGGCGCCAGAAAAGAGCTTGATGTCTACTACGCAACCTTCTTCTTGTAGACTCGTGTTGGGCCTCCAAGCGTAGAGTTTTGTAGGACAGTAGCAAATTTCCCTCAAGTGGATGACCTAAGGTTTATCAATCCGTGGGAGGCGTAGGATGAAGATGGTCTCTCTCAAACAACCCTGTAACCAAATAACAAAGAGTCTCTTGTCTCCCCAACACACCCAATACAATGGTAAATTGTACAGGTGCACTAGTTCGGCGAAGAGATGGTGATACAAGTGCAATATGGATGGTAGATATAGGTTTTTGTAATCTGAAAATATAAAAATAGCAAGGTAGTAAGTAACAAAAGTGAGCGAAAACGGTATTGCAATGCTTGGAAATAAGGCCTAGGGTTCATACTTTCACTAGTGCAAGTTGTCTCAACAATGATAACATAATTAGATCATATAACAATCGCTCAACATGCAACAAAGAGTCACTCCAAAGTCACTAATAGCGGAGAACAAACGAAGAGATTATTGTAGGGTACGAAACCACCTCAAAGTTATTCTTTCTGATCGATCTATTGGGCTATTCCTATAAGTGTCACAAACAGCCCTAGAGTTCGTACTAAAATAACACCTTAAGACACACATCAACCAAAACCCTAATGTCACCTAGATACTCCAATGTCATCACAAGTGTCCGCGGGTTTGATTATACGATATGCATCACACAATCTCAGATTCATCTATTCAAACCAACACAAAGAACTTAAAAGAGTGCCCCAAAGTTTTTACCGGAGAGTCAAGACGAAAACGTGTGCCAACCCCTATGCATAAGTTCACAAGGTCACAGAACCCGCAAGTTGATCACCAAAACATACATCAAGTAGATCACTTGAATATCCTATTATCACCACAGATAAACACATGCAAGACATACATCTAGTGTTCTCAAATCCTTAAAGACTCAATCCGATAAGATAACTTCAAAGGGAAAACTCAATTCATTACAAGAAGGTAGAGGGGGAGAAACATCATAAGATCCAACTATAATAGCAAAGCTCGCGGTACATCAATATCGTGCCAAATCAAGAACACGAGAGAGAGAGATCAAACACATAGCTACTGGTACATACCCTCAGCCTCGAGGGTGAACTACTCCCTCCTCATCATGGAGAGCGCCGGGATGATGAAGATGGCCACCGGTGATGGATTCCCCCTCCGGCAGGGTGACGGAACAGGGTCCCAATTGGTTTTCATGGCTACAGAGGCTTGCGGCGACGGAACTCCCGATCTAGGTTTTGTTCTGGAGTTTTTGGGATTTATAAGAGGTGTTGGCGTCGGGGACAAGTCAAGAGGGCCCACGAGGCGACGACAAGGATGGGGGGCGTGCCCTCCACCCTTGTGGTGGCCTCGGGACTCCTCTCCGATATCTTTTCATTCCAGTATTTTTCATATTTTCCAAAAATATTCTCCGTAAATTTTCAGGACAATTGGACTCCGTTTGATATTCCTTTTCTATGAAACTCAAAAACAAGGAAAAACTAGAAACTGGCACTGGGCTCTACGTTAATAGGTTAGTCGCAAACATCATATAAAATAACATATAAATGCATATAAAACATCCAAGATGTAAAATATGATAGCATGGAACAATAAAAAATTATAGTTACATTGGAGACGTATCATGCACTAGCCCAGGACCACTATGAAGATGCATACAATGTTTTGATCTGATCGTTACCAACTCGTAGCACAGTGGAAGTAGAGTTGGTGAAGATCGTCAGTGCAGATCCCCGCAACTAGGAATTTATAACTTCCCAACCACAAGGATTTTCTCCCTTGGACAGCTCCTCGAACGGTCCCCCGGATAGCCTTCCGGGAGGCCGTCGAATAGCCCTTTGGACGGTCCATAGGACAGCCCTTCAGGATGCCCTTAAGCAGTCCCTTGGACGGTCCCTCAGACAGCCCTTCGAACAATTTCTCGGACGGTCCCCCGGAAAGCCCTTCGGGAGGCCCCTCGAATAGTCCCTCGGACAGAAGATCGAACGTACAACAACTCTACTTGGTTGCACACATACGGTGTCACCTATCCAGCAGGGCTTCGCCGCCCAGATCTAATCCCTACCGAAAACTAGATAGCCTAGAGGCTGAACAAAACTATTTCTTGACAGGGAGAAAGAAAGGCAGATCATGCATGCCATTTGGTGAGAACTTGAGATGGATTTTGGAGAGCACTCTCCTCCTCCTTTTATAGTGTGAGGGAGGGGTGGAGGGGCTGAAAATTTTAGCCACAAAAGGTGTGGCCCCCCCACAAAACAAGCTCCCACCAAAGGTGGGGAGTTGCCTCATGGGCCCACCTATACACTATGGCGACCCAACAGTTGGTTCCCCCCATGGGGGTGCCTCCTCCCAACACCTACCATCACTTGTGGGGCTGCCCCCCACCATGGGGGCCCCCCAACACTTTGTCCAGCCATAGGGGGCTGCCCCCTAAAGGGGGCGCCCCCAAAAATAGGCCAAAAACAGCGCCCATGATTCGTGTGATCTTGTCCCCTCACGTTGGGACAAGATGTTTCCCGTGACTGTTTCTTTCGAAAAAAATCAAGAAGGTCCTAGAACATTTCTGGCACCCTCTAAAATTATTCTGGATGCGTTCCAAAACATTTTCGGTGTGATGATTTTATTCCGAAAACATTTTCGATAACACCGAAACATTTCTGGTTTTCTCTCCAGAACTTTTCAGTCGTCTCTGAAACTTTTCTATTTGACTTTCTCTCAGATTCCTTGTCTAGTATTCAGCAAATAGTTGACCCTTAAGTTCGGTGAAGTATAGACATGACTGGAACATTTATTGACCAATGATCAATAGTGGAACCATGGACATCCATATTGATCCCTATACCCACATGAATGATTATTCGAGTGAACCACTAGTTGCCATTTGCTATTCCTATTGCTTCGCGATATGTTTATAAAACCCTAGGTGATATTTATTGGCATCCCCATGAATCAACAATTTTGTTCACTATGCCAATTTCCTCGTTACCGGTTTTGATCTCTTTTCTCATTCCTGTGTTTCGGCATCCCCGTGATTAAATCACGCTATGTCGGGCCAGACGATGATGGATACCGTAACACCAAGAGGGCCCAAAGAATATCTTTCCATCGTCGGAGGAGCAAATCCCAATCTTGAGCTATCTAGCTCCTTGTCATATTTTTCCATGAACCCGTAAGCCGTTGTAATAGCCACCCTTTTACGGATGACGTTTAACAAACCCCAAAGTTCATGAAGCAAGTGTGGAGGAACTCGATACTCTCATGGTCTACGGAATTATGCAAACGTTAACTTTTACTGTGTTATATACTATCAACTTATGACGAATGTATCTCATAGCATGACATCCATTGGTTCGATTCAACACAAGTGTTCTTCTAACATTGTGTCCTCATAATTGCCAGCATTCTCATGCCCATGATCAGGAAAATAGAATCATCATTCAATACTTGAGCTAGTCTTAGAGGCCACACTAGGAAGACATATTACCATTTATTATTCCACACGTGCATATGAGTTTTCCTTTGAGCCTCGTGGTTATTGCAGACTCGAGAACCATTGCAGTTATAGCACGGAATATAAACATAATTACGAACATGGAAATAAATAATAACATTTATTATTGCCTCTAGGGAATATTTCCTACAGAATCCCACTTGCACTAGAGTCAATAATATAGTCAATGCTAATGCACTTTACACCCATGGCATACCGGTGTAAAATATGCTTCGCTTGTGGTATAGTCTTCGTCCAACGGATCTGACATCTTCAGGTCCGTGTGTATCTTCACATATCCTCATGTTTTCATGCATTCATAAAATTAATATTTTGTGTGGACTTGGCTTTGTATATATTGTGGCACCCCGGCTCAGAGGAACCGGAACACCCCGTATTCCAGCCCAGAGATCAAGTCTTCTAGAATACGGCACTGCTTGGCATAGAACAGAACAACTCCTTATTACAAATAATACGGGTACAAAGGTTCGGGTGTTACAATGGTTACAAAGTCATGGCGACACTACGCCTGCTAAGGTAGCTCTATGCTAGCAGTGGAACATCTCGTAGCGGAATAACTTCTAGCAGCGGAACAACGACGACGGTGATGGACTACACTCCGTAGGGACTCTGGCTGGGACACGTCCTAGCGCAAACTCGGGATCTTCGACAAGCAATCAATAACGGCATCACCTCCAATCTGGCATGACACGCCAGGTGAGCACTTTGAATGTACTCGCAAGCTCACAACAAACCAAAGCAATCAAGACAAGCAACAACATGGCATTTGCAGGTTAATTATCATTTTGGATGCTGCTAGAACAACATGAGAGTGAGCATGGCATGTACATGTTACTCATGATATGAACATGATGATACTAGTACTAGCATGAGAGGGGGGGTTGATGTTTAAGGTCCCTTGGACCAACTTACTCTTCTCGGGGGTTATCTGGTAAGCACCATATGTACCAATCTTACTTACCGACGTGATCATCACACGATCACCTCATGATGAACCAACATTGGTATCAACGATACCATCGTGATCGTCACACGACCACATAAAGATCAACCAACTTATTTCCTTGTGGAACTGAGGTTGTGTATTATCCAGGTTATTATTACTGTTAACCCATAGTGTGACCTACTACGAACTTTGTCCATATCCGAGAATGCGGCTATCGATAGATTATACACTCCGCAGAGGTTAGTACACTGTACCCACACCGTAGAATTCATGGCCTCCTGCTCCCATTTGGGTGGACCAATGACATTCCGACAAAACTAATCTATTGCATGACACTCTCCCGGCCACTCCGACAAACTCCCCTTTGGTATATGTCATGGGTGGCCCTGATGTCAACTCGTGACATCCGCCACCTTCGTGGCTGCCACCGTCGTGGCCAAAACAAAAATCATCCCAAACGGGGAGACCGGATATCCATAAAACTCGGGCACACAAGGCTATAGTTGTGACGACCCCGGCTTAATCGTGCACTAACCATACACGCAAATGCACACAATCAAGCCTAAGGACTCACTTGAAGATATCACAACACAACTCTAAAACATAAATAAAGTCATACAAGCTTTATATTACAAGCCAGGGCCTCGAGGGCTCGAATACATAGCTCGATGGCATACAAGTGTCAGTGGAAGCATCAGATATCTGGGTACAGATATAACAGAGTTACAGATATGCCTTTATAAAGGCGGGGCAAAATAAAACACTACGATCGAAAGGCGTAGGCCTCCTGCCTAGGAACCTCCGAACCTACTCCTGGACGTCGGTTGGCTCCTTGTAGTAGTACTCACCAGGAGGGTAGTAGTAGTAGTAGCCATCGACGGGGGCAGCTGGCTCAGGGGCTCCGTCATCTGGTTGCGACGAAAGGATATGGGGAGAAAAATAAAGCAAAGCAAACGTGAGTACTCATCCGAAGTACTCAGCAAGCAAGGATCTACACTACATATGCAACATTATCAAAGGAGGCTGTATATGTGGATTGGGCTGCAGAAATGCCAGAATAGAGGGAAAAGCCTAGTCCTATCGAAGACTAGCATCTTCATCGGTCTTGCAGCATTAGAAGAGTGCATATTAACATAATGTAAAGTAGTAGTTGTGTCTTCAACCTCGCCCAGAGATTCTTCCTCAACTCCCTGCGAGAAAGCAATCCCAGAGCCACACTATCCAGTTATCATCTCAAGTCACCAGTTCTAGTTGTACCGATCGGGATACAACTCCGAGTGTCCGTTACTGTAGGACAGGCTATCGATAGATTGTTTCTTCCCTACAGGGGTGCACCAACTTACCCACCAGGCTCGATTAACTCCGGCCGGACACACTTTACTGGGTCATGCCCGGCCTCGGCCAAACGACACGCCGCAACCCGACCTAGGCTTAAAAGAGAGGTCAGCACGCCGGACTAAACCTATGCCCCCAGGGGTCTTGGGCCATCGCCCAGGGAACTCCTGCACATTACGGGGCCACCGAGAGCAGACCTAGCAACCCCTTATACAAGCGCGGTTGCGTTCCCAGTCCAACTCGGCGTGCGCAGCTCCTTACTGACGTCAATTAAGCTTCGGCTGATGTATACGACGCAGAACGCCCATACTATGCCCACGTGATGGTTAGTGCTATCAGGCCAGAGGCCCCTCGGATCAAATATCCGAACCGTTAGTGTGTTGGTAGTGCGGTAATGAGCAGAGACTCACGAAATATGTGACCCTGTCGCCACGTCTCAAGGACTTGCGGCAAGGGCTAAGAATGCCCGACCACGCCTCGTATTCATTGTTCGGGCACCGTCCAGGTCCACCCGACTCTCGCAAGACCATCGGGAACTCAGGTCCACCTCTATGGGGTGGTACCGCCTGTCCCTCCAGTCCTGCAGTACATGTAACTCTCACGGGTACCCCTTAGGGCCGACCCGTCCTTATCCAGTTTAATTAGTATCAACAGTAATGTAAAGGCATCCGTGTGGCCACCACATCAAGAAGGAACCCGAGGCATCACCCTCGTTGGATTCCTACCTGATGTAAACATCTAGGTGAACTAAAGAGGCATCACCCTCGAGGTCCACACTTGAGGTGTTGCACGACAGTGTCGTTATTGGGAGTGGTGTAGGAGGAATCACCCTCGCTGGCCACGACCGATTAACTAACCTACAAGGTTATCATTAGAAGTGCTGATGAGGTATCACTCTCGGCACTCGATAGTAACCCAGTAGTGTCGAGCAACTAAGGGGGAAGTGATGTGCGGTGCCTGGTCTTCGATCCCGTTGATCGGGTCTTCTGTTAATCCAGCGGGGCAGTCGGGATAAATGGGGTCTCTGATGGGTCTCTACCCAACCTATACTAAACAGTTTAGGATAAGCAGGTAGGTAGCAACAGCAGGTTACAATAAACAGGCTATGCAGCAGAAATAGGATAACAGAAGCAGCAGTAACTTCTAATGCAAGCATAAGAGAGAAGAGAATAGGCGATATCGATATGCTCAAAAGGGGGATGCTTGCCTGGAAGCTCTGCGGCAAGTGTCTGGTCGTCAGGGGCCTAGTCGACCTCCGGAGCTGCGTTGGCCTCGGGGACTATGTCGGTGTCGGGGTCTAACGAGAGGGAAGAGGGGGAGGAAACAAATAAATACACAGCAATAATGCAACACAGAGCATGCGGTGCCTAGGATGAAGTGCAAGGTTGCCTAAAAGTATGTCTAAGTCATTTTAGTTATTTTAGGATTAAGGTGGGATTTATTAACAAGTGAATATGCACTATTCATATACCGGAATTAGGCTAAAAGTTACGGGTTCTCCTACTTAGGGGGTTCCGACATGGAAACAGACGACACGATTAGATTTGTCTCGTCGTTCTGAGCAACTTTCATGTAGAAAGTTTTTCGATCTGAGCTACGGATTAATTTCTATGATTTTTCTAAAGTTTTAAGTATTTTTTGGATTTATTTTTATTAACAGAAATCACTGCAAAGGTTTTATGATGTCAGCATGATGCAAAGATGATGTCAGCAGTCAACAGGTCGGCTGACCAGGTCAAACCTGACCTGTGGGTCCAGTGGGACCCATATGTCAGCCTCTGTTAGCTTAACAGTGGTTTAAACTAACTATCAGAGTTAATTAGGGGTGTGGGCCCCATATGTCAGTGAGATATTATTCTAAACTAATTAACCGGAGGGGCCCACATGTCAGTGAGAGTAGCCGGTCCAGTCAGCGTTGACCGAGGTCAACTTGGTCAAAGTGGGACCCCTGGGCCCACCAGTCAGTGGCCCAGACGGTGCCACACGGGCGCCACATCGGTGACGTCGCCGGAAGCACGCCGGCGACCAATCCCACGGAGAAAGTTCACCGGAGTGGCTTGGGATTCGCCTATGGGGGTCCATTTGGACCGCGGCTGATCGCGTTCGAGAGCCAGCAAGCCCACGCGTCGAACGGTGCCACCGGTTGGACGCGGGGATGGCCAGAACATCACCGGCGTCGAGGCCAGCGGCGAGGCGTTTCGGTCGAGCTCGGGCACGGGGTTCTGAGGCATTTTCTTGCGCGTTTTCGGTCGCATTCGAGTGAGAGGAGTTCGTCGCGGCGATCTATCCTACTGGCGTGAGCTACGGTGGTCGAGAACGGCGGATACGGCGAGCTCGGCGGTGAACAGAGCACGGCGTGGTGGTGAGCTAGCTCGGGAGAAGCTCGCGACGCGAGGAGAGGAGCGAAGGGAGGGAGAGCTCACCGAGTGGCCACGTAAAGCCCGCGGAAGCTTAGTAGCAGCAGCGAGCCTCGCCGGGGTTGAAGGTGATCGTCGGAGTTGGAGATGCGGGTCGAGGCCGAACGGCAGCTGCAGGGGTTCCCGGCTCCAGCGGAAGGCACCAGAGGACGTGGCGGACGCCGGTGACTCTTCTGGACAGCGCGAGAGGTCGGGCCGGCGCCGGTGGCCGCGAGGTTGACGGAGGGCGGCGGCGGTTGCGCTCGGGCACCCGCGAGCAGATGGAGAGAGAGTGTGCGAGCGTGGGGAGAGAGGGGAGAATGGTCGAGGAGGACCAGGGTAGATGGATGGGGCTCGTCCTTATCCTTCCCTGCGTCGGTGGCCGTCGGCGTGTCGATGCCTCGTCGGCGCGGCGCGCGGCGTCCACAGGCGCGGTGACACCGTGATGGAGTGAGAGGGAGATGGGCCGGTTGGGCTGGCTACGGGGCACTGTGCACTTAGGCCCAGTGCACAGTGCCTCCTTTCTTTTATTTTTCTGTTTTTGCCTTTTTTTTTACAGAGATGGTTTTGTATTTATTCGATCCTCCAAATGGATTTGCAACAATGTGTAAGTTTCTCACACTAGTGTATTGCAATATATGGTACTGCCACAAAAAGTTTGGGACTGAATTGAATTCATTTGTATTTCTCAAAAATGAAAATGGATTTAATAGGGCTGTTTTAGGTACTGTTTTAAATGCTTAGGCCCTCCTGTGGTGGATGGTGATGTTGTGTTCCTTAACAGCAAATAGTTCTAGATTATTTGCAAAAAGGTGAACATTTTTCCAACTTGTTTTGGGCAACTTCATTTTGCACTTTTGAATTGGAGTTGATTTTCAGAGAAGTATTTGAATTGATTTGAATAACCACCATGAATAGGCACTGCAGATGAAGTGACTTGGCATTATTAGCAGATGATCATAGTGGCTATTACACAGGGGTGTTACAAATTCTCCTCCTCTAAAAGAAATTCTCGTCCCGAGAATTTAGGAGGTAGAAGGAAAGAGGTTGGGATATTCTTCCTGAAGATGATCCTCGCGTTCCCAAGTGGCTTCATCTTCAGTGTGATTCGACCACTGCACTTTCAGGAACTTGGTCGTCTTCTGACGAGTGCGACGTTCAGCTTCATCGAGAATGCGGATCGGGTGCTCCTTATAAGAAAGATCATCTTGCAATTCGAGCATCTCGTGATCCACTGCGCGGTGCGGAGATTCCTTGAATCATTTACGAAGTTGTGACACATGGAAGATGTCGTGGATATGAGAGAATTCCGGTGGCAACTCCAATTTATATGCCACCTGTCCATGTCTGGCAACGATGCGAAAGGGGCCGATGTAGCGTGGAGCTAGCTTGCCCTTGATTCCGAAATGACGAGTGCCCTTCATAGGAGTGACACGCAAATAAGCTTGATCACTGGGTTGATAGATCAAACCCCATCATTTGCGATCATAGTAGCTCTTCTGGCGGTCCTGAGCCGCCTTGATATTTTCTCGGACAATTCGGACTTGTTCTTCGGCGTGTTGAATAATGTCCGGTCCCACGAGTGGTCTTTCCCCAGTTTCTAACCAATTCAGAGGGGTTCGACATTTATGTCCGTAAAGCACTTCGAAGGGGGCCATTTTCAAGCTGGCTTGATAACTGTTGTTATAAGAGAATTTGGCATACGGGAGAGATTCTTCCCACTTCTTACCGAACGATATAACACAAGCCCGAAGCATATCTTCAAGCACTTGATTTACTCCCTCGACATGGCCTTGGGATTGGGGATGATAAGCTGAACTCCAGGTAATGTGAGTTCCCATAGCTTCTTGGAAACTTTCCCAGAACTTGGATGTGAGAAGACCGCCATGGTACGAACTAATCTCCTTCGGAATACCGTGTAGTGAAACAATTCTGGAGATATACAGCTCTGCTAACTGGCTAGCAGTGATAGTCTCCTTGACAGGCAGAAAATGTGCAACTTTGGAAAGTTGGTCGATGACGATAAGAATAGCATCATGACCTTTCTGAGACTTGTGAAGACCGGTTATGAAATCCATTTAAACCTTATCCCATTTCCACAAAGGAATAGGGAGTGGTTGAAGAATACCAGCAGGCTTCTGATGTTCTGCTTTGACGCGACAGCAAATGTCACATTCAGCAACATATCGAGCGATGTTCTCCTTCATTTTAGACCACCAGTACCTTTGACGAAGATCACGATACATCTTAGTGCTACTCGGATGGATAGACATCGGTGTATCATGTGCCTCCTTCATGACCTTGTTAGTCATAAGCTCGAAGCGAGGTACCACAATGCGGTCTCTGAAATACAAGGTTCCATCTTCAGCAACCGAGAAATCCCTGTACTTCTCGAGGTGAAGCTCTTTCTTCATTAGATCTACTTTGGCATCTTTGGCTTGCGCAATCTTTACAGCTTTCTCAAGATCTGGCTGTACCACAAGGTTATTAAGAGAACCCTGCGGAACGATACAGAGGTTCAGCTTGCGCAGTTCTTCATATAGCTGGGGTTGAGCTTGCTTAACCATGAGGTTGTTGCAATAGGACTTGCGGCTCAAGGCATCAGCCATCACATTAGCCTTGTCAGGGGTATAAGAAATACCACAGTCATAGTTCGTAATTGTTTCCAACCATCGCTGTTGATGGAGATTAAGATCCGGTTGAGTGAACAAATACTTCAGACTCTGATGATCGGTATAAATCTCACACCGATTACCAAGGAGGTAGTGTCGCCACTACTTCAAAGCATAGATCACAGCAGCGAGTTCGAGATCATGCACTGGATAGTTTTCTTCATGCGGACGCAATTGTCGCGAGGCATATGCAATTACCTTTCGTTCTTGCATTAGGACACAGCCTAATCCTTGACGAGAGGCGTCGCAATATATCAGAAAGTCCTTGCCAGAATCGAGAGGAGCAAGCACTGGAGCAGAAGTCAGCTTGTCCTTGAGGGTCTGGAAACTTTCCTGCATTTGTCTGTCCACTCAAACATAACGCCTTTGTGGAGCAGATTAGTTAGGGGCTTAGCAATCTTGGAAAAGTTCTCGACAAATCGGCAGCAATAACTTGCAAGGCCGAGAAAACTTCTGACTTGCTTGGCATTCTTCGGAGGAGTCCAGTCAAGAATAGCCTGAACACGCTCCGGGTTAACGGCGATACCGTCCTTGGAAATCACATGTCCAAGGTAGGTTACTTCAGAAAGCCAGAATTCACATTTGGAGTACTTGGCATACAACTTGTGTTCTCGAAGCCTCTCCAGAACAAGGCGAAGATGTTTAGCATGTTCTTCCTTATTCTTCGAATATACTAGAATATCATCCAGATAAACCATGACAAACTTGTCGAGGTAATCCATGAATATATAATTCATCAGGCGGGAGAACGTAGCTGGAGCATTTGTTAAACCAATTGACATAACGGTGTACTCATAGGAACCATAACGAGTAACAAATGCAGTCTTCGGAATATCCTCTTCGCGGACACGGATCTGGTGATAACCCAACCTCAAGTCGAGTCTAGAGAACACCGAAGATCCAGCAAGTTGATCATTTAAATCATTGATCCGAGGAAGCGGATATTTATTCTGAATGGTTGCCTGGTTGATAGGACGGTAATCTTGAACCAACCTATTTGTACCATCTTTCTTCTTGACAAAGAGAGACGGTGCTCCCCAGGCAGAGGAACTAGGACGGATGAAGCCCTTCTTAAGTGACTTGTCGATTTCTTCCTTAAGCTCGAGAAGATGGTGTGGAGGCATCTTGTAAGGATGCTTTGCAATAGGAGTGGTGCCAGGCTTCAAGTCGATAACAAACTCGACAGCTCTAGCAGGGGGTATTCCTGGAAGTTCTTCTGGAAATACATCCTGGAATTCACAGACGACTGGAATGTTTTCGATCCCCTCAAGCGGAGAAGCGTTTAACGCATTTAAGGCATAAATCTGAGCCTCGGCGTTCTGAGTGATATGAGCATGATAATTCACTATCTCATCGGATGGGTGTAGGAGGTGTACAACTTTAGTGGCACAATTGATTGAGGTGTAATGAGCCTTCAACCAATCCATTCCCAGAATAAGATCAATTTTGGAAGACTTCAGGATAATGGGAGACGCGCGGAACTCCAACCCTTCGATTTCAATGGGAACATTATAACTAACCACGGAAGTTCGGCAACCGCCCGTGGGAGTATGTACCACTAAAGGTGTGTTCAGGTACTCAACTTAATGTCATGCATGCGTGCAAAATGTTCTGACATGAATGAATGAGATGCTCCTGGATCAAATAAAACAGAAGCTGGTGCTGAATTAACAAGTAGTGTACCCATGACTGTAGCTGGTTGGTCTGGGTCTTCACTCATGTTGACATGACAGGCCTGCCCACGACCATAAGAAGGCCTGGCATTGTTGTTACACTGCTGAGGAATTCCACGGCCAATACCACGGCCAGCAGGAGGAAGAGCTAGCTGATTCTGACCCTGAGAACAGTCTCTGGCATGGTGACCTGGCTGGCCACACTTGAAGCAGAGTCCACTGTCTGGACGTGGTGCAGGAGCTCGAGATGGTGCAGCTCGAAGAGGCTGCCTCGGTGGTGGAGGAGGCAGACGAGGTGCAGCATAAGCAGGTCTGTACACTGGAGCTGTTGGACGGTACATGCTTTGTGGAACCCAGATGCGGCACTTCTGCGAAGACGAGCCTGAAGATGAGCCCGCTTCACGGGTGCGTCTGGTCGCTTCCTTGTGTTTCTTCAGACCAGTCTCGACCATAATAGCCTTGTTCACCAAGGTGGCGAAGTCAGGAAAGTCTTGGACGAGCAGGGCTAGCTGAATGTCATGGTGTAGCCCTTCACGGAACTTCTCCTGCCTACGAGCATCAGTGGGGATGTCTTCTTCAGCGTAGCGAGACAAATCAAGGAACTCTCGCTAGCATCAGTGGGGATGTCTTTTTCAGCGTAGCGAGACAAATCAAGGAACTCTCGCTGATAGACTTCTACAGTCTTGTTGCCTTGAACGAGACTACGGAACTCGGCCTTCTTCCGATCTATAACTCCTTGTGGAATATACCGGGCAGGAAAAGTAGCCTTGAATTCCACCCAAGTGACAACAGTTCCAGGAGGTAGGTTCTGTCTGTGAGTTGCCCACCATTATGCTGCGGGTCCCTTCAGGAAGTATGTCGCGAATGTGACATAGCTGACAGGGGGAACATCAGCTGACTCCATCTCATAGAATATGTCACGCAGCCAGTCATCGGCATCCAGCGGATTAACTATGTTGCGGAATACCGATGGATTGAGACGCACAAACTCTGGCAGCGTGATTGAAGCTGGCTACTGGTTGGCATTGGGACGGGGGAATTGATCCATAATCCCCGTCATGAACTAGCAGTTGAGTTCAAATTGTTGCATCATAGCGGCCATATAGTCAGGCGGTGGCGGCGGTGGTGGATTGTTATCACCCATCCTGCTAAATTCAACAGGGGTAGTTTAGCAGAGGCTATTGCGAGTGTTTAGCAACAAGCATGATGTAACACGATGGAATTTAAGTAGTGTAACAGATACTTAGCAGTAGTCATTTAAGACATACAGATCCATACAGAGTCGGTTACAATCGGACAGCATAACGGCGCAAATTCAAAAGCTAGACATGCTAGGCGGCACACATGCACGCGGTAAGGAAGTACACAACGAGACATAGCAAAGGCTACATCAACGTCGGAGAAAACCACTGAAACGGGGTAGCTGCAAGTGCGGACGACGAATGTTCGTCGCGGAAGGATCCTGCGCTCCATGTGCACTCTGATGCAGAACCCGGTCTCGAACTGAAAGAAGAGGTCCACGTGCAGGTGTGTGACCTCCCACAGCAGGCCAATCAATCCCCGGTGGCATCTCGGTCCTGCGTGGGTAAAGGATATGCTACGGATGTATCCCTGCACGAACAGCCGGTAGCAACTGCATCATAGCATCGTAGAGGCATGCTCGAGTGGCAAACAACTCGCAGGCAAGAGCCTGAACAGTGCGATCCAGAGCCTGAGTGCACTGAATCAGAACCTGCGGGTCGTAGCGTCGAGGCTCGTACGGGGCACATATAGCTGTGTAGTATCCAGTAGCATCTCCAGCAGGGGCATACGGAATGTATCGAAACTCAGAAGCATCCAAGCTAACGCTGAGCTCTCCTCGGAGACGTGCGACAGCAGAGTAGGCGGCATCATGGACTGCCATCTCAATCGTCACGCCAATACCGTGGAAAAGGTACAGCTCAGTGTCTGAGTCATTCTGCTGATCATAGATACGAACATCAGCATATTACTGCTCCTGGTTGAACTCGCAGTAAACCTCGTAGACCATGTACTTGGGGTACCAGCGGTAACCCAGTCTGGTCAGGAGGGCAATCAGGACAGCTGAAAAACTAGGGGCATCTCGAGCCCATGTGCGAAGCACAAGCTGCGTCGTAGGACGTGGTGGAAACAGACGATCCATCTGAAATAAAGGAAATTCAGGATTGTCATTTGACGATGAGAAGTATAATAGATCTCGAAGAGAAAGGTTAAACAAAACAATGGAAAGGAAAAGGATTATCAGACTAATTAGATCAATGACAGGGAAATCGCACAGATATCCAGCTCTCCGGGTGGACAGAATTTACGAGATCCTAAGTGTCGGCGTTAGTAAATTTATTTAACCCGAATAGAAGAGAGATCAGAGTCCCAGAGTAAAGATGAGGAATAAAAGATCCTAATACCACCCAGTTGGTGACGTGGGCCCGTAAGCCACACAACCAAGTTAGTAAAACAGTTTTTGGTTACTAGACTCAACTTCGACCAAGGAGTTGGAAAGGGGAATTCCTAGAGGAAGTCGGCTCTGATACCCACCTGTGACGACCCCGGCTTAATCGTGCACTAACCATACACGCAAATGCACACGATCAAGCCTAAGGAGTCACTTGAAGATATCACAACACAACTCTAAAACATAAATAAAGTCATACAAGCTTTATATTACAAGCCAGGGCCTCGAGGGCTCGAATACATAGTTCGATGGCATACAAGTGTCAGCGGAAGCATCAGATATCTGGGTACAGATATAACAGAGTTACAGATAGGCCTTTAGAAAGGCGGGGCAAAATAAAACACTACGATCGAAAGGCGTAGGCCTCCTGCCTAGGACCCTCCGAACCTACTCCTGGTCGTCGGTCGGCTCCTCGTAGTAGTACTCGCTGGGAGGGTAGTAGTAGTAGTAGTAGCCGTTGGCGGGGGCAGCTGGGCCTGGGGCTCCGTCATCTGGTTGCGACGAAAGGATATGGGGAGAAAAAGAAAGCAAAGCAAACGTGAGTACTCATCCGAAGTACTCAGCAAGAAAGGATCTACACTATATATGCAACATTATCAAAGGAGGCTGTATATGTGGACTGGGCTGCAGAAATGCTAGAATAGAGGGGAAAGCTTAGTCCTATCGAAGACTAGCATCTTCATCGGTCTTGCAGCTTTAGAAGAGTGCAGATTAACATAATGTAAAGTAGTAGTTGTGTCTTCAACCTCGCCCAGAGATTCTTCCTCGACTCCCTGCGAGAAAGCAATCCCAGAGCCATACTATCCTGTTATCATCTCAAGTCACCAGTTCTAGTTGTACCGATCTGGATACAACTCCGAGTGTCCGTTACTGTAGGACAGGCTATCGATAGATTGTTTCTTCCCTACATGGGTGCACCAACTTACCACCAGGCTCGATTAACTCCGGCCGGACACACTTTACTGGGTCATGCCCGGCCTCGGCCAAACAACACGCCGCAACCCGACCTAGGCTTAAAAGAGAGGTCAGCATGCCGGACTAAACCTATGCCCCCAGGGGTCTTGGGCCATCGCCCAGGGAACTCCTGCACGTTACGGGGCCACCGAGAGCAGACCTAGCAACCCCTTATACAAGCGTGGTTGCGTTCCCAGTCCAACTCGGCGTGCGCAGCTCCTTACTGACGTCGCAAGACCATCGGGAACTCAGGTCCACCTCTATGGGGTGGTACCGCCTGTCCCTCCAGTCTTGCTGTAGATGTAACTCTCACGGGTACCCCTTAGGGCCGACCCGTCCTTATCCAATTTAATTAGTATCAACAGTAATGTAAGGGCATCCGTGTGGCCACCACATCAAGAAGGAACCCGAGGCATCACCCTCGTTGGATTCCTACCTGATGTAAACATCCAGGTGAACTAAAGAGGCATCACCCTCGAGGTCCACGCTTGAGATGTTGCACGACAGTGTCGTTATCGGGAGTGGTGTAGGAGGAATCACCCTCGCTGACCACGACCGATTAACTAACCTACAAGGTTATCATCAGAAGTGCTGACGAGGTATCACCCTCGGCACTCAATAGTAACCCAGTAGTGTCGAGCAACTAAGGGGAAGTGATGTGCGGTGCCAAGGCCTGGTCTTCGATCCCGTTGATCGGGTCTTCTATTAATCCAGCGGGGCAGTCGGGATAAGTGGGGTCTCTGATGTGTCTCTACCCAACCTATACTAAACAGTTTAGGATAAGTAAGTAGGTAGCAACAGCAGGTTACAATAAACAGGCTATGCAGCAGAAATAGGATAACAGCAGCAACAGTAACTTCTAATGCAAGCATAAGAGAGAAGAGAATAGGCGATATCGATATGCTCAAAAGGGGGGTGCTTGCCTGGAAGCTCTGCAGCAAGTGTCTGGTCGTCAGGGGCGTAGTCGACCTCCGGAGCTGTGTCGGCCTCGGGGACTACGTCGGTGTCGGGGTCTATCGAGAGCGAAGAGGTGGAGGAAACAAATAAATACACAGCAATAATGCAACACAGAGCATGCGGTGCCTAGGATGCAGTGTAGGGTTGCCTAAAAGTATGTCTAAGTCATTTTAGTTATTTTAGGATTAAGGTGGGATTTATTAACTGATGAATATGCACTATTCATATACCAGAATCGGGCTAAAAGTTACGGGTTCTCCTACGTAGGGGGTTCCGGCATGGAAACAGACGACACGATCAGATTCGTCTCGTCGTTCTGAGCAACTTTCATGTAGAAAGTTTTTCGATCTGAGCTACGGATTATTTTCTATGATTTTTCTAAAGTTTTAAGTATTTTCTGGATTTATTTTTATTAACAGATTTCACTGCAAAGGTTTTATGATGTCAGCATGACGCAAAGATGACATCAGCAGTCAACAGGTCGGCTGACCAGGTCAAATCTGACCTGTGGGTCTAGTAGGACCCACATGTCAGTCGCTGTTAGCTTAAGAGTGGTATAAACTAACTATCAGAGTTAATTAGGGGTGTGGGCCCCATATGTCAGTGAGATATTATTCTAAACTAATTATTTTCATTTTAATAATTCGTTAATTAGGCTAATTAACCAGAGGGGCCCACATGTCAGTGAGAGTAGCTGGTCCAGTCAGCGTTGACCGAGGTCAACTTGGTCAAAGTGGGACCCCTGGGCCCACCAGTCAGTGGCCCAGATGGTGCCATGCGGGCGCCATGTCGGTGACGTCGCCGGAAGCACGCCTGCGACCAATCCCGCGGCGGAAGTTCGCCGGAGTGGCTCGGGATTCGCCTGTGGGGGTCCATTTGGACCGCGGCCGGTCGCGTTCGAGAGCCAGCAAGCCCGCGCGTCGAATGGTGCCACCGGTTGGATGCGGGTATGGCCGGAACATCGCCGGCGTCGAGGCCAGCGGCAAGGCATTTCGGTCGAGCTGGGGCGCGGGGTTCTGAGGCGTTTTCTTGCACGTTTTCGGTCGCATTCGAGCGTGAGGAGTTCGTTGCGCCGATCTATCCTACTGGCGTGAGCTACGGTGGTCGAGAATGGCGGATACGGTGAGCTCGGCGGCGAACAGAGCACGACGTGGTGGTGAGCAAGCTCGGGAGAAGCTCGCGACGCGAGGAGAGGAGCGAAGGGAGGGAGAGCTCACCGAGTGGCTACGTAAAGCCCGCGGAAGCTTATTAGCAGCAGCGAGCCTCGCCGGGGTTGAAGGGGATCGCCGGAGTTGGAGATGCGGGTCGAGGCCGAACGGAAGCTGCAAGGGTTCCCGGCTCCAGTGGAAGGCACCAGAGGACGTGGCGGACGCCGGCGACTCTTCTGGACAGCGCGAGAGGTCGGGCCGGCGCCGGTGGCAGCGAGGTTGACGGAGGGCGGCGGCGGTTGCGCTCGGGCACCCGCGAGCAGAGGGAGAGAGAGTGTGCGAGTGTGGGGAGAGAGGAGAGAAAGGTCGAGGAGGACCAGGGTAGATGGATGGGGCTCGTCCTTATCCTTCCCCGCGTCGGTGGCGTCGGTTGCCGTCGGCGTGTCGACGCCTCGTCGGCGCGGCGCGCGGCGTCCACAGGCGCAGTGATACCGCGATGGAGTGAGAGGGAGATGGGCCGATTGGGCTGGCTACGGGGCACTGTGCACTTAGGCCCAGTGCATAGTGCCTCCTTCCTTTTATTTTTCTGTTTTTACCTTCTTCTTTTTTACAGAGATGGTTTTGTATTTATTCGATCCTCCTAATGGATTTGCAATAATGTGTAAGTTGCTCACACTAGTGTATTGCAATATATGGTACTGCCACAAAAAGTTTGGGACTGAATTGAATTCATTTGTATTTCTCAAAAATGAAAATGGATTTAATAGGGCTGTTTTAGGTACTGTTTTAAATGCTTAGGCCCTCCTGTGGTGGATGGTGATGTTGTGTTCCTTAATTGCAAATAGTTTTAGATTATTTGCAGAAAGGTGAACATTTTTCCAACATGTTTTGGGCAACTTCATTTTGCACTTTTGAATTGGAGTTGGTTTTCAGAGAAGTATTTGAATTGATTTGAATAACCACCATGAATAGGCACTGCAAATGGAGTGACTTGGCATTATTAGCAGATGACCACAGTGGCTATTATCCAGGGGTGTTACAATAGCCGCTTACCTAATCAGGGTAGCGAGTACACATAACCTTCCCTAGTTGGTGGTACCGGCAAGAGGCATGTCAATAGACCGAATTAGGGCCTCCCATCCAGGCAAGTGTGGTTGCACTGGTGAGCTCGATTCGGTGGCACCCTGACACAGCCAACAGATTTGTTCAAGTTCGATTAATGTCAGGTTTAACTTGAATGGTGATGAGCTGAGTCATAATGAAATAACAATGCATATGAGCCTGATATAGTGTAACCATGGATGGGCAACATAACCGTTTAACATCATAACATCAACAATGATAAATCATTTAGTCTGCGGGATGCAAATTAGCATGGCACAACGATGAGCATGAATATAACAAGTATTTTCATATCAAACCATAACAATTCATATAGCATGTCATTATCACTAGCATCTGAAATGATTGCAAGAATGAAACATGATAATAATAATAACCTTAGCAATTAATCATTTCACTTACTAGATGAAAATGAACTTGGCATCAGAACGAGCATGGATTTACAAGCACTTACAAAGCATTTACATATTATTTGCATAAGCACACAAATATTAAATATTCAAGTGAAAACCAGGGCTATCGCAATGCCATCATGCAAGTGGTTGTCGTGGCTTGCCTGGTGTTGATGGAGTCAGCGGGGAGAAGTGCGATGAGCTCACGGAAAAATTTGCCGAAAACATTTCCCTCTCGAAGGGGGCTAATTAAAGGGCAAGGGCAAAAAGGTCATTTTCATAGTGTGAAAATATCATGAAAATGGTACCAACGGAACGGGCTCGACGAACAGAGAACGTGGGCTTTTGAATCACCTGATTCGGAGTTACGGTTGCGGAGTTATGGCCGTTCGTTCGTTAGGCAGAAAACAAATAAAAACTTGTTCATTTCTGCTCTTACCCAGTGAACATCCGTAATTGAAGGATTTCGGCGCCGGCTGAAATAGACACCGTATTTTGATGAATACGCTTTCGGGAAAAGGAAACGTATTTCCGCCTGTATCTGCAGTAGATTACGTTTTCGGTAGTGGAAAGCATATTCAGCCAAGAATACCTTTCCACTTACTCCCGCGTGGGCCCGAGGTCAACTCCTCTGTGAGGCTGACCGGTGGGGGCCGCTGGGCCCACTGGCCAGCTGGAGGGACTCGTCTTCCTCCTCTGTCGCCCGTGCCTGGTCGAGGACAGGGCCGGCCCCGACGGTGATTGCCGGCTCCGTAGTCCGTCTGCAGCGACGCCCCGGCTACCGGCGAGACCAGGGGATCGAGCCGCGTAGAATGGGCTACAACACGAGCGCCAGAGATGACGGGAGTGAGAGGGGCTTCGACCGCGGTGGACGGTGACTTCGGGCGACAGAGGGCATGACGCTATGGCCGCGGATAGGAGGGGAGAAGGTTGGGCAGGGAACCTCCGCGGCCGAGGGGATTCCTTGGTGGTGAAATGAGAGGGAGGGGGATGCTGCCTTGCTCGAATTCAAGAGGAGGCCGGCGGCTGCCATGTCGTTAATGGAGGACGAGGAGGGGCTCCGGGGATGGGTAGAGGGGTCGGGGATGATGCTAGTAGAGTGGTGAGGAGGATGGACTGCTTGGAGGGGCTCGGGAGGGGCTACTTATAGCCGCGGCGACGATGCCATCCTCGGATGCGGTTGCGGACACGCGGTTGATGCCCTGGCACGGCCACGTACGCGTGTGCTCGCGGGCAGGCTCGGACGGCGACGCAAGAGGACTAGTGGAGCGCCAGGGTAGCAACGAGGCCAGGCGCGGGGAGGGAGAAGTCTGGTCGGCCACCATGGCACTGTGCGCGCACGTGCGGCTAGAGAAGGGGCTGCCGTGGCGCGAGGAGGAAGAAAGAGGAGGGGGAGCGGGGTCCATATGTCCAGGTGGTCGAAGGGGGAGGTGTGAGGCACCAGAGGACGCGAAGGAACGGCGAACAGAGGAGACCCGAAGCAAAACTTAACCCAGGGCGCGTCCATGGCATGCCAGCCGCGCGGTCACCGCGTGCACCGACGCGTGCACGGTGACTCAGCGTGGCCAACCATGTCTATGGTGTAGTTCATCCAACATGGTGCCTTTCTGAAGTGATGGATCAACAAAATCTTCTATTTTATGATGGAATGGATCAGCTAAAGTTTGCTCTAGCAAACTTAGGCATGGAGCTATGGTAAAATGTGACCGGTAAATGGAGAAACTAGATGTCACAGAGATCTAGGGTAGGAAGGACTACCATCCTGTGAAATTTTAAAATATTTGGACCAAGATTTATCATAGTTGCTTTACAACTGCAAAATCTGGTCCAGAAACTAGATCATGAAGTGGCACTCACATAGAGTGTTTGATTGAGATGAAACTTGGAGATGTTTATGACTTCGACATAAGAATACATTGTAAAATTTTCATGCCATTTGGACATGCCAAAATGGTACTTTCTTCACAATGGTCCTCTCTGGACAGAAACTTAGGAAAATTATAGAGAAATATTGGCTTGATGAAATGAGACCAAATTTGGTGGAGGATGTTTATATAGGTAGGAGAATGTCCGGTAAAATTTCAGAAATTATGGAACAACATAATATATAGTTGCTTCACAAACTGAAAATATTACCAGAAACAAAGATTTGAAGATGTGCTCACATAGATTGTTGGATGGAGCTCAAATTTTGTAGAAGGGTATTATTTGAGCATATGAAGGATATGGCAAAATGTCAACTCATTTGGATAAGCCTAGCTAGTACTTCCTTCACAAAGCTTCTCTCAGGATAGAAACTTTGGAAATTTGCTGAGGAAGATTGACCAGGCAATTGGAGTTAATTTTTGGCATGTGACAACGATTTGGATAGCAAAGAGTTGCCAAATTTTTTGAAGGCAATCAAGAAAATATAAAATAGCACTTCACAAAGTGCCCTTCTGGACAGAATAGGAAAAAGAATATTCCTGAATTATTTTTGAACTAGGCAAGGAAGAGTTTTGACATTTTTGTGGAAGATATGATCCAAAGAATTTATGAGAATTTTGTGGGAATTTTGGGAAAGACAAAAATATAGGTTGCTTCACAACCTAGGGCAAGCAGGGTTATTCGTTTAATAGGAAAAGGAATATTCCAAGAAATAAATGTTGGGGTTGGGCCAAGATGGAAATGACATGATCTTGGCAAGGATTTGAGAATAACAAGCCACTTAGGAGAGGGGGAAAAGATGGTCTTCCCAGATTTCACGACAACATAGCCCAACGAGAAGAAAACCAAACCAAATTCCAAGAAAAATAAAAGGAAAAAGAAAGGGCCAAAAATCAGGGTGTTACATATATGTGAATCACTGGTCGAACCTTGATTCCTTAGACTGAGCTATGGAGCAACTATCTACAATAGTGTTCCAATGACCAAAGCCATCTTGGAACCATACTATGTTCATGAATGTACTATATGATTCAACAACTTCTTTGTCGCTTCTAAAGCGGCAACATACTTAGCCTTTGTTATAGAATTCGCCGCAGTAACCTATTTAGAACAATTTCCAACTTATTGTGCCACCATATCGTGTATAACACAAAACCCTTAACTTAAATCAAAAATTGCTTGGAGCATTGATGAAGGTTGTATCGATGTAACTCTTTACAATGAGCACTTCATAATCTCTGCTTGCGAGAAAACATGTCGTCAGTCTACTTTAGTACACAATGACATTTTTCATTACTGTCCTTTAATCAACTTTGGTATCTTACTACTATTTGGGAGTACTGGACATATCTGGTTGTTTTACATACCATGGAATACATGATTAATCCAAACACAAAAGTGTGTGGAATATCCATCATGTATTTTGCTCATCAGTGATTTAGGACACCGATTCTTGCTAAATGTCTTTCCATGAGACTTCGGCAAGGATCACTCCTTGGCGTTCTCATGCTAAACCATTTTAGCATCTTGTCAGCCCTATTTGGCAATTCTATCTCCATAGATTATGCCTAATACCGAGGCTACCTAGCCCTAATACTTCTTCGAAAAACTATTTTTCAATGAAGTGCCAATTCATGTCAAGTAATATATATTATTTTCAATCAACAATGTGTCAAGTACACAACGTTTTAGAAATATTATTATGCTCCCACTTACTTTCTTGTAACCACAAGCATCTTCGTTGTTCTTTGATGAAATTATTTCATCATACGAAGATTCCCACTCCATTATGCTTGCTTCTGTCCATTTCTGGATCTCTGAAGTTTGCTCACTCACTAGCATCCTCTGGATCGACAAAATACTTTGGACTGTATCACATACATATCCTTTGTTGTATTTCCATCTCATGGAAATCCTTTTGGCGTCCATCTGTCATATCTCATAATTGAAATACATACTTAATTGATAGTTTAACCCGAACCGACTTTAAGCATTGCTGCAGTGAGACAATCTCATCATAGTCAACTCCTTGAATATGTTATTGCAATAAGTCGAGCTTAATGGATAAAACATTTTTATCCGCATCAGTTTATAGTTCCATTAATATTCGTTAGACTTTAAGTCTTCCGGAGGGTTGATCAAGATTTAATCTTAACTCATTTATATGGATACTATCTCAGATTATATTGGCATTTAGCCAATTCCGGAGTCAGGGCCCATCAATGCTTCCTTGTGCATCGTAGGTATATTGTTGTCTAACAACAATATCGCGTTTGCGCACCTGAGAGGTTTGCACGAGTTTTACCTACGTGGTTCAGCTGCAAGTTTAACCAAACTCCATACATCTCATGTAGAGGCTTCTGTATCAGTCGTAGTAGGAAACTCTGAAATTACTTCCAAGGTTTCTTTCCTATGAACTAACGACGAAGATACTTTTATCTCGTCGAGTTGCGCTATCCTCCCACTCACCTTTTGCAAAAGACATTTTCTTCAAAATAACACCGCTCTTAGTGGCAAAACTTTTGCCTCGGAATAGTGATGGAGAAATACCCAATAATTTTGGGATAACCAACAAAGTAGCACTTGTCTGATTTGGAATATGTTTGTAAACATTTTACACAAGCCCCATATTCCAAATGTTAAGAAAAGACATAACATGGTTGCGCGTAGGTGGCACCCCGGCTCAGAGGAACCGGGACACCCCGTATTCCAACCAGAGATCAAGTCTTCTAGAATACGACACTGCTGGTATAGAACAGAACAACTCTTTATTACATATAATAGAGGTACAAGTGGTCTAAAATAACAAAGGATTACAATAGCACGGCGACACTACGCCTGCTACAAAAGCTCTATGCTAGCAGCGGAACAATTTGTAGAAGCGGAAAAGCTTCTAGCAGCGGAACGACGGCGACGGTGATGGACTCCACTCCGCACGGACACTAGCTGGGACACACCCTAGCATGCAGACGCGGGATCCTCAACAAGCAATCAATCACGACATCACCTGCAATCTGGCATAATACGCCAGGTGAGTACTTTGAATGTACTCGCAAGCTCACAACAACCAAAAGCATCAAGGCAAGACATCAACATAGCATTAACATGTTAAGCTATTAACTATTATGATGCGGAAGTAAATATTAATCATGACATGCTAGAATTACTGATCACTAGTAGAAAAAGGGCCTCTAGTCCCGGTTGGGAACAGGCTCTAGTCCCGTTTATCCAACCGGGACTACGAAATCGGGACTAAAGGCCCCGTCCTTTAGTCCCGGTTGGCCACAAACCGGGACTAAAGGCCTCCACGTGGCTGCAGTCGAGCTCTGGGGCTGGAGGACCTTTAGTCCCGGTTGGTAGGCTGCCCGCCTTTAGTACCTGTGAATTTTTTTCAAATTTGTTTTGAAAATTTTTGATTTTTTTCAAATTGTGGTTTTTGAATTATTTGACCATTTTTTCACATATTTGAATTGCTAGTTTCAATTATTTTGACCACAGTTTGAAACTACATTGGTCAATTTCCAAGTCGATCACCCATCCTCAAATTGCTCCAGGCCCAGCACGCTTAACATCTTAGTTCTATTGGACAGAGGTTCCGAGAAAGAAGTTAAACCTTGTTGATATTATTATGCTATCAATCCTATTAAGCCTAGGGCCATGATGTCTAAAATTTTGAAAAGTTTGATTTTTTTTGAAAATTTCAATAATTCAGAAATGTTTTGAAATTTCATAAATGTATAAAATTTCAAAATTTCTAAAAAATTCAAAATTCCAAAAAATTTCAAAATTTAAAAAAAATCAAAAATGTCAAAAAAATAAAAACTTTCAGAAATGTCAAAAAAATCCAAAAAGTCAGAAATGTTTTGAAATTTCTTAAAAATTTCAAATTTTTTCAAAAATATAAAAAAAAATAAAAAAATTCAGAAATGTAAAAAATGAATGTTAGTCAAAATAAAAAAAATTGATTTTTTTAAAAAACCTAAATTTGAGGATAACTTTTATTCCTTTTGGAATTTAAGGATTCTAAAAATTTCCAAAACGACATGGCAAGAAGAGCACATGAACAACCATGCATATGACCATGAAAATAAAAGGAGCTGGAACATGGCACTACAATTGGATTGCATTACAAACTGTATTAGCAAAGACAATGACATGAGACTGCATTCTTGATTTAAGTTGCAGAATAGCAGAACAAACTCAACATAGATGGCCCCATAATGAGTGCAAATATGGTAGAACTATGCACAGATTCATTTATTAGTTGCTTAATAAGACAAGAAAGTGGACATGACAGTAAGCAGAAAAAAAAACTAAAATCAGTGGTAACTAAAAGGACCTATCTTCATGGGGCGCATTATGAGAAAAACCATATCAGAGGACGAACATGCATGAACTTACCCAAACAACCCAATGTTGCAGAAAAAAATGCATATAAGTGAACCCAGCCGAGCTCCTGCCCACGCAGTCGAACCTGTGGATGCCTGCATCGGTGGACCGTAAGCTGCTCACTCACCTGAATGATTCTGGAGGGGATCAATCAGAATCGAAGCTGCCAAAAACCGAGCGCGGCTGGTCAAACATACAATGATTGTGAGTCAAAATAAAAAAAATTGAATTTTTTTATAAAAACTTAAATTTGAGGATAACTTTTATTCCTTTTGGAATTTGTGGATTCTAAAAATTTCCAAAATAGCCTTCGGCAGTCAAATTTGGATGTAACTTTTCGTGCTGAATTTTTTGATATATTAAAGTTTTTTTTTCTGATGTTGTATGCAAAAGTTACGGCTGTTTTACTTTTTCATAATGTTTTTTTGTATAATATGTCGAAATTCATGTTTGTTAATTTTCCTAACAACTAGATGTAGTACCATAACTACATCTAAAAGGATTTTAAATCTTGAAGTTTTTATCATTTAAAAAAACTAAAAATGCGATCAGGGGGGGGGGGGTATAATTTCAAAATTTGAAAATTTTACCCATGGCGAATTTACTCCTGGTTGGTGTCTCCAATCGAGAATAAAGGGGATCACTTTAGTCGCGGTTAGTGTCTCCAACCGGGACTAAAGGGGATCACACCGGCCGCTGCCTGCCGTAACCCCTTTAGTCCCGGTTGGTGGTTCCAACCGGGACTGAAGGTCCCTTTCGACCAGGGACTAAAGTAGCCGCGCCCCGTGCGGCGCCCCTAGCCGTTGGAACCGGGAGTAAAGGTTCGTTAGTCCCGAGCCCCAACACGACCGGGACTAAAGCTCCGGACGAAAGGCCCAGTTTCTACTAGTGGATGAACCATCATCTTGGGCCGCCTGGACCATCTCACTCTTGGCGATCCGGCCAAGCAACATATCCTCTCGTTCACCTCGTGATCAATACATCCTTGTGATCACCGCGTGATCACATCACAAACCGATGACCATTCTCAAGATCATCCCAATACCATCCACGACATCCTGCCAAACTCTTACTTGCTCACATACAAATATAAGTCATCTTATAAGTCATTCCGTCATCGTGAGTGTTGATCGAACGGTGTGACCTACAACGAACTGTGTCCATAACCAAGGACACGGCTATCAATAGATTATACACTCTGCAGAGGTTAGTACGCTGTACCCACACCATGGAACTCATGGCCTCGTGCTCCCATTCGGGTGGACCAACGACATTCCAACAAAACCAATCTATTGCATGACACTCTCCCGGCCACTCTAACACACTCCCCTTTGGGCTATGTCATGGGTGGCCCCAATGTCAACTCGTGACATCCGCCACCTTTGTGGCCGCCACCGTCGTGGCCAAAACAAAATAAAAGCGTCCAAACGGGGACATCGGTACTGTAAAACTTGGGCACACAAGGTTATCGCTGCCTACTTGATCAGAGTAGCGCGCACATATACCCTTTCCTAGTTGGAGGTATCAGCGAGAGGCATGACAATAGACTGAATTAGGGCCTCCCCATCCAGGCAAGTGTGGCTGCATTGGTGAGCTCGATTCGGTGGCACCTGATCAACGAACTAACGAAATTTGTCCCCAAGGTATAACTGTGATAACTGTTACTCCAACCTGTGATCCAAGCCCTAGCAATATGCAACTAATAATCCAAGGAATTATATAACCAAGTCATTATTATGAACTCCATAGGTAAAATATTAAATATGATCATGATGGATCCATAGCAAATATTACTACCAATCCAATAACAATAACAAATAGAAAACTACTAGCAATATCCAAACCATCCATCAATATGGAAGTAGCAAAAACTTCAATAAGTATATGATATTCAACACGATTTTAATGAAACAAAACTATTGATCCTAATAATCCGATACCAACATATCATCATCAAACTTGCAAGGTAGAAGCCACCTATAATCCAATCATTTTCATGGCAGTAGCAAGATCAAATATTACTCCAAGAATTGCCATGAATAAGTTATTGGTAGCTAATCCAAATTTTAAGCAAGTTTATTAAATAAACCATGGCATTGCATTGCAATCATGCAAGTGGAGGTTGTGGCTTGCCTTGCTCCAGTATAGGGTTGAAATACTCCTGGTCTTCACAGACAAACACACTAAACATTCTGAAAACAACATAAACAAGCAAATGAAATAACGACATAATGCATTTTTCTCTGTCCAGAAATTCTAGACAGCAGAGAAAAATGTCAACTTCTACCAGAAAGTGAAGGAGCTCAAAATAAATATACTGCAAAAAGAATCAGCTCATTTGGACTTGTAGATTAGGAGATATCTCTACTCCTAATGTCTGAGTTGGCGAATAGTATCCACGGTTTATTTTCGTCCCACCACTTTCGTCCGTTTTATTTCGTTGGTTTTTTTTCGTCCCCTCCCCCACCTCACCGGTTTAGTTTCGCGTCACCCTCTCACATAACGAAAAAAATCTGAATGGATCAAAACTTTTCATGTTGGTGCAAATTATTTAGTAATGTCTTTACGTGAAAGAATCAATCATAATCAATCTCTAAAGATCAAATCTAAATTAATTAACCTTATCTTAAATCGCTCAATCACATTAATAGGAAACAAATAACCGATTTCAAAGAAAAACGCTTCCCCTAGCGAGCCGCGCTCGTCTCTCTCTCTCCTCGCGTTCGCAGTTCCTCTCCCCAATTACCCTCGAGCCCAGGGTTCCTTGCGCCGCCGCCGCATGGAAGCTGATCGACGAGCTCCGCTTCCTGCTGCCTCACCCCTCTGCCTCCCTCTCTCCCTCTCGTAAGCTCCTCACTCTCTCCACCAGATGCGGCCGCCATCCCACGTGTCTGCACGAGTTTTCTGGAACGTCCCCAAGGCCGGATCCGCCGCCGCCAGTCACTCGATCGGGTCAGGGCATGGAGCCATGGACGCAGCCGCCACCCCGTTCCCCGCGTCGGCGCGTAGGTGCCTACCCCTAGAACATCATTGAGGCGAGATCCACCTCTGCCCATCGTCATCAACATCCCGACGCACCGTGCCGGCCAGCCCTCACTTCAATGGAACTGAGGTCTCAGTTCTCTGCTCCCTTGATCCCGCTGCTCTCTCCTACGAATGTCGCCGTGCACCACCGATGGTCATCGTTCTCCTCAATCTCCGGCAGGGTCGCTAAGCTCGCGACGAGGAAGGACATCATCTGCTGCTCGCATCAGCACCGCCATCATCACAGCACAGAAGGAGCAGAGTAGAAGACGCATCATCCGGCTTGCTGTATTCTTCAGGTTCTCTCAAACGACATGAAGATTGGTTACAGCGAATTTTACATCTCGCCCCTAGTATGTAAACTAGTATCCAATGTGAGTAGTGGTGTTGTGGGCTGTGGCTAACTGGCTATGTGGATTTGTCGATACTTTGCCAGCCTTGACGTGTTTCAGTTGGGGATGAAATGAGATGGTGTGTCGGTGCAGGTGTGAAGCATCTGATTGTGTATAGGAGAGACGTCGTGGATATGTTGCATGCACTATTAATTGCTGTAAGTTACCTTTCTGATACAACCACAATACTCTGCCGCTATTATTATTTCTGTTTAGAGATTTGAGACTCTAGACTTTATGGTCCATTCAACCAGTTTTATTACACTAACTGAAAAAATAGATTAGCTCAAAAGTATGTATACTCAGTAACTCATGGTGCTGCTTGCAGTTATTTTTTCTTGTAATGGCATCAGCTAAAATATTGGTATGATCGAATTGTGAGAAGTTCTTTCAACATAGAAGTATATTATTACTGTACAAATTTAGCAATAGCAAGTAAGACGGAAAGGTTGAATCACAATTTATGAGATGCCATGACATACCTGATAAAACTGCTATCGAAGTACGAATACTAATGCAGCATATCCTTTTGATTTAAAGCAAACGTAGACACTCAAGAAGAAGCTGACAAATCAGGATTGGAACCCAACGAGGAAATCTAAAAGCATATATAGACCATGTTTAGGAACAGGTTGTTTTTGTTGTGCAATTTTTAAGAAAGAGGATTGTCTCGAAGAAGATGAAGTTTACCAACAAGAAAACTATGGCAAGGAGGCACTCTTCTGTACCCTTTGCAATACAGAGGTACTCAGCTCCAACCCTATTCAACAAACAGAATATACCATACTCTAGCGTTCGGGCTTCGGACACATTTTATCCTTTTGTTATACTCATGGTCGTTGTGAAAAAATGATGCAACGCAAATGCTATGTATTCTGCTTCTGCTTGTTCAAGGTCCTTCTTAATGACGCGCGATGGAAACGGATTCAGATGGCATTAACTGGCTAGAAGAGATCTAGCTAAGTTTGCAATGGCATGTGTACTAACGAACCATTTTAGTCTCAGGTTCCCCCCTGCAAAACAGAAGTTCATGTTCGCAGAGCTTACACAGGTATATGGATTAAAACAAAGATGATGTGTATTTGTCAGTATATATGTATTTCCTTCAAGAAATAAGTTTGGAAGAGTAGTAAGTACAACGGCATTTTCTTTCAGAATACGCCGGGTGTATTTGATAGTGTGTTTCTATGACATGCATATGTTGCTTTAATTTGCTCGTCAGTGAACCCCTCAAAATTATCTGACAATCTGCTTATACAAACACCTTTTCACTTTGGTGCACTCTATTGCTTTGTTATGCTTGTGGTGTATCAGATTCAGGTCAGTTCAGGAGAATAATACTCCCTTCGTCATATAATATAAGATGTTATTACAACCAATATTACAACCAGTGTACTCATATATTGGTTGTAAAAATATCTTATATTACGGGACAGAGAGAGTATTATTTATTTGGTTGTGCACTTTGCTAGGCTCGATGATTAATGCAACAGGTCATGATTTTGTAGTGGTTAGTAATTCATACTTCTACTTGACCTTTCAGTAAGATGCAAACCATGGCGGGAGCTGCTTGTGGAGCATCTGGTAAGATGCAAACCATGTAGGTGCTTGCTTGCTTGTTCTGGCTGCAGTTCGCCTGCCTCATGGACCAAACTTTCGATTTTATATGAGCGGTATTTCTCTGTTTGGAGACTTTCCCTTCTTTTTATCTTAGGTGTATGCATGAATGGCATGGGTTTAGTAACTTTCTTGACTAAGGTGAGCAAAATGCATATTCCATCTACAGCTAACATTCTATCAATTAATTAATAGATGGATGAGATAAGCAACTAAGACAAATATATGAAACTACACATGAGTGAATAGAACAATACTTCAAATATAGCTGATTGGTAGGATTAACATGGATATTTCAAATGAACTAAATGACATAGTTTAGCTTTCCACATCAGTAGGATGTAGTTGTTTATCTGGATTAAAATCATATGCCCAACCATGCTCAAGCAGGTGGAATTAACACTTTCAGTTTGAAGAGTAAAAAGTTCAGTGCACTTTTACATGGGAAATGATCTGTACTGTCTCAGTTAGTCTAGGTGAGACTGTAAATCCAACAGCTTCATAGCAGATTGTATGCGATAAGATAAACTACCCTACAAATTAGCAGCTATTGTATGGAATTTAGAAGATTTATTTCCACCAAGTGAAAAATACATCTTCAATTTCAATTCAAAAGATCATGTGAAGAAGTGAAACTTTTACTCAGGTTCGAGGTATGGAGGTAATGCATCAATATTATTGTTTTTCTTCGATAAATATAGGTTTTCACAGTTTCTCTGATATGATGGAATAATCATGTTTGTTCCTTTGTGATTGTGAGAATTATCATGAAAGATTCGTAATCTCAACTAATTTGCCTGGCACCAAAATATCATGGTTGGATATTTGATTTTTCATGATGATGTTATGTTGATGCCGATCATATTTACTTTTTGATTTCTTGATGGATGTTACTTAAGAGGAGAACAACGAGAACAGGTACTCCCTCCGTTCCATAATGCAGTGCCTATAGATTTTTTATAAAGTCAAACTTTACAAATTTTGTTCAAGTTTATAGAGAAAACTATTTATATATACAATGTGAAATATATAAAATATAAAAATACATCTTATGATGAATCTAATCATATATGTTTGGCATTCTAAATGTAAATGTTTTTCTCCATAAACTTGGTCAAAGTTTGTAAGGTTTGACTTTTCCAAAAATCTATAGGCACTACATTATGAAACGAAGGGAGTAGTTCCTTGAGAAAGTGGAGGTCGGAAGGCCGTGAGGGTCCAGCTGCATCCGGCGCACTGTGGATGTGGTAATATGATTTTGCATTTATTTAACTAAGAAAAAAGATTTTGCGTTTACCTGGTGCATTTTCTGGATGATTTCAACTTTCATTGCTGAATTCATTGGTTCGTACTTGAAATTATGTGATCTACTCGGTCCCACCTCAAGAAAAAGATAATGCAAGTGCAGTGCTGTCACATCTCAGAATATACTATATTTCCCGTGTGAATATATGCCCAATAAATTTGGCAAAAATTACTAATTTGTTATTGTATCATTTATTTATTTGTAAAGTTTGTTTACACAATATCATTTTCTTATCGAAACATGGACACTATTTTGGTAAAAATAAGGGTGCAGATAGGGTAACAATTTTCAATCACTAGATATTTTGTTAACCTAATATTGTTGTTTGTTCTTCTCACTCAAGAAAAGATGATTCAATGAAGTGTGCCTTTAGGTTTCACCAATATATAGCAGAACTTACATCGAGTCATGGATTCTTTAGGTGCGTGTAGTGACTTGGGAGCTTAGCTAGGCATGCCCCTCACCGACGAAAAGGCAAGAGAGCCTGAGCGCCTTTCACGATCCATGGCTCCACGTACGCCCAAAGTTTTCTAGATTTTATGGAGCAAATTGGTTGACGAGTTGAGAGGATAATTTGTTGGTGCTAATTTGCTGTTGTTGGTTTTAAGAGGATGTTGGCAAATTACAACCATCGAGCATTGCAAATAATAACAGGTGGTAGAACTTTGCTAGCCATTGACAACAAAACAAATCAGATGGGACAACAGGCTTTCTACTTCTCATCAGATAAAATATCACAAATTGATCATTTCTTCAGTTTAAGAACTTTTTTTTTTGAATGGGTATCCTTCACCTATATCCAGGGAAAAGAAGAGCACGTTGATTGCTTGCTATCTATGATTCCCGACAAGCCTAAGGTGCATAAGTTGGAAATAAATCTTCCTTACGAATATCTGCTAGGTTTTGTCTCTTCTCCATTTTGGCTTTAATCTCAACGCCTTTGATAGATCTTTTTAAACATGAAAAGGGGAAATTTAGACAATATGTTAGAAAAACATAATTTTTTTTTACAGAAACCTTTGCAATGATCTCGAATATTCATTGAGATGTACGAGTTGTGTAAGCTTGACGTGACAATGAAGGCACAAAGCTGGTTGTGGTGAAGGTCAGCTTGGTTGCAGTACGGATCTGAGCTCAACACGGTTGTGGTTGCTGGGGTACTGTAGTTTGGCCGGCGTAAGAAGGTGGTTGAGGAGCGGGAGGAGGATGTAGGAGAGGAAGAAGACATGCATGGAAGTTGGTTGGCAAAAAAATTATTCTGGCGATCGATTCCATAGTATTCACTAAACAAATTGATAAAGGGCTAAGGGGGCATACGTTAGACATGCCCTTAGATGACCTGATTGATTCATTTACCGTAGCAATGCACGTTCAGTATCATTAGTACCATCATGTTTCTAAATTACTTTTCTTACTCAGTCCATGATATTAGATTCAACACGAGATTAGCTGCCATGGGATAGGCAACATCTCATCTTACAATATGGTACGGTATTTTGTCCTTTGATGTCATGGTTTATTGCTTCTAATAGCTACCACTTGTAGATTTATCTTTCATATGCATTCATCGGCCGCACACCGGGTATATATTCTGGACCCTATCCGAGGCATTTACTGAAATTGCAAATATGTGCGACGGAATTCAATGACGCACTTGAAATAAACCAAATCGACTAAAATTCTGATATATCTAGATGGCAATGTTTTTAGAAGGTTTCTCCAATTTCTCATTGACCATTCAATTGTTTTTCATGCATGAAACGGACAATATCTTGGTAAAGTGTGCTAGAATAGGTTAATTGCAATTAGCACACAACAGGGTGTGGGTGGCCGCGCAACCACCCGATAACCTCTCCTCCACTCCCCATTCTTCAATCTTTTAGGATTCATGCAATTTTGAGTGTCTGCATCTGCATGCTATTTTGGGTTCTCGGGTTTTTTTAATCTCAATCTTTGGATAGGACTGCAACTTCTTTAGTCTGGGAGCTGAAAAAAAAGGAGAAGAGCATGCCTAATCCCTCCAAATAAAAATAAATATATCACATGACGCTTTGGAGACACATGACCAATGGAACAATTTACAAACTTACATGGTTAGGCAGGTTCATAGGTTGATAGCCAGGATCATATGTGCTATTTGGTTTAATTTGATATAAAAAACTATCTCTACAATTAGTTGATATTAAGGAATAATAACTAAAAACTTCTAGAGGTTTACATCTGTGAACTTGTCAAGAAAATGGACTGTAAAATGTTTTTTATGTGGAGGCATAAAGATTAATTCACTATTTTGTTTTCGTAAAACGGCTGTTCACTCGCCAATTTGTATAGTTAAATCCATCTATTAAGGATACATCATTGAAAAGTATTATTTTTTTACTTTCATTCACTTCCTTAGTCAGGTATTGAAATGTTGGGAGATTACAAAGTTCCTGCTCTATTCACACATGCTGGAGGCAACCCAACAATTTGTTACGCGAGCCAACAGAGAAAGGAGTTGAGGAACCCGCATCATGGGAGAGTCATCGAGGGGCATCCGGATAAAATGAGACACTGCATTGTACATATATGGTCAGAATATAGAACCATGTTGTGCATACAATGCACGGTGAGTATTCTTTGTTGCACATTCTTAAATCTTTCACGTGAAAGCTCGTGCAGGTTGGTTATGAGCTGAAAATGAAAATTTTATCGTAAAGGAAGACGAAGCCCGACGCAAGGCGATGCGCAGAGCGCGGCCACAGGAGGCAGATCACGCGCGCTGGCATGCCAGCAGCGCGGTCACCACGTGACATGCCACGAAGAGGGCACGTAAGCCTGGAAAAAGTTGTCTAAGGTGTAGTCCATTCATCCTGCAACCCTAATATGGCTCTGCATCGACAAAAGTACCTTTGTGCTTACGGATAGCATCAACTAAAGTTGGCAGCAGCAGACTTTTAGCAAATGCTGGGGTCAAATGACTAGATCATAAGGCAAAGCAAGATGTCACAGGGGTTTAGGGTAGGAAGTACTAGGATATGCTATAGTTTGAGATGATTTGGACAAGGTTTGGATGGGGTTGTTTCACAATAGTAAATCTAGTCCAGAATCTTGATTTACATGCAACACTCACATGGAGTGTTGGATTGAGCTGAAGTTTGGTGGAGGATGATAATTTTGGTATATGAAGGCACTATAAATTTTTTATACCATTTGGATACACCAAAATGGTGCTTGCTTCACAATGCTTCTCTCAGGACAGAACCTTGGGAAAATTCTTGAGAATTATTGGCTAGATAAAATGACCCCAAATTTGGTGGAGGGGGTTTATATACATAGAAGAATTTCCTGGTAAAATTTCAGAAATTATGGAGCAATAGAAAATATAGTTGCCTCACAAACTGAAATTATAACCAGAAACAAAGATTGGATGGTGTGCTCGCCATGAGAATGAAATCTTGAATATTTTTACATATCCAAGGTTCAAATGAATCAAAGGAATTATGAGAATTTTGTGGGAATTTTGGGAATGACAGAAATATAGCTAGGTTCACAACCAAGGGCAAGCATGACTATTCCTTTAATAGAAAAAGGAATATTTGGATGGAATGAAAATTGTGGTTGGGTTTGGATGGACATGACTTGTCCTTGGGAAAGATTCAAGAGTGATGATTTACTTGGGAGAAGAAATAAAGAGGATCTTCCCAAGTTTTAAGCCCATAGAGCCAACTTAAAAGAAATCCAAGTCAGAAACTAAAGAAATCCGAAAGAAAGAAAAGGGCCAAAATTTGGGGTGTTACAGCGTACCATACCATGGCATCATTTCAACAGATCTGATGGCGCTCTTTGAGTGTAAAAGCCACAGTCTCTAAAGTATTACTTGAAAAGGGATAATGGCAAAATGATTTATGTCATATTTGATCTTGCCATGTCATAAATTGTTTGATTACATCTTCAGGGACATTCCACTCACAGTGGTGTTTCACGAGGTGTAAGTTATAAAACTCTTTTCACAGCTCATCACACATTCGCTAAACTTGTAACTCAAATATTCCTTTCCACAATCTAATTGCAAAAACGCAATTTTCTTGTTATAATAATTTCTACTTCATTTTGAAAACCTTTTGAACGATTTCAAAAGATGCAGATTTATGTCTCATTAAGTAAATATCCATATATCTACTTAAGTCATTACTGAAGATAGACAAATTCACTGCTAGCAACAACATTTATCAGACTACACACATCAAAATGTATGATCACCAATAAGTTTGTTGCTCGTTCCTTATGTCCTGTGAGCGGTATTTTAGTCACTTCACATTTCAGAAGAAAGTTGTAAGTGAGATGATTCATAAACAAAATTACTTCGAAATCCATCACAATGGAATTTCTCCATGCAGGTTTCTCCAGTGTGACCAAACACAGTGCCGCACAAATATGGCATTCTTTTAGTCTTGCGACATTTTGCGTCAGTGTTATGGATGTATTGTATTATCATCAATATTCATAAGATACATCCCATTCATAATGGAAGCATGGCCCTTATGTTATTCATAACACCGAACAACAATTGTTCTCTTATGAACAACCTTCTGGCAACATAGTTTATGTAATGGGCTAGAGTGTATGAAACTCAAAAATGAATTATGAAAATAAATATAGAGGTAATACGCCGATGGACGGTATAGTAACTTTTACTATGTTCCCAGTGCGTATCCAAACCTCATTACTAGCAAGTCTTTTTAGGCCGTAGTAGTTCTTGCATCGAATTGCAAGAGAATGCAATCGAATGGGAATCCTTGTGATCTACTTTTAATCAGAATACCCAAGAATAAGTGATTAACAACTTAATCCTAATTCCCAAGAATTACATCTTTGACCAGCCTCCTATACATCTATAACTCGTATGACATTCATACATGAGCTGGACATTCCAGTCTTGTTCCTTTTTTCCTTTATATTTCTAACAGTTTTCCTTCCAATATTTCTCCTACTCTCAGAAGAAGCACCCAACTTTAAGAGTGGTGGCAGCCCCAGACTTCCTAGGCGTGTAAGTCTCACTGACACCCTTTGGACTTTTCCTTTCTCTTTAAGTTGTTGTTTTATTCACCTTCATCACATGACATGCATTCTTCTAGATCCTTCTCTTATTAGTCTAACGCATAGTAAACAATTTACTAATACTTTGCAAACAAACATTGCTTTGGATATCTCATATCTTTTAGCCATTGTTTGTATCTGAAACTAATTATTAGTTCAATGAATATCACATAACTATCCCAAACTTTTGAAGTTCGGGTCTCATGGAAACAAACATATTGCACTTGACCGTAACGGAATTCTAGCTTTTGGATCAATGGAGGAGAGTCACATCATCTGTAGCATTAGCGGGAGAATACCGAAAGCATGCGATAGGACAAAGTCCTTCTTGGTACTCTTGAGGACAATCCTAACATTATGCTACCAATCGTAAAGTTTTAACCAGAGAAAAACAACCATTATTCCACAAATATTATACAAATCACACCTATACTATGTCCATAACTAATTGCACCAAGAATTAAATAAATTAATTCTAAACTGCGCTCCCACTCAAATCAATATCTCTCATAATTTATTGTGAGTGATACAAGACCCATATTGATATTCAACGCCATTGATGTTAGTCATCACTAATGATGAAAATCTCAATCGGTAGGCCAACTTGCCAATCACATCTCTATGTGACTCTTGTTCATCTTTCGAGTGTTCCGAGCTCAAGACATTCCTACCATGAACGTCAAGACAACCAAGTGATCTTGCTGTGAGGTCTGATGTCGGGCCGGATTTCTGGAACACAAAATCCCAGAAATAACCCCTCGTGTCATCACCAGCCCCAAGATCATTGTTTACTGGTGGACACGTCCTTGATACATATTATCAAGCAATTACAAGAATTTGAATACAAGACCATAAACGTCTAATGATTTCAAAGTGGCTGGCGGAAGCGGTACGCGGATCTCCAATTCTGATGGGACTCCATCCCCACAGGAATGGTTGGCCGGAATAACTCCTATCTCATGTGGCTGCTATCTCAGTCTCCTAGTCCATAAGGGCATCCTCGTAGCACTCTTCTTCGAATCATAATCTGACCAAGTAAATAGCCAAGGACAAGCCAGTGAGTACGTTTTAGTGTACTTGCAAGACATCATGGACAAAAAATATAATAAAAGCATGTAGTGTGCATGCAATTAACTTTCAAGCAGGTTCAAACATTAAAATGACATGGCATGCAATCGATCCAAACATGCTACTAATTTAATGAAGATGCATGATTAAAGGTAATTTACTATTTGGATAGGAAATAAAGGTTAGTCAACCAGTATCAACAAGATATAAGTAATCATTATTGTCACACAAAATATAAAATCAGGTCTCAAGACGTAGAACCGTCCCGAAGGAACCCAAGAGAAAAAGATGAAAGAATGCCACAGTTGGGTGTCTCCGGGACGCCACGCGAAGGGCTCTAATCCAAATAAAACCAAAGGCAAGGTGGGTTCTAGGAGGTAGGACCATCCCGAGAATCCCAAAAGAAAATAACAAACATGCCACAGTCAGGTGTCTGTTGCGACGCCTCGAAAGGTCTTGAAAAGAAATGCCAATCGGGTGTCTGAAGCGATGTCTTGAAAGGTCTTGAAAATGAATGCCACAGTCGGGTGTCTGAAGCGAGGTCTCATAAACGGCTTTTAAAGAAAAGAAAAGCACGAAAATAACGGAGTATAACGAGTATCCAAGAGGTAGAACCTTCCCAGGGAATACTGATATAAGAAAAGGGGTTAGTCCATAGTAGCATCAATAATAATATTCATGACAAGTAATAATAATCATCCGTCAAAAGTGAATCATGATTAATTTACTTATTTCCTCCGAAGGCCGACACTAAGACCGACACTTGACCCTTCCCAACTGACGTCCTTGACTGTGGACACTTCTATTCAAATAGATTAAACTCTGCAAAGGTTGTACTCTTTACCCACAAGTAAAGATTTCTTTAGTCATCATCGAAATGTTGACGAGTTCCAATTATGGTCTTTGGGAAGCAAACACACCTGACCAGCACACACCAGTTTTAATTTCCCTGATGCCAGGAATCACACAAAACATTGGTCAAGTAAAACCTTAAGCCGGGGAGGCTACAACCTCGAGTAGCATGACCAGACGACCGTATTTATAATGCGCGCAACTAGGGGTGCCCCCCTCTTCAGCATCTCACCGAAACACTCATGCCCCCTCCGACCAAGTGGCAGGCATTACCCACTGATCAGTTGGCACCTCCACGTTTGCCCCTCTGTGTGGTGTGTGCAGGAAAGGGGTTAACAACTTACTGAACCATACCCCCCCTACCGAGGGACTTGTGGTCGCACGAATCCAGCTTGTGGTTAACGGTACAAGATATGATCTACGGTCGACTCGAGAGGCTTATGTTTCCTGCAGTGGTTAGCACAATAAAGTTTTCCCTTAGTAGCAACACCAAAATAGGGCCACAGCCCTAGCATGTCCCAAGATGCATAACAATCGAGGCATGAACAATCTCCGATGTGATCACACTCCTGTCGGTAGCAGAACCTCCTTTGTACTTGATCCTGCAAGTTAGTCAGGACAAGTACGAGGGAAAACATGCCACACCACATCACATGCTTCCCTACAACCAAGATTACTAGCTATGCAACCAGACACACAAATCTTGCCACAGGGTTATTTTTCGGGAATGACATATTCATGCAAATTTTTACTAGCAAACTACCAACCATACTATCTCCATATCCAGTGTTCAAGAATGCTTGCCTTGAGTACTTAGAAGAGTTGGATATGGCCCACAATTCTTGAAAAGAAATATTTCCCTCCCTTTCTTATTTTCAACATAGTGCAATTACAACAAAATTTCAAAATAGTACAAAAAAGTGTCTCATAAATTTTTGAAATAACAACTAAAATAAACTATATTAAAATTAAAGAATTTTAGAAAAAGAATCAATTCATTTAGAGTTGTAATTAAAAAAGTTATTAAGGTTTTAAGATCAAGGACTAATCTGCAAATGAAATAATTACATCTGGGTCCCTAGTGGTTTTAAAAGAAAACTGTTCGGCTGGAGTGCGTTTTCTCAGAAATGAAGACGTATTCTTAGAAGTGTGTTTCCACTTATAGCCGATCTGGCGCAGCCTGGGTCACTGACATAGGGTCCCGCGGGCCCACCAGTCAGGTTTGACTGGTCGCCCGCGCCCTCTCTCTCCCGTGGCAGAGCGAAGGCGTAGCTCCGATGATCCTCGCCAGTGAACGGCGGCACCTCTTGGGAAGCGAGGACCACCACCATGCCCAGGAGGTCTAGCTGATCCTTCCGGTGCTCTCCACGATCGGTGGGATGGACGGAGTCGCCCGTGGTGCTGGCTTCGGCGGACGACGGCATTGGGCAAAAGAGGGATTTCACCTACGATTGACCTCGCACGAAATTGAATGGGGAGATGGATCCATGGGGTCAGAGGGTGTTACTGGAGAAGAAATTAAGGGACACCGGCCGAAGCGGGAAGCGGAATCGTCCACTGGCCGGGTTCGAATTTGCGCGGCGATTCGCACCCGCGTGCCCCGAAGCGTCGCCACGTGGAGCGCCGTACTAGCTGCACCCTGCTAGCCCACACGCGCGATGGGATGTTACGGCGGGGCAGGGCCCACCACGACGCGCCCTCGGCTCCCGCGCGCGGGATTTACTGCGGCGGGCCGCGGGAAGATTGCATTTCCCCGTGCGATTTACTGCGCAGTAATTGGGGCCGCGGGCGCAGCTGATCCTACTTCCCCCACGACCTAGCCGCGGTTATAAAGGAGACGGAGGGGGAGGTGGCAGCGCACGCTCCGCACACCGCACACCCCGCGCTCCGCCTCACCTCTTCATCTTGCTTTCGTCGTCGCACGCCGTCGAGCCCGAGCGAGCACCGCATCGGCGCACGAATATGCACCGCGGCCTCGCCCAAGCGCTGAGCGAGCAGCCACGCGCGCGCCGTCCTTCTTATTCTTGCGTCCTCTTCTTCTCCGCCACGCGTCACCGAGCTCGAGCGTGAGCCGCAGCAACGCACGCGCGCGCACCACGACTGTGCCTCCTTCCAAGTGAGCAGCGGCTGTGACGCCCTCTCTTCACTCCTCTTCTCCGTCCTCCTTCGCGCGGTTCGCCATGGCTCTCCCTAAAGGCTCATGGGAAGGCTCCACCACGACCCCGGAGGAGATTGACCACCTTCGCCGCACGCGGCGGCTGCCGCCCGCGGACGCGCTGGAGGCTCACGCACCCAGACGGGAGAGGGTGCCGGCGCCGCGGGAGGGAGAGCACATGGTGTTCCTCTCCCACTTCGAGCGCGGCTTAGGGCTCCCGGCAAGTCTCTTCTTCTGCAGCTTCTTAGATTTCTTCGGGCTCCAACCACACCACCGCGGTGCCAACGCCGTGTTGCAGCTTGCCGGCTTCGCCACCCTGAGCGAGGGCTACCTTGGGGTGTTGCCGGATGTGGAGCTTTGGGCCAAACTGTTCTTCCTCAAGAAGCAGGGCCCAAAGGTTGGCGTCATGTCCGAGTGCGGCGCCGCGGTGATCACCGGCCGGCCAAGAAGTGGCAGGCGTCGTTCTTCCATGTGAGGAACGCCGTCCAGGGGGCGGACGTTATCAACTTGCCAGCGTTCGTCAACACGCCGCCTACCGCTAAAACCAACTGGGGCTACCAGGCGAAGAAGCCGCCCCAGGAGTTGGTGAACATGTGCGCTCGCATCGCGGAGATGACGGCGCAGGAGGGGCTCAAGGCGACCGACCTCATCGCAGCGTTCATCGCCCGCCGGGTGCTGCCTCTGCAGCGCCGGGTGCACAGGATGTGAGACATGAGCAGTCGGCACGACCCGACCCGGATGATGACGAAGAACCTCTTGGCGGCCGACATCGCCGAGAGGGTGAACTACATCTCCAAGGCCGGCCTGAAGGCCGAGAGCTGGCGCTTCGGGAAGGAGCCCTACAACCGGGGTAACCCGGCTCCGGCTGTGAGTCCCTGGTCCCCATTCTTTGCCTTTTTGTTTCTGTTTCTTTGCCCTGATGCTTCGGGAGGCACCCAGCTCTTTGCCCGCCAAGTGGTCCATGATGGGCCGAGTCCCCCGCTTATCACGGACGACCTGCCCGAGTCCGAGGAGGGGGCCGGCTCCATCGAGGAGCAGGAGGGGCTCGGAGTCGGCCCGGGCCGGGCTGACGTCGACGCCGGCCGGGTGCGCCAGGCAGGTAAGTTGCCGCCGCCGGACCTTCTTCGAGACTGGCCGGATGACAACGAGGAAGACCTGACCAGAACGGGTGATGCAGGCCCGCCGCCTAGAGAGGACGCCAGCGCCCCCCAGCCAAGACAGTCAAAGAAGGTGGCCGGAGTCGGGCCGTCCCGCGTGGCGGCAGCCACCAGCCGGCCGCACGGCAAGGGTGCCATCGAGGAGCTGGTGGCCGCCAAGCGCCCTGCTGCGGAGCCGGCACGCGGCAAGGTTGCCACCAAGAAGAAGCGGCCAATGGCTTCACCCGCGGCGCCGAGACGGGACATCCCGAAGGTCATCGGGTAAGCGTGGTTGTTGATTTTTGCCTAAGTTTCTGCTTGCTACGCCGCTCTTGTTCATTTTGAGTCTTCGTCGTGTAGGTCTTCCCTCAACCTGGCCAGGGCGGCAACGGAGGCCACCGCCAGTGAGGCCATCTGGAGGATGACCCACGGAGACGGTGCCGACCATGGGCCGGGTCGGACCGCGGGGGAGGAGCTGGTGGCTCGCCAGTCCGGGCAGGTCCCGGACCCAGCGGAGCCAGCCGCCTGGAGGGACCGCGCAGCCGCCGAGCAGGAGGCGGCATAGGCCGAGTGGAAGGCGGCGGAGGCCTCTGCCCGCGCGTGGGAGAGGGCCTCCGCAATGCGGGCTAGGACCGCCGCGGGCCCGGCCTGGCGCGAGATGGAGGAGGGCACGGCGCCGGAGACCATGGTCATCAAGCCGGCGCCGGTGAGGGTGGGCGAGCTGGCTGAGCAGGCGAAGCTGGCCGCGAGCGAGTCCAGCGCCGACGAAGTACTTGTCGCGGACACGCCGCCCCGGGCCGCCCTGGAGGGAGGAGGAGGAGGAGGCCAGATGGAGGCCGCGCCGGCTAGCGGGGCGTTGCCCACGCCGGCCGCGGGCGATGCCGATGCCGACGCCGGTGCTATAGTGGCCGCCGCGTCCCGGACCATCGTGGAACCCAAGGCGCCGCGCGGGGAAGGGTCCAGCGCCGAGGCCGGCGTGAGGCGGCTCTGGTCGGACGCCGGCACGGTGGTCGCCGGGTCGCACACTCGGGAGGAGGCGACGGCGGACGCCATGCGCCTGCAGCTGCGTGGGCGGGGGGAGCGGCTTTAAGCCTTCGCCCGGGAGGAGCTGGAGTAGGGGCACCATTTGGAGGACATCGTTGCGGTAAGTCTTTTTACTTTGCCGTTGTTAGGTGATCGACAGTGGGGGCGCGCCAGCGCACCCATTGGGTGTAGCCCGCGTGGTTCGGGACGGCTGCGGAGCAGCCGGGTCAAATCTTCCCGGCATAACTCTCTTCTTCGTCTTCTTGTTTACTTTCTTTCTTTGTGCAGCAACTGTACGACCTGCAGGTTGATGCGCACAACAGATTGCAGAGGCGGCTCCGCACGGCCGAAGACTGGCTTGCCGCCAAGGAGGAGGAGCTGCGCCAGGCTCAAGGTATAGCTCGGAGGCATCCAGTGGGGGTGCGTCAGCGCACCCACTGGGTGTAGCCCCCGAGATTCGGGGCGACTGCGGAGCGGCCGGGTCGAATCTTCCTGGAAAGCTTTCTTCCTCTTCCTTTGACGTATTGCCTGACGAAGGGCTCTCATGTTGCAGCTGTGGCGGAGGAGGTGCCAGGTCTCCGGAGCCGGCTCGCCGAAGCCGGCGAGCAGCGCGACGAGGCGGCAGCGGGCCGCGACCGTCTTCAGGTCGAAGTAGACCGGTTGACGGCTGAGAAGGCCAAGGTGGAGGAGGCCCACAAGGCGGAGCTGAGCCGGCTTGCGGAGGAGCACGGCAAGGCGGCCAAGGAGGCGGCCGACGCCGGCCAGATGGTCTCCCGGCTTGCCAACGACCTCGAGACCCGCACCCGTGATCTGGCTCGGCGGGAGGGCGAGGTGTTGGACGAGGCGCGGCATCTGGATGAGGCCCTCAATCATAAGTATCTTTTTTCTTTCTGATCAGGCTGGTCCAGCCGGCAACTGGCTCTGACCGGCTGGTTTGTCTTTGTGTTTCTATTAGGGGTCTTTCTGGAGACGCAGGAGTCGGCCGAGGCGGCGGTCTACACCCTGCGGGCGAACCAGCAGACGCCCGAGGCCGACCTGCACGCCGCCTGGACCCATTCGGAGATCATTCTCGCCGCCGAGGCACGCCTGAGCGCCGTGGAGGGGCATATGGCCAGGCTCTTCAACGCCCGGGCTCGCCATGGTGCACGGCCTCTGGCCCACCGCCGTGGAGCTGAACATCGTCACCCGGCTGGCGCGGTGGCTGGAGGCCGGGGTTGAACGCCTTGCCCGGTGGAGGGCTTCCGCGGCCCGGGCCGGAGCCAAGACGACGCTCCGGTTCGTTATATCTTGGTACCCCGGCCTGAGCCTGGACACCCTGGCTGCGCAGCGAGCCGGTGCCGAGGACTTCTTGGCAGAGAACGCGCAGTGGATCGCCAGGCGAGCCAGCTACTTGGCGTCGTTCACGTCTTTTGACGAGTTCGTGCTGGCGTGGATGGAAGACGGCGTGGAGCTCCCTTCCGAGGATGTCGGCTTGCTGTTACATGACGTGGACGGCAGCTCGGCCGAGACGGGTACCTACGACGATGATGGGGAGCCGGCCCGGGATGACACCGCCACGACGGAGGGACTCGGGCGTGCCGGAGCCGACGCCGTAGCTGCCTCTACCTCGGCTGAGCCGACTCCGGCCGACGCCAGTGCCGCCAAGGGCTTAGCTTTTATGAACTTTTCTTTTCCTGTACTCATGGAACTTGTTAGGTAGCAAGTCCACCCACTAGGGGGGTGTAGTTTGTAATGAAATCATGGCTGCAAGCCTGTTGTTATGTACAAATTTTGCCATCTTCTTCAGTTATGCATGTCTCTGCCGTCTGGTGCCTCTCTTATGCCTTTACTTCCTTTACCTTTTTCCCGCACTTGTTCCCCTCTTCGTTCTTCCCCCCTCCAGCTGGATAGCCGGGAGCCAGCCTCGGAGGAAGTCGCATGGTACTTAGGTATTTCAGAAGGCGAGCATAAGCGAGTCACCCACTAGGCCAACTGGCCATAGGCGGCCGAGCCGGATAGGGCGCAGCCGGTCTGTGCAGCGTAACGTGGTAGGTAGGAGCCGGATTGGCCGGGTCGGGCGCGCCTTAGCCGTGTTCGCACTTGCGGGTGCTTTGGCCTTTGGTTCTAGCCGACCGGACGGCCGCGGGCCAGTATGCGGCGTCAGTGAAGAGAGGGCTTTGGGCGATGGTGCGTTGCTAGGCGGCTAAGGGAGAGCGAGTTGCAAGCAAGCCGGCTAGCCCCCGAGCACAGGGGGGGGGGGGGGGGGGGGGCATGATGAATCCATTACGGATGAAAAAAAATGTAGCCCCCGAGTGCCGCTCGGGGGACCTACTGCATTCATTAAATTCAAAAGAGGAGTGGTACATACATACAAGCTCTAACTGTAAAACGGTGAGAGGAGCTTGGCGTTCCAGGGTCGGCTGGTCTCTTCGCCGGCTGCGTCGCTCTTGCGTTTGTTCGGCTTCTGCGTGTCGATGAGGTAGTAGGCGTTTCGGTCGCAAAGTGCTTTGCTGACAATGAAGGGGCCCTCCCAGTGGGAGGCTAGCTTGTGCTGCCCAGCCGTCCGCTGGATAAGCCGGAGCACAAGGTCTCCCTCGCGTAATGCGAGGGGCTTGATCTTCTTACTATGGTAGTGGCGAAGACCTTGCTGGTATATGGTCGACCGGCTGAGGGCCAAAAGGCACGCCTCCTCGAGCAGGTCAACGCCGTCTGTGCGGGCTTTTTGGGCTTCGGCTTCCGTGTACAGTGTGACCCCGGGCGAGTTGAACTCGATATCGGTTGGGATGATTGCTTCGTCTCCGTAGATGAGGAAGAACGGGGTGAACCCGGTCGACCGGTTGGCGTCGTCCGGAGACTCCAGAGGATGTCCGACAACTCGTCGAGCCAGCTGCCGGGTGAGCGCACGAGGGGCTCGACGAGTCGAGGCTTGCTGCCGGCTAGGATGAGGCCATTTGCCCGCTCGACCTGGCCGTTCGACTGCGGATGTGCGACAGAGGCGAGGTCGAGCCGGATGCCGGAGGCAGAGCAGTACTGCGCAAGTGTGCCCTTGGCGAAGTTGGTGCCATTGTCCATGATGATGCTGTGCGGGACGCCGTAGCAAACCGCGATGTCTTTGATGAACCGGACGGTTGTTGGCCCGTCGAGCTTCCTGATCGGCCGTGCCTCGATCCACTTGGTGAACTTGTCGACTGCGACCTACAAATGTGTCATGCCGCCTCGAGCGGTCTTGAAGGGCCCACCATGTCGAGTCCCCAGACGGCAAAGGGCCAAGTGATCGGGATGGTCTGGAGGTCTGAAGCCAGCAGGTGGCTGCGCTTGCTGAAGCGCTGGCAACCATCGCACTTGAGGACCAGTTGCTCGACGTCTTGCAGGGCCGTGGGCCAGTAGAACCCGTGGCGGAAGGCTTTGCCCACCAGGGACCTTGAGGCGGCGTGGTGCCCGCACTCGCCCTGGTGGATGTCGAGGAGGATGTCAATGCCCTTGTTCTGCTCCACGCAGTGCTGGAACATGCCCGTCGCACTGCGCTTAACGAGCTCGTGGTTGATGATGCTACAGGCAGACGCCTGGCGTTGCACTTGCCGGGCCTCGATTTCATCCATGGGGAGGTCGCCGGACTCGAGGAAGGTGAAGATGGGCTGCGCCCAAGACGGCACCGTCACCACTGTGAAAATGGCCGCCGGGATGGGGTCGGGGACGGCGTCGGCAACGGCCCGGCCGGGGTCAGTAGCCCCCTGGCCAGGGATGGCAGCCCTCGAGCCGACATCGGCAGCCCCCAGGCCGACTGTGGTAGCCCCTGGGCTTGGGGCTGGATCTTTAGGGTTGGGCTAGGCCGTAGTGGGGTCGTCCGAGATGAAGATGGACTCCGAGTCCAGAGACGGCTTGACGGACGCCTTCCGTAGGTGCTCGAGAGAAACGCTGGCTGGGATGCCCTGCTGGCTGGAGCCGATTTTTGTCAGCGTGTCGGCTGCCTCGTTGTCGGCTCGAGCGATGTGGAGGAACTCGCAGCCGTCGAAGTTGCCGGAGAGCTGCTGGACCAAGAAGCGATAGCTGGCCATGTTGGCGTTCCTGGCGTCCCACTCGCCAGAAACCTGCTGCACCACCAAATCCGAGTCGCCGTAGCACATGATGCACCGAATGCTGATCTCTTTGGCTAGCCGGAGGTCGTGTACGAGGGCTTCGTACTCAGCAATGTTGTTGGAGGCGGCGAAGTGGATTTGCAGCGCGTACCGCAGCCGGTCGCCCTTGGGAGAGGACAACACGATGCCGGCTCCCAAGCCGGCGCGCATCTTGGAGCCGTCAAAGTGCATGCGCCAGTGCGGCGAGTTGGGTGCCGGTGGCAGGTACTAGGTCTCCGTCCAGTCGACGAGGAAGTCTGCCAAAGCCTGGGTCTTGATGGTGGTGCGGGGCTCGTAGAGGATCGTGTGGGCGGCCAACTCGATGGCCCACTTGGCCACCCGGCCGGAGGCATCCCGGGAGGGGCTGTGCTCACCACGGTGATAGTATGCTCTTGGAAGTACTGCCACAGTTTCTTGGCGGCAAGGTACACGCCATAACACATCTTCTGGTAGTGGGGGTAGTTCTGCTTGAAGGCGGAGAGGACCTCGCTCAGGTAGTACACGGGGCGCTAGACCGGCTACACTTTGCCCTGCTCCGGGCGCTCGACCACCAGCATGGTGCTGAAGGCTCACGAGGTGGTGGCAATGTAGAGCAGGAGCGGCTCCTTCTCAGTCGGTGTGGCCAGGACGGGTGCAGTGGACAACATGTGCTTGAGGTCGCGGAAGGCTTCGTCCGCCTGGTCGTTCCACTCGAACGCCGTCGTCTTCTTCATCAGCTGATACAGGGGCAGGGCCCTCTCCCCCAGCCGGCTAATGAATCGGCTGAGAGAGGCCAAGCAGCCGGTGAATTTCTGGACGTCGCGCAGCCGGGTCGGCTTGCGCATGCGTTCGATCGCCTTGATCTTCTCCGGGTTAGCCTCAATGCCACGCTCCAAGACGAGGAACCCAAGGATCTGGCCAGCCGGCATGCCGAAAACGCATTTCTCCGGGTTGAGCTTGATCTTGTAGCAGCGTAGGCTGGCGAAGGTCTCCTTGAGGTCGGCTAGGAGCATGAGGTGCTGCTTGGTCTTCACCACGATGTCGTCGATGTAGACATGCATGATTCGGCTGATCTGCGGCAGCAGGCATTTCTGCATGAAGCGCTGGAAGGTGGCGCCGGCATTCTTGAGGCCGATCGACTTGGTGATGTAGCAATACGCCCCGAAGGGCGTGATGAAAGACGTCTTGAGAGCATCGGCCGGGTCCAACTTGATCTGGTGGTAGCCGGAGTAGGCGTCTAGGAAGGACAGGAGCTTGCAGCCATCCGTGGAGTCGATCACTTGATCTATCCAGGGTAAAGCGAAAGGATTCTTGGGGCACACCTTGTTCAGGCTGGTGTAGTCGATGCACATGCGCCAGGTGTTATTCTTCTTCAGGACGAGGACTGGGTTGGCCAGCCACTCGGGGTGAAATACTTCCATGATGAAGCCGGCTGCGAGTAGCCGGGCGATCTCTTCACCGATGCTTCTCCGCTTCTCCTCGGAGAAGCGGCGTAGCGGCTGCCTAACAGGCTTGGCGTCCTTGCGGACGTGGAGTTTGTGCTTGGCTAACTCCCTCGGAATACCCGGCATGTCCTTTGGGTACCATGCGAAGACATCCTGATTCTCACGGAGGAAGTCGATGAGCTCGCCTTCCTATTTGCTGTCGAGGCTGGGCACACGACAACATACTGGCTGCAGCTGGGGTCTGCCGGGTTGAGCGGCACGCGCTTGGTGTTCTTGGGCAGCTGGAAGGAGGCCTTGCTGGCTTCCGACTTGTGGGGAACTGACGCCTCGGCCTGGGCGCTGGCTAGCGCCATGAACCGCTTGGAGCCGGCCTTAGCGCACTCGAGGGAGGCATTGTAGTCGCCGACGAAGTGATGAGGCCCTTGGGACCCGGCAGCTTCATCTTCAGGTAGGCATAGTGGGGGACCGCAATGAACTTGGCCAGGGTGGGCCGGCCCAGCAGTGCGTGGTACTGGCTAGACAGGTCCACCACCTTGAACCAGATCGGCTCGCCGTGAAAGTGGTTGCTGGAGCCGAACAAGACGTCGAGCCAGATCCGACCGATTGGGGTGCAGGAGTGACCGGGTACGATGCCGTGGAATACCGTCCGGGTTGGCTCGAGCTGACCAGCCGTGATGCCGAGCTTGGTCATGGTGTCACAGTAGAGGATGTTGAAGCTGCTGCCGCCGTCGATGAGGACTCGCGAAAAATGGCAGGTGCGCTTCTCGGCCATGATGGTGGGATCGAGGACGAGAGCATAGCCACCCGGCGTCGGCATGACAGCCGGGTGGTCTTCTCGGGTCCAGCTGACCGGGCGGTCCAACCAGTGCATGTATTGGGGGACGGAGGGCGAGACGGCGTTCACCTCATGTTGGTGCCGGCGCTCGGTGTTCTTGTCGTTGCTCTCGGTGGTGAAGACAACATAGCATGTGTTCGGGTCGGGGAAGGCGTCATTGCCTATCGCGGCAGCCGCCGGGGGCGGAGGCAGCGGAGGTGTGGGCAGCGGTCCCGCACCCGGAGGCGAAGGAATGTCGCCCTTCTGCATGCGCTGGGTGAGGTGGCACTGGCGGAGCGTGTGCGTCGACGGCTTCGCGCCACTGTGGAATGCTACTTCTTGATCTTGCGTTGGTTTTTCCCTTGAAGAGGAAAGGGTGATGTAGCAAAGTAGAGATAAGTATTTCCCTCAGTTTGAGAACCAAGGTATCAATCCAGTAGGAGACAACTCACAAATCACCGAATACCTGCACAAACAATCAAACAACTTGCACCCAACGCGATAAAGGGGTTGTCAATCCCTTCACGGTTACTTGCAAAAGTGAGATCTGATAGATATAGATGAAACTAAATAAAAGATAAAGTAAATATTTTTGGTTTATAGATCGGAAAAGAAAAGATTACAAAATAGTAAATCTGAAACTTATATGATGGAAAATAGTAGATCAGAAACTTATATGACAGAAAATAGTAGATCGGCAAATTATATGATGGAAAATAGACCCGGGGCCATAGGTTTCACTAGAGGCTTCTCTCAAGATAGCAAATAATATGGTGGGTGAACAAATTACTGCCGAGCAATTGATTGAAAAGCGCAAAGTTATGACGATATCTAAGGCAATGATCATGAATATAGGCATCACGTCCATGTCAAGTAGACCGAAACGATTCTGCATCTACTACTATTACTCCACACATCGACCGACTCCTGCCTGCATCAAGAGTATTAAGTTCATGAAGAACAGAGTAACGCATTAAGTAAGATCACATGATGTAGAGGAATAAACTCAAGCAATATGATGTAAACCACATCTTTTTATCCTCGATGGCAACAATAAATACGTACCTTGCTGCCCCTACTGTCACTGGGAAAGGACACCGCAAGATTGAACCCAAAGCTAAGCACTTCTCCCATTGGAAGAAAAACCAATCTAGTTGGCCAAACCAAACTGATAGTTCGAAGCGAATTACAAAGATATCAAACCATTCATAAAAGAATTCAGAGAAGATTCAAATAATATTCATAGATAAGCTGATCATAAATCCACAATTCATCGGATCTCGGAAAACACACCGCAAAAAAGTATTACATCAATAGATCTCCAAGAACATCGAGGAGAACATGGTATTGAGAATCAAAGAGAGAGAAGAAGCCATCTACCTACTAGCTATGGACCCGTAGGTCTGAGGTAAACTACTCACGCTTCATCGGAAGGGCAATAGGGTTGATGTAGAAGCCCTCCGTGATCGAATCCCCCTCCGGCAGGGTGCCGAAAAAGGTCCCTAGATGGGATCTCACGGGTACAGAAGGTTGCGACGGTGGAAAGGTGTTTTCGTGGATGCTTCTGGTGGTTTGGGAACATATGTGAATATATAGGCAAAAGAATTAGGCCAGGAGGGTCACAGGGGGCCCACAAGGCAGGGGGGCGCGCCCTCCACCCTTGTGGCCGCCTCGTGGCTCCTCCGACTTCATCTCTAAGTCTCCTGGGTTTCTTCTGGTCCAAGAAAAATCATCGCGAAGATTTTATTCCGTTTGGACTCCGTTTGGTATTCCTTTTCCACGAAGCTAAAAAACAAGGAAAAAACAGAAACTGGCACTGGGCACTAGGTTAACAGGTTAGTCCAAAAAATAATATAAAATAGCATATTAATGCATATAAAACATCCAAAACAGATAATATAATAGCATGGAACAATAAAAAATTATAGATACGTTGGAGACGTATCAAGCATCCCCAAGCTTAAGTCATGCTCGTCCTCGAGTAGGTAAATGATAAAAACAGAATTTTTGATGTGGAATGCTACCTAAAATATTTATCCATGTAATTTTATTTATTGTGGCATGAATGTTCAGATCCATTAGATTCAAAACAAAAGTTTAATATTGACATAAAAACAATAATACTTCAAGCATACTAACAAGGCAATTATGTCTTCTCAAAATAACATGGCCAAAGAAAGGTTATCCCTACAAAATCATATAGTCTGGCTATGCTCCACCTTCATCACACAAAATATTCAAATCATGCACAACCCCGATGACAAGCCAAGCAATTGTTTCATACTTTTAATGTTCTCAAAGCTTTTCAACTTTCACGCAATACATGAGCGTGAGCCATGGACATAGCACTATAGGTGGAATAGAATATGGTGGTTGTGGAGAAGACAAAAAGAAGGAGATGGTCTCACATCAACTAGGCGTATCAACGGGCTATGGAGATGCCCATCAATAGATATCAATGTGAGTGAGTAGGGATTGCCATGCAACAGATGCACTAGAGCTATAAGTTTATGAAAGCTCAAAAGAAAACTAAGTGGGTGTGCATCCAACTCGCTTGCTCACGAAGACCTAGGGCAATTTGACGAAGCCCATCATTGGAATATACAAGCCAAGTTCTATAATGAAAAAAATTCCCACTAGTATATGAAAGTGACAACATAGGAGACTCTCTATCATGAAGATCATGGTGCTACTTTGAAGCACAAGTGTGGTAAAAGGATAGCAACATTGTCCCTTCTCTCTTTTCTCTCATTTTTTTATTTGGGCCTTCTCATTTTTATTTTGGCCTCTTTTTATTTCCAGAGTCTCATCCTGACTTGTGGGGGAATCATAGTCTCATCATCCTTTCCACACATGGGACAATACTCTAATAATGAAGATCATCACACTTTTATTTACTTACAACTCAAAAATTACAATCGATACTTAGGACAAAACATGACTCTATATGAATGCATCCAGCGGTGTACCAGGATGTGCAATGAATCAAGAATGATATGTATGAAAGAATTATGAACGGTGGCTTTGCCACAAATACGATGTCAACTACATGATCATGCAAAGCAATATGACAATGATGAAGCGTGTCATAATAAATGGAACGGTGGAAAGTTGCATGGAAATATATCTCCGAATGGCTATGGAAATTCCATAATAGGTAGGTATGGTGGCTGTTTTGAGGAAGGTATATGGTGGGTGTATGGTACCGGCGAAAGTTGCGCGGCACTAGAGAGTCTAGCAATGGTGGAAGGGTGAGAGTGCGTATAATCCATGGACTCAACATTAGTCATAAAGAACTCACATACTTATTGCAAAAATCTATTAGTTATTGAAACGAAGTACTACGCGCATGCTCCTAGGGGGTTAGATTGGTAGGAAAAGATCATCGCTCGTCCCCGACCGCCACTCATAAGGAAAACAATCAATAAATAAATCGTGCTCCGACTTCATCACATAACGGTTCACCATACGTGCATGCTACGGGAATCACAAACTTTAACACAAGTATTTCTCAAATTCACAATTACTCACTAGCATGACTCTAATATTACCATCTCTATATCTCAAACTAATCATAAGGAATTAAACTTCTCATAGTATTCAATGCACTTTATATGAAAGTTTTTATTATATCCCTCTTGGATGCCTATCATATTAGGACTAAATTTATAACCAAAGAAAATTACCATGGTGTTTAAAGACTCGCAAAATAATATAAGTGAAGCATGAGAGTTCAAAAATTTCTATAAAATAAAACCACCACCGTGCTCTAAAAAGATATAAGTGAAGCACTAGAGCAAAATTGCCTAGCTCAAAAGATATAAATGAAGCACATAGAGTATTCTAATAAATCATGATTCATGCGTGTCCCTCTCAAAAGGTGTGTACATCAAGGATGATTGTGGCAAACTAAAAATCAAAGACTCAAATCATACAAGACGCTCCAAGCAAAACACATATCATGTTGTGAATAAAAATATAGCCTCAAGTAAAGTTACCGATAGACGAAGACGAAAGAGGGGATGCCTTCCGGGGCATCCTCAAGCTTAGGCTCTTGGTTGTCCTTGAATATTACCTTGGGGTGCCTTGGGAATCCCCAAGCTTAGGCTCTTGCCACTCCTTATTCCATAGTCCATCAAATCCTTACCCAAAACTAGAAAACTTCACAACACAAAACTCAACAGAAAATCTCATAAGCTCCGTTAGTATAAGAAAATAAATCACCACTTTTGGTAATGTTGTGAAATCATTATTTATTTATATTGGTGTAATATCTACTGTATTCCAACTTTTCCATGGTTCATACCCCCCGATACTACCCATAGATTCATCAAAATAAGCAAACAACACAAAGAAAACATAATCTGTCAAAAACAAAACAGTCTGCGAAGATTTGAATTGTTCTAATACTTATATAACTCCAAAAATTCTGAAAATTAGGACAACAGAGGAAATTTGTATATCAATCTCGTATAAAAAATTGAGGGTTTTTCAACACTCCAGTGAATTATTAAAATTTTGTGACTGGACACGAATGTTTCTGTTTTTCAGCAAGATCAAATCAACTATCACCGTAAGCCATCCCAAAGGTTTTACTTGGCACAAACACTAATTAAAACACAAAACCACATCTAACCAGAGGCTAGATGAATTATTTATTGCAAAACAGGAATGAAAAAGCAAAAACAAAAATAAAATTGGGTTGCCTCCCAACAAGCGCTATTGTTTAACGCCCTTAGCTAGGCATAAAAACACGAATAGATCTAGCTATTGTCATCTTTGGTATGCAATCCATAAGTAGCTCTCATAATAGATTCATATGGCAATTTAATTTTCTTTCTAGGAAAGTGTTCCATGCCCTTCCTCAACAGAAATTGAAATCTAATGTTTCCTTCTTTCATATCAATAATTGCACCAATCGTTCTAAGGAAAGGTCTACCAAGAATAATAGGACATGTAGGATTGCAATCTATATCAAGAACAATGAAATCTACGGGCACATAATTCCTATTTGCAACAATAAGAACATCATTAATCCTTCCCATAGGTTTCTTAATAGTGGAATCCACAAGATGCAAATTTAAGGAACAATTATCAAATTCATGGAAACCTAACACATCACATAAAGTTTTTGGAATCGTGGAAACACTAGCACCCAAATCACACAAAGCATGGCACACATAATCTTTAATCTTAATAGTAGGTTCCCAATCATCATAAATTTTTCTAGGGATAGAAACTTCTAATTCAAGCTTTTATTCAAAAGATTGCATCATAACATCAATGATATGTTTAGTAAAAGCTTTGTTTTGATTATAAGCATGAGGAGAATTCAACAAGGATTGCAACAAGGAAATACAATCTATTAAAGAAAAATTATCATAATTAAATTCCTTGAAATCCAAAAGAGTGGGTTCATTGCTACTTAAAGTTTTGACCTCTCCAATCCCACTTTTATCAATTTTTGCATCAAGATCTAAAACTCCGAATCATTGGGATGCCTTTTAACAAAAGTTGACTCATCTCCAGTCCCATCTTTATGAAGATTTATATTGGAAAACAAAGATTCAATAGGAGTCACATCAATCACTTTAAGATCTTCATCATTATTTAAAGCCTCCGGTTTAGCGGCCATCTTATTTACAAAGGTAGCTTGTTTATTAGAAATTTGGCCTACTAAATTTTCAAGATGAGCAAACTGAGATTTCAAACCATAAAATTCCTTAGAGACATCATCGAGCTCTTTATTCATGTATTCCATAAAACTTTTCTGCTCCTTAAGCTCGTTTCTAAAAAAACTATTTTGTTCAAATTGTAAAGACATGAAGCTCCTAACATTGTTTTCAATTTCTTCCAACCTCCTAAAGTGAGGATCAACATTCTTTGGTTGAACCATCGTGACAAAGCAAGCAAGCCAACACATGAGCAAACAAAAGGCAAACGAAGAAGACGAACGAAAGAAGGACGAATAAAAAGGCAAATCTTTTTGAAAATCGTTTTAGAAGTGGGGGAGAGGAAAGTGAGAGGCAAATGGTGAATAATGTAATGCAAGAGATGAGAGTTTATGATGGGTACTTGGTATGTCTTGACTTGGCGTAGATCTCCCCGGCAACGGCGCTAGAAATTCTTCCTGCTACTTCTTGAGCTTGCGTTGGTTTTTCCCTTGAAGAGGAAAGGGTGATGCAGCAAAGTAGAGATAAGTATTTCCCTCAATTTGAGAACCAAGGTATCAATCCAGTAGGAGACAACGCACAAATCACCGAATACCTGCACAAACAATCAAACAACTTGCACCCTACGCGATAAAGGGGTTGTCAATCCCTTCACGGTTACTTGCAAAAGTGAGATCTGATAGATATAGATGAAACTAAATAAAAGATAAAGTAAATATTTTTGGTATTTTTGGTTTATAGATCGGAAAGTAAAAGATTGCAAAATAGTAAATCGGAAACTTATATGATGGAAAATAGTAGATCAGAAACTTATATGATGGAAAATAGTAGATCGGGAACTTATATGATGGAAAATAGACCCGAAGGCCATAGGTTTCACTAGAGGCTTCTCTCAAGATAGCAAATAATACGGTGGGTGAACAAATTACTGCCGAGCAATTGATAGAAAAGCGCAAAGTTATGATGATATCTAAGGCAATGATCATGAATATAGGCATCACGTCCGTGTCAAGTAGACCGAATCGATTCTGCATCTACTACTATTACTCCACACATCGACCGACTCCTGCCTGCATCTAGAGTATTAAGCTCATGAAGAACAGAGTAATGCATTAAGTAAGATGACATGATGTAAAGGAATAAACTCAAGCAATATGATGTTAACCCCATCTTTTTATCCTCGATGGCAACAATACAATACGTGCCTTGCTGCCCCTACTGTCACTGGGAAAGGACACCGCAAGATTGAACCCAAAGCTAAGCACTTCTCCCATTGGAAGAAAAACAAATCTAGTTGGCCAAACCAAACCGATAGTTCGAAGAGAATTATAAAGATATCAAATCATGCATAAAAGAATTCAGAGAAGATTCAAATAATATTCATAGATAGTCTTATCATAAATCCACAATTCATCGGATCTCGGCAAACACACCGCAAAAAGTATTACATCGAATAGATCTCCAAGAACATCGAGGAGAACATGGTATTGAGAATCAAAGAGAGAGAAGAAGCCATCTAGCTACTAGCTATGGACCCGTAGGTCTGAGGTAAACTACTCACGCTTCATCGGAAGGGCAATAGGGTTGATGTAGAAGCCCTCCATGATCGAATCCCCCTCCGGGAGGGTGCCGGAAAAGGTCCCTAGATGGGATCTCACGGGTACAGAAGGTTGCGGCCGTGGAAAAGTATTTTCGTGGATGCTTCTAGTGGTTTGGGAACATATGTGAATATATAGGCGAAAGAATTAGGTCAGGAGGGTCACGGGGGCCCCACAAGGCAGGGGGGTGCGCCCTACCCCCTGGGCGCGCCCTCCACCCTTGTGGCCGCCTCGTGGCTCCTCCAACTTCATCTCCAAGTCTCCTGGGTGTCTTCTGGTCCAAGAAAAATCATCGCGAAGATTTTATTCCATTTGGACTCCATTTGGTATTCCTTTTCCACGAAGCTAAAAAACAAGGAAGAAACAGAAACTGGCACTGGGCTCTAGGTTAATAGGTTAGTCCCAAAAATAATATAAAATAGCATATTAATGCATATAGAACATCCAAAATAGATAATATTATAGCATGGAACAATAAAAAATTATAGATACGTTGGAGACATATCAAGCATCCCCAAGCTTAATTCCTGCTCGTCCTCGAGGAGGTAAATGATAAAAACATAATTTTTGATGTGGAATGCTACCTAACATATTTATCCATGTAATTTTCTTTATTGTGGCATGAATGTTCAGATCCATAAGGTTCAAAACAAAAGTTTAATATTGACATAAAAACAATAATACTTCAAGCATACTAACAAGGCAATTATGTCTTCTCAAAATAACATGGCCAAAGAATGCTTATCCCCACAAAATCATATAGTCTGGCTATGCTCCATCTTCATCACACAAAATATTCAAATCATGCACAACCCCGATGACAGGCCAAGCAATTGTTTCATACTTTTAATGTTCTCAAACCTTTTCAACTTTCACGCAATACATGAGCGTGAGCCATGGACATAGCACTATAGGTGGAATAGAATATGGTGGTTGTGGACAAGAAAAAAAAGAAGGAGATAGTCTCACATCAACTAGGCATATCAACGGGCTATGGAGATGCCCATCAATAGATATCAATGTGAGTGAGTAGGGATTGCCATGCAACGAATGCACTAGAGCTATTAGTTTATGAAAGCTCAAAAGAAAACTAAGTGGGTGTGCATCCAACTCGCTTGCTCATGAAGACCTAGGGCAATCTGAGGAAGCCCATCATTGGATTATACAAGCCAAGTTCTATACTGAAAAAATTCCCACTAGTATATGAAAGTGACAACATAGGAGACTCTCTATCACGAATATCATGGTGCTACTTTGAAGCACAATTGTGGTAAAAGGATAGTAACATTGTCCCTTCTCTCTTTTCTCTCATTTTTTTTATTTGTGCCTTCTCATTTTTATTTTGGCCTCTTTTTTTTTCGTCCGGAGTCTCATCTCGACTTGTGGGGGAATCATAGTCTCCATCATCCTTTCCTCACATGGGACAATGCTCTAATAATGACGATCATCACACTTTTATTTACTTATAACTCAAAAATTACAACTCGATACTTAGGACAAAATATGACTCTATATGAATGCCTCCAGCGGTGTACCGGGATGTGCAATGAATCAAGAGTGACATGTATGAAAGAATTATGAACGGTGGCTTTGCCACAAATACGATGTCAACTACATGATCATGCAAAGCAATATGACAATGATGAAGCATGTCATAATAAACGGAACGGTGGAAAGTTGCATGGCAATATATCTCCGAATGGCTATGGAAATGCCATAATAGGTAGGTATGGTGGCTGTTTTGAGGAAGGTATATGGTGGGTGTATGGTACCGGTGAAAGTTGCGCGGCACTAGAGAGGCTAGCAATGGTGGAAGGGTGAGTGCGTATAATCCATGGACTCAACATTAGTCATAAAGAACTCACATACTTATTGCAAAAAATCTATTATTTATCGCAACGAAGTACTACGCGCATGCTCCTAGGGGGATAGATTGTTAGGAAAAGACCATCGCTCATCCCCGACCGCCACTCATAAGGAAGACAATCAATAAATAAATCATGCTCCGACTTCATCACATAACGGTTCACCATACGTGCATGCTACGGGAATCACAAACTTTAACACAAGTATTTCTCAATTTCACAATTACTCACTAGCATGACTCTAATATTACAATCTCTATATCTCAAAACAATCATAAGGAATCAAACTTCTCATAGTATTCAATGCACTTTATATGAAAGTTTTTATTATGTCCCTCTTGGATGCCTATCATATTAGGACTAAATTGATAACCAAAGCAAATTACCAGTCTGTTTAAAGACTCTGAAAATAATATAAGTGAAGCATGAGAGTTCAACAATTTCTATAAAATAAAACCACCGCCGTGCTCTAAAAAGATATAAGTGAAGCACTAGAGCAAAATTGCCTAGCTCAAAAGATATAAGTGAAGCACATATTGTATTCTAATAAATCATGATTCATGTGTGTCCCTCTCAAAAGGTGTGTACATTATGAATGATTGTGGGAAACTAAAAATCAAAGACTCAAATCATACAAGAAGCTCCAAGCAAAACACATATCATGTGGTGAATAAGAATATAGCCTCAAGTAAAGTTACCGATAGACGAAGACGAAAGAGGGGATGCCTTCCGGGGCATCCTCAAGCTTAGGCTCTTGGTTGTCCTTGAATATTTCCTTGGGGTGCCTTGGGCATCCCCAAGCTTAGGCTCTTGCCATTCCTTATTCCATAGTCCATCAAATCCTTACGCAAAACTAGAAAACTTCACAACACAAAACTCAACAGAAAATCTCATAAGCTCCGTTAGTATAAGAAAATAAATCACCACTTTTGGAACTATTGTGAACTCATTCTTTATTTATATTGGTGTAATATATACTCTATTCCAACTTTTCCATGGTTCATACCCCCCGATACTACCCATAGATTCATCAAAATAAGCAAACTACACAAAGAAAACAGAATCTGTCAAAAACAGAACAGTCTATGAAGATCCGAATTGTTCTAATACTTCTCTTAGTAAAAAAATTCTGAAAATTAGGAAAACAGAGTAAAATTTGTATATAAATATCGTATAAAAAATTCACAGTTTTTCAACGCTCCAGTGAATTATTAAAATTCTGTGACTGGACGCAAAAGTTTCTGTTTTTCAGCAAGATCAAATCAACTATCACCGTAAGCCATCCCAAAGGTTTTACTTGGCACAAACACTAATTAAAACACAAAACCACATCTAACCAGAGGCTAGATGAATTATTTATTTCAAAACAGGAACAAAAAAGCAAAAACAAAAATAAAATTGGTTTGCCTCCCAACAAGCGCTATTGTTTAACGCCCTTAGCTAGGCATAAAAACACGAATAGATCTAGGTATTGTCATCTTTGGTATGCAATCCATAAGTAGCTCTCATAATAGATTCATATGGCAATTTAATTTTATTTCTAGGAAAGTGTTCCATGCCCTTCCTTAACGGAAATTGAAATCTAATGTTTCCTTCTTTCATATCAATAATTGCACCAATCGTTCTAAGGAAAGGTCTACCAAGAATAATAGGACCTGTAGGATTGCAATCTATATCAAGAACAATAAAATCTACGGGCACATAATTCCTATTTGCAACAATAAGAACATCATTAATCCTTCCCATAGGTTTCTTAATAGTGGAATCCGCAAGATGCAAATTTAAGGAACAATCATCAAATTCACGGAAACCTAACACATCACATAAAGTTTTTGGAATCGTGGAAACACTAGCACCCAAATCACACAAAGCATGGCACTCATAATCTTTAATCTTAATCTTAATAGTAGGTTCCCACTCATCATAAAGTTTTCTAGTGATAGAAACTTCCAATTCAAGCTTTTCTTCAAAAGATTGCATCATAGCATCAACGATATGTTTAGTAAAAGCTTTGTTTTGATTATAAGCATGAGGAGAATTCAACATGGATTGCAACAAGGAAATACAATCTATTAAAGAACAATTATCATAATTAAATTCCTTGAAATCCAAAAGAGTGGGTTCATTGCTACTTAAAGTTTTGACCTCTCCAATCCCACTTTTATCAATTTTTGCATCAAAATCTAAAAACTCCGAATCATTGGGATGCCTTTTAACTAAAGTTGACTCATCTCCAGTGCCATATTTATCAAGATTTATATTGGAAAACAAAGATTCAATAGGAGTCACATCAATCACTAAGGTAGCTTGTTTATTAGAAATTTGGCCTACTAAATTTTCAAGATGAGCAAACTGAGATTTCAAACCATAAAATTCCTTAGACATATCATCGAGCTCTTTATTCATGTATTACATAAAACTTTTTTGCTCCTTAAGCTCATTTCTAAAAAAACTGTTATGCTCAAATTGTAAAGACATGAAGCTCCTAACATTGTTTTCAATTTCTTCCAACCTCCTAAAGTGAGGATCAACATTCTTTGGTTGAACCATCGTGACAAAGCAAGCAAGCTAACACACGAGCAAACAAAAGGCAAACGAAGAAGACGAATGGAAGAAGGACGAATAAAAAGGCAAATCTTTTCGAAAATCATTTTAGAAGTGGGGGAGAGGAAAACGAGAGGTAAATGGCGAATAATGTAATGCAAGAGATGAGAGTTTATGATGGGTACTTGGTATGTCTTGACTTGGCGTAGATCTCGGCGGCAACGACGCCAGAAATTCTTCCTGCTACTTCTTGAGCTTGCGTTGGTTTTTCCCTTGAAGAGGAAAGGGTGATGCAGCAAATTAGAGATAAGTATTTCCCTCAGTTTGAGAACCAAGGTATCAATCCAGTAGGAGACAACGCACAAATCACCGAATACCTGCACAAACAATCAAACAACTTGCACCCAACGCAATAAAGGGGTTGTCAATCCCTTCATGGTTACTTGCAAAAGTGAGATCTGATAGATATAGATGAAACTAAATAAAAGATAAAGTAAATATTTTTGGTAATATTGGTTTATAGATCGGAAAGTAAAAGATTGCAAAATAGTAAATCGAAAACTTATATGATGGAAAATAGTAGATCGGAAACTTATATGATGGAAAATAGACCCGGGGGCCATAAGTTTCACTAGAGGCTTCTCTCAAGATATCAAATAATACTATGGGTGAACAAATTACTGCCGAGCAATTGATAGAAAAGCGGAAAGTTATGACGATATCTAAGGCAATGATCATGAATATAGGCATCACGTCCGTGTCAAGTAGACCGAAACGATTCTGCATCTACTACTATTACTCCACACATCGACCGACTCCTACCTACGTCTAGAGTATTAAGTTCATGAAGAACAGAGTAACGCATTAAGTAAGATGACATGATGTAGAGGAATAAACTCAAGCAATATGATGTAAACCCCATCTTTTTATCCTCGATGGCAACAATACAATACGTGCCTTGTTGCCCCTACTATCACTGGGAAAGGACACCACAAGATTGAACCCAAAGCTAAGCACTTCTCCCATTGCAAGAAAAACCAATCTAGTTGGCCAAACCAAACCGATAATTTGAAGAGAATTACAAAGATATCAAATCATGCATAAAAGAATTCAGAGACGATTCAAATAATATTCATAGATAATCTGATCATAAATCCACAATTCATCGGATCTCGGCAAACATACCGCAAAAAAGTATTACATCGAATAGATCTCCAAGAACATCGAGGAGAACATGGTATTGAGAATCAAAGAGAGAGAAGAAGCCATCTAGCTACTAGCTATGGACCCGTAGGTCTGAGGTAAACTACTCACGCTTCAACAGAAGGGAAATAGGGTTGATGTAGAAGCCCTCCGTGATCGAATCCCCCTCCGGCAGGGTGCCGGAAAAGGTCCCTAGATGGGATCTCACGGGTACAGAAGATTGCGGCAGTGGAAAAGTGTTTTCGTGGATGCTTCTGGTGGTTTGGGAACATATGTGAATATATAGGCGAAAGAATTAGGTCAAGAGGGTCACGGGGGGCCCACAAGGCAGGGGGGCACGCCCTACCCCCCTGGGCGCACCCTCCATCCTTGTTGCCGCCTCATGGCTCCTCCGACTTCATCTCCAAGTCTCCTGGGTGTCTTCTGGTCCAAGAAAAATCATCGCGAAGATTTTATTCCGTTTGGACTCCGTTTGGTATTCCTTTTCCACGAAGCTAAAAACAAGGAAAAAACAGAAACTGGCACTGGGCTCTAGGTTAATAGGTTAGTTCCAAAAATAATGTAAAATAGCATATTAATGCATATAAAACATCCAAAACAGGTAATATAATAGCATGGAACAATCAAAAATTATAGATACATTGGAGACGTATCATGGAGCTTGCAGGGGGAGTCGAGCATCTCTTCGAACATTTGTCGGGGCAACCAGGCGGTCTTGCCGGTTCGCTGGCGCCGAGTGGCACCCTGCGTGGCCGGCTGCTCGTCGTCGATGGCTCCCACCAGCTGGTTGTCGTAGCGGGGGGCCGGCTGCTCGTGCCAGCGCTTGTTGTTGTTGTTGTTGTCTTGCCGGTGCTGCCGCCGTCCCCAGCCAGCTTGGGGGTAGCCGGTGGGACCAGGACGAGCTTGCCGCCAGCGTCGACCGTGACCTTCATGTTCATCGCGGAGTCGGCCGTTGCGTACTTGTCCGCCACGGCCATGAGCTCCGCCAGGGTGTTCGGCTCATCGCACATCAACTGATGGTTGAGCAGGGTGCCATCTTGGCACCCGTCGATGAAGTACTGGATGGCCTGGACCTCGTGGACTCCCTCGCAGCAGTTGCGCAGCTCCGTCCATCGGGTGACGTAGTCGCGAAGGGGCTCGCCCGGCTTCTGGACACACATGGAGAGGTGACGCTGGCAACCCGGCCGCGTGTACGTGCTAATGAAGTTGCGGACGAATGCTTCTTTGAAGTCTAGCCAAGAGTTGATGCTGCCGGCTCGCAGGCTGTTAAGGCACGTCCGGGCCGAGCCAGTCAGCATGAGGGGTACGTAGCGCACAACCACGCGCCTGTTGCCGCTGGCAATGCCAATGGCGGTGGTTTAGTCGATGAGCTATTCCTCCGGCTTGGCGAAGCCGTTGTACTTGGGGGAGTCACGAGGCAGCGAAAGCCATTGGGAAAAGGTTCCACATGAATTCGTGAGCCGACACACGCAGGCCCGACGGCACTCTCCTCCTCTAGGTGGTGGAATGGACTAGCCGGTCGATGCGATGACGGGCGTCTTCTTCGTCGTAGGGCTCATGGGGGCCAAGCCTATCATCCGCGGCCGTGTGGAGTCCAAGCCGGCTAGCGATAGGGCCGCGGGGTGCCGGAGCTTCAGGGGCCGGCTGGCGCTGACGGGCCGGCTGCCGCTGAACCCGGCCGTCCGCAGCCGGCTCGCCGGCTGCGCCGTTGCCGGTAGTTATGGTGTGATAGTGCCGGCTCTGGCCAGAGTGATGCCGGCCAGAGCGGCTAGTGCTGGTGGCGTGAGAAGAGGTCTGGGGCACGTCGCGAAGTTCCCTCTTGCAGTCCTCGATGCCTTTGGTGGTGGAGACGTCAGGCCGAGCCAACACGATGAGCCGCTGCTACTCGTTCGCCGCGTCGAGAAGGTCCCGAACTCGCCGCCGCTGATGCAGCAACTCGTCACTCTCTAGGAAGTCGAGGTCCACTATCGTGGCTTGCGCAGCATGCATGTTCTTGACGGGGGTGTCGTAGACGAGGCCGATCACGCCCAGCACGCGACCGATAGTGCCGCCGCGGAGCCGCACCTTGGCGGCATGGCTGGGCTCGGCCGCGGCTGGCGTGAAACCGTAGGCGGCGTCGCACTCCCGCTGGATTGCCTCCAGCCGGCGCTGCGTAGCAGTGAGCGTGGTGGCCTCATCCAGCAGGCGCACGCGGTCTTCGTCGAGCCGGGCCCTGGCCAGGCTGGCGTTGACGTCGGTGGCGAGGGGGATACGGAGGCTCTGCAGCGTCGCGCGCAATGGGTTGGCCAGAGTGGCACGCTCCGCTGCGGCCTTGGCCTCGGCAGCCTTGGCCGCCGCGGCTTTGGCGCTCGTAGAGTTGTGGCTCGAGCCAATCGTGAGCACCTCCACCACTACTAGGGAAAAGCTCACTAGTAGCGCTGGTTTTTGAGCTATCAGTAGCGCTGGTACCCGCGCTACTGCTACGGTGCTACATCTATTTTGTAGCAGTAGCGCTTGTTAGACCCAGCGCTACTGGTATCTTCAGATACGAGTAGCGCTTTTCTAAGGCGCGCTACTCGTAAATGAGCGCTGCTGGTAAGCATTTAGCCCGTGCCACTGCTAAAATTTATGTTTTTTTTTGCATTTTGGCGCTGACATGTTTAAACAGATATATCTTTTATCCAGAAACAACTCATCATGAACTAGTCTATTTAAACAGCATATTCATTGAAAAATAAGTGAAGTCATCACCACCAAATAAATCATCATGATCAACATCATCATCATATTAATAAAAAAACTCTTGCATCATATTCATCACCACCAACACTAGCTAATAATCATCATAGTCATTACCACCAACACTATCTAATCATCATAGTCATAGTCATTACCACCAACTCTAGCTAATAATCATCATAGTCATTACCACCAACATTGTCTAATCATCATAGTCATAGTGTAGCACATCATCATCACTAGCTAATCACTCCTGCTGCTCTCTCTTAGGTAAAATAGCATAAAACATGTGCACACTCCTGCTTCATCATATTGGAGCATGCAGATGAACCTGTCAAATAATTGTGGGCGGCGCTTCTGATTGCTGCCCCCTAGTACTTCTCTGCTGCGATCATTCATAATTTTGCTTCATTCTTTGACTATTAAGATTTGCTTGCTTCGAGAAATCCTGAATGCACTCATGTGACCTGCAGGATGTCTTGGCCGTAAGCTAATCATTCTCATGTGACCTTTAGAATCGATCCAATGAGGCACAACACTCATCGGGAGTCCCTGTTGAAGAACATCGTAGTAACATACTTAGCAAAAGATGCACTAAGGACAAATAGTAAAAATCTGACCATCTTTCGTTGATAGATGTGACCGTAGTTCAATACGCACACTAGTGGTTGCACGTATCGAGTACTAATATCTCGAAGTCTAGGAAAATAAGCTGTCTTGATAGTATCAAGATCCTCAAGCCATGAAACAGAATGACTTATCTCCTCACAGTTTAGTTGATCCCCGGGACAGTAGTAGGTTATGTGCACCAAGTCCCGTACTTGTTTGCTTGAATGGAAATAAGCTGTCAATAGAAATAAGCTATCAATAGAAACATGTTGCTGCTTTGGGGGGCACACAACAACAAGTAGAGCAATTTTAACATTTATGCAAATGGCATGGGCATGTAGTAGACATGGCAAGCTCCAAATTACACCATTGGAACAAATGTATATGATGCACAGATCAATTACTATGATTTTTGCAAAATGCAACTTCCTGTTGGCAGATTCTCAGACTTAGTGAAAATCTGATAAGTGCAACAGAAACAGAAACAGATTTGGTGGCAACCATCAAGACAAGATTGCAAGTTTTAACAGTTTTCTGCAGTTAACAGCATGAAACACTCTTGTAATGAATATTACAACATTTAGATGAACCCTAACATGAATGCAAATTCCACCATCATGAAGAGCACAAAACATAGATCATTTTACATATAAGGATCATTCCCATAGGATGCACAGGTCAAAATCTACAGGCAGTAAAGATGTATAAATATGGTTGAGAAATTCACGTAGAGGTAGAACTGGAGGCATCTGCACATCGACCTAGATGTCGATATTACCTTCAATTTCATCTTCAGGACGAATATTAAAGGTGATAAGCATTTCAGGCTCAAATGCATACGCCTTGCATAGTGCTCTCCAATTTGAGCATTCAAAATAGGAGTAGTTCTCTGCATTGTATAATTTTACGGCAAAGGTATAACCATGCTCGGTCCTCAAGTGAACTCTCTTTACCTCCATACTGTCCATAGCACTGAAACCAATCTTATCCAAGACATAATGTCTTGCATGGCAGGGGATACGCTAGTAGAATTGTAAATAAAATAAAATTATAAGTTGAAGCAAAAGAAGCATAAGTCATGCTTAATTACGAAAAAAGACTTGTCGTTGTGACTTACTGTATCCACTTCAAAGTTCTCATCCAGCATGATGCTGAAGCGCCTACCACCAACTAAGTGAGGCCTGTCGCACAGACCGCGCTTGTCTTCGCAGTACTCGCACATAGCGAATTCCCTTTCGTCGTCAGACATTTCCTATGTTCATAGTTGAAACAGACGTGCATTCAATAAGCAAAACTAAATCATAATAGAGATAAAACACATTACTCCATTCAAATTAGCATGCATTCAATAAGCAAAACTAAATCATCTCTTGCGTCCGTACATCATCGAATATTATCACTAATACATCTCGAATAGTATCATATATATAACATCGCTGATACAGCTAGAACCCTAGTGAACGACGGGTATCGGCGCGGGCGGTGGACACCCAAATAGAAGGAACCATCACAGGATCATAGCTCCAGTGAGATCCCTGAAGAACCTGCCAGGTATTGTCGAACCTGCCCTCGAACGCAATCATATAGTGACGGACGTGCGCGTCCTCCGCCATGACACGGTGATGTACCACCTCTGCGGGGGACTCAAGCCCCCGCACCGTCACTGGCCCACGCGACCGCCACCAAAGAAGCTCCGGGTCGACGACGGGATGCCTCCTTACCAAGTTGCGCCCCCCGGAAGGTAGCACCTCCCAGTAACAGCCCGGCGGAGCCCAGTCCCGGACATGGCCCCTCTGATCAAGCAGGCCTCCTCCGCCGAGTCGACGATGAGGATGCGGGCCAGGCATCGTCGACGTCGAGAACAAATGCTTAATTATGAAAACAAAATTAATAAACACTTAGCAAAATTTGGCATGACCTTTGCTAAAAGCAGGACATATCGAGCGCCTGAAATTTGCCGGAACGTAAACGAATCTACATTCTAGCAAAACATAGGCCACTCGGAAAAATATGACATGTCCAAAATGTGACATGTTCAAACTATGACATGTCCACTTCAAATTTGCATATAACAGAAAAAATTGCTTTAACTAAAAAAATAACAACAATTGCTTTAACTAAAAAAATAATTACACCTAAAACACCTAAAATACCTAGAATTTCTGTCCTAATTTAAAAACCCAGCTACTTTAAAAACCTAGGGTTCATACGAATTAACTAGGGTTCATACTTCCTAGTTTCAATTTTTCAACTAGCTAGGGTTCATACGAATTAACCTAGCTACATTTTTTCAACTAGCTAGGGTTCAAAATGAACTAGGGAGGGGGAGGAGGAGGAAGGAGGGAGGAGGAGTACCTCTCGGTGGAGGAGGGCCGGCGCGGGGGGCGGCGGCGGGGGAGGAGGGCCGGCGCGGGGGAGGGCGACCGGCGGGGAAGGAGGGCCGGCCCGGCGGAGGGTGGCCGGAGCAGGGCGCGGGGGCGGCAGCCGGAGTGGGGGATTGAGGGAGAGAGTGAGTATGAGTGTGTGAGTGCGAGTGAGTGAGTGAGGAGGGGGGCGCGCGGGGTGGGCTTAGCAGCAGCGCGGGTAACGGGCCAGCGCTTCTGCTAAGCCCACTAGTTGTAGCGCGCCTAATGAGCCAGCGCTATAGCTAAAGATGCTACATGGGCCGAGGGCGTGGCCCATTAACAACAGCGCTGGCCGGGAAGGCCCGCGCTACTGCTAACATGCGCTTGTAGCGCTGGTTTTTCCCGGCGCTACTGCTAAATAGCTATGCGCGGTGCTTTTAACCCACGCTACTGCTAAATGTCTATCTATAAGCATTTTCCTAGTAGTGCACGTGGGTGCAGAGATCCTCCACGTCACGGGAGACGGTGCTGCCGAGGGGGACCGGGGAACTGGTGATGCTGAGCACCCTGCTGGGGTACTCGTCGGGGAGGAGCGCGATGGCGATCCGCAGCTCGCCGAAGGGGACGACGATAGATCCGATGAATCCGGCGCAGGCCGCACCCTACGTGATGACCAGGCCGTGGACGATCCGCTCGCTGGAAGCGGTGAAGGACCTCATGTGGAACTTGACTCGCAAGCTGCCCCACGGTGGGCGCCAACTGTCGTGGTGTTCTCTCGACAGATGCCATGAGATGGCTAAAGGTGGGGGAATGCGAGACGCTACCGATTGGTTCCAGAGGCGAGGTTGGTACGAGCGAGCGAGGGACACAAGACATACCCAGGTTCGGGGCCCTCCGAAGAGGTAATACCCCTAGTCCTGCCGAATGTAGTATGATGTGCACAAGGGCTACAAGGTGCTCCTGGAGCTGCTTGGGTAGAGGAAGGAGAAGGGCTAGGCTGCCGTCTCCTCTCTGGTGTTTGTGGGAGTGATCGACCCCCTGCATGGAGGGCTCCCGGGGGGTCTTATTGGCCGGCCCCTTGGGGTACAATGGTAAAGATTACAAGGGTGAGGGTCCCTGGTGTTGGCGTCTGGAGCCGGCAGTGGGGTCCGCCGGCTGCTGGGGCCCACCGGCTAGGGGGCACTGCTGACTGCCCGTTACTGCGGCCCACTGTTGCATGCGTCACGGAGTGGTTGACATCGTGGGGAATAGTGTAGCACTGGTGCTGATGTCGGCTGTCCGGGTGAGCGGAGTAGGTGACCGCGTCTTCCCGAGGTCGACTGCACTGCAGCCACGCTCTCCAGTCGTGGAGAGCCGTCTTGTCATACGAAAGGATGGGACGGCCGCTGACCCCCGCCAGCCGGGTCGAGAGGTCCCAGCCTGGGTCAGCCGTTGTTGGCTAGCCGGCCTAGCCGGGCAGGGTGGTCGCCACGCGGGCTACACTGGGGAGCCGGCGCACTGCCAGCCAGATTGTGGGGCAGCCGGCTTGCCCTGATGTTTTTGAAAAGATGGGAAGTGGTTCCATCGCCTACCCGGGGGCAGTCCGCCCGACAAACATCCCAACCACGACAATTTTCTCTCTAGGACAGCTCCTCGGACTGTCCCCCGGACAGCCTTCCGGGAGGCCGTCGAATAGCACCTTGGATAGTCCCTCGGATGGTCCCTCGGATTGCCCTTCGGGAGGTCCTCAAGCAGTCCCTTGGACGGTCCCTCAGACAGCCCTACGGGAGGCCCTTAAACAATTTCTCGGACGACCCCCCGGAGAGCCCTTCTGGATGCCCCTCGAATAGTCTCTCGGACAGAAGATCGAATGTACGACCTCTCTACTTGGTTACACACATATGGTGTCACCTATCCAGCTGGATTCACCGCCCAGAGCTAATCCCTACCGGAAACTAGACACCCTAGCGGCTGAACGAAACTATTTCATGTGAGGGAGAAAGAAATGCAGATCATGCATGCCATTTGGTGAGAACTTGAGATCGATTTTGGAGAGCACTCTCCTCCTCCTTTTATAGTGTGAGGGAGGGGTGGAGGGGCTGAAAATTTCAGCCACAAAAGGTGTGCCCCCCCACAAAACAACCTCCCACCAAAGGTGGGGAGTTGCCTCATGGGGGCCCCCCTATCCACCATGGCGTCCCACCACTTGATTCCCCCCATGGGAGTGCCTCCTCCCAACACCTTCCACCATTTGTGTGGCTGCCCCCCACTAAGGGGGGGGGGACACTTTGTCCAGCCACAAGGGGCTGCCACCTAAAGTGAGCGCCCCCAAAAACAGCCTCCATGATTCGTGGGATCCTGTCCCCTCACGCTAGGACAAGATGTCTCCCGCGACTATTTCTTCCGAAAAAATTCCGGAAGGTCCCAAAACATTTCCAACACCCTCTAAAATTATTTTGGACGCTTTCCAAAACATTTTCGGTGTGATGGTTTTATTCCAAAAATATTTTCGGTAACTCCAAAACATTTCCGGTTTTCTCTCCAAAACTTTTCCGTCTTCTCCGAAACTTTTCCGGTGACTTTCTCTTAGACTCCTTGTCTAGTATTCAGCAGATATATGACCCTTAAGTGTGAGACCCAGTAGGTTCGGTGAAATATAGAAATGATCTAAACTCTTGCCGATCAATGATCAATAGCGGTACCGTGGACATCAATATTGATCCCTATACCCACACGAATGATTATTCGAGTGAACCTCTACTTGCCATGTGCTATTCATTTTGATTTGCGATATGTTTACAAAACCCGAGGTGAGATTTATTGGCATCCCCGTGAATCAACAATTTTGTTCACTATGCCAGTTTCCTCGTTACTGGTTTTGTTCTCTTTTCTCGTTCCTGTGTTCCGACATCCCCTTGATCAAATCATGTTGTGCCTTGCCAGACGATGATGGATACCATAACGCCGAGAGGGCTCAAAGATATCTCTCCATCGTCGGAGGAGCAAATCCCAATCTTTAGCTATCTAGTTCCTTGTCATACTTTTCCATGAACCCGTAAGCCTCTGTAATAGCCACCCGTTTACGGATGATGTTTAACAAACCCCAAAGTTCATGAAGCAAGTGGGAAGGAACTTGATACTCTCATGGTCTAAGGAATTATGCGAACATTAACTTTCTCTGTGTTATCTACTATCAACATATGACGAATGTATCTCATAGCACATCAATTGGGTCGATTCAACACAAGGGTTCTTCTAACATTGTGTCCTTAAAATTGCCGGCATACTCATGCACATGATCAGGAAAGCAAAATCGTCATGCAATACTTGAGCTAGTCTTAGAGGCCAGACTAGGAAGATATATTACCCTTTATTATTCCACACGTGCATATGAGTTTTCCTCCGAGCCTCACGGTTATTGCAGACTGGAGAACCATAGCAGTTATAGCACATAATATAAACATAATTACGAACATGGAAATAAATAATAACATTTATTATTGCCTCTAGGGCATATTTCCTATAGATTCTTTGTCCTCATGGTGCTAGTCCCTGGATCAATAGCTTGCACACCCAGTACAAGATGTAATATGAAGAATAAACCACATGTCATAAATACTACATCATAGATCCAGAATTTAAATATTACATACCTGCGTAGCTCAAGGCTAGCATACACACAAAAATACAACGGAAAAGCAAATAAGATCTTCATGGAGTCCATCAGCACCATAGGCAAAAGTTGTTTATAGACATCGTAACCCTACATCGTATAACTTACTCGTCGTATAAAATCCTGCAACATGATAAGTTGCAGCCTGTAGGTCAGTACGTTGAATGTACTGGCAAGTCACACCATAAGAGAGTATAAAGGTCCTACTTGTACATGCAATTTGGCTGGTGGAAGGTTCTAAATTTTATTTTACATAAAGCGAATTTTTCCCAACTATCAAAGGAATAGTTTACTTACTACAACAATAATATGATTGAGATGGTGCCTCCAACTCAATCTAATCCCAAAGTTGATTACACCTATTCGATTAATTAAATATTATGAGATCTCTCGACATTCCCACTTCTAGATGCTCAAATTGTCCGTAACCAGGGACATGGCTAATCGATTAGTTTTACAGTCTGCAAAGGTTTGCGCATGTTCCCCACAAGACCCGATCACCTCCTTTGTTGTTCCCACACTTCTAGGTGTATGAGAGTCGGAAGATCGAGGCATGGTCATTCATAAGAGCTTCCCTTAACTCTGGTAGTGCCCATCCCACCTACTTATAACTACTTCTCGTAGCACCACCAAGTAAGAGTCACTACAACCTAGTTAACCAAGCCAGAGCTCATAATAGCTTGTGACTGCACTTGTAAGCTTGTAGTTATGAAACATGATTGATCCCTTTGAGCCTGGGTGGCATTCCGTGAAAGAGTGATCACCTGGTTACTCCAGGACACCCGAGCCATTCACAATGGTACTCCAGGTTGCCCTCACCACTCAAACCAATCCACCCAGAAGATTCATTAACATTTAGTTGGTCCTATTTACTACATTGCCACTCATACCTCATTATGAATCACTTCCCAATCCCCGTCTATGTTAGCATAGCAATTATCTCTACTACGTTGGTGACAATGGAGTAAGGTTTGGACCTACCTCAATGAATTACTAGGTTTATATAGCATAGCAACCTTACATAGTCCTACTCATGCATACTATTCAAAAGGACTAGATGCATTGAAAACATGGGTATAAAAGGGAGTATGAGCAAGATGTAACTTGCCTTGTACATTTGATGAAGTTCTTCGCACTCACAATTACTGATAATTCTACTCGTCACACTCCGAGCAATCTATCGTAAATGAAGAATTCAAATCAACAACCATGCCAATAGAGAAATCCAAATAAACACAAGAACAAAATATGGCATAGTGCAAAGAACAACAACACACAAAGGGTTATAATTAATATGGATTCCTATAGTGTTTTTAAGATGATAGGAAAAGGAATAACTCAAAAGAGTTAATTGAATTATTGCTATACAAGCTTATGTTGGGATACTATGGAATATGATCAAAAGTATATGGTGAATAACATATATGTTGCTTGACAGATGGCATATGACATAATAATTCATTTGCAACAAGAATCAATTGAAAAGGAACACTACAACTCAAGTTATAGTGAAATGAAATTTAAATTGAATTTGAATTCAAATTTGAATAGCTCAAATTTGAAGAGTTCAAAATTTGAAAATTATGGTGCTACTGGATAGTCAATATCTATGTGAACATCTAGGAGAAAGAATCACTAGATTTGATTTAATGGATCAAAAGATATAACCGAAAGAAGTTTGTGTTGAATCTGTGAAAACCATGCCGTGGTAACATTATTCTGGGCTAGTGGAGTAATCTGGCTATGATCAAAATTATATGTTGAAAAGCTAACTCTAATGGTACCATTGGAAAAATTACTTCGATACGAACCCAATGCAATTGAATTCATCGGAAACAGAGCTTCGAATAAAAAGTTATGATCAAAAGAAGTTTGAATTTGAATCTGAATAAATTCTTATTTGAAAGTTGCAAAAAGTTAATTTGATCGGTTCACTGGATAGATGGAATCAAGATGAAATTTTGGGTGTTGGTTTCATCAAATTTGGATAAATGATTTGTAAGTGCATCAAGTGCCCCCTTTGTGGTTTTGGAGTATTGAAGACAAATAGGTTAAGGGACTAATGTGTTTGTGAGTGTACACAGGTGAAAATAGTCCCTGAAGACTTGGTTTAACCCACGGAAGTTGACCCCTAAAAATGTATTTCTTCAAGTGAAGAATTTGGTGCGATCCTTTGAAGAAATTGAAGTGAAGACTTTGTTTTCATAGTTTCTTTTTTTATTCTCCTTTGAATCATAGGAAAAACCGTACAGTTAAAGGGGGTCTAGGTGATACACCTATTATGATTCCGAAGTGATGCTCAAACCTATACATACACAAGCCGCTTCGTGTGAAGCCTTTGGAAATCTCTAGAACAGCTGACAAATTTGCCAGTGAAAGTGACAAAGTTCATCTGGTCTCTGACTAATTTGGCCAAACTGAGGAGTTAGGATTTCGCTAGTGCAATCTTCCTATCGTGAGGAAATTGAGTGCCCCGACAAAATTGAGAGTTCGATTTCCGACCATTGCTGTGCCCCGTGCTAGCTGTCGAGTGGATCTTATCCTGAAAACGGTCATGTCTTAGAAGGGCATTAATGACAATTCATGTCGGGTTGCCCCCTGGCTATAATAGCCGCCCCCCACAACCACTTGTTGTTTAGCTTCTCTAGAGAGAACTTGACACTTTTCAATTGAGAGAAACCCTTCCTCTAACGACTTTGTGAGAACCTAAGTGAGGAAAACCCAGCCAGAGCCAAAGTGATTGAGCATCACTGAAGAAGTTGATCTGTGTGATTCGATGCTTATTACCTTTGAAGAACGTCATTCTTCCAGACGGTTAGGCGTCATGTTCTGAGCACCCAAGAGTAATTATGGCATGCCGGTTAACAAGCCTGGGAAGGTTTTGGAAGTCTACCTTGAAGACTTACCATGAGTGATTGGGCGAGGACTAAGTGACCTTAGCTCAAGAGAAATACGGTGAGGACTAAGTGTCCTCAGAGGTAAAACTCAGCCACCTCAACTAGACGTATAGTTGATACAGCAACTGGAACTGGTCTACCAAATCGCTGTGTCTTCGTTAAGCCCACCTGGTTTCAAATTCCTCACCCTTTACCTTTATGCAATTCTGCTGCTGAAGAACTTGTGTCTTACCCTTCTGAAGAATTTGTACTGAAGCCTTTCATCATGCTGCTTTTCTTTTCATCAGTTCATCCTCCTCATGCTTATGTGCTTGTATGATTACATGTTCTTCACTTGTATGTACTTTGTTTGCATTCTTTCTGTATCTGAGTAGATCTAGTTTCGCCTCTGTTTCTAGTTCTTCACTCTGACTTTCGTCAAAGTCTTCGGAGTTTGATGAAATTCTAAAAATCTCCCATTTACCCCCCCTTTGGGAGTAAACCTGCGCTTTCAATTGTTATCAGAGCAAGGTACTCCCTTGCTCTATGTGATTTTTGTTTAACCACCTGGAGTTTTAGTTATGTCGACCGTAGGTATTATCAAGGTATCCGCTGCGTGCCCCATCTACGATGGCACAGACTACCCCTACTACAAGAAAAAGATGCGGATGCATCTTGAGGCTATTGACAATGATCTCTGGTTTGTCGTCGAGAATGGCATCCCCTCTGTTGTACCTAGCATCAACGAAGCTAACATGAAGAGATTCAACCAGCTTGATTCCCAAGCGAAGAACATCATTTGTGGGCATCTCAACAAAGGACACACTACATGAAATATGTTAACTTGTGACCTTCTGTCAGTGACCCTGGAAGAATTGGTCATAAATCTATGACCATTTGAGACCAATTTGTCAAAAGCTGTTTGGGGGGCTCCAAACCCTAAACCATAATGACCATTTTGGTCAGAAAGGTCGTAATTTCCTTACACGAAATGTTCGTAAAGCAAACAGCACTGATCCGCAGCCTTATTTCTAGCTGATAACGACCAATATAGATGGTCATAGCCTTGTAAATTGTGGTGCATTGTTATGACTAGTCGCCACATCATCAGTTTTGCCTATGTGTCAATTTTTGCCCTGGGTTATGAAGCAGCCTATATTTCTGTCATTCCCAAAATTCCCAAAAAAATTGGGCATTCTTTACTATCCAAATCATTGCCTCATGACAATATTCAGCTCCATTTGCCTAGTAAATCTTCCTCGGCAAATTTCCAAAGTTTCTATTTAGCTAGAACCGTTGTGAAGGAAGTACTACCTAGGCATATCCTAATGAGCTGAATTTTTGCCACATCTTCTATATTCCCAAATCATATCTCTCCACAAAAATTGAGCCCCATCTAACAATCCATGTGAGCTCACCATCCAATCTTTGTTTCTGGCGGGCATGACCGTTCCAAGCTAGTGGTTGAATCTTGGAAAACTTTGTGTTTATATGATTAAATAGATACTTATGTACCTAGAAATGATTTTTGTAAAAAATAAAGAGCAAACTATGAGGTAGTTGCAGTTAAAATTTGACCCGCTTCCTACTGAATCGGCGGAAATTTGTCTTTTTCACCAGAGGTGGATCAAATCTTTTGACACCCAACCATTTAGTTAATTGGGCATTAAATATGGCCTAGTATTTGAGAAAATTGATTTGGTCCAATTTTGCAACAAATATATGGTAGGTCCTTCACAAAAAAACTCATTTTGGGCACTCGAAAAATGGAAAATTTATTTTTCGTCGAAAGAAAATGAAAACTCCCTTAGGCAACATTGTTTGTCATTCCAATATGCACCCTTGTGCACAATATTATATTGTTTGAACAAACTATGCCATGAATGTTGCCATAAGATTGATCATTTTGCTTGAAAGTCATGAATCTTCACACATGATAGCTCATTTATGAGAACACCATTTTAAAATAATTGACATATTGCAAGTTTATTATTTTTCCTGATAACTTGGTCACATATAATGACATAATGCGAAGGTTTTCCAATTTTTTGATTTTTTTTGAATTTTTCATGCTTATTTCAAAATGCGATCAAAACGGCGGGCATGACCGTTCCTAGCTAATGGTTGAATCTTGGAATTTTTTTTGTGTTTCTCTGATTAAATAGATACTTATGTACCTAAAAATGATTTTTTGAAAAAATCATGAGCAAACTATGAGGCAGTTGTAGTTCAAATTTGACCCGCTTCCAACTGAATTGGCGGAAATTTATCTTTTTCAGTAGAGGTGGATCGAAAACTTTTAACACCCAACCATTTGGTCAATTGCACATTAAATATGACATAATATTTTAGAAAATTTATTTGGTCCAATTTTGCAACAAATATATGGTAGGCCCTTCACAAAAAAACTCATTTCGGGCACTTGAAAAATGGAAATGATGTTTTTCACGAGAGGTGGATCAAAAGCTTTTGACATGCAACTATTTGGTCAATTTTACATAAAATGTGGTCTAAAATTTTAGAAAAATGGAGTGGTGCTATTTTGGAACAAATATTTGGTAGGTTCTTAAAAAAAAACCCATTTTATGCTCTCGGAAAATAGAAAAAGATTTTCTTTGCAATAAAAATTAAAGCTCTATTTGGCAACATTGTTTGCCATTTCAAGATGCACACTTATGCAAATACGAGATCATTTTGACAAACTATGCCATTGTTATGTTTAAAAAAAATCAGAGATTTGAGTCCAAATTTCTGAGATTCAAGCGCGAGACAGCCGACCAATGACACGCGAGGAACCACCTTCACGCGGATCATCAAATTGGACGCAATATGTGCCGTCCATCACGCCAACGGTGAAGCTTCTCCCGAGTAACCAAAACCCTAACCCAACCACCCACCCTCCTCGATCCCCACCGCTGCCACCCCCAACCTCTCAGCCTCTCCCCCTTCCCTCGACCCCCCTGATCCGATCGAGGCATGCCCCGCCGCCAAACCAACCCACCCACCGCTGATCCACCCTCGTGCTCGGTCGCGTCGCCCTCCTCCTTCTCTCCGTAGTACACGGCCGGCACCGCAACCTCATCTCCACGGCTACTCCGCAGCGCCTCCGACGACCGCGCCTGGAGCGCGACGGCGGCGCCGTTCCGAGCACTTGACGCCACGCTCCACCGCGGCTCCTTCACCGTCCGCCGGTCCTCCGGGTTCTGCACCTCGCCGACTTCCTCCTTCGTCACGGCCTCTTGTCCACGCTAGAGACAGCCACGTCCTCGATGGTTACTGCTGGACTCTACCCCTACAAGTTGCCTGGACACCTCCCCAACTCTCCCTCCTCCCCGACAAGGCCGCTGCCGTCCTGGCGGCGTGCCTCGGCCCCGCGGCGGCGGACCAGCCCGGGTAGGTGCCCCTCGTCCCCGCTCATTTTTCCTATCCGATCCGATCGATCGGCAGGAGGCTGTAGATGATCCCCTCTCTCACCTCGCCTTGTGGATGCAGATCCATCGAGGGATACACCATCGTCGGCCGCATCAAGATCGACAGTCAGTGCCCTCGCCCCCATGGTTTGAATTAGACGCATCTGATAACTTCTTCGTGCGTGGGTAGGCGGGATCCAGCCTTTGTGCTCTGCTCGAACCTGGCCAATTTGGTTGAATTGTCTCTGGGGCCTGTACGTGGGTGTGTGATCCAAGTAGGGCTAAACGTGTTGATGCTACTGATCTCTCTGCTATACCACCATGCATTGTCGTTACTTAGGCAGCATGCTACAGGCACATCACAACAACTTTGAAATTTGAGCCACGTTGTAGTTGTGCTGTGGCTGCTGTTTATATTGCTGCATCCTTTTGTTATGAGTATCAAAACCAATCAACAGATGTGTGAACTTGTTTATTCGGTAGCTTCTCGTAGAGAGAGGGGTATTGTCCAGATCCACACAGGCAAATCAGAGTGCCTCTCTGCTAGAATAGATGTCTGTTGATAAACAAGTTGGCACAAGCGTTCAAAGCCAATGTTTCTTTGGCAGGATTTGGAGTGTTTGAAAATGCACAAAGGAATGAATGCTGCATGATGTTTCTTTGAAAGTATTGTCTTAGTAAGAGCATTCTTAGCATGTGTATAACCATCTTCTTCTTGTGTTTGTGCACATCAGGGACGGCTCAGATCTGGCATTTTTGTTGTCTTACTGGTTTTCAGGGCAAGGGTGGTGCAGTGGCCGCATGAACACGCTCAGGGGCATCATCAGCGGGGTGCTCAGGAGACGGGCGAGGTGGATGCTGCCCACCCAGACGGTCTGCAACATGGGGGAGTCCATCTCCGACTGTCCCAACCACGACCACGATATACCCACAATGGCAGGTAGCATCTCCATCTCCATCTCCATCTCCCTCCCCCTCTTCCTCGAAGTAGTAGCACAACATCACAACATCAGGTAGTAGTAGGACGGTCAATACATGCTTGTTCTGTAACTTGTGTCTCAGATTGTTCATATGATAAGAGAGGTTCCAGGTAGTTTATTATTTTGCAAATGCTAACAGTGCAAACTGAGATATATTTTGCAAATGATATAGTGAAATCGATGATGACGCTCTGAATATTAGTTCTGTTGCCATTGTGGATTAGCTTCTGCCCCTCAAATGCTATTGACAAGTTGCGTCCCTTAACTCCTTAGATCAATGGAATAATCATGTGTAGTATACAACCTGAGATGTCTGATTATATACAACATGCACCTCCAAACATGTAAGAGAACTATGCATTGTGTTTGTGGGTTGTACCTTTTCTGTAAAATGTCTGGAGATGCATCATTCCATTTCGTGTGCAATCTATTACAACCAGATGACCATATGGTTGTGGTTGCATCGTAGTATTCTCAACTTTGCAGTTTCACTCAGTGAACAACCTTTAGTAGAGGAATCACATGCTTATTACTTTATTGTGAATCCTCTATTCATTCCCTCTATATCTTGAATGCTTTACTCATCCCCTCTATATCAACCATTAATATTTAGGTGCAAAAACTTGCATGGAATTCAAAGAGTGCACATGATATGAGAATCCTGGACAAAGAAGACTACTTCCACTCATATATGTAAAGCATATTTCAGATCTGAAGTGTAGTAAGTAGCAATAGCTATCTCAAGATAACATTCTACGAACATCAGGGAGTAAAATTCTTGCGTTCTGAAATTATGTTAGAGAGTTTATACATTTCTTCAGTACTTAATAGGCACTCAAGCAGACTTGAGTAAATGGCGTTCAGATAAATTTGTATTCAACAGAATAGTCCAGCTGCTAAATTATCAAATCACAAAGCATGGAGGCTGGCAGTATAAGCATCGATTGTGCATACATATGAAATAAATGGAGTACAGTAAACTCACATATAAAAAAGGCAGCTGCCCTGCACCCACGTGCGAGAGATTTCAAATAAGAGCAGTAATGTAGTGTGATTCAGTAAAACCAGTAAATAAATAGCACTGGGGTTTCTGGACTTATCGTGCATATACAATATGTTTCTGGACTTATCGAGTTATTATAATAATGAATGTATATTAGGATTGTATTGAACCCTTCCATGTTTCTGGACTTATCGTGCATATACAATACCTCATGAAAATAAACTACATGCGATATACTCAAATAGCACTAGGGTTTGGGACTATTTTATGGTGTTGTGGATATACTTTGTGATTTAAAGTTACTAATCTGTGGTCTGGTGTCATATCATAGTCTAATATTTTTTGTTTAACTATTTCTCCGTTGCCAGGAAAGCGGTGAGTAGATGTCAATGATGTCTGCTTGCTTGGCTGCTATGGTGATGCATGCACCGGTGAAGCATGCACACATGCAAGGCTGGCCCCATGTCTTCCTTGGCTGTGAACATCATCTACAGGTACGGCATTGTCCCACATCTCTATGCTGTTTTGCTTGTCCTTCTCCCTGCATCCGAGAAAATTGGCGCTTAATCTGCTATTGATTTACAGTCGTTGTTCATTAACACCAAGTCTAAACTGTTCCTTTCATTTTTCCTGTTACTTAGGCTAGCAGTATGACCGGATGCGAGGACCTGCTCACTGACCAGGACAATCTATGAGCTCCCAGCACCTCTGATCCAAGGTGCGTTAGGGCCAACCTCTTTCGGAAGAAGGCCACACTCATAGCCCCTCTGGATCAAAATTGGTATCCCTTCCTGCCTCTCCTGTTGGATTCACATGATTTTGCCTCATGGACGGATGGATTTGTCTGTAATTGTAAAGTCTAGTCCTTGTTTACTTCCTATAATTTATTGCATGCTTGATGAGGCTATGTCAAGTGTCTAAATTTTGAATGAATGCTAGCTAAGGCATTTTTGAGCCCTTGGCGTTGATTGGGCGTTTAGCTCCTGTAATGTTCTTGAAGTTCATTGTTATATACTTTTCGTTGTTGGATGGCAAGTTGTCGCAGCTGCAGCAAGTCTCATAAGAGAGAACAATGAAGTCCATTGTACTCTCCTGTTATATACTTCTTGTTATAGGATGGCAAGTTGTCGCAGCAGGAGCAAGTTGTAGGATGTGCTATAATTGTCTTATTGTATATTCCCTCTATTCCTGCTATATTCCTGTGTAAGGAAATGTATTCCTGAGATGATTTGTTATGTAAACCTGGGAGATGTGTTATGTGATGTGATGTGATGGATGATTTGAATTTGATATGGAGTTTTCTTGATTTGAATATGAAATAATGTTGGATGTATACGTGTGTATCTGGGCTAGAGGCTGGTCCAAAAGGCTGAGATCTAATATTGGACAAATAATTGGGCTGAAGAAGGCCACAGCCCAACAAGCACTGGACTGTTTAAAAAATGAAACAAAATAAAATCTTAGAAAATAAAAAAGGAAATGGATTGCAAAAAGGTTGAGGCCCAAAAAAATAGAAGAAGCTCAGAAAGCATGAAAGCCAAATTGTTGGGCTAGGCCCATGTAGCTAATCAAAGCATAGGGAAAAATACATTAAATGGGCTGAATTAATGTGCTTGGCCCATATAGACATCAAATTGGATCAGGCTGACTCTAATCAACAACCTTTTGATTTTGTCGCAAATTTGCCAAGCCAGCTTGCCACGTTGGATCCGACGTGGCCTGGGCAGGCAACCAGCGACCAAAACAATTGGTCATTGAACCAACGACCTTTTATTTCGGTCGTTACCTTCTATGACCTTATCACAAAGAAGGTCGTTAAGATTCATTAAAGACGGTCAGCTTTTGACCAACTGTTTTTGGTCACAAAAAGGTCGCAAATGTAAAACAATGACCATTCAGTGACCAATATTGATGGTCGCAAGTTGACATATTTCTTGTAGTGACAGTATGGCAGAGTGAGCGCCCTTGAAACATCGAAGATTATCTGGGATAGGCTCTCCAAGGTCAACGAGGGAGTCTGAACTCAACGTGACTCTCGTGTTGACGTTCTTCGCAATCTCTTCAACCGCTTCAAGAGGCTTGACAATGAGAATGTGCAGCAAACCTTCGATCGCCTCACTGATATTTCCAATGAGCTTCAGGCTCTTGGCGCCACTGACATCATAGATCATGAGGTGGTGAAGAAGTTGCTGAGGTCTTTGGATAGTTCATTCGATACTCTGGCACTGATGATTCAAGAGCGTCCTGACAACAAGTCACTTGACTCGGCTGATATTCTTGAGTGGCTCAACACTCATGAAATTCAACAAGCTGAGAAAAGAGATATGTATGGTCCAAGCTATGGGAGGCCGCGCGCTCTGAAGGCAAAGGCAAAAGCCAAGACTATTTCTTCATCCGAGGAAGAAGACGAATCTGACTGCAGTTCTAATGGTACCGAAGAAATTGGCAGAAAACTTGCAATGCTGGTGAGAAAATTCTAGAAGTTTTCAAAGAACCGCTATAGAAAGTCCTCAAAGAATGACTCAAAGAACACTTATGCTTCTGCTCGTGACTCAAAGAAGAGAACTTGCCACAAATGCAAGAAATCTGGCCAATACATCGCTGACTGTCCACTCTGGCTAAAGAAGAAGAAGAAGAAGAGCAGAGATGATGATGCTGATGACAAGAAGAAGAAATCCTCAAAGTCTTCATCAAAATCATCATTGCGCTAGAAGAGCAGTTCAAGCAGAGCTCATGCATTCATTGGCAAGGAAATGGATTCTAAGGAAGAATCTGATAATGAGGAAGCTGAGGAATCTGAGGAGGAGTCAGACACTGGTGTGGCGAGCCTGGCTCCCGCTACTGAGTTTGTCAGTAAGTCAATCTTCACCCCTGAGGACAATTGTGTCTCCACCAACAATGAAGACAGTGTTGATGACTACACTCCCACCTATTACTTCATGGCAAGAGGTGCAAAGGTAACCTCACGAGAAGCTTACCTTGAAACTTCTAGTGATGACTACTCAGAGTGTGAATCTAAATCAAGCTATAAGAAACTTGCTAAAATTGCAACTGAGCAACAACATGCTTTGGAAAAGATTCAAAAACTGCTAGACAAAAGTGATGATCTGTTGGATGAGGAAATGGATCAAAGTCAGGCTTTGTCTAAAGAACTTAGACATCTCAAGTCACAATATGACAAACTTGAAAGTCGTCATGTGGCCCTCTCAGCTGAACATGAGAAGCTGTCCAATGAATTTCTTCAAAGGAAGCAAGATCTCGAGAAGCTGAGAGCATCTTATGATGATCTTCAAAAAGAAATTGATTCATTGCTCACTTAACAGATCAGTACCGCTCCGCAAGAATTTGTTGCACCATGCTTAAAATATCTTGAACGTGAAAATGCAAATTCTTTAGCTGAATGTTCAAATGCTTCTGAACCTACAATTACTTCAACTATCTCTGTGGCCACTAAACCCTCACCTGAGGATGCCACCAGTGCTACTGACGAAAATGCAGGGTTGAAGGAACTATATGTCACAGACATGTACAAAAGCCTCAAAGGGCATCAAACCCTTTGTGATGTGCTCAAGATGCAAATTCTTCACAGGAATCCAAGAAAAGAGGGTATTGCTTTTCAGAGGAAGCTGAATGCTGATGGTTCCCATTGGAAGCCTGAGCAGTATCCCAAAACCACATGGGTTGAAGAAGAAGATTGAAGAAATTGAAGTTCATGGGAGTTGAAGTTGAAGTTGAAGTCACAGAGGAAATCTTCTAGCCAGAGCAGGTGGATGAGGAAATCTTCTAGCCAGAGCAGGTGAAATCTTCTAGCCAGAGCAGGTGGATGAGGAAATTGAAGTTGAAGAAGATTCTTCACTTCCCCTGGTATCATCGCAAAAACCTCAGCAAGTCCAAGTGACTGAAGAATTGTTGCTTCAGCTGGAAGCGGTGAACAAACTGTTGAGGACGTGGATGTGGGCTCTACAATGCCAATTATGCATGATGACTTCTGGGATGTTGCTCATCCGCACTCACCCCTCACCACGCCTTTTATACAAGTACCTCAGTCACCAGTAGTTACAGAGGAAGTACACACTGGTTCTGAAGGACATCAACCATCCCTTCAGACCATATCTGAAGAAATTCCAACTGCATCAGCTGAAGAAAATGTGCAACCAATTAACACTGATGAAGTTGCACCTCCACCCCCTCAAGAAGAAGAGCCAACTCCCTCCGTAGACTCAGAAACCGTTCCACTAGCAACTGATGAGGAAGTTGCAAAGTATTTGGCCGTCACGGATCCAAATGATTCAACGGGCTCTCCAAGGCCCATTTTTGATGTGAGGCCAAAGAAGATCATTCTTCAACCTGTGCACTCAATGCCCAAAGTTGGCAAAAGCGTCAGAAGGCCAAAATTTGACAATATTGCCTTATTTGAAGAGAAGAATTTCTTCATTGGCGAGTCCCCTAATGACTCTGCCAAAATCAAGCCTCAGAGATTTTGGACTGAAACTCAGATGAACTTCTATCACTACAGGAATCAGGCACTTTGCTGTCTGCCATGGCTGATAGCAAAGGCATGCCTGGCGGACGGCAAAGGCCTTTGCCGTCAGCCAGCAGACGGCAACAGGTCCGGCTGAATAGGCTACGGTGAAGGGCTCTTTGCCGTCTGCTGGCGGACGACAAAGATGAAATAGTCTTTGCCGTCCGCCAGCAGACGGCAAAGGACCTGAATGGCACACGTGGTAGCTTAGGGCAGTTAAGGGGTTAACGGCGTGCTTTGCCATCTGCTAGCGGACGGCAAAGAAACAATATAGGCCAGCGAAGTGCCCCCCAGGTTGCACAGGTAGCTGCCACGTGGCAGCTTTGCCGTCAGCCGGCTGATGGCAAAGCTCTTTGCCGTCTGCCAGCAGACGGCAAAGTGCCTGTATAGCCCCTGTTTTTTCTTAAATTCATTCAATTTGACAGAATTTCACAGATATATATATATATACACACATTTCAAAATAATTTCAACAAGCATACCAACAATAAGTTTTCAACAACATAAGAAACATACAAGTTTCCAACAACATATCCAACATACAATGATTTCCAACAAGAAGTTTCCAACAACATATCCATATATACATACATATCCAAAAGAAGTTTCAACAACATATCCATATATACATACATATCCAAAAGAAGTTTCCAACAAGTTTCCATAAACAAAAAGGAAGCACAAGGAGAAGAGTACACTCCATCAATGCAAGCTTCCTCATCTAAAGCAAATCTGCAAATTGGGAAAGATGAAAGTTAGAAGAAGAAGAAGAAGACTAGCTAGAAGAAAAAGAAGAAAAGGAAGAAGAAGAAGAAGAAGAATTTATATTCTCTTTCTTTTTCTCCTCTCCTCTTCTTTATCTTCTTCTTCTTCTAACTAAGCTAGGTAAAAATGCTAAGTGTGTAGGTCATTTTAGAGCTAAGCTAGGTAAATAGGTCATTTTGGAGCTAACCTAGGTAAAATGGATCATATTGGAGTTAACCTAGGTAAACTTAGTCATTTGGGAGCTAACCTAGGTAAAATGGATCATATTGGAGCTAACCTAGGTAAAATTGGTCATTTTGGAGCTAACCTAGCTAATTATGCCATTTTTGAGTTAACTAAGCATATTATGCCATTTTTGACATAAGTAAGCTAAGTGTAGGTCTTTCTTGAGCTAACCTAGGTAACTAAGCATATTAGAGCTAATTTAGCATTTTAGAGCTAACTTAGAGCTAACTTAGCATATTAGAGCTAACTTAGGTCATTTCGGAGGAAACAAAGCTAGGTATAGATCATTTTGGAGATCTGACAGACCTGACATACTTCACTCCTCCTTCTCCTTCATCATCCTGATGCGCTTAGAGCGGCGAGGCAGTGGGATGTACTCTTCTACCACAATTGGCATGGTCATGTCGCCCGGCTATGGGATCGCCGGAGCCACCACCATCGCGAGGTCATTGTCAGGCACCACCACCATCGCGAGGGCATCTTCAGGCAGCACCATCGCTAGGTCATCCTCAGCCACCATCATCTCTTGCCCATCGTCAGCCACCACCATCGCTTGGCCATCGTCAGCCACCACCATCGTGAGGTCATCGTCAGACAGAATAGGCTGCACCTCCTCATCCCCACTCTGCTCCTCTTCTTCCCCACTCCATTCCGGATCATCCACGCTACTGCTTTCGCTGTAGCCAGACTCGCTGCTGCTTTTGCTGTAGCCAGAGTCGCTGCTGCTGCTCCCATTGCCTGACCAAATGCGACAAAGGGTTTTTAACAATCAGTGTGAGACAAAGCCAAATGGAGAGGAAGAAGAGGCGGAGCGTACTGGCATCATCGTCGTCCTGGTAGCGCATGCGGCACATAGTCGTGTTGAACACCTTCATGGTGGGCATGGCGTCGCCGTCGTACCTGAAGACAAGGAAGTACCCGTGGTGCAGGTCGTAGGCACGGACGAACTGCTCCCAGCCACGATACAGGTACATGTGGTTGTTCCTGATCACCACCTCCATGTCCCAAAGCCTGCGAAGTTCGCTGCCGGCCTGTCACAGCTTCACATTCCTTGGCCGATGGCCGTCCAGCATCTTCATAAAAGTGTCAGGCTGCCTCTGCAGCGTGGGTCAAGGAGTGATGTAGCAAACAACAGAGTTATGATAAAGAGATGGGTGAAGGGGAGATCTCTCCTTTTATATACCTGCCTGCTGGAGGAATTCTCAAGTACGATCGTGAAGAACTCGAAACCTTCCAAGTCGTACTCTAGTGTGGCAGAGTGCAGCCTGTGGTGGCGGCCTCCCCCCATCTCTGATAAGTAGCAGAAGATATCAATTACTACCTTTACAACATTATCAAACAACATTACAGCAGCAGAAGTTTTGAGCAGTAGATAATCAACTACACCGAGTCCTCATTTCATATTCAAAAAGCAATGCACTTGTGGACATATGATGGCAACAGCTAGAACCCTTCAAAACTAGGGATTTCTTTAGACATGAAACAAAACTGAAAATGTAAACCAAATTGATGGTGATACCAATAAGAAAACATTACCACTACCAACGATATTGATGGTGATATTGAAAGATAACACAAGGTTCAAGTGTAACCAATATTTTTTCATTTATTTTTAGTAGAAAAATTATTTGAAATTTGGTGAAATATAGACAACTACAATTCTGCATGACATGCCATGGACCTTATTTCTTCTACTGTCACACTTCAACCAATATCATAATTCATTTAATATTTTTTTTTGCCAAGTGACAATTACGTTGCGGAATTAAAATGGACAGCAGTTCACATAGGGTTAAAAAAATATCATTGAATGGTCAGTTCCTCACTCCATATCACATAAAAATTGCCGTTTTTGACAATTAATTGTTATTATAATATTTGTATAAAACATGAAAATCAGGAGATTCAACAAACACTCCTGACAAAAACCTATACATTGCTGTACATGTATGTTGTTCATTAGGATTTTACCCCTTTTCTATAGCACACTTTAATTAATGGGTACAAAATTTTGAGCACACCCATGTTTTATTTAAAGAAAACATTCCCATGTTCTCAACACGGCCATCAGAGTGAATACTTACTTACCATGCATATTTTGGTTATGTGGCGCTGGTATTCTACAGTTTCTAGCACTAGGAGATATGTATAGCCTAAGGACAATCAGCAAAATAATCTTGATTAACTAATCAAAAATCCAACAGATCAGCATGTCTCACTCAAACCAAACTGATATGTATGTTAAACATCACATACAAGTAATTTGAATAAAAGAATGTCAGCGAAAACAGTAGGCACAAAGACATGCTGTCCACTGAATATTTAAATTAAACTAAATGTAAACCAAAACTTAGAAAACAGAATCAAAATCTAAAGTAAACCTAAACTAAACCAAGCCTAATTTAAACTAAACCTAAACTAAATCTAAAAAAAACAGAAAAAAGATACAAGTTCTCACCGGAGCAGGGGTCGCCGGAGCGGCGGGGCGGCCGCGGGGGTGGAGGAGAGGGGCGTCACGGCGCCGGGGTCGAGGAGGGGGCGCCGGAGCGATGGGGCGGCCGCGGTGGTGGAGGAGAGGGGCGCCGGGTCGGCCGGGGTGGAGGAGGGGGCGCCGAGCGGCGGGGCGGCCGCGGTAGTGGAGGAGAGGGGCGCCGGGGCGGCCGCGGTAGTGGAGGAGAGGGGCATCGGGGCGGTCGGGATGGAGGAGGGGGCGCCGGAGCGGCCGGGCGGCCGTGGTGGTGGTGCCTGAGCGGCGGGGCGGCGACGGGGGTGGCGCGGGGCGGAGGAGGGGGTCGCCGGGGCGACGGGGGCGCCGCGGGGACGGGGGTGGTGGCTGCACAGGGGCGGGGCGGCCGGCGACGGGGGTGGCGCGGGGCAGCGGCTAGGGCACGGGGTGGAGAGAGAGAGGGGACAGAAAGCGGGGTGGGGCGCGGGCGTTGGCTTTTTAGTTAGGGCACGGTTCTTTGCCGTCTGCTAGCAGACGGCAAAGAGCCTAGCTAACGGACGTTAGTTTGGCCAGCTTCTTTGCCGTTTGCTAGCAAACGTCAAAGAAGCTTTGCCGTCGGCTAGCGGACGGCAAATAAAGTGGCTGATAGGTGGCTCTCGCTAGTGGGCCACCCTCCCTCTTTGCCGTCCGATAGCTGACGGCAAAGCTTCTATGCCGTCAGCTAGCGGACGGAAAAGATACGGCTGACGGCAAACAATATCTTTGCCGTCTGCTCCTTCTTTGCCGTCAGCTTTCTGTAAGCTGATGGCAAAGACCATTTGTGCCATCAGCTAGCAGACGGCAAAGATTCTGATTCTAGTAGTGTATTCATCACTCCTGTTTGACAAGAATAAAGTCTTTCCACATCGTCACATTGCTCACGTGGATATGTTGTCGCTGCCTTGCTTCACGCCGGTGTTAACTGTTCTTCATGAAGCTGGACTGCTCAGTTTTGTCACCGACATGTGTGACTAGAACGAAGAGGTTCTACGCTACTCTGCATCTGTCAGGTACCGTTGATGGCATTCACTCCTGGGTACTCGATTGGATGAGCGAGGACACACGCTATAAGGCTCCTGCTGATGAATTACTCTGTGCCCTCCCTGTTGACTTGACCTCTGTTGACGCAAGGAAGATATATGAAGAACCTGAACTACCCCATCATCTAATGAATGTGCTGATGACACCGTTGGCTGAAGGAGAAGCACCAAGAATGACCTTCCTTGTGAAGGATATGCTTTTTGTGCCCCGCACTGTGTATTGAATTCTGGCCAAAACCCTCTGTCCCATCAAAGGCCACAATTCTGATACAGAAGAAGTTGTGGGAGTCATGAAGAACTTGCTATTCAACGTCATTCATGGGATTCCAATCAATATCCATGATTTCTTCATGAGGACTCTGGCGACAGTGGCACAATCCCCATTTGATTTGAAGCCTTATGCACCCTGGATCATGAGATTCATCAAAACAAGGTCTTCAATCCACTACAAGGCTGATCATCAAAACCATCTCAGCTTTATGCCAGAAGTGGAAATTCTTCAAAGCACTATTGCTTCAGTTCCTAGCAAGGGCAAAGCTGTCATTGATGAAGATGTTTGCTCCCTTGATGGGTAATTTCGTCAGCCTGTCTCTCAGTCCACAAGGGGTGATACTTCAAGCCAAGCCACTGACGGAAATGCTCCTCAGCAAAAGCCTCAAAGTGCTGCTCCAAGTATCATGACTGATCGTGAGCTTCTCATTAGTCTTCATTATGCGTCAGCTACATGCAATACTTGGCAATATGACAGTGACGCAGAATTCAGTCCGCAAAAATCAATATTATCTGCATGAGATCTTTGATAGAAGTTGGGCCATTCTCTCTCATCTGAAGACACCTGATGAACTTGAAGAAATCGAGTTTCAAATGAACTTTGATTGGGCGAATCCACCGAAGAAGAAGTTTTTTAAGGTTCAAGTTCCTCCAATGGTTCCAAGCTCAGTGTCTCCTTAAGGGCTACTGATGAAATGAAAATATTGAAGACACTGCGGTAGGCCCTTCTTCACAGCTCAACGCCGACAACAATGCTAGAGCTCCCTCAACTACTTCATGATGATGTTCTTCAGGGGTGTTAGTCCTTAGTTTCGTCTCCTTTTGGTCATTTGATAACAAAGGGGGAGAAATTTGAGTGTTAGTCTTCAAGCGGGTCATATAAGGGCTGTTCTTTTGCTAAGTTGCAACTCTTGTTTTTCATTCAATTTACTTCTTTGATGAGTTGTAACTTAATAACAGTTGGTGGTCTGACACTTTTCTGCGACGTTTATCTGCATATGTGGTTATGCTCTGATCCTCAGTATGGTTATGCTCTGATCCTTAGTAATACATATGCATGCATACATTTCATCAGACACCAATTTTCATCATGCATACAAATTCTTCAAATACATTTTGTTCATGCATGATTGGATTCCAAGATATAGGGGGAGATCTCCACAATTATAACCTGTCATGTGTTGTTGCAATCCAAAGCAAATTCTTCAAATGCACATCTTCAGGCGGAGTTCCTCTATATCATGTAACCAATGTCTTCACATTCTATTCTTACACTTCCATTATTTACTCCCGTTGAAAACTTAACTGATTTGTCATCAATCACCAAAAAGGGGGAGATTGTAAGTGCATCAAGTGCCCCCTTAGTGGTTTTGGACTATTAAAGACAAATAGGTTAAGGGACTAATGTGTTTGTGAGTGTACACAGGTGAAAATAGTCCCTGAAGACTTGGTTTAACCCATGGAAATTGACCCCTAAAAATGTATTTCTTCAAGTGAAGAATTTGGTGCGGTCCTTTGAAGAAATTGAAGTGAAGACTTTGAAGCTTGAAGACTTTGTTTTCATAGTTTTTTTTCTTCTCCTTTGAGTCATAGGAAAAACCATACTATTAAAGGGGGTCTAGGTGATACACCTATCCTGATTCCGAAGTGATGCTCAAACCTATACATACACAAGCTGCTTTGAGTGAAGCCTTTGGAAATCTCTGGAACAGCTGACGAATTTGCCGGTGACAGTGACGAAGTTCATCTGGTCTCTGACAAATTTGGTCAGACTGAGGAGTTAGGATTTTGCTAGTGCGATCTGCCTATTGTGAGGAAATTGAGTGCCCCAACGAAATTGATAGTTCGATTTGCAACCATTGCTGTTCCGCGTGCTAGCTGTCGAGTGGATCTTATCATGACAATGGTCATGTCTGTGAAGGGCATTAATGACAATTCATGTCGGGTTGCCGCTGGCTATGAATAGCCGCCCCCACAACCACTTGTTGGTTGGCTGCTCTAGAGAGAACTTGACACTTGTCAATTGAGAGCAACCCTTCCTCTAACGACTTTGTGACAACCTAAGTGAGGAAAAACCGAATCAGAGCCAAAGTGATTGAGCATCACTGAAGAAGTTGATCTGTGTTATCAGACGCTTATTACCTTTGAAGACTGTCATTCTTCTAGACGGTTAGGCGTCATGTTCTGAGCACCCAAAAGTAATCTCGGCACGCCAGTGAACAAGGCTGTGAAGGTTTTGGAAGTCTACCTTGAAGACTTACCTCGAGTGATTGGGTGAGGACTAAGTGACCTTAGCTGAAGAGGAATACGGTGAGGATTAAGTGTCCTCAGAGGTAAAACTTGGCCACCTCAACTAGACGTACAATTGATACAGCAACTCGAACTGGTCTACCAAATCGCTATGTCTCCATCAAGCTCACCTGGATTCAAATTTCTCACCCGTTGCCTTTACGCAATTCCACTGCTGAAGAACTTGTGTGTTACCCTTCTGAAGAATTTGAACTAAAGACTTTCATCATGCTGCTTTTCTTTTCTTCAGTTTATCCTCCTCATTCTTATGTGCTTGTATGATTACATGTTCTTCACTTGTATGTACTTCATTTGCATGTTTTCTGTATCTGAGTTGATCTAGTTTCGCCTCTGTTTCTAGTTCTTCACTCTGACTTTCGTCAAAGTCTTCGGAGTTTGACAAAATTCTAAAAATATCCCATTCACCCCCCCTCTGAGAGTAAATCTATGCTTTCATGATTCAACGTGAGTGAGGCCAAGAAGGGGTTCTTGCCTGTCTCACATGGTACAAGGATAAGCGAGACTCAAAGTCCTTTGGCATATGATGAGCAAAGGAGGATGAGTGGGATTCCGTATGCCTCGGTGATGGTATCCATCATGTATGCCATGGTATGTACTCGGCCTGATGTTGCTTTTGCAATGCACTTAACAAGCAGATACCAGGCCAACACAGGTTAGAGTCACTAGGTGGTGGTAAAGACTATTCTGGAGTCTGCAAAAAGTATTACCACAAGACCAGACACATAGATCGAAAATATCACCTGATAGGAAAGATCGTAAAGAGTGGTGATGTGGAGTTATGCAAAATTCACACGGATGCAAATGTTTCAGATCCGTTGACTAAGACGCTTCCCCAACCCAAGCATGAGGGGCGCGTTAGAGCTATGGGCATTCGATGTCTATTTGATTGACTCTAGTGCAAGTGGTAGACTGTTGGAGATATGCCTTAGAGGCAATCATGTATGATGATATTTCCTATGTGTTTATGAATAAAGATAGTCCTTGGACATTATCAATGATGTATATCAACAAGTACGTGACTTGTTTGTGGGACTATACATTGTATGATGACTGTCCTAAAAGGTCCCTAGTCAAAAGGGCTGTGTGGACGTGCAGCCGACTAGACTGGCATATGACACGGTGCATGGCTCGATCTCACTAGCCATGGGGCGTTGAATGCTAGCCAGATAATTTGGACTTGGAAGGACCTGGTCAGATTCGACATAGTCGGATTTGAGTCAAGATAAGGTTCGAGTCGGACAGACCCAACTATGAGATGCAGTGATAAGTCATCTGTGAGTCTCTAGTACAACATACGTTTTATGTCCTAAGACCTGAGCTGGCGCATGTACTCGGGATGGTAATAGACCTGCTTTGGGCCGACAAAACGCTACTCCGTAACTGGATAGTTATAAAGGTAGGTTGCTGGCTTGTCCAGACCCATGCTGCGAGACATGGTCGACCAAGATGGGATTTGCCCCTCCGATCAAGAGAGATATACTCGGGGCCCCTCATGTGATCCGACCAAGATAAGCATGGCCATGCGACAAAGATTATGAGATACTCCGGTTTGTGGTTGGCATCACTGGAACGAGAAAGAGGTCGGGCTAGCACAAGGATGACAAACTCGCCTTGAGCCCGACTACATATATCGTGAGGAAAAGGGAATAGAAGTGTGATGTATAGGTTCGCCTCACCAGCTTCATTGTCTACTTGGTGGTCGGCATGCCTTGCTAGAGGCCGCTACCAACCGAGCAGGTCGGAGGTGATCCGACCTACGCCCAAGCCGACTTGAACCTATGGGGTTGCTCGCTTAAGGGAGGAACCTATGAGGTCGGATCCGAGGACACTGATCGGATGTGATCCGAGCTGGACTGGAATCGTGATCGAGTAGACTTTGGGCTTTAGGATCCGTGTGAGGCCCAAGCGTTGAGCCTGTGATGGATGCTTATATATATAGTCGAGGTGTGGCACACTCTTTCGGTGGATCTCTACAGTGCCGTCACTAGGGCTTTGCATGTTTTGCATCTAGGCACCTCCACTCGCCGCTGGCTGTGTGATCGGACCTAGTAGTCTGCCGCACAGTGTTCTTCCTATACGCGCGGCTATCATTAGAGGCAGTGAAGTTGCACCGCTCAGGCGAACATTTTCATGCGATCCAGTCGGCTACGTGGGAGATCAACGAGGAGAAGACGGACTCCGGAGATGCGCTGCCCCAACTCTTCTTCCGCTGCATGGCACTGCATGTCTAGTGGTAATGATTTGTGATCCACCTCCCTTAGCATGTTCCTGGATGTTTTGCGGATAGGAAAATTTTAATTTGCTCTCGACGCACCCTACCGTAGAACCCAATAGTGGTATCAGAGCCTCTGCTAGAGGATTTGGATTCATATCGGATGCATATTTGATATGTGTAGGCGGCAGATGAGATCTGTTGTCATTTATGAGATCGGCTATGTGCACGGTTGCTGAGATCAATTGCACATGGGGATTGTAGTGGCTATGTTTTCTATCAATCAGAATCGATGAGGTCGTGACACAACCTACCCCTACCGGTCGGTTTCCGCTATCGGGGTTAACGGTGAAACGTAAATCCGAATTGGATTCACGATGATCGATGAGATCGGTCAGATCGAAAAATTCAGAGTGATCGTAGTGTAGATGTGATCTGTGATTTTCGAAAACGTGTACGTAGCGCCATATATTTCGTACAGGTTCACTCAAATCGGTAGAGTGCGATTCTGTGCATAACTTTGTTTTGCAGTTTTGATGTGAATAGTATGCCTCATGTGTATGTGATGCATGTGTGTAAATTAGATATGGCCTGCGCGTCATGATTTGTCAGCCAGCAGGAGCCAAAGCGCTGTCATTATAATCTATATCGACCTGCGTGTCGACTTGTGATTCTCTCTAAAATTTATTACTAGTAGTAGTATTTGGAGGACAGAGATCAAGTTCGTGGCTTGGCTTCCCGGTGTGATGAACAAGATGGTGTTCAGACCTGGTCATCGGAGTTGGAGCTGGCCTGGATGGACGTCCATGAAGAAGCCATACTATTTCACAATATATTTTTATTTGTGATTCTTATGCTTCTTGTTTCTATGCATGTTAAAATGATAGAAAGATCCCTCATTAATATCAAGTGAATTGCCATCCCCGATGTTGCACCTTCGCGTCAAGTACGTCTAGTAGTGGGCTCATAAAATTGGGGTGCTACTAGATTTCCTTGAACTGAAGGGTTCATATCGGGCATGGACATGCACTGCATCGGGTTAACTTGACAAGGCTATCAAAACAGTTTTGGGCCTTGTGGCAAAGTAGGTTGGGAGCCGCAGTATAAGATACCTTCCCGATCGACATGAGTCGTATAGAGATACGATTAGCAAAGAGTTGCTTACTGGATAGGCAAGTCGGCTAGTAGTGATGCTAAAGCTCACTAGTTGGCATGCGCTAGTCAGATCCTAAATCACTAAGAGTTTGCGGAGGGATGCTAACTTCAGTGGGAGTAATTTCTGTTTAAGGCTTGAATTACTCTACATAAACGCATTGCTTAGTGATTGCATATTTTTCTGTTGTAGATCAATGGCACCACCTGCTCAACCTAACTTTGCATTGAAATCAATCTTCAAAAAGGATAAACTTAATGGTACAAACTTTACCACCTGGTATGGAAATTTGAGAATTGTTCTCAAACACGATAAGAAGGAACATGTTCTAGAGGATCCACTTCCAGAGGAACCTGCCGATAATGCTAATGCCAGAACTAGGAATGCATACCAGAAATTCATTGATGAATTAAACGAGATCAGCTGTGTCATGCTGGCTTGTATGGAGCCTGATTTACAGCAGCATTTCAAAGATGTTGGGGCTTTCAATATGATCGAGAGTCTCAAGAGCATGTTTCAGGTACAGGCTAGGACCAAAAGGTTCAACGTGTGGCTATCCTTGATGGATTGTAAGCTGAAGGAGGGTGATCCACTAAGCCTGCATGTCATCAGATACGTGCAAGCTTTGGATTGGTTAGGCTTCCCACTCTTGGATGAGCTGGCTACCGATGCAGTTCTAGGTTCTCTTCCACCTAGCTATGGGACGTTCATCTTGAACTATCATATGCACGGCAAGGATAAGAAGATCACTGAATTGCATGGGATGCTCAAGGTGGCAGAGCAGGATATTAAGAAAGGAATGCGTCAAGTGTTGATGGTGCAGAAATCGGGTAAGTTCAAGAAGAGTTGGTCCAAGAAGAAGGCTAAGGCAAAGGGCATGGAGAAGGTAACCTCCACCTCTGAGCCAAAGTCAGGACTGGACTCGAAGACCATTTGCTATCATTGAAAGGAAACTGATCACTGGAAGAGGAACTGTAGCAAGTGGCTTGCCAAGCATGGCAAGAAGGCTGGGACTATGACTTCGGGCAAAGGTACACTTGTTACATATCTTATAGACATTTACCTTCCTGACATACCTAGTAGCTCTTGGGTATTTGATACTATAGGGGAATGTGACAGAAAACAAAAAAAATCGGTACTGCGAGCACGCCCAGGATCACTATGGAGATGCATACAAGGTTTGATCTGATCATTACTGACTCATAGTGCAGCGAAAGTAGAGTCGATGTTGATCATCAGTGCAGATCCCCGCAGCTAGGGTATAAAACCTCCCAACCACGTGGATGTTCTCCCTCATCTGCCCCTCAGACAGTCCACCGGATAGCCCTTCGGGAGGCGGTCGGACAGTCCCTCGGACGATGTCACGGACAGCCCTTCGGGAGGATCCTCGAACTCAGACGGTATCTTGGACAGCCCTTCAGGAGGACCCTCAAACAACCCCTCGGGCAAAAGATCAAACCTACGACCTCTCTACGGGGTTGCAGACCTACGGTGTCAGTTATCCGGCAGGGCTTTGCCGTCCAGAACTAGTTCCCACCGGAACCCAGACAACCTTTTAGCTCTACAAAACTACTTCGTGGGAGGGAGAGAGAAAGCCAGATCATGCATGGCATTTGTATGAGTGTCGGAGGGAGTGTGGAGAGCTCCTCTCCACCTCTATTTATAGGAAAAACCCAAGGGGTAGAGGGGACTTGAAAATACCAAAGAGCACACGGAAGGTGTCCTTCACAAGGGCAAAAGGGGAAGGCAAGTGGGGCTCCATGGAGGAGCACCCCTTGGCTGGCCACCCCTTGTAGGTCCCCTCAAAAGGGGCTCTTATCATGCAATGTCACCCCCTCTAGATCTTTTGGGGAAATCCCAAAAAAGTGGCTTTCCAAAAAGCAACCATAAATGCGTTTTCACTATTCATGAAAACATTTTTTGGCATCCGTTAAATCCGGAAATATTTCTGTGGGCCTAGAACATTTCCAGTACACCCTAAAATAATTCTGGACATGTTCCGAAACAATTCCGGATCAATGATTTTCCTCAGTGAAAAGCTACCACAGCGTTTCCGGCAGCTCCGGAACATTTCCCTTTTTTTCTTCAGAAAATTTTTAGAAGTTCCTAGAACAATTCTGGCACCCTCCAAAAGTTCCAGGCATTTGCCAAAAACCATTTTGGTTCAATGGTTTGCTCCGAAACAACTTTTTGTTTTTACCGAAACTTTTCTGGTGTTCTCTCCGGAACTTTTCCGTTGTCTTTCTCTCACACTCCGTGTCTAGAATTCAGCAGATAGATGACCCTTAAGCGTGTGACCCTGTAGGTTCGGTGAAGTATAGATATGACCGGAACACTTTCCGATCAATGATCAATAGCGGAACCGTGGACACCCATATTGATCCCTATACCCACACGAATGAATATTCGAGTGAACCTGTAGTTTCCCGTGTGCTATTCCTGTTGCTTCACAATATGTTACAAACACCCGAGGTGAGACTTATCGGCATCCCCGTGGATCAACAACTTGTCCACTATGCCAGTTACCTCATTACCGGTTTTGTTCTATTTTCTCGATTCCGTGTTCTGGCATCCCAGTAATCAAATCACATTGTGTCTGGCGAGACGATGGTGGATACCGTAACACCGAGAGGGCCCTAAAAATATCTCTCCATCATCAGAGGAGCAAATCCCAATTTTGAGCTATCAAGTTACTTGTCATAATTTTCCGTGAACCCGTAAGCCGCCGTAATAGTCACCCTGTTATAGTTGACGTTTAACAAACCCCAAAGTTCACGAAGCAAGTACGAAGCAACTCAATACTCTCATGGTCTAAGGAATTATGCAAACGTTTACTTTCTCTGTGTTACCAACCATATACTTGTGACGAATGTATCTCATAGCATAACACCAATTCGGGTCGATTCAACACAAATATTCTTCTAACATTGTGCCCTCAAAATTGCCGGCATAGTCATGCCCATGATCAGGAAAACAGGATAATTATGCAATACTTGAGCTAGTCTTAGAGGCATGACTAGGAATACATATTTCCTGTTTAATATACCACACGTGCACATGAGTTTCCCTCCGAGCCTCGTGGTTATTGCAGACTTGAGAATTATTGCAGTTATAGGATGGAACATAAACATTCATTACAAACTGGGAGATACAAAATAACTATTATCATTGCCTCTAGGGCATATGTCCTATAGACTCCCACTTGCACTATAGTAAATAATCTAGTTACATGGCTTCCCTGACACTAATGGCTATTGAGTTGTGCTCATGCTTTGCTCGTGGTAGAGGCTTTGTCATGTGGTCTGACATGTTCAGATCCGTGTGAACTTTGCATACTTTCACTAAACCCACTTCGACATGATGTCGAATGTGTTTATATTTGCGTTCAATATGTCTTGTCTTTTGGTGCGAAGATGGCTGCCTAGCCTGAGCCACGGCACCACTATTATCACAATAGATCTCCACCGGGTCCAGCGCACTTGGAACCACACCAAGGTCGTCAAGAAACTGCTTGATCTAGACAGCCTCCTTGGAGGCTTCTAAAGCTGCAACATATTCTGCCTCCAACGTAGAATCCTCCATAGTCTTTTGTTTGGAACTTTTCCAGTCAACTGCACCATCGTTCAATATGAAAACATAGCCTGATTGAGATTTGAAGTCATCTGGGTTAGTCATGAAGCCTGCATCAGTGTTGAAGGAAATATGCCCTAGAGGCAATAATAAAGTTGTTATTTATATTTTCTTATATCATGATAAATGTTTATTATTCATGCTAGAATTGTATTAACCAGAAACTTAGTACATGTGTGAATAAATAGACAAAAAAGAGTGTCCCCAGTATGCCTCTACTTGACTAGCTCATTCATTAAAGATGGTTAAAGTTTCCTGACCATAGACATGTGTTGTCATTTGATGAATGGGATCACATCATTAGAGAATGATGTGATGGACGAGACCCATCCGTTAGCTTAGCATAATGATCGTTAAGTTTTATTGCTATTGCTTTCTTCATGACTTATACATATTCCTCTGACTATGAGATTATGCAACTCCCGAATACCAGAGGAACACCTTGTGTGCTATCAAACGTCACAACGTAACTGGGTGATTATAAAGATGCTCTACAGGTGTCTCCGAAGGTGTTTGTTTGGTTGGCATAGACCAAGATTAGGATTTGTCACTCCGAGTATCGGAGAGGTATCTCTAGGCCCTCTCGGTAATGCACATCATGATAAGCCTTGCAAGCAATGTGACTTATGAGTTAGTTATGGGATGATGCATTACGGAACAAGTAAAGAGACTTGCCGGTAACGAGATTGAACTAGGTATGATGATACCGACGATCGAATCTCGGGCAAGTAACATACCGATGACAAAGGGAATGACGTATGTTGTTATGCGGTTTGATCGATAAAGATCTTCGTAGAATATGTGGGAGCCAATATGAGTATCCAGGTTCCGCTATTGGTTATTGACCGATGAGGTGTCTTGGTCATGTCTACATAGTTCTCGAACCCATAGGGTCCGCACGGTTAACGTTCGATGACGATTTGTAATATATGAGTTATGTGATTTCATGACCGAAGATTGTTCGGAGTCCTGAAAGATCACGGACATGACGAGGAGTCTCGAAATGGTCGAGAGGTAAAGATTGATATATTGGAAGGTTATATACGGACACCGGAATGGTTCCAGAAAGATTCGGGAATTTTTCGGAGTACCGGCAGGTTACCGGAACCCCCCGGGGAAGTTTTGGGCCTTCATGGGCCATAAGGGAGAAGAGAGAGGGTAGCCCACAGGGTGGCGCACGCCCCCCCAAGGGATCCGAATTAGACAAGGGGTGGGGGGCGCGATCCCCTTCCTCTTTCCCTCTCCCTCTCCTACTCCTTCCCCCTTTCCCCCTTTGAGAAGGAAGGGGGACTCCTACTAGGACTAGGAGTCCTTGTAGGACTCCCCCCTTTGGCGCGCCCCTCCCTGGCCAGCCACCTCCTCCTCCCCTCCTTTATATACATGGGCAAGGGGGCACCCCAAAGGCACATCAGATATTCTCATAGCCGTGTGCGGTGCCCCCCTCCACAGATAACCACCTCGGTCATATCGTCGTAGTGCTTAGGCGAAGCCCTGCGCCGGTAACTTCATCATCACCTTCGCCACGCCATCATGCTGACGGAACTCATCTACTTCCTCGACACTCTACTGGATCAAGAGTTCGAGGGACGTCATCAAGCTGAACATGTGCAGAACTCGGAGGTGCCGTATGTTAGGTGCTTGGTCGGTTGTATCGCGAAGACGTTCGACTACATCAACTGTGTTAAGCTAATGCTTCCGCTTTTGGTCTACGAGGGTACATGGACACACTCTCCCCCTCTCGTTGCTATGCATCTCCTAGATAGATCTTGCGTGAGCATAGAATTTTTTTGAAATTGAATGCTACGTTAACCAACAGTGACATCAGAGCCAGGTCTATGCGTAGATGATATGCACGAGTAGAACACAAAGAGTTGTGGGCGATAATAGTCATACTGCTTACCACCAACATCTTACTTTGATTCGGCGGTATTGTTGGATGAAGCGGCCCAGACCGACATTACTTGACCGCGTTCATGAGACTGGTTCTACCGACTTGCTTTGCACACAGGTGGCTGGTGGGTGTCTGTTTCTCCAACTTTAGTTGAATCGAGTTTGACTACGACCGGTCCTTGTTGAAGGTTAAAACAACACAATTGCTGAAAAATCGTTGTGGTTTTGATGCGTAGGTAAGAACGGTTCTTGCTAGAAGCCCGTAGCAGCCACGTAAAACTTGCAACAACAAAGTAGAGGACATCTAACTTGTTTTTGCAGAGCATGCTATGATGTGATATGGTCAAGACATGATGTGATACATGTTATTGTATGAGATGATCATGTTTTGTAAAAGTTATCGGCAAATGGCAGGAGCCTTAGGGTTGTCGCTTTATTGTATGAAATGCAATCGCCATGTAATTGCTTTACTTTATCACTATGCTGTAGCGATAGTCGTAGAAGCAATAGTTGGCGAGACGACAACGACGCTACGATGGAGATCAAGGTGTCAAGCCGGTGACGATGGAGATCATGATGGTGCTTTGGAGATGGAGATCAAAGGCACAAGATGATGATGGCCATATCATGTCACATATTTTTGATTGCATGTGATGTTTATCTTTTATGTATCTTATTTTGCTTAGTACGGCCGTAGAATTATAAGATGACCCCTCACTAAATTTCAAGGCATAAGTGTTCTCCCTGAGTATGCACCGTTGCGACAGTTCGTCGTGCCGAGACAACACGTGATGATCGGGTGTGATAAGCGCTATGTTCACATACAACGGGTGCAAGCCAGTTTTGCACATGCAGAATACTTGGGTTAAACTTGACGAGCATAACTTATGCAGATATGGCCTCGGAACACTGAGACCAAAAGGTCGAACGTGAATCATATAGTAGATATGATCAACATAGAGATGTTCACCTGTGAAAACTACTCCATCTCACGTGATGATCGGACATGGCTTAGTTGATATGGATCACGTGATCATTTAGATGACTGGAGGGATGTCTATCTAAGTGGGAGTTCTTAAGTAATATGATTAATTGAACTTCAATTTATTATGAACTTAGTACCTGATAGTTTTTACATATCTATGTTGTTGTAGATCAATGGCCCGTGCTAGCATTCCCTTGAATTTTAGTGCGTTCCTAGAGAAAGCTAAGTTGAATGATGATGGTAGCAACTACACTGACTGGGTCCGTAACTTGAGGATTATCCTCATTGCTGCACAGAAGAATTATGTCCTTGATGCACCGCTAGGTGAAAGGTCTGCTGCAGGAGCAGATGCTGATGTTATGAACGTCTGGCAAGCTCGATCTGATGACTACTCGATAGTTCAGTGTGCCATGCTTTACGGCTTAGAATCGGGACTTCAAAGACATTTTGAACATCATGGAGCATATGAGATGTTCCAAGAGTTGAAGTTAATATTTCAAGCAAATGCCCGAGTTGAGAGATATGAAGTCTCCAACAAGTTCTATAGCTGCAAAATGGAGGAGAATAGTTCTGTCGGTGAACATATACTCAGAATGTCTGGGTACCATAACCACTTGACTCAGCTGGGAGTTAATCTTCCAGATGATAGTGTCATTGACAGAGTTCTTCAATCACTACCACCAAGCTATAAAGGCTTCGTGATGAACTATAATATGCAAGGGATGGAAAAGACAATTCTTGAGCTCTTCGCGATGCTAAAGGCTGCGGAGGTAGAAATCAAGAAGGAGCATCAAGTGTTGATGGTTAACAAGACCACTAGTTTCAAGAAAAAGGGCAAAGGGAAGAAGGGGAACTTCAAGAAGAATAGCAAGGAAGTTGCTACTCCCGGGAAGAAGCCCAAGTCTGGACCTAAGCCTGAAACTAAGTGCTTCTACTGCAAAGGGACTGGTCACTGGAAGCGGAACTGCCCCAAGTATTTGGCGGATAAGAAGGATGGCAAAGTGAACAAAGGTATATTTGATATACATGTTATTGATGTGTACCTTACTAATGCTCGTAGTAGTGCCTGGGTATTTGATACCGGTTCGGTTGCTCATATTTGTAACTCGAAATAGGGGCTACGGATTAAACGAAGATTGGCTAAGGACGAGGTGACGATGTGCGTCGGGAATGGTTCCAAGGTTGATGTGATCGCCATCGGCATGCTACCTCTACATCTACCTTCGAGATTAGTTTTAGACCTGAAGAATTGTTATTTGGTGCCAGCTTTGAGCATGAACATTATATCTGGATCTTGTTTAATGCGAGACGTTTATTCATTTAAATCAAAGAATAATGGTTGTTCTATTTATATGAGTAATATCTTTTATGGTCATGCACCCTTGAAGAGTGGTCTATTTTTGTTGAATCTCGATCGTGGTGATACACATATTCATAATATTGATGCCAAAAGATGCAAAGTTAATAATGATAATGCAACTTATTTGTGGCACTGCCATTTAGGTCATCTTGGTGTAAAGCGCATGAAGAAACTCCATGCTGATGGGCTTTTGGAATCACTTGATTATTAATCATTTGATACTTGCGAACCATGCCTCATGGACAAGATGACTAAGACTCCGTCCTCTGGAACAATGGAGCGAGCTACAGACTTATTGGAAATAATACATACCGTTGTATGCGGTCCGATGAGTGTTGAGGCTCGCGGCGGGTATCGTTATTTTCTGACCTTCATAGATGACTTGAGCAGATATGGGTATATCTACTTAATGAAACACAAGTCTGAAACGTTTGAAAAGTTCAAAGAATTTCAGAGTGAAGTGGAGAATCATCGTAACAAGAAAATAAAGTTTCTATGATCTGATCGCCGAGGCGAATATTTGAGTTACGAGTTTGGTCTTCATTTAAAACAATGTGGAATAGTTTCGCAACTCACATCACCTAGAACACCACAGCGTAATGGTGTGTCCGAACATCGTAACCGTACTTTATTAGATATGGTGCGATCTATGATGTCTCTTACCGATTTACCACTATCGTTTTGGGGTTATGCATTAGAGACAGCTGCATTCACGTTAAATAGGGCATCATCTAAATCCGTTGAGACGACACCATATGAACTGTGGTTTGGCAAGAAACCTAAGATGTCGTTCCTTCAAGTTTGGGGCTGCGATGCTTATGTGAAAAAGCTTCAACCTGATGAGCTCGAACCCAAATCGGAGAAATGCGTCCTCATAGGATACCCAAAGGAGGCTGTTCGGTACACCTTCTATCACAGATCCGAAGGCAAGATATTCTTTGCTAAAAATGGATCCTTTCTAGAGAAGGAGTTTCTCTCGAAAGAAGTGAGTGGGAGGAAAGTAGAACTTGATGAGGTAATTGTACCTTCTCCCAAATTGGAAAGTAATTCATCAGAGAAATCAGTTCCAGTGATGCCTACACCAATTAGTGAGGAAGATAATGATGATGATCATGAAACTTCGGATCAAGTTACTACCGAACCTCGTAGGTCAACCAGAGTACGTTCCGCACCAGAGTGGTACGGTAATCCTATTCTGGAAATCATGTTACTAGACCATGACGAACCTACGAACTATAAGGAAGCGATGATGAGCCCAGATTCCGCGAAAGGGCTTGAGGGCATGAAATCTGAGATGGGATCCATGTATGAGAACAAAGTGTGGACTTTGGTTGACTTCCCCGATGATCGGCAAGCCATCACTAGTAGAAAAATGCCCATTTGTCCCAGTTCCAGAGGCCCATTTGTCCCGGTTCTGGAACCGGGACTAAATGGTCAGGACTAAAGCCCAATACCTTTAGTCCCGGTTCGCCTACGAACCGGGACAGATGGGGCTCCATGTGGCCGCTGCGGCTTGCCCAGGCAGGAGGGCCTTTTGTCCCGGTTGGTAGCGCCAACCGGGACCAAAAAGCATCCACGCGTCAGCAGTTCAGGGGCTGGGGTTTTTGTTTTTTTTTGAAAGGGGGGGGGGGGTTTGGGGGTTTTGTAGGGTTAGTTTAGGGGTTTCATATATTGTGTTAGCTCGGTAATAGAGAGAAGTGACCTCTCTTATCTCCGTGCTTGGTCGACGCTACGTACTATACGTATAGAGAGAACTCGCGACACGCTAGCTAGTAAGGAAATGAAGGAAACCATTAAGTATACAAGATCGTCATGAACATATATTTGCAGAGAGAAGTGATCGACCTCCTCCTTCTCCGAGAGATTGGTCGAACAACAAGTTTTCATATATCTATCCGACACTCCTAGCTACATATATACAATATAAGATCTCTTACAATCCCTAACATCTGATGTCAAGTTCCACATGGTATTCTCCGGCTTTATTGATGACGTGGTCAAGAAAGAATCCCGCCAATTCCTGTTGAATTGCTTTTATGCGATCTTGTGGTAGGAGTTCATCCCGCATCTGCCACATCTAATTTGAAGAAGGGGGTCAATACATATATATGAATGAAACTGAACACAAATGATGGTAATAAAATAAAATTGTGAATATTATTGCTTACGCACTTCATATTGTTTTTCAGAGTAGCCCCACTCACAGGTCGTGTGGCGGATGAACTCACAAATGTATTATCCACAAAAATCATTCCCGCCTTCCTGCCACAACCACTTTACAAGAAATAGAGGTGAATCAAACTGATAAGGAAGCATGCTAAGTGGTATTGATGAAACTAGCTAGAATCAATGGGAGATGCGCGGAACTAGCTAGTAGTACTTACTTTCGGGTGTGTAAATCGGAGCTCCCCCTGCAGTCCCGGAGCTTCTGCGGTGAACTCTTTCCAAACCCTGCCAGACAAAGAAAACAATTACTTGATATCAGGAAATGAACAAAGTTGCCGATATGGTGCGATAACGATCGATTGAACTTACTTCTCGATCATTTTAGTCATGGCCGCATACTCCTTGGGATCTTTTCGTCTCGATTCTAAGACGGTTACTAGTCCCTGCTCAAGCTTAATCTCTAGGAGAATAAAGTGGAAGCTGCGCACGCATGCATAACTCATCAATTACATTAGTATAACCTCGAGTAATAAGGGAAACCGAATATGCACAAGACAGTAACACTCACTTGAAGTTGTAAGGAAAGAGTATTTTATCTTTGTTTTGATTTCGAAGCAACGATTGTAGCAAGTTGGCCTCGGTTTCTTTGGCATTATATTTAACCATCCATTCATCTATGAGATTTGTGTTAATGAACCCAATATCATTGATTTGTGCTTTTCTGCATTCGACGATCTTAAATCTACATAATATAGTGAGGATAAATATATATACATGCAATGAAAGAGCTGAGCTATATATAGAGACTTAATTACAGAAGTAGTACTTACAGACAGTAGCAAGTGATGATTATTTTATCGAGGGCCTTTTGATTGAAAAACTGGAAGAACTCCTCAAATGGAACAGACAATAGATCAATTCCTACGAGGTCGTGCTCCTCTTTAACTCTCAGTGTCAAAGTCTCCTTCCTAGACTCGCTGCAGGTGTCCATGTACCACTCATGGAATCTTCGCATCATCGTTGTTAGAGGAGGATGACCAGGTTTGACGAGAGGCTTCCCGTACCGGTATTTGAAATCGTCCACCTCCATTGTATCAAAATGTGCATCGTCGGGCAAGTAATCTGCAGGATTGGTACCGGGCACCATCCCCGGATGATTAGCGATGATATCGCTAGAAACCTTGAGCGGGGGGCACGATTGGTTCGTGTGTTCGCCGAGCTGGGGAATTTTTTCCCACTTCTTCGTTCTGCTAACCTTCGATCACTACAAGTACTTCCCGACCGATCCGCTTCCTTAAATGTCCTTTCAATAATGCGCTCATAGTTGGTTTGCGGCGGAGGCCGTGGTGGTCGCTTCAGGGCATCCAAAGTGCGTTTCAATTTCACCGGATCTATCTTCTCCTCCGGAGGTGGATGTTTCTTTGCAAAAAAGTCCTTCACTTGGTCTTTACAGATCTTCGTGTTTTCCTCCTCGGTCATCTCGTATGGTAACTTCTCTAGAGGCTTGAGAGATGGACCGAATCTGTATTGCCTCCCGCCTTTGGCTGTACTGCTAGACGCCGGAGCAGCGGCGTCTCTCTTCCGTTGCTGCTGACGAGTAGTAGAAGGAGGCGGAGTGCTCCGACGCGCCGGAGCAGCCGGAGCGGCGGCTTCTGTCTTCCGCCGTTGCTGACGAGGCAGAGGAGGAGGTGGGCTGCTCGGACGCGCCGGAGCAGGCGGAGAAGGAGGCGGAGTGCCGCCCTCACACGCCGGAGCAGCCAAAGAAGGAAGCGGAGTGTCCTGATCACTCGCTGGAGGAGGAGGAGGAGGAGGAGGAGGCGGAGTGCCCTGACTCGCCGGAGGCGGAAAAGTCCAGTTCGGAAGCTTGATGTGCTCCGTCCGCCATAGACATGGAGTCTTCAGAGCAAGACCCAGCTGAGTATCCCCTTGACCTGTAGTGTGGTCAAGCTCGAGCTCCTCAAATCCCTTCGTTACTTCATCCACCATCACAACAGCATAGCCTTGTGGAATCGGACGGCAGTGAAAAGTTGCGTCGGGTTCAGGAGGTGCAACAGAGCCGACAGCCGCCTTGACTTTGAGGTGCTGCCATTGCGTCATAAGCTGGCAATGCTGAGCCTCCACGATAGCATCCACGGGGTAGCTAGGAGCTGTGAAGTCAGGCTGCTGAACGAGCTCGGTGGAAGCCATGCTGCTTCTCCGCTGAGATGGCGGGGTAGCTTCTGGGGTAGCTCCGGCACCTCGCTGGCTCTCAACTTGTTCCTCTAGCGTTTGTACCCTTGCATTCAGCTTCTGCAGTTCGCTCTGCTCCAGTTTCCTCTTCCTCTCCCGGGTTTTGTAACCGCCTGCGCCAGGAAACCCAACCTTCCACGCAATGGAGCCTGGCGTACCTCGTGTTCGTCCAGGGTGATCAGGATTCCCGAGGGCCTCGGTCAGCTCGTCATTCTCTCTGTCGGGAATGAACGTCCCTTGCTGCGCTGCGGCGATACACTTCTGAAGCATCTTGATGGGTATTGCAAGTTGCTCGTCCGTCCAAACGCACTTCCCTGTTTCAGGGTCCAAGGTTCCCCCAACCCCGAAGAATCAAGTCCTTGAACGGTCTGGCCAGTTCAATGTCTCTGGTTCGACCCCTTTAGCAAGCAGGTCATTCTCAGCTTTGTCCCATAGTGGCCGGGCTTTGAGGTAGCCACCTGACCTGTGCGATGGTGAAACTTCTTCTTTGCAGCATTTATCTTATTTGTCTCTGACATCGTCTTACTCTTGTCCGATGTCTTGTAGGCCACAAATGCGGGCCAGTGATCTCTTATCTTCTCAAATCGGCCGGTGAATTCTGGAGTCTTCCCTTTGTTGACAAATGTTGATTTCAACTCATTCTTCCACCTCCTGAATAGATCTGCCATCTTCTTAAGAGCACACGCCTTGACCAATGGCTCTATAACTGGCTTATCCGGATCCTCCTCTGGCGGTAGGGTGAAATTTGCCTTCAACGAGGTCCAATGATCATCTTTCTATCTATCGGTGACATAAGAAACTTGAGGGTCTTCGTTCTTAGGCTTATTCCATAGCTGGATGCTGATCGGGATGCTGTCCCTAACAATAGCTTCGCACTGAGCAGAAAATGCATCCTTGGTCCGCCTCGGTTCAATCGGCTGGCCATCGTTCGCGATTGTTGTGATCGTGAACCTTTCACCCTGACGCAACCTTTTCTTCGGGCCTTGTCTCGTTACAGAAGTTTGGCTCGATCCGAAGGGCTTTAAAAGAAGAAAGAAGAGTTAATATATGTACATACCAAAACAAATAATGCATCAATTAGCTAGTCAGCACAGGCTTAATTAATATATATACCTCGCCGGTCTTTGCAACAGCTCCCTCCTCGGTTCGATCACCGGAGCCATCATCCTGGTCTCCTTCTTCCTCCGGCATTTGGTCACCGGAGCCATCATGATCATGTCCTTCCTCCTCCAGTGTTGGATCACCGGAGCCTTCACCCTCTCCTTCCAGACAATCTGTGTCGTTGAGATACGACAAGACATCACCTCCGCCGAGGATGATGTCCCCCAACAACTCTTCTGTTTCCAAGTCTCTTTGTTGATCCATAGTTTCTGCAAATATTATAAAATGGCAATTAATATACAAACATGAGAGATGGATATATTAGTGGCAAACATAGACCTAGCTAGCTAATCACAACAAGGAATATTAATTAGTGGCCTCGACGCTTCTATGGTTTGGGGTGGCCTCGACAACGCTTCTAGGGTTTGGGGTGGCCTTGACAACGCTCTTTTAACTTGTTAAATTTGGGTGGCCTCTACGCTTCTAGGGTTTGGGGTGGCCTCGGCAACGCTTCTAGGGTTTGGGGTGGCCTCGACGCTTCTAGGGTTTGGTCGGGCGAGAGGGGGTTGATCGACATGCCCCCTCATGTTGAAGAGTTATCAGAGTTCTCTCATGAATGTCCGATGTCCGGACCGCCTCTCTCATGAATGTCAAACAAGGGATTTGGAAGGCCTTTGCTGAAATTCGTACCAAAAAGTGAATTATTCTATCCGGAACTCCGTTCCAAAACAACTTTGAAGATCTTCGTAGCATCATACGCCTGTTACTTCCGGCTAATGATGAAGCCATGGATTTCTTCAATACTTTGACAACGCTTCTAGGGTTTGGGGTGGCCTCGGCAACGCTTCTAGTGTTTGGGGTGGCCTCGAAACGCTTCTAGGGTTTGGGGTGGCCTCGGCAACGCTTCTAGAGTTTGTCGCGTATATCGACCCCCCCCCCCTCATGTCGAAGTTATCGGGGAGGGGGTATATCGACAATGACATACCCGATAAAAAATAAGAAGAGGAAGAAGAAGAAAAAAAAGAGGAGAAGAAGAAAGGAATAGAGGAGAAGATCGGAAAAAAAAGAAAAAAAAAGAGGAGAAGAAGAAGGAAGAGAGGAGAAGAAGAAAAAATAGAATAATATTATTCTATTTTTTCTTCTTCTCCTCTCTTCCTTCTTCTTCTCCTCTTTTTTTTCTTCTTTTTCATCTTCTTATTTATTTCTCCTCTTCTTCCTCTCCTCTTCTTCTCCTTCTTCTTTTCCTTCTTCCTCTTCTTATTATTTTCCTTTTTCCTCTCCTTCTTTTTCTTCTAAATATGAACATATACATAAATGACTTTGATCATACACAATTTTCCTATACATACACAATATGAACATATACATAAATTGACAAAGAAAATTCTATGAACAAAAAAAATCATAAAAATTCTATGAACAAAATTACAACAGAAAAAATTACAACATCTAAATTAACTACACATCTAAACTACACATCTAAATTAATATAACTACACATCTAAACTTAATTAGGAAAATGCATCTAAACTTAGGAAAATTCATCTATATACATATAATAATCATCATCTACAGAGGGTGGCTAGCGACGAGGAGAATGAGCTCACTGGGGGCGGCGACGAGGAGGCAGGGCACGGCGACGGTGACGGCAGGGCAGGGGCGTGGCGACGGCGACGAGGAGGTGTACGGGGCAGGGGGCACGTCGGCGCGTCAGGTCAGGGTAGAGGGGCGCGAGGAGCGGCGGTGTCGGGGGCAGGGCGCGGCGAGGGTGTCGGCGATGGCTAGCTCGGGCAGCCTGCCGGCGTCGTGGATTGATTCGCCGCCGTCGGCGGGAGAGGAGGAGGAGAGATTGAAGTGGGGATGGGCGGTTCTGAAAATTCCTAAGTGCTACTTATATACCCAGAGCATTGGTCCCGGTTCATGGCACCAACCGGGACCAATGCCGCCCTTTAGTCCCGGTTGGTCCCACCAACCGGGACCAAAGGTCTGTTTTCAGGAGCCCAAAGGGCGGGAAACAGGGACCTTTGGTCCCGGTTGGTTGCACCAACCAGGACTAAAGGTGGGCATTGGTCCCGGTTGGTGTCACGAACCGGGACCAAAGGTGAGCATTGGTCCCGGTTCGTGGCACCAACCGGGACCAATGGGCTTGCACAGCGGCGTGGTGGTGGGAGTTTAGTCCCACCTCGCTAGTTGAGAGCGCCCCGCACCGGTTTATAAGCTCGACTGCCTCATCCCTATTGAACTCCTCTGAACTGCAGGCCTATGGGCCTAATCTGACACTCCTATGCCTGTGGGCCTGCTGGGCCTTCTGCGGGCCTGAATCCTGGCCCAACTAGCTGGGTTTCTAGTCGTATTCAGGCCGTGGTGGCCCAGTAGGTGGCATTTTTTTTCTGTTTTCTTTTTTCTTTATTTAATTTTTTCCAGTTTTCCAGTGATTCATTTTGCTGTTAGGTCACAAAAATTATAGACTTTCTGTTAGTGCCATTAATTTTCAAATTTGAACAGTTTAAATTTGAATTCTTTTAAATTTGTGTGAATCACTAGTTTGGGAATAACTTTACTATAAAAATAGATTTTTGAGTGATTCTTTTTCCTGCTATTTAATATTATTGTGTTTTATCATTATATTAAATTTGGTAATTTTTAGGTTATTTTAAATGTCTGTTTTAATCAAGAACAGATTTTGTTATTTTAGTTTGCTATTAAAGTTTCTAACAAAAAAATTCTTTATGAAAATTCTTTTTGCCATAAATGTTTTTAACAGAAAATACTTTGATAATTTTAGTTGCATAAATTTTATATAATTTTAGTTTAAAAAATAGAAGAGGTTTATAAAAGCTTTTTAGTTGATTCCTTTTGCTATTAGAGTTTTATAAAAGCTTTTTAGTTGATTCTTTTTGCTATTGTAGAATATTATAGTTTTGTTTTAGTTGATCATAACAGAATATTTTAATTGATTATTTTAAGTTCATTATTTTTGCTACGAGTTCATTCTTTTTAAGCTAAATGACCCTGAAATTGAAAAGCACTACAAATGAACTCTAAAAAGGTTGAAAGTTGGCATGGAATCATCATTTCACCCACATAGCATGTGCTAAAAAGTTGAGAGGGTTACGGCAAAAACTAGATGCACTTCGTGTACAAAACGGGCAATCTCTTTCGAAGTATCAGGGTTTCGAATGAAAACTCGTCTGTTACAAAGGGATTTCATTTTTTTGAACTTATTTGAACTCCAGACTTTTTGTGTGTTCAAAATGCACCATTCAAAGCCACATCATCAATTTTCAACCCTTTCTGACTTCATTTGTTATTTTTCATGCATTTACTGATTTTTTTGAGCTATATGACCCAGAAATTGAAAAGCACTACAAATGAACTCTGAAAAGGTTGAAAGTTGGCATGGTATCATCATTTCACCCACATAGCATGTGCTAAAAAGTTGAGAGGGTTGCGGCAAAAACTGAATGCACTTCGTGTACAAAACGGCAATCTCTTTCGAAGTATTCAGGGTTTCGACGAAACTCGTCTGTTACAAAGGGATTTCATTTTTTTAACTTATTTGAACTCCAGACTTTTTGTGTGTTCAAATGCACCATTCAAAGCACATTCATATTTTCAACCCTTTCTGACTTCATTTTTTTTTTCACGCATTTACTGATTTTTTGAGCTATATGACGCTGAAATTGAAAAGCACTACAATGAACTCTGAAAAGGTTGAAAGTTGGCATGGTACATCATTTCACCCACATAGCATGTGCTAAAATTTGAGAGGGTTAGGCAACTGGATGCACTTCGTGTACAAAAGGACAATCTCTTCCGAAGTATCAGGGTTTCATAGCGAAAACTCTTCGTTACAAAGGGATTTCATTTTTTTGAACTTATTTGAACCTCCAGACTTTTTGTGTGTTGAAAATGCACCATTCAAAGCCACATCATCAATTTCAACCCTTTCTGACTTCATTTGTTATTTTTCATGCATTTGCTGATTTTTTTGAGCTATATGACGCTAAAATTGAAAAGCACTACAAATGAACTCTGAAAAGGTTGAAAGTTGGCATGGTATCATCATTTCACCCACATAGCATGTGCCAAAAAGTTGAGAGGGTTACGGAAAAAACTGGATGCACTTCGTGTACAAAACGGACAATCTCTTTCGAAGTATCAGGGTTTCATACCGAAACTCGTCTATTACAAAGGGATTTCATTTTTTTGAACTTATTTGAACTCCAGACTTTTTGTGTGATGAAAATGCACCATTCAAAGCCACATCATCAATTTTCAACCCTTTCTAACTTCATTTGTTATTTTTCATGCATTTACTGATTTTTTGAGCTATACGACCCTGAAATTGAAAAGCACTTCAAATGGACTCTGAAGAGGTTGAAAATTGGCATGTTATCATCATTTCACCCACATAGCATGTTCTAAAAAGTTGAGAGGGTTACGGCAAAAACTGGATGCACTTCGTGTACAAAACGGACAATCTGTTTTGAAGTATCAGGGTTTCCGGAAACTCATCTGTTACAAAAGGCATTTCATTTCTTCACATGTAACTGCAGTGATATTCTAGATCAAAGGCATCATCGAAATAGTTGTGGAGAGAAAGTCTTCACTTTTTCTTCGCTTGTGTCCTTTGCTTATTGCGCCGTAACCATGGATATTCTTCATTGCTTAACAGGGTGCTTGGGTCAGCCATGACTTTGAAGGGAGGAATTTCATGAAACTTTTCATAATCTTCAGACATGTCTGTCTTGCCCTCCAATCCCACGATGTCACTTTTTCCTGAAAGAACTATGTGGCGGTTTGGCTCATCGTATGATGTATTCGCTTCCTTATCTTTTCTTTTTCTCGGTTTGGTAGACATGTCCTTCACATAGAAAACCTGCGCCACATCATTGGCTAGGACAAATGGTTCGTCTGTGTACACAAGATTGTTCAGATCCACTGTTGTTAATCCGTACTGTGGGTCTACCTGTACCCCGCCTCCTGACATATTGACCCATTTGCACTTAAAGGGAACTTAAAATCATATCCGTAGTCAAGTTCCCATATGTCCACTATGTAACCATAATATGTGTCCTTTCCCCTCTTGGTTGCTGCATCAAAGCGGACACCGCTGTTTTTGTTGGTGCTCTTTTGATCTTGGGCGATCGTGTAAAATGTATTCCCATTTATCTCGTATCCTTTGTAAGTCAATACAGTCGAAGATGGTCCCCTGGACAACGAGTACAGCTCATCAGAAACAGTGTTGTCACCTCTGAGACGTGTTTCCAACCAACTGCCGAATGTCCTGATGTGTTCACATGTAATCCAGTTGTCACACTGCTCCGGGTGTTTGGAGCGCAGAATGTTCTTGTGTTCATCGACATACGGGGTCACCAAGGTAGAGTTCTGTAGAACTGTGTAGTGTACTTGAGACCAAGAATGCCCGTCCCTACATATTATTGAGTCCCCTCCTAGCATGCCTTTTCCAGTCAGTCTCCCATCATACCGCGATTGAGGGAGACCAATCTTCTTAAGGCTAGGAATGAAGTCAACACAAAACCCAATGACATCCTCTGTTTGATGGCCCATGCAGATGCTTCCTTCTGGCCTAGCGCGGTTGCGGACATATTTCTTTAGGACTCCCATGAACCTATCAAAGGGGAACATATTGTGTAGAAATACGGGGCCCAGAATGACAATCTCGTCGACTAGATGAACTAGGACGTGCGTCATGATATTGAAGAAGGATGGTGGGAACACCAGCTCGAAACTGCGAAGACATTGCGCCACATCACTCCTTACCCTTTGTATGATTTCTGGATTGATCACCTTCTGAGAGATTGCATTGAGGAATGCACATAGCTTCACAATGGCTAATCGAACGTTTTCCGATAGAAGCCCCATCAATGCAACCGGAAGCAGTTGCGTTATAATCACGTGGCAGTCATGAGACTTTAGTATCTGGAACTTTTTCTCTGCCATATTTATTATTCCCTTTATATTCGACGAGAAGCCAGACGGGATCTTCATACTGAGCAGTCATTCAAAGAAGATTTCCTTCTCTTCTTTTGTAAGAGCGTAGCTGGCAAAACCTTCATACTGCTTTGGAGGCATGCCGTCTTTTTCATGCAAACGTTGCAGGTCCTCCCATGCCTCCGGTGTATCTTTTGTCTTCCCATACACGCCCAAGAAGCCTAGCAGGTTCATGCAAAGGTTCTTTGTCACGTGCATCACATCGATTGAAGAGTGGACCTCTAGGTCTTTCCAGTAGGGTAGGTCCCAAAATATAGATTTCTTCTTCCACATGGGTGCGCGTCCCTCAGCGTCATTCGGAATAGATAGTCCGTCGGGACCCATTCCAAAGATTACGTGTAAATCATTGACCATAGCAAGTACGTGATCACCGGTACGCATGGCAGGCTTCTTCCGGTGATCTGCCTCGCCTTTGAAATGCTTGCCTTTCTTTCGACATTGATGGTTGGTTGGAAGAAATCGACGATGCCCCAGGTACACATTCTTCCTGCATTTGTCCAGGTATATACTTTCGGTGTCAGCTAAACAGTGCGTGCATGTGTGGTATCCCTTGTTTGTCTGTCCTGAAAGGTTACTGAGAGCAGGCCAATCATTGATGGTTACAAACAGCAACGCATGCAGGTCAAATTCCTCCTGTCTGTGCTCATCCCACACACGTACACCGTTTCCATTCCACAGCTGAAAAAGTTCTTCAACTAATGGCCTTAGGTACACATCAATGTTGTTGCCGGGTTGCTTAGGGCCTTGGATGAGTACTGGCATCATAATGAACTTCCGCTTCATGCACAGCCAAGGAGGAAGGTTATAGATACATAAAGTCATGGGCCAGGTGCTGTGATTGCTGCTCTGCTCCCCAAAAGGATTAATGCCATCCGCGCTTAAACCAAACCATACGTTCCTTGCGTCACCTGCAAACTCCTCCCAGTACTTTCTCTCGATTTTTCTCCACTGCGACCCGTCAGCGAGTGCTCTCAACTTCCCGTCTTTCTTACGGTCCTCTCTGTGCCCTCGCATCAACTTGGCATGCTCTTTGTTTCTGAACAGACGTTTCAACCGTGGTATTATAGGAGCATACCACATCACCTACGCAGGAACCCTCTTCCTGGGGGGCTCGCCGTCAACATCACCAGGGTCATCTCGTCTGATCTTATGCCGCAATGCACCGCATACCGGGCATGCATTCAAATCCTCGTACGCACCACGGTAGAAGATGCAGTCATTAGGGCATGCATGTATCTTCTGCACCTCCAATCCTAGAGGGCATCGACCTTCTTTGCTGCGTAGGCAGTCGGGCAATTCGTTATCCTTTGGAAGCTTCTTCTCAATATTTTCAGTAGCTTCTCAAATCCTTTGTCAGGCACAGCATTCTCTACCTTCCACTGCAGCAATTCTAGTATGGTACCGAGCTTTGTGTTGCCATCTTCGCAATTGGGGTACAACCCTTTTTTGTGATCCTCTAACATGCGATCGAACTTCAGCTTCTCCTTTTCACTTTCACACTGTCTCTTTGCATCAACAATGACCCAACGGAGATCATCATCGGGCACATCGTCTGGTTCCTCTTGATCTTTAGCTTCCCCCGTTGCAGCATCACCCTATTCAGGGGCACATAGTTGTCATCATCCTCTTCTTCTTTGTTGTCTTCCATCATAACCCCTATTTCTCCATGCTTGGTCCAAACATTATAGTGTGGCATGAAACCCTTATAAAGCAGGTGGGTGTGAATGGTTTTCGAGTCAGAGTAAGACCTCGTATTCCCACAGCTAGGGCATGGACAACACATAAAACCATTCTGCTTGTTTGCCTCAGCCACTGCGAGAAAATTATGCAGGCCCTCAATGTACTCGGAGGTGCGTCTGTTACCGTACATCCATTGCCGGTTCATCTGCGTGCATTATATATAATTAAGTGTGTCAAAAACCATTACAGAACATCATGAATAGATAAGTGACCAAATTAATAGAAGTTCATCATCACATTAAAACCAAAGTGCATACATAGTTCTCCAGAGCATCTAATTAAACCATACATTGAAACTATGTAAAACATTTCAATGCAACAACAAATGCGATCATAATCGCAACCAAGGTAACAATTGATCCAATGGCATAATGATACCAAGCCTCGGTATGAATGGCATATTTTGTAATCTTTCTAATCTTCAAGCGCATTGCATCCATCTTGATCTTGTGACCATCGACGACATCCGCAACATGCAACTCCAATATCATCTCCTCCTCCTCTATTTTTTTTAATTTTTCCTTCAAGTAATTTTTTTCTTCTTCAACTAAATTTAACCTCTCGACAATAGGGTCGGTTGGAATTTCCAGTTCACATACCTCCTTAATAAAAATATCTATGTCACGTTGGTCGGCATAATTGTCATAAACAATAAATGAACCAAATAGTTATAAAATATAATATATACCACATCCGAATCATAGACAGGACGAGGGCCGACGGGGGCGGATACCAAAACCATCGCACTATATAATAACAAACAATAATAAAAGTAAGAAAATTATACAAGTATCTATCTAAATCATACAAGTAAGAATTTTTTTCTTTTAGAAAGAAGATAGGAACAAGAGGCTCACCACGGTGTTGCCGGCGACGAGATCGGCGCGGGCGATCGACGGCGGTGAAGACTGGGACGGGACGTGACGGACCGCTAAACCTAGACAAATCTTGAGGAAAATGGAGCTTGGAGAGGAGAAAGCTTAAGTAGTGTGGCTCAGGCATTTCATCGAACACCTCATGTGCATAGGAGGTGAGCTAGAGCACCACAAAGCCCTCCCCTCGCCGGCCAGAAAAAACAGAGTAGTGGAGTGCTCTACTCGCGGGCGAGGGGGTATATATAGGCACCTCATCGGTCCTCGTTCGTGGGTGGAACGGGGACTAAAGCCACACCTTTGGTCCCGGTTCTAGCCACGAACCGGGACCAATGGTTGTGGGCAAGGAGCAAGGCCCATTTGTCCCGGTTCGTGTCTGGAACCGGGACCAAAGCGGCCAGACGAACCGGGACCAATGCCCCATGAGGCCCGGCCGGCCCCCTGGGCTCACGAACCAGGACCTATTCCCCCATTGGTACCGATTCGTGACTGAACCGGGACTAATGGGCTGGCCAGGCCTGGACCAAAGCCCTATTTTCTACTATTGCATTGAGAATAAATGGATCTTCAAGAAGAAGACTGACGCTGACGGTAATGTTACTGTCTACAAAGCTCGACTTGTTGCGAAAGGTTTTCGACAAGTTCAAGGAGTTGACTACGATGAGACCTTCTCACCCGTAGCGATGCTTAAGTCTGTCCGAATCATGTTAGCAATTGCCCCATTTTATGATTATGAAATCTGGCAAATGGATGTCAAAACTGCATTCCTTAATGGATTTCTCAAAGAAGAGTTGTATATGATGCAACCAGAAGGTTTTTTCGATCCTAAGGGTGCTAACCAAGTGTGCAAGCTCCAACAATCCATTTTTGGACTGGTGCAAGCCTCTCGGAGTTGGAATATACACTTTGATAGTGTGATCAAAGCATATGGTTTTATACAGAATGTTGGAGAAGCCTGTATTTACAAGAAAGTGAGTGGGAGCTCTGTAGCATTTCTAATATTATATGTGGATGACATATTGTTGATTGGAAATAATACGGAATTTCTGGATAGCATAAAAGGATACTTGAATAAGAATTTTTCAATGAAAGACCTCGGTGAAGCTGCTTATATATTGGGCATCAAGATCTATAGGGATAGATCAAGACGCTTAATAGGACTGTCACAAAGCACATACCTTGATAAAGTTTTGAAGAAGTTCAAAATGGATCAGTCAAAGAAAGGGTTCTTGCCTGTGTTGCAAGGTGTGAAGTTGAGTAAGACTCAATGCCCGACCACTGCAGAAGATAGAGAGAAAATGAAAGTCATTCCCTATGCCTCAACCATAGGTTCTATCATGTATGCTAAGCTGTGTACCAGACCTGATGTGTGCCTTGCTATAAGTTTAGCAGGGAGGTACCAAAGTAATCCAGGAGTGGATCACTAGACAGCGGTCAAGAACATCCTGAAATACCTGAAAAGACCTAAGGATATGTTTCTCGTTTATGGAGGTGACAAAGAGCTTGTCGTGAATGGTTACGTCGATGCAAGCTTTGACACTGATCCGGATGACTCTAAGTCACAAACCGGATACGTATTTATATTGAATGGTGGAGCTATTAGTTGGTGCAGTTCCAAGCAGAGCGTCGTGGCGGGATATACATGTGAAGCGGAGTACATAGCTGCTTCAGAAGCAGCAAATGAAGGAGTCTGGATGAAGGAGTTCATATCTAATCTAGTTGTAATACCTAGTGCATCGGATCCAATGAAAATCTTTTGTGACAATACTGGAGCAATTGCCTTAGCGAAGGAATCCAGATTTAACAAAAGAACCAAACACATCAAAAGACGCTTCAACTCCATCCGCGATCAAGTCAAGGAGGGAGACATAGAGATTTTCAAAATACATACGGATCTGAATATTGCAGATCCGTTTACTAAGCCTCTTCCACGAGCAAAACATGATCAGCACCAAGACTCCATGGGTGTTAGAATTATTACTATGTAATCTAGATTATTGACTTTAGTGCAAGTGGGAGACTGAAGGAAATATGCCCTAGAGGCAATAATAAAGTTGTTATTTATATTTCCTTATATCATGATAAATGTTTATTACTCATGCTATAATTGTATTAACCAGAAACTTAGTACATGTGTGAATAAATAGACAAAACAGAGTGTCCCTAGTATGCCTCTACTTGACTAGCTCATTCATTAAAGATGGTTAAAGTTTCCTGACCATAGACATGTTATGTCATTTGATGAATGGGATCACATCATTAGAGAATGATGTGATGGACGAGACCCATCCGTTAGCTTAGCATAATGATCGTTAAGTTTTATTGCTATTGCTTTCTTCATGACTTATACATATTCCTCTGACTATGAGATTATGCAACTCCCGAATACCAGAGGAACACCTTGTGTGCTATCAAACGTCACAACGTAACTGGGTGATTATAAAGATGCTCTACAGGTGTCTCCGAAGGTGTTTGTTTGGTTGGCATAGACCAAGATTAGGATTTGTCACTACGAGTATCGGAGAGGTATCTCTGGGCCCTCTCGGTAATGCACATCATGATAAGCCTTGCAAGCAATGTGACTAATGAGTTAGTTACGGGATGATGCATTACGGAATGAGTAAAGAGACTTGCCAGTAACGAGATTGAACTAGGTATGATGATACCAACGATCGAATCTCGGGCATGTAACATACCGATGACAAAGGGAATGACGCATGTTGTTATGCGGTTTGACCGATAAAGACCTTTGTAGAATATGTGGGAGCCAATATGAGCATCCAGGTTCCGCTATTGGTTATTGACCGGAGAGGTGTCTTGGTCATGTCTACATAGTTCTCAAACCCGTAGGATTCGCACGCTTAACGTTCAATAATGATTTGTAATATATGAGTTATGTGATTTGATGACCGAAGATTGTATATATTGGAAGGTTATATACGGACACCGGAATGGTTCCGGAAAGATTCGGGAATTTTTCGGAGTACCGGGAGGTTACCGGAACCCCCTGGGGAAGTTATGGGCCTTCATGGGCCATAAGGGAGAAGAGAGAGGGTAGCCCACAGGGTGGCGCCCCCCCCCAAGGGATCCGAATTGGACAAGGGGTGGGGGGCGCGGCCCCCTTCCTCTTTCCCTCTCCCTCTCCTACTCCTTCCCCCTTTCCCCCTTTGAGAAGGAAGGGGGACTCCTACTAGGACTACGAGTCCTAGTAGGACTCCGCCCTTTGGCGCGCCCCTCCCTAGCCGGCCACCTCCTCCTCCCCTCCTTTATATACGTGGGCAAGGGGGCACCCCAAAGGCACATCAGATATTCTCATAGCCGTGTGCGGTGCCCCTCTCCATAGATAACCACCTCGGTCATATCGTCGTAGTGCTTAGGCGAAGCCCTGCACCGGTAACTTCATCATCACCGTCGCCATGCCGTCGTGCTGACGGAACTCATCTACTTCCTCGACGCTCTACTGGATCAAGAGTTCGACGGACGTCATCGAGCTGAACGTGTGCAGAACCTGGGGGTGCCGTACGTTCGGTGCTTGATTGGTTGGATCGCGAAGACGTTCGACTACATCAACCACGTTAAGCTAACGCTTCTGCTTTCGGTCTACGAGGGTATGTGGACACACTCTCCCCCTCTCGTTGCTATGCATCTCCTAGATAGATCTTGCATGAGCGTAGAATTTTTTTGAAATTGCATGCTACGTTTCCCAACAAGTGTAACCACTTACAATGAGCTCACCTCCATACACAAGGAGTAAATCCTTGGTCCTTCTGATGTACTTAAGAATATTTTTGACTGCGGCCCAGTGTTCCAATCCTGGATCACTTTGGTACCAGCTGCTAACACTTAGCGCATAGGAAACATCAGGTCTTGTACATAGGATGGCACACATAATAGATCCAACTGCCGAAGCATATGGAACATCATTCAGTTGTACTCGCTCATCATGAGTCCGAGGACACTGATTCTTGCAAAGCACTGTGCCAGGTGACATGGGGAGTAGACCTTTCTTGGCGTTCTCCATATTAAATGTTTTTAAGACCTTGTCAATGTACGTGCTTTGGCTAAGCGCTATTAGGCGTTTTGATCTATCTCTATAGATTATGATGCCCAATACGTATGCCGCTTCACCTAAGTCCTTCATTGAAAAACTCTTCTTCAATGAGTCTTTTATTTCGCTAAGAAAATTCACGTCATTTCCAATCAACAATATGTCATCCACATACAAGATTAAAAATGCTTTTGCACTCCCACTAAACCTCTTGTAAACACAAGATTCTTCGTCATTCCTGATGAAGCCAAACTCTTTGACTACTTCATCAAAATGAATGTTCCAGCTCCTTGACACTTTCTTCAGACCATAAATGGCCTTCTGAAGTTTGCATACCTTTCCAGCATCCTTATGAGCGACAAAACCTTCAGGCTGTATCATGTATACATCTTCTTTGAGATTTCCATTTAGGAAAGCCGTTTTGACGTCCATCTTCCTTATTTCATAATCGAAATAAGCAGCAATTGCTAGTAATATCCGAACAGACTTAAGCATAGCTATGGGCCAGAAAGTCTTGTCGTAGTCCACTCCTGGAACTTGCGTGAACCCTTTCGCGACAAGTCTAGCATTATGGATATTAATGTTACCATTCGCGTCTGTCTTTCTTTTGAAAATCCATTTACATCCAATGGGCTTAACGCCTTTTGGAAGTTCCTCCAAGTTCCGAACTTGCTTTTCGTACATGGATTCCATTTCGGATTTCATGGCTTTGTGCCATTCCCTTGAGCTAGGCCCTGCCATAGCTTTCCTGTGGTGTGCAGGTTCATCATCTTCGAGGATGAAGATTTCATTATGAAACCACTCAGGTGGCTCGATACCCCTTCCTGATCTGCGCGGTACTAATACAAACTTGTGTGAAGTTTCTGCATCACATGTGACAACTTCCGGCTCGGTTGTAGGGATAATTTTTGGAATTTCTTCCGGTTCCTTAGCCATATCAATGGTTGCCGAAGATTCACTAATCTCATTAAGTTGTAGTGTCCTCCCACTTAATTCTTTAGCGAGAAAGTCTTTTTCCAGAAAGTGTCCAACTTTTGCGACAAACACTTTGCCCTCGGACTAGTGGTAGAAGGAATACCCAATGGTGTTATTGGTATAACCTACAAAGTAACATTCGTCTGATCTAGGTTCCAGTTTGCTTGGCTGTAAACATTTTATGTATGCCTCACAACCCCAATCCTTGAGATCTGACACATTGGGTTTCTTCCCATACCACAATTCAAATGGTGTCGTCTCACAGACTTAGACGGTGCTTTGTTTAATGTATAAGCGGCAGTGAGTAGTACGTGACCCCAAAAAGATATTGGTAGATCTGTAAGAGACATCATCGACCTTACCATGTCTAACAGGGTTCAGTTACGTCTTTCTGACACTCCATTTCGCTATGGAGTTCCGGGAGGCGTAAGCTGTGAAACGATTCCACGGTCACTCAGATGTTGGCAAAACTCACGACTAAGATATTCGCCCCCGCGATCCGATCACAGAAACTTAATCCTTTTGTTACAATGATTTTCTACCTCATTCTGAAATTCTTTGAACTTTTCAAAGGTTTCTGACTTATGCTTCATCAAATAGATATATCCATACCTACTAAGATCATCAGTACAAGTCACAAAGTAGAAATAACCACTCCATGCCGCCGTGCTCATTGGACCACATACATCACTATGTATTATTTCCAATAATTCAGCCGCCCGTTCAGGATGATCCATGAACGGCGTCTTTGTCATTTTCCCCATCAGGTAAGCTTCACATGTGTCAAATGATTCAAAATCAAAAGGCGGTAAAACTACATCTTTATGGAGTCTTTGCATGCGTTTCTTTCCGATGTGGCCAAGGCGACAGTGCCACAAGTATGTGGTGGTGGTATTAGCCTTCTTAAGGCATTTAGCATTCACATTAGAGACATCATTTCCACATTCAAGATTTAGTATGAAAAGGCCCCCAACAATGGGTGCAAATCCATAAAACATATACTTACAATAAAGTGAACAACCATTGTTCTCAGACTTGTAGGAGTACCCATCATGTACTAAACATGATACAGAGATAATGTTTCTACACAATGCCAGAACAAAATAACATTTACTTACTTCTAAGGTATATCCTGAAGGGAGACATAGAGGCATAATGCCGATGGCTTGAGCGGCGATCCCAGCGCCGTTCCCGACGCGCATCATGACTTCATTCTTTGCCATCTTGCGCACCTTCTGAAGTCCCTGTATCGAGTTGCAAATGTGAGTAACCGATCCGGTATCAAATACCCAAGACTTAGGATTTTTGCTAGCAAGCAAAACATCAATGACATTAACCTGTATAACACTTATACCTTTCTTCTAATCTGTTACAGTTTCTCTTCCAGTGTCCTGTGCCCTTGCAGTAGAAGCACTCAGTTTCAGTCTTGGCTCTGCCCTTAGAGTTGCTTTGGGAGCCGGTCTTACCGGCGCACTTGCCCTTCTTGGACTTGCCTTTCTTTCTGAAACTAGCGGTTTTATTCACAAGCAACACTTGCCTGTGATTTTTCCTCTGTCCTCCATCCGTAGTTTTCAGAATGGCGAGCACCTCGTTTGGTGTCTTCTCCATACCATTCATGCTGTTGTTCATGATAAAACCATCGTAAGACGGGGGGAGTGAAGCAAGCAACATGTCCATCATATCGACTGGTGGAATTGGAAATTCTAGGTTTTAAGCCTTTCAGCGTAGCCAGTCATATTGACCACGTGCTCGCCAACTGAACTTCCCTCAGCCATCTTGCACTCCATCATGGTCTTTGTTACATCGTAACGTTCAGACCGTGCATTTTCCTTGTACAGAGCATCCAATTCCCGGATCATATCTCGGGCGTTATGGAATTCAAAACATTTTTGAAGCTCTGGACTCATGCAAGATAGCATGAAGCACTGCACTAAATTGCAGCCATCATCCTTAGTGGTCGAGACATTTTGAACATCTTCCGGGGCAGTTTCCACCGGTTTAGCTGGAAGAGTCATGTCAAACACATACACTTTCTTAGCACTCCAGAGGACAATCCTCAGGGCACGGACCCAGTCCGCATAGTTGTTTCTAGCAGCGGCTAACTTCTCTCTCTCACTAACATCGGGCCTAATCTGAATAGTGCGTTGCGAGCCATGAGATCTACAACGGTAAACACAAGTTTCACTTAGACTTTGTTCATAATAAATTTTCACTAGTGAAGAAATGATTTTATTCTAAGGTGCGCACCCAATCAAATCAATATCTCTCATAACTGATTGTGAGTGATTCAAGACACACATTTCAATTCAACGCCATTGAACGAGATGAACATTGATGGCGCGAACTTCAATCAATAGGAAAACTTGCTGAACACATCTCTATGTGACTCTTGCTCATCTTTCGATGGGCATGTTCCGAGTTCAGGATGTGTAACACCCTGGATTTTGCCCATTTTTTTTCTTTTTATTTTGGTCTGGATTTGCCTTTCTGTGGTTTAGTAGTCTTGCAACCTGGAGGGATCACCCTTGGTTCGTCTTCCCAAGTGGCTTGCCAACCTCTAAACCATCCCAAGACCATGTCATTTCCATCTTGGACCAACCCCAATAATCTTTTCCTTGGGAATATTCCTTCTTCTATTAAAGGAATAACCCTGTTTGTCCTGGGTTGTGAAGCAACCCACATCTCCATCATTCCATAGATGCCCAAATAATTCTCATAAATTGTTTGGGTTAGATCTTCAACAAATATGTCAAAACACTTCCTTGACATGTTCAAAAATATTTCACAAATATTCCTTTTCTGATTTTGCCCTAGCTGCCATGTTGAGAAGCAAGTACCCTTTATATTTGCTTGCTTGATCTCAAACTTTTTGGGCATTCTTTCCTATCCATATCAATGCCACATGCCAAAATTCAACTCAATTTGGCTATTAAATCTCCCTTGGCTAATTTCCAAAGTTTCTGGTCAACTGGAATCTTTGTGAAACAAGTGCTAGCTAGGAGTATCCAAATGAGTTGAAATTTTGCAAGCATCTTCATTTGCTCAAATCATGACTCTCCACCAAAATTCGACCCTATCAAATCATCTATGTGAGCACAGCCTCTAATCTTGGTTTCCGGTTAGATTTTCACATTGTGAAGCAACTATATTTTATATTGCTCCATAATTTCTGAAAATTTACCAGAGAATTCTCCTACCCATATAACTTATCTCCACAAAATTTTGGCTCATTTCATCTTCCAAATAATTCCCTATAATATTCCTAAGATTCTGGTCAGAGAGGATAGCTGTGAAGGAAGTACCATTTTGGCTTGTCCAAAAGGCATGAAATTTTTATGGCACTCTCATATCACCAAATCATCATACTATACCAAATTTCAGCCCAAGTTGCTACTCCAAGTGAGTGGCACTTCAAGATTGAGTTTCTGGACCAGATTGGTCAGTTGCAAAACAACTATATTAAATATTGGTTCATTTCTCTCAAAATTTCAAAGGATTGTAGTCCTTCTTACCCTAAACCTCCCAGACATCATCTTTGGCTCTTATCCCTTTCCTGTTGATCACAATCTCATGCAACAGTTGGATGCAGTAAACTTCAGAGGATCATTCACATCCAACCACAGTGCCCCTCATCGATCCATCACCTTCCTGAGACTGTGCCTTGGAGGGACTACCCACTGGACATGATGTGGCCGGTCAGGGTGCACCGCGTGCGCCAGTGCACGCGGTGACCACGCGGCTGGCATGCCAGCCAGCGCGCTCTGGCGATGGAACCCTTCGGCCTCGTCGCGTTCCTCCTCTCCCTCGCCACCTAACCATGTCCAGTAGCTTCCCCTTGGCCTCGTCGTCGCTCTGGAACCCTCTCCCCCTCCAGTTTATTCCTCCTCACGCCATGGCGATCGCCGCCGCTGTTCGGCCCGTGACCGTCGTTGTCGTTTTCCTCTGCCCCCTCCTCCTCGAGCTCTCTCGAGCACCCTGGAGTCCTCTCCACTCCTTTGCGAAGCTCCCCGACCACGCTACCTTCTAGCCAGCTCACCCGCGAGCTCTAGTGCGTGGATAAGCCGGCCACGGCGGCCGAGCTTAACCGGCAATATCGCCGCGGCTATATATAGGCCACCCCCGGCTCCCTCAACCTCACCATCAACCTCCCCTCACTCTCTATCCCTCCCCGGCCTTGCCCGAGCGCAGGGAGCTCTCCTTGCCCACCACCATGGCCATGGCCGCCGCCCCCTGCCCTCTGTGATTCCGGTGACCCAGGACGCCCCTCTCCGTTCCACCACCACCGCAGCATCCCCTGTTGCCCGGCGGACCCTCCCATACCACCAGCTCCTCCTCCGGTGGCCTATGGCCATGAGCTCAACTCCGGCCGAGCCACCGTCTGCCACGGCCGATGTCCCGCTCGCTACGGTGCTCTCCGGCGGGAGTGAAGCCTCAGAATGGATGCGACCCATCCTCCTGAGCTCGTGGGTAGGTCACACGCCACGGGAGATGGCCGGAGCCGCCGGCAATCTCCGGCCGAGCGTCGCCCTATCTCGGACAAGCTCGGGCGCGAGGGCTTGACGATGACGACCAGCCTAGGCGGGTCCGCCTCCTCTCGACCCCACCCGACAGCGACACACCACCCTGCCACGTCATTTAAGTGAGGGTGGGTGCGGGTGGGCCAGCCCAGGTGGAGCAGCGGCGCCCGCGCGGCTCGGCCAGTGCATAGTCACCGGTGGCTTTCGGCCTAGAACAGCCCAAGTGCACAATGCACTTTCTCCTTTATCGATGGATTTGCTGGCAAGGACCTGAATGCAATTATTCATTTTACAGAAAGGTCCCTGGCAGAAGAACCAGTCTAACTTTTTCTCTGCAACTCCGATCGAGGTGATTCCAAAGCCCACTTCTTCGTCTCTTCGAGCCCGTCATGCTGGTATCATTTTCACAATGTTTTAACATAGTGGAAATGACCATTTTTCCCTTGCTCGTAAACAGCCCCCTCCGAGAGAGAACTGTTTCCAGCAGTCAACTCTGCGGACTCTCCACACTCTTTCTCGATGGTTCCTTCATCCCCAGGCAAGCCACAACTCTCATCTGCATAATTGCATTGCAACATCATAGTTTAACTATTTACTTTAACAACAAGTATGAGTACTTATGAAATGAATTGGATTATACAATGCTTGAGTTAATTCTTGGATAGGTGACTACCATGTTGAGTACCGGATTGTTAGTGACTAGTAGTTTACCCACTTGTTGATACTATGATTTTGAGATCACTGTCTATGATTATTTTGGATTTCATCCGGCAGTTCGTGGAGATGAGTTAGTAGCAGTGGCTTAAGCATACTGGTTATCGGATTTCTAGCCGGATATCGTTTTGACATGGACTACTATGATATCGGAGTGTCAGCCATGACAGATATTATTTGTAAATTAGATACTTCATGGTTGATCCAGAGTCACCTATCCAAACTTATCCGTGCAGCCACATTTGCCGGTATGGGACGGCCTTGACTTGGTCTGATCGCGTGCTCTTTCACCGATTTCGCCCGACAGGGAAGGTTGTGCGTGCGCGCTACCCTGGCTTGGTAGGCGGCGATAACCTTGTGAGCCCAGTTGAGTTATATTGTACCAAGTCCCTGTTTGGGACAGTTTGTTGGCCATGACGGTGGCAGGTGTCACACGGTGACACAGGGGCTACCCAGGGCAGGACTCCGGGGGAGGATGATTGCCGGTGGTACGATGGGAGAGTCATGGGTTAGGCGGGTTTCATTGGAGCAACGCTGGTCCACCCGAATGGGATCACAAGGTCAGGTGCTCCATGGTGTGGGTAAAGTGCGCAACCTCTGCAGAGTGTAAAATCTATTCGAATAGCCGTGTCCATGGTATTGGACATTCCGTCTAGACCTCTTTAGGTTGTCAACCATAGTAGTGATAATGATGGAAGAACTTGTCGTAAGATCAGAAGTACTCGGTGGATTGTGAGTATTCTGAGGGGTTGTGAGACAACCCGGAAGAGAGTAAGTTTGTCAGACTTGTCGTGAAGATGGTATCAGGTATATGATATATCAGCCATGGGATGGCAAAGGTATGAGTGGTCGGATGACCACATGATTGGACTTGGAGCAGGTTCGGATTGGATCCTGAGATTATTTGGAGTATGGATTTAACATGCTTTACCTTACTGCAGTTATTTCTGTAGCTACCTTACTAGATAGCCATGCTTGTTAATCTTGATTGCTATGATGTTGTCTTGCCTTAATGCTGATGTTTGTTGTGAGCTTGCGAGTACATTCAAAGTACTCACCTGGCGTGTCATGCCAGTTTGCAGGTCATGCCATGATTGCTTGCTTGTCGAGGATCCCGAGTTTGCGACCTAGGATACGCGTTTTAGCCAGAGTCCCTTCGGAGTGGAGTCCATCACTGCCGTCGTTGTTCCGCTACCGAGAGAGTTACTCCACTGTTAGCATAGAGCTACCTGGGCAGGCGTAGTGTCGCCGTGCTGATGTAATCCTTGTATCCTTTGTAACCATATCCATTGTAATTAAGAGCTGATTTGTTCTATGCCAACAGTGCTGTATTCCAGAGGACTTGTCCCTAGGCTGGAATACGGGGCGATCCGGTCTTCTCTGAGCCAGGGTGCCACAGGCGTTGGTATCAGAGCAGGTCTGGCTATAGGACGCGCAGTCTAGGCGCGAGCGTTAGTAACCGGTAGTATAGGATCCAGTTGGTTTGCTGCACTTGTTTGTTACATTTGTTTGTGCATAGCATGCATATAGACTAGATATTTTATCACTAACAATGGATCTGGTGAGTGTAGGTGGCATCGGTTTCGATTCCCTACCTGTGCTCTCCAGTTTGCATATTTGTTCCTTGGTGTGGTGTTATCTTCATCCCAGCGCAGTGATGCCAAGGTGCTTAGGGGTGTCGATCACTAGCAAGATTGATGCACCGGTACCACACCAATATATTCTCTTCAGATAGCCCTATCGTTTCGGTGATAGACAAGTTCTATCCCGGATCGTGCCATTCCACTAGCCGCTTTGGCAACCCTTACTGATCCATGTTATAAGACAAGGGCAATGCCTGCAAGCCTTTCTCTCCACCATTAACTCATTCCGCCACCTATTCTTTGGACGTGTACGGTTTTATTCCGTACGCTTGATGATGATGTGGTCGTAACTTCTGTGTTCCGACCCCCGATCACCAAGTTCGTCCTTGCCACCCTGTCCGTCCAGATGGAACCGGTGTTAAGCTCGTATTTGGTGTATCCTTGTTTACACCAATTTTCTTCCACACATTGATTCACTTTCGTGCACATCGCCACAGCATGTTAGACCGTAATACCTGAGTTCTTGCAAGATTTGTGTGCTTAAGTAGGAATGCATATTATTGCTGTGAATAGCTGTAGAATGTGATATGGCTTGTGTGTGTGATCTTGCTGCTCTGTGTGCTTTTGTTTAGTCATTTCTTTTGTTTTATTTGGGCCCTTGGTGTTACCTTATTTTCCCCTTATGGAAGTTACTCACCGACCCTGAATCCAAAGAATTAGTGAAGAGACAGTCATGTGGAAGCTCAACTCAGCAATATGGAATTATCAGCAGACTATGTTATATCGGACCTGAATATAAATGATATCCTAGCTGGATTGGTTATCAGCATCAAGTATACATCGGTGCAATCTTCACAACAGCAATGATCAAATCAGCAAGAAGGCAAAGATGCGTGTATGATCCACAGTGCATTCTGTGCCAAAGGTATCATTCATATATACAAGGTTTGAGTCTGCTATGAGAATGATTTGAAACCTGCTATATTTCGGAAGCAAGCCAGCATGTGCTATGAACTTAGTGTTCAGCAAGAAGGATAGCCGAATACCCTGTATGCATAATAGTGAGCTGTTTGGGACGTGGATGAACCCTTGCCCGTTTTTTTTGGTGACGGTACCACGCCTGTGTTCTGAGCTGTTTCCGGCCGTCCGGGGTGGATGCCGACTTTTATTTCTCTTGTCAACAACTGGCCCGTGTTCTAAGCTGCTTTTCGGCCGTCTCAGGCAGCTGTTGAATTTCTCTCCGTAGCAGTGACCCTATGCTCTAAGCTATTCTTCTGCCGTCTTAGGGAACTGCTACTTTCTTCTTATCGACACCGTCTCATGCTCGGAGCTGCTTTTCAGCCGTCTTGAGTCGGGGTTGAGTTACTCCAGTAATGTCCCAGATCTGTGTTGTAAATACCGTTCTGGTGGCTATAGGTTTATTTGCCGGTTTTATCCAACGGTTCAGACGATCGTTACCCTACAGCTACAACTTGTAAAGTAACATGCCTGCCGGAATATTGCACTTGACAACACCTATGGTCACACGGAGAATCAAGAACACATAAAGCCAAGTTCTTTCAGCAAAGGATCCAGGCAGAGATAACCATAATGAAGGAGCAAGATTGGCCATACACGTATGGTAATTGTATAAATACACCGGACAGTCAGGTTCGATACCAGTCACCATGGGTATAGACCCACGGGGTCTATTCCATTTGCAAGGACACCATATCGAGACAACCCGCCCAGCCAACCAGATATGCACAAAATTGTTAGAAGAGGGCAACCAAGCTGGTCAGGTCAGCCGAAAGGTTAACTCGGCAGTTGGATTACAGCAACCGTGTCAAAGCATTGCATGACCTACTATGTACTTAGAGATACTGACAGACTGAGTAATCAGAAGGATGAGCAATAGTCTCGAAGCATGTGTTCTCACAGATGGAAATCAGTTAAAGACTAACCTGCCGTAAACAAGATTCTGCTGCTAGGACCGCTGTCAGTCAAGTCTATGGATAATATCACCATACACCTTTATGCTGGTCACGACAGGTGACAGTCAAATATTTGGTAGGAGCCTTATACCCAAGACAGTGAACATAGCCAAGATGACCCAGCTATCCGTGTGAGAAGTCAGATTCCTCCAGGAGAACAGTAAGATTCACAGTACTGTTTTGAGTCTAGAGGACACCTAGCCATTTGAAGCCACCCAATGCAAAGAGTAAAAGATTTCGTGTCCACCAAGAGAGTCTGTTCACAACTCAGTGAACTGTCGTTCGTATTGGACCTCGTCACGACACGTTCATGAAGAACCACTCTCGGACTTATGAGCAGGACACATAGTTTTGTCAGGGTAATTTATTGCCCCAGACAGGTCAGCAGACATAAAGGATTGGAGTCATAGTAGCATATGAGGTAAGATTTGCCAGGAAAAGGTTCCAGTGAAGCAGACCACCCTGAAGCAAGGCAGTCAGTCATATGAAACTCAGTGGGAGCATTATACAAAGGTAAAAAGGAAACCCGAGTTGGAAACGGTTTCCTCAAGTAGAAATATTCATGTTTGATCCCTAAGCAACCAAATCTCGAGGACGAGATTTCTTTAAGGGGGTTAGGTTTGTAACACCCTGGATTTTGCCCATTTATTTTCCTTTTGATTTTGGTCTGGATTTACCTTTTTGTGGTTTAGTTGTCTTGCAACCTGGAGGGATCAGCCTTGGTTCCTCTTCCCAAGTGGCTTGCCAACCTCTAAACAATCACAAGACCATGTCATTTCCATCTTGGACCAACCCCAATATTCTTTTCCTTGGGAATATTCCTTTTTCTATTAAAGGAATAACCCTGTTTGTCCTGGGTTGTGAAGCAACCCACATCTCCATCATTCCATAGATGCCCAAATAATTCTCATAAATTCTTTGGGTTAGATCTTCCACAAATATGTCAAAACCCTTCCTTGACATATTCAAAAATATTTCACAAATAATCCTTTTCTGATTTTGCCCTAGCTGCCAAGTTGAGAAGCAAGTACCCTTTATATTTGCTTGCTTGATCTCAAACTTTTTGGGCTTTCTTTACTATCCATATCAATGCCACATGCCAAAATTCAACTCAACTTGGCTATTAAATCTCCCTTGGCTAATTTCCAAAGTTTCTGGTCACCTGGAATCTTTGTGAAACAAGTGCTAGCTAGGAGTATCCAAATGAGTTGAAATTTTGCAAGCGTCTTCATATGCTCAAATCATGACTCTCCACCAAATTTCAACCCTATCCAATCAACTATGTGAGCACAGCCTCGAATCTAGATTTCTTGTCAGATTTTCACATTGTGAAGCAACTATATTTTATATTGCTCCATAATTGCTGAAAATTTACCAGAGCATTCACATACCCATATAACTTATCTCCACAAAATTTCAGCTCATTTCATCTTCCCAATAATTGCCTATAATTTTCCTAAGATTCTGATCAGAGAGGATAGCTGTGAAGGAAGTACCATTTTGGCTTGTACAAATGGCTTGAAATTTTTATGGCACTCTCATATCACCAAATCATCATGCTATACCAAATTTCAGCCCAAGTTGCTACTCCAAGTGAGTGGCACTTCAAGATTGAGTTTCTGGACCAGATTGGTCAGGTGCAAAGCAACTATATTAAATATTGGTCCATTTCTCTCCAAATTTAATATGATTGTAGTCCTTCTTACCCTAAACCTCCCAGACATCATCTTTGGCTCTTATCCCTTTCCTGTTGATCACAGTCTCATGCAACAGTTGGATGCAGTAAACTTCAGAGGATCATTCACATCCAACCACAGTGCCCATCATCGATCCATCACCTCCCTAAGACTGTGCCTTGGAGGGACTACCCACTAGACATGACGTGGCCGGTCAGGGGGCACCGCGTGTGCCAGTGCACGCGGTGACCATGCGGCTGGCATGCCAGCCAGCGCGCTCTGGCGATGGAACCCTTCGGCCTCGTCGCTTTCCTCCTCTCCCTCGCCACCTAACCATGTCCAGTAGCTTCCCCTTGGCCTCGTCGTCGCTCTGGAACCCTCTCACCCTCCAGTTTCTTCCTCCTCACGCCACGGCGATCGCCGCCGCTGTTCGGCCCATAACCATCCTTGTCGTTTTCCTCTGCCCCCTCCTCCTCGAGCTCTCTCGAGCGCCCTCGAGTCCTCTCCAGTCCTCTACAAAGCTCCCCGACCGCGCTACCTTCCAGGCAGCTCAATTGCGAGCTCCAGTGCGTGGATAAGCCGGCCACGGCGGCCGAGCTTATCCGACAAGATCGCCGCGGCTATATATAGGCTGCCCCCGACTCCCTCAACCTCACCATCAACCTCCCCTCACTCCCTACCCCTCCCCAGCCTTGCCCGAGCGCTGGGAGCTCACCTTGCCCACCACCATCACCATGGCCGCCGCCCCCTGCCCTTTGTGATTCCGGTGAACCAGGCCGCCCCTCTCCATTCCACCACGACCGCAGCATCCCCTGGAGCCCGGCGGACCCTCCCATACCACCAGCTCCTCCTCCGGTGGCCTGGGGCCACTAGCTCAACTCCAGTTGAGCCACCGTCCGCCGCGGCCGATGTCCCGCTCGCTACGGTGCTCTCCAGCGGGAGTGAAGCCTCGGGATGGATGCGGCCCGTCCTCCTGAGCTCGTGGGTAGGTCACACGCCATGGGATATCGCCGGAGCCGCCGGCAAACTCTGGCCGAGCGCCGCCCTGTCTCGGCCGAGATCGGGCGCGAGGGCTTGACGACGACGACCAGGCTAGGCAGGCCCCGCCTCCTCTCGACCCCACCCGACAGCGACACACCACCCTACCATGTCATTTAAGTGAGGGTGGGTGCGGGTGGGCCGGCCCAGGTGGAGCAGCGGCGCCCGCGCGGCCCCGCCAATGCATAGGCACCGGTGTCTTTCGGCTCAGAACGGCCCAAGTGCACAGTGCACTTTCTCCTTTATCGGTTGATTTGCTAGCAAGGACCCAAATGCAATTATTTATTTTATAGAAAGGTCCCTGGCAGAAGAACCACTATAACTTTTTCTCTGCAACTCCGGTCGTGGTGATTCCAAAGCCCACTTCTTTGTCTCTTCGAGCCCGTCATGTTGGTATCATTTTCACAATGTTTTGACACTGTGGAAATGACCATTTTGCCCTTGCCCATAAACAGCCCCCTTTGAGAGAGAACTGTTTCCAGCAGTCAACTCCGCGGACTCTCCGCACTCTTTCTCGATGGTTCCTTCATCCCCAGGCAAGCCACAACTCTCATCTGCATAATTGCATTGCAACATCATAGTTTAACTATTTACTCTAACAACAAGTATGAGTACTTATGAAATGAATTGGATTATACAATGCTTGAGTTAATTCTTGGATAGGTGACTACCATGTTGAGTACCGGATTGTTAGTGAATAGTAGTTTACCCACTTGTTGATACTATGATGTTGAGATCACTGTCTATGATTATTTTGGATTTCATCCGACAGTTCATGGAGATGAGTTAGTAGCAGTGGCTTAAGCATACTGGTTATCGTATTTCTATCCGGATATCGTTTTGACGTGGACTACTATGATATCGGAGTGTCAGCCATCACAGAGATTATTCAGAGATTAGATACTTCATGGTTGATCCAGAGTCACTTGTCCGGACTTATCCGTGCAGCCACATTTGCTGGTATGGGACGGCCTTGACTTGGTCTGATCGCGTGCTCTTTAACTGGTACCGCCCGACAGGGAAGGTTATGCGTGTGCGCTACCCTGGCCCGGTAGGCGGCGATAACCTTGTGAGCCCAGTCGAGTTATATGGTACCAGGTCCCCGTTTGGGACAGTTTGTTGGCCACGACGGTGGCAGGTGTCACGCGGTGACACGGGGGCCACCCAGGGCAGGACTCCGGGGGAGGATGATTGCCGGTGGTACGATGGGAGAGTCACGGGTTAGGCGGGTTTCGTTGGAGCAACGCTGGTCCACCCGAATGGGATCACGAGGTCAGGTGCTCCATGGTGTGGGTAAAGTGCGCAACCTCTGCAGAGTGTAAAATCTATTCGAATAGCCATGTCCACGTTATTGGATAGTCTGTCCAGACCTCTTTAGGTGGTCAACCATAGTAGTGATAATGATGGAAGAACTCGTCGTAAGATCAGAAGTACTCGGTGGATTGTGAGTATTCTGAGGGGTTGTGAGACAACCCGGAAGAGAGTAAGTTTGTCAGACTTGTCATGAAGATGGTATCAGGTATATAATATATCAGCCATGGGATGGCAAAGGTATGAGTGGTCGGATGACCACATGATTGGACTTGGAGCAGGTTCGGATTGGATCCAGAGATTATTTGGAGTATGGATTTAACATGCTTTACCTTACTGCAGTTATTTCAGTAGCTACCTTACTAGATAGCCATGCATGTTAATCTTGATTGCTATGATGTTGTGTTGCCATAATGCTGATGTTTGTTGTGAGCTTGCGAGTACATTCAAAGTACTCACCTGGCGTGTCATGCCATGATTGCTTGCTTGTCGAGGATCCCGAGTTTGCGACCTAGGATACGCGTTCTAGCCAGACTCCCTGCGGAGTGGAGTCCATCACCGCCGTCGCTGTTCCACTGCCGAGAGAGTTACTCCGCTGTTAGCATAGAGCTACCCGGGCAGGCGTAGTGTCGCCGTGCCGATGTAATCCTTGTATCCTTTGGAACCATATCCATTGTAATAAAGAGCTGATTTGTTCTATGCCAACAGTGCCGTATTCCAGAGGACTTGTCCCTGGGCTGGAATAAGGGGCGTTCCGGTCTTCTTTGAGCTGGGGTGCCAGAGGACGATCCTCCAGAACGTTAAGACAACCAAGTGATCTCGCTGCAAGATCTCAACTCAGCCGCCTCACACTTCTCTAATCATTCGTACCCATGCAGATCATGTCATACCCCGAAGAGATAGGTGTCGTGACGTTGCTACATGATACGTCTCCAACGTATCTATAATTTTTGATTGTTCCATGCTATTATAGTATCATTCTTGGATGTTTATTATGCAAGTATGTATCATTTTCTGGGAATAGCCTACTAACTCAGTGCACAGTGCCAATTGTTGTTTTCTGCATGTTTTTGATTTTTTAGGGAAACAGTACCAAACGAAGTCCAAACAGAGAAAAACCTTCGGATTAATTTTTCTTGGACCAGAAGAAAGACAAGAAGCTTCGGGAGAAGACCTATGGTGCCACAAGGATGCAACAAGCCTGTCAGGCATGCCCTGGGGGGGGGGGGGGGCAGGCTTGTGGGCCCCTCGTGGCACATCCTGACCTAATTCTTCCACTATAAATTCACAAATATTCCCAAACCAACATAGAGCCATCCGAAATACTTTTTCTGCCGCCGCAAGTCTCTGTTCCATCAAGATACCATCTGGAGGCCTTTTTCGGTGATCTGCCGGAGGGGATTCGACCACGGAGGGCTTCTACATCAACCTTGCTTCCCTTCTGATGATGCATGAGTAGTTTACCACAGACCTACGGGTCCATAGCTAGTAGCTAGATGGCTTCCTCTCTCTCTTTGATCTTCCATACAATCTTCTCCTCGATCTTCTTGGAGATCTATTCGATGTAATCCTTTTTTGTGGTGTGTTTTTGGGATCCGATGAATTATGGGTTTATGATCAGATTATTCAGTTATATTATTTGAGCCTTCTCTTAATTCTTATATGCATGATTTTTATAGCTTTGTATTTCTCTCTAATCTTTCGGTTTGGTTTGGCCAACTAGATTGATTTATCTTGCAATGGGAGAGGTGCTTTGTGATGGGTTCGGTCTTGCGTTTCTCAATCCCAGTGACAAAAAGGGACATGACACATATTGTATCATTGCCATTAAGGGTAAAACGTTGGGTTTTATTCATATTGATTGGATTTACTTTGTCTACATCATGTCATCTTGCTTAAGGCGTTACTCCGTTCTTATGAACTTAATACTCTAGATGCATGTTGGATATCGGTCGATGGGTGGAGTAATAGTAGTAGATGCAGGCAGGAGTCGGTCTACTTGTCTCGGACGTGATGCCTATATACATGACCATTGCCTTGAATATCGTCATAACTAAGCACTTTTCTATCAATTGCCCAACAGTAATTTGTTTACCCAGCGTATGCTATCTTCAAGAGAGAAGCCTCTAGTGAAAACTATGGCCCCCAGTTCTATTTTCCATTATATATAAAACTAAAAATACCTTGCTGCAATTTATTTACTTTTATTTTACTTTTGTTTTTTACTTTATTTATCTATCAGTACGAGATTTGATCCTTGCAATTAACCACCAAGGGTTTGGCAACCCCTTGTTTTGCGTTTGGTGCAAGTATTTTCTTTTCGTGTGTGTAGGTACTGCCAACGAGGTTCTGTGTGATTCTCCTACAGGATTGATAATCTTGGTTCTTAACTGAGGGAAATACTTATCTCTACTATACTGCATCTCCGCTCCTCTTCGGGGATTTACCAACGCAGCTCACAAGTAGCAGGAAGAATTTCTGGAGACGTTGCCAGGGAGACATCACCAAAATCTATTAGGTACGTACACGCAAACTATCATCTACTTGCATTTACTTTATTTGCCATTTTCCTCTTGTTTTCATCTCCCCACTTCTAAAATGATTTTACAAAAAACACAAAAATATTTTTCGTTTGCCTTTTTGTTCATTTGCTTGTTTTCTTGTTTGCTTGCTTGTTTGGTTGCGATGTCGCAAGAGACTACTAAGTTGTGTGATTTTTCCAATAATAATAATAATGATTTTATTAGTACCCCAATTGCTCCTCTGGCCACTAGTGCAGAGTCATATGATATTAATGCCCCTTTGCTAAATCTTGTTATGAAAGAACAATTTTCTGGTAGTCCGAATGAAGATGCTGCATCCCATCTTAATACTTTCATTGAATTGTTTGATATACAAAAGAAAAAATATGTGGATAGTGATATTGTCATATTGAAGCTATTTCCATTCTCGCTACGAGATCGTGCTAAAACTTGGTTCTCATCTTTACCGCGAAATAGTATTGATTCCTAGGAAAAGTGTAAAGATGCTTTCATTGCCAAGTATTTTCCTCCCGCCAAAATTATTTCTCTTTGAAATCAAATTATGAATTTTAAACAACTTGAGCAAGAACATGTTGCACAAGCTTGGGAGAGAACGTAATTAATGATAAGAAATTGTTATGTTCATGGATGATCATACAAAAAATTTATGCGGGATGGAACTTTGTTTCTAGAAATATTTTGGATTCCTCCGTGGGTGATACTTTTTTGGAAATCACATTAGGAGAAGCTATAAATTTTCTTGATAATATTATGACTAATTATTCTCAATGGCATACTGAAAGAACTCCCGCTAGTAAGAAAATAAATTCTGTTGAAGAAATTAATACTTTGAGTGATAAGATGGATGCTCTTATGAAATTTGTTGCTAGTAAAAGTTCTCATGTTGATCCTAATGATGTGCCATTGTCTACTTTGATTGAGCAAAATAATTATGCCATTGATGTGAATTTTATTGCTAAGAATAATTTTGGTAACAATGCTTATAGGGGTAATTTCAATGCTAAACCGTTTCCTGGAAATTCCTCTAATAATTATGGCAATTCCTATGGTAATTCCTATATTAATAATAATAGGATACCCTCTGATCTTGAGAACAATATTACAGAATTTATAAATTCTCAAAAGATTTTCAATGCTACGATAGAGAAAAATTGAGTAAAGTTGATGATATGGCTAGGAATATGGATAGAATTGCTCATGATGTGGATACTCTCAAAACTAAAATTTTACCACCCACGCTTGATATTAGTTAGTCTATTAAAGCTATCCATTTTTCAATTAATGAAAGTAAAAAAAGAACCGCTAGGTTGAGGGCTAGGCAAGAATTTCTAGAAAAAGCGATTCCACCCAGTTTTTATCATAATCATGATGAGGAAGTTAAAATGATTGGTGTTTCCCCTATTGAATATTTGTTTAGTAATATAAAACTTGGTGATAATGGGACTGGAGATGAGTCAACTTTATCTAGAAGGCGTCCCAATTGTTCGGAGGGTGATAATCTTAATGATAAAAATTGCAAAAGTGGGTTTGGAGAGGTCAAAACTTTAGCTAGGGATGCACCCACTACTTTGGATTACAAGGACTTTAATTATGATAGTTGCTCTTTGTTTGAATGTATTTCATTGTTGCAATCCATGAGAAATTCACCCAACGCTTATGAACAAAGTAAAGCATTTACTAAACATGTCGTAGAAGCCGTTATGAAAGCATATGAAGAAATATTAGAGATGGAGGTTTCTGTACCTAGGAAATTATATGATGAGTAGGAACCAACTATTAAAGTTAAAATTAAAGATTATGAGTGCAATGCTTTGTGTGATTTGGGTGCTAGTGTTTCCACCATACCAAAAACTTTATGTGATGTGCTAGGTTTTACCAATATTGATGAATGTTCTCTTAATTTGCACTTGGCTGATTCTACTATTAAGAAACCTTTGGGTAGAATAAATGTTGTGCTTATGCTTGCAAATATAAATTATGTGCCTGTTTATTTCATTGTGCTTGATATTGATTACAATCCGTCTTGTCGTACAATACTTGGTAGACCGTTTTTGCGTACCATAGGTGGTATTATTGATATGAAAGAAGGTAATATAAGATTTCAGTTTCCATCAAAGAAAGGCATGGAACATTTTCCTAGAAATAAAACTAAGCCACCATATGAATCTTTTATGAGGGCCACCTATGGAATTCATTTGAAAGATGACAACACGTGAAACTAAGCATTATGCCTAGCTAGGGGCATAAAACAATAGCGCTTGTTGGGAGGCAACCCAATGAATAAAATAAATTTTTGTTTTAATTCCTGTTTTTGAGTGTGCACACAATTATGCAACTGTTATGATTGTGTTTTTATGTTTTAATTAGTGTTTGTGGAAAGTAAAGGCTCTAGGATGATGCGGGATAATAGTTGCTTTGATTCTGTGAAAAACAGAAACTTTTACGCTCAGTCAAGAAAAATCTAAAAATCACTGGAGCTGTTTTAGCTCTGAATTTTTTACACGTGATTGATATAAAAATTATCCACGTTTTCCTAATTTTTCAGAATTTTTGGAAGTTCAGAAGTATGGTTATTATTCATATTGCTATAAACTGTTCTGTTTTAGACAGATTCTGTTTTCGTTGCATAGTTTGCTTGTTTTGATGAATCTATGGATTCTATCGGGGGGTATAGATCATGGTGAAGGAAATATGCCCTAGAGGCAATAATAAATTTTTTATTTTATATTTCCTTATAACATGATAAATGTTTATTATTCATGCTAGAATTGTATTAACCGGAAACTTGATACATGTATGGATACATAGACAAAACACCGTGTCCCTAGTAAGCCTCTACTAGACTAGCTCGTTAATCAAAGATGGTTAAGTTTCCTAACCATAGACATGTGTTGTCATTTGATGAACGGGATCACATCATTAGGAGAATGATGTGATGGACAAGACCCATCCGTTAGCTTAGCATAATGATCGTTCAGTTTTATTGCTACTGCTTTCTTCATGTCAAATACATATTCCTTCGACTATGAGATTATGCAACTCCCGGATACCGGAGGAATGCCTTGTGTGCTATCAAACATCACAATGTAACTAGGTGATTATAAAGATGCTCTACAGGTATCTCCGAAGGTGTTTGTTGGGTTGGCATAGATCGAGATTAGGATTTGTCACTCCGAGTATCAGAGAGGTATCTCTGCGCCCTCTCGGTAATGCACATCATAAGAAGCCTTGCAAGAAAAGTGACTTAGTCATAGGATGATGTATTACAGAATGAGTAAATAGACTTGCCGGTAAGGAGATTGAACAATGTTTAAAGATACCGACGATCGAATCTCGGGCAAGTAACATACCGATGGACAAAGGGAATAACGTATGTTGTCATTACGGTTCGACCGATAAAGATCTTTGTAGACTATGTGGGAGCCAATATGAGCATCTATGTTCCGCTATTTGTTATTGAACGGAGAGGTGTCTAGTTCATGTCTACATAGTTCTCGAACCCGTAGGGTCCGCACGCTTAACGTTTGATGACGATTTTGTATTATATGAGTTATGTGATTTGGTGACCGAATGTTGTTCGGAGTCCCGGATGAGATCACGGACATGACGAGGAGCCTTGAAATGGTCGAGACGTAAAGATTGATATATAGGACGATGATATTCGGACACCGGAAGTGTTCCGGAGGGTACCGGGTACATATCGGGTCACCGGAAGGGGTTCCGGGCACCCCCCGGCAAAGATATGGGCCTAATGGGCCAAGAGGAGAAACGTAGCAGCCAGCAGGGGCTGCTGGACCCCCCATATGGGCAGCACGAGAGGAGGAAGGGAAGAGGGGAAGATAGAAGGAAGGGGAGGGATTCGGCCTCACCCTTCCTTCCCTCCTCCCTCCTATTTCCTTCCCCCTCCGGTAAATAAGGAAGGGGGGGAGGCCGAATTGGAATAGGCCCCAAGTAGGATTCCTCCTACTTGGGGCACCCCAAGGCTGCTCCCCTCCCCCTCCCACATATATATACATGGGGAGGGGGCGCCTAGAACACACACCAATAACTGTTAGCCGTGTGCGGTGCTCCCCTCCACAGATTACACCCTCGGTCATATCTTCGTAGTGCTTAGGCGAAGCCCTGCGCGGATCACTTCACCATCACCATCACCATGCCATTGTGCTAACGGAACTAATCTACTTCCTCGACACTTTGCTGGATCAAGAGTTTGAGGGACGTCATCGAGCTGAACATGTGCAGAACTCGGAGGTGCCGTACATTCGGTGCTTTATCGATCGGAACGAGAAGAAGTTCGACTACATCAACCGCGTTGTCAAATGCTTCTGCTTTCGGTCTATGAGGGTACGTAGACACACTCTCCCCCTCTCATTGGTATGCATCTCCTAGATATATCTTACGTGAGCATAGTATTTTTTTTGAAATTGCATGCTACATTTCCCAACAGTGGCATCCGAGCCAGGTCTATGCGTAGATGATATGCACGAGTAGAACACAAAGAGTTGTGGGTGGTGATGGTCATACTGCTTACCACCAATGTCTTATTTTGATTCGGCGGTATTGTTGGATGAAGCGGCCCGGACAAACCTTGCATGACCACGTTCATGAGACCGGTTCCACCGACAGACATGCAACTAGTTTTGCATAAAGGTGGATGGCGGGTGTCTGTTTCTCCTACTTTAGTTGAGTCGAATTTGACTGCGGCCGGTCTTTGTTGAAGGTTAAAACAGCAAACTTGATAAATCACCGTTGTGGGTTTGATGCGTAGGTAAGAACGGTTCTTGCTAGAAGCCCGTAGTAGCCATGTAAAACTTGCAACAACAAAGTAGAGGACGTCTAACTTGTTTTTGCAGGGCATGTTGTGATGTGATATGGTCAAGACATGATGTGATATATGTTGTTGTATGAGATGATCATGTTTTGTAAAAGTTATCGGCAACTGGCAGGAGCCTTATGTTTGTCACTTTATTGTATGAAATGCAAACGCCATGTAATTGCTTTACTTTATCACTATGCATTAGCAATAGTTGTAGAAGCAATAGTTGGTGAGACGACCACGACGCAACGATGGAGATCAAGGTGTCGAGCCGGTGACGATGGAGATCATGACGATGCTTTGGACATGGAGATCAAAAGCACAAGATGATGATGGCCATATCATGTCACATATTTTGATTGGATGTGATGTTTATCCTTTATGCATCTTATTTTGCTTAGAACGACGGTAGCATTATAAGATGGTCCCTTCACTAAATTTCAAGGTATAAGTGTTCTCCCTAAGTATGCAGCGTTGTGACAGTTTGTAGTGTTGAGACACCACATGATGATCAGGTGTGATAGACTGTACGTTCAAATACAACGGGTGCAAGACAGTTTTACACATGCGGAATACTCGGGTTAAACTTGACAAGCCTAGCATGTACAGACATGGCCTCGGAACACTGGAGACCGAAAGGTCGATCATTAATCATATAGTAGATATGATCAACATAGAGATGTTCACATATTGATGACTACTCCATCTCACATGATGATCGGACATGGTTTAGTTGATTTGGATCACGTATCATTTAGATGAGTTGAGGGATGTCAATCTAAGTGGGATTTCTTAAGTAATTTGATTAATTAAACTTAATTTATCATGAACTTAGTCCTGATAGTATTTGCATATCTATGTTGTAGATCAATAGTTCGCGTATAGCTCCCCTGTTTTATTTTGATATGTTCCTAGAGAAAACTAAGTTGAAAGATGATAGTTGTAATGATCCGGACTGGGTTTGTGATCTGAGGATTATCCTCATTGCTGCACAGAAGAATTATGTCCTTGATGCACTGCTATGTGACAGACCTATTGCAGCAGCAGATGCAGACGTTATGAACGTTTGGCAAGCTCATAATGATGACTACTTGATAGTTTGGTGCACCATGCTTTACGGCTTAGAACCGGGACTTCAAAAATGTTTTGAAACTCCACAGAGCATATGAGATGCTCCAAGAGCTGAAATTGGTATTTCAGACTCATGCCCGTGTCGAGAGGTATGAGACCTCTGACTAGTAGTTTGCCTACAAGATGGAGGAGAATAGCTCAGCCAGTGAGCATATGCTCAGAATGTCTGGGTAATACAATCGCTTGAATCAAGTGGGAGTTAATCTTCCAGATAAGATAGTGATTGACAAAGTTCTCTAGTTACTATCACCTAGCTACTAGAACTTTGTGATGAACTATAATATGCAAGGGATGACGAAAATGATTCCCGAGCTCTTCGCGATACAGAAATCGGCGAAGGTAGAAATCAAGAAAGAGCATCAAGTGTTGATGGTTGACAAGACCACTAGTTTCAAGAAAAAGGGCGAGGGAAAGAAAGGGAACTTCAAGAAGAATGGCAAGCAAGTTGTCGCTCCCATGAAGAAGCCAAAGCTGGACCCAAGCCTGAAACTGAGTGCTTCTACTGCAAAGGAAATGGTTACTAGAAGCGGAACTGCCCCAAATACTTGGCGGATAAGAAGGATGGCAAAGTGAACAAAGGTATATTTGATATACATATTATTGATGTGTATTTTACTAGTGTTCATAGTAGCCCCTGGGTATTTGATACCGTTTTAGTTGCTAAGATTAGTAACTTGAAATAGGAGTTGCAAAATGAACAGAGACTAGTTAATGACGAGGTGACGATGTGTGCTGGAAGTGATTCGAAGGTTGATAAGATCACCATCGCACACTCCCTCTACCTTGGGGATTAGGGTTGGACCTAAATAAATAAATGTTATGTGGTGTTTGCGTTGAGCACGAATATGATTGGATCATGTTTATTGTGATACGATTATTCATTTAAGTCAGAGAATAATTGTTGTTCTGTTTACACGAATAAAACCTTCTATGGTCATACACTCAATGTAAATGGTTTATTGAATCTCGATCGTAGTGATACACATATTCATATTATTGATGCCAAAAGATGCAAAGTTGATAATGATAGTGCAACATATTTGTGGCACTCCCATTTAGGTCATATTGGTGTAAAGCGCATGAAGAAACTCCATGCAGATGGGATTCTGGAATCACTTGATTGTGAATCATTTGATACTTGCAAACCATGCCTCATGGGCAAGATGACTAAAACTCCATTCTCCAAAACAATGGAGCGAGCTAATGACTTATTGGAAATAATACATACCGATGTGTGCGGTCCGATGAGTGTTGAGGCACACGGCGGGTATCATTATTTTCTGACCTTCACAGATGATTTGAGCAGATATGGGTATATCTACTTGATGAAACACAAATCTGAAACATTTGAAAAACTTCAATGAATTTCAGAGTGAGATGGAGAATCATCGTAACAAGAAAATAAAGTTTCTACGATCTGATCATGGAGGTGAATATTTGAGTTACGAGTTTGGCCTTCTTTTAAAACAATGTGGAATAGTTTCACAACTCACGCCACCTGGAACACCACAGCGTAATGGTGTGTCCGAACGTCGTAACCGTACTTTATTAGATATGGTGCGATCTATGATGTCTCTTACCGATTTACCACTATCATTTTGGGGTTATGCAGATAGACAGCCGCATTCACATTAAATAGGGCATCGTCTAAATCCGTTGAGACGACATCGTATGAACTGTGGTTTGGCAAGAAACCTAAGCTATCGTTTCTTAAAGTTTGGGGTTGCGACACTTATGTCAAAAGGCATCAGCCTGATAAGCTCGAACCCAAATCGGAGAAGTGCGTCTTCATAGGATACCCTAAGGAAATAATTGGGTACACCTTCTACAACAGATCCGAAGGCAAGATCTTTGTTGCCAAGAATGGAACCTTTCTATACAAGGAGTTTCTCTCGAAAGAAGTGAGTGGGAGGAAAGTAGAACTTGATGAGGTAATCGTACCTTCTCTGGAATTGGAAAGTAGTTCATCAGAGAAAACCGTTCCCATGATGCCTACACCAACTAGAGAGGAAGTTAATGATGATGATCATGAAACTTCAGATCAAGTTACTACAGAACTTCGTAGGTCAACCAGAACACGATCCGCGCCAGAGTGGTACGAGAATCCTGTACTAGAAGTCATGTTACTAGACCAAGGCGAACCTACAAACTATGAAGAAGCTATGATGAGCCTAGATTCCGACAGATGGCTTGAGGCCATGAAATCTGAGATTGGATCCATGTATGAGAACAAAGTGTGGACTTTGGTGGACTTGCCCGATGATCGGCAAGCCATTGAGAATAAATGGATCTTCAAGAGGAAGACGGATGCTGATGGTAGTGTTACTATCTACAAAGCTCGACTTGTCGCAAAATGTTTTTGGCAAAGGTCAAGGTGTTGACTACGATGAGATTTTCTCACTCATAGCGATGCTTAAGTCTGTCCGAATCATGTTAGCAATAGCCGCATTTTATGAAATCTGGCAAATGGATGTCAAAACTGCATTCCTTAATGGATTTCTTAAAGAAGAGTTGTATATGATGCAACCAAAAGGTTTTGTCAATCATAAATGTGCTAACAAAGTATGCAAGCTCCAGCGATCCATCTATGGACTGGTGCAAGCATCTCGGAGTTGGAATATACGCTTTGATAAGGTGATGAAAGCATATGGTTTTCGACAGACTTATGGTGAAGCCTGTATTTACAAGAAAGTGAGTGGGAGCTCTGTAGCATTTCTGATGTTATATGTGGATGACATATTGTTGAACGGAAATGATATAGAATTTCTGGATAGCATAAAAGGATACTTGAATAAGAATTTTCCAATGAAAGACTTCGGTGAAGCTGCTTACATATTAGGCATCGAGATCTATAGAGATAGATCGAGACGCTTGATAAGATTTTCAATGAGTACATACCATGACATGATTTTGAAGGAGTTCAAAATGGATTAGTCAAAGAAAGAGTTCTAGCCTGTATTGTAAGGTGTGAAGTTGAGTAAGACTCAAAGCTCGACCACAGCAGAAGATAGAGAGAGAATGAAAGTCATTCCCTATGCCTCAGCCATAGGTTCTATAAAGTATGCCATGCTGTGTACCAAACCTATTGTGTACCTTGCCATGAGTTTGGCAAGGGGGTACAATACTGATCCAGGAGTAGATCACTAGACAACAGTCAAAATTATCCTTAGAGGACTAAGGAAATGTTTTCTCGGTTATTGAGGTTATGAAGAGTTCATCGTAAAAAGTTACGTCGATGCAAGCTTAGACACTGATCTAGATGACTCTAAGTCTCAATCTAGATACATATTGAATGTGGGAACAATTAGCTAGAGTAGCTGCATGCAGAGCATTATAGACATAGAAATTTGCAAAATACATACGGATCTGAATGTGGCAGACCCGTTGACTAAACTTCTCTCACAAGCAAAACATGATCACACCTTAGTACTCTTTGGGTGTTAATCACATAGCGATGTGAACTAGATTATTGACTCTAGTAAACCCTTTGGGTGTTGGTCACATGGCGATGTGAACTATTGGTGTTAAATCACATGGCGATGTGAACTAGATTATTGACTCTAGTGCAAGTGGGAGACTGAAGGAAATATGCCCTAGAGGCAATAATAAAGTTCTTATTTTGTATTTCCTTATATCATGATAAATGTTTATTATTCATTATAGAATTGTATTAAACGAAAACTTGATACATGTGTGGATACATAGACAAAACACCGTGTCCCTAGTAAGTCTCTACTAGACTAGCTTGTTAATCAAAGATTGTTAAGTTTCCTAACCATAGACATGTGTTGTCATTTGATGAACGGGATCACATCATTAGGAGAATGATGTGATGGACAAGACCCATCCATTAGCTTAGCATAATGATCGTTTAGTTTTATTGCTACTGCTTTCTTCATGTCAAATACATATTCCTTCGACTATGAGATTATGCAACTCCCGGATACCAGAGGAATGCCTTGTGTGCTATCAAACATCACAACGTTACTGGGTGATTATAAATATGCTCTATAGGTATCTCCGAAGGTGTCTGTTGGGTTGGCATAGATCGAGATTAGGATTTGTCACTCCGAGTATCAGAGAGGTATCTCTGGGCCCTCTCGGTAATGCACATCATAAGAAGCCTTGCAAGCAAAGTGACTTAGTCACAGGATGATGTATTACGGAACGAGTAAAGAGACTTGCCGGTAACGAGATTGAACTAGGTATAAAGATACCAACGATCGAATCTCGGGCAAGTAACATACCGATGGACAAAGGGAATAACGTATGTTGTCATTACGGTTCGACCGATAAAGATCTGCGTAGAATATGTGGGAGCCAATATGAGCATTCAGGATCCACTATTGGTTATTGACCGGAGAGGTGTCTCGGTCATGTCTACATAGTTCTCGAACCCGTAGGGTCCGCACGCTTAACGTTCGATGACGATTTTGTATTATATGAGTTATGTGATTTGGTGACCGAATGTTGTTTGGAGTCCCGGATGACATCACATACATGACGAGGAGTCTCAAAATGGTCGAGAGGTAAAGATTGATATACAGGACGATGAAATTCGGACACCGGAAGTGTTTCGGAGGGTACCGGGTACATATCGGGTCACCGGAAGGGGTTCCGGGCACCCCCGGCAAAGATATGGGCCTAATGCGCCAAGAGGGGAAATGCAGCAGCCAGCAGGGGCAGCTGCGCCCCCCATATGGGCCGCACTAGAGGAGGAAGGAAAAAGGGCAAGAGAGAAGTAAGGGGAGGGATTCAGCCTCCCCCTTCCTTCCCTCCTCCCTCCTCCTTCCTTCCCCCTTCGGTAAATAAGGAAGGGGGGGAGGCCGATTTGGAATAGGCCCCAAGTAGGATTCCACCTGCTTGGGGCGCCCCAAGGCTGCTCCCCTCCCCCTCCCACCTATATATACATGGGGAGGAGGCGCCTAGAACACACACCAATAACTGTTAGCCGTGTGCGGCGCCCCCCTCTACAGATTACGCCCTCGGTCATATATTCGTTGTGCTTAGGCGAAGCCCTGCGCGGATCACTTCACCATCACCGTCACCACACCGTTGTGCTGACGGAACTCATCTACTTCCTCGACACTTTGCTGGATCAAGAGTTCGAGGGACGTCATCGAGCTGAACGTGTGCAGAACTCGGAGGTGCCGTACGTTCGGTGCTTGATCGGTCGAAACGAGAACAAGTTCGACTACATCAACCGTGTTGTCAAACGCTTCCGCTTTCGGTCTACGAGGGTACATAGATACACTCTCCCCCTCTCGTTGCTATGCATCTCCTAGATAGATCTTGCATGAGCGTAGGAAAATTTGTTGAAATTGCATGCTACGTTTCCCAACACATGGAGAAGTTGTAATACAGTATTTAATATGCAACAATAAAATATGAATGGTTTCATAAGAGTACCTAGAGTTTGTGATTTGATTTTTATACTAACGCATCTCACGAAGGTTTTTTTTGAGTTTTGTGTGCTGAAGTTTTCAAGTTTTGAGTGAGATCATGATGGATGAAGGAATAAGGAGTGGCAAGAGCCTAAGCTTGGGGATGCCTGAGGCACCACAAGATAATATTCAAAGCGACTCAAGCATTCGAGCTTGGGGATGCCCCCCGAGTGGCATCCCCTCTTTCTTCTACCAATCATCAGTAACTTACTTGGAGCTATATTTTTATTCATCACATGATATGAGTTTTGCTTGGAGCGTCGTGTATTATAGTGGTCTTTTGCCTGTTTGCTTTTTAGTTTGCCACTATCATCCCTTGCTGGACACACCTTTTTAGAGAGACACGCATTTATTCATGATTGTTTAGAATACTCTTTGTGCATCACTTATATCTTTTGAGCTAGGCAGTTGCTCTAGTGCTTCACTTATCTCTTTTTGAGCACGGCGGTGGTTATATTTTAAAGAAATAGTTGCATTCTCATGCTTCACTTATATCTTTTTGAGAGTATTATAAATAGTAATGGCAATCTGCATGAGTTATGAAATTGGTCCTAATATTATAGGTATTCAAGTAAGATATAATAAAAACTTTCATGTAGATCACTGAATTTGATAAGTTTGATTCCTTGCAATAGTTTTGTGATATTAAGGCGGTTATATGTGGGAGGTACTAGTGAATGATTGTGGTTTAGTAAGAATATTGGTGTTAAGGTTTGTGATTCCTGAAGCATGCACGAATGGTCTGTCGTTATGCTAGGAAGTTGGAGCATGATTTATTATTGATTGTCTTCCTTTGTGTGGCGGTCAGGGGCGTGTGATGGTTAGCTCCTACCAACCTCCCCCCTAGGGGCATGCATAGTAGTACTTTGCTTCGAGGGCTAATAGACTTTTGCAATAAGTATGTGATTTCTTTATGACTAATGTGAGTCCATGGATTATACGCACTCTCACCTTTCCACAATTTTCTAGGCTCTCCAGTACCGTGCATTGCCCTTTCTCACATTGAGAGTTGGTGCAAAATTCGCAGGTGCATCCAAACCCCGTGATATGATACGCTCTATCACACATAAATCTCCTTATATCTTCCTCAAAACAACCACCATACCTACCTATTATGGCATTTCCATAGCCATTCCGAGATATATTGACATGCAACTTCCACCGTTCCGTTTATATGACACACATCGTCACTGTCATATTGCTTTGCATGATCATATAGCTGACATAGTATTTGTGGCTCAACCACCATTCATCATTTTTCATACATGTTACGCTAGCATCATTGCACATCCTGGTACACTGCCAGAGGCATTCATATTGAGTCATATTTTGTTCTAGTATCAAGTTGTAATTTTGAGTTGTAAGTAAATAGAATTGTGATGATCATCATTATTAGAGCATTGTCCCAGTGAGGAAAGGATGATGGAGACTATGATTCCCCCACAAGTCGGGATGAGACTCCGAACAAAAAAAAAGAGAAAAAAGTGGCCAAAAAGAGCCCAACAAAAAAAATGAGAGAAAAAGAGAGAAGGGGCAATGTTACTATCCTTTTTCCACACTTGTGCTTCAAAGTAGCACCATGTTCTTCATATAGAGAGTCTCCTATGCTTTCATTTTCATATACTAGTGGGGATTTTTTTTCGTTATGGAACTTGGCTTGTATATTCCGATGATGGGATTCCTCAAATGCCTGAGGTCTTCATGAGCAAGTGAGTTGGATGCACACCCACTTAGTTTTCATTGTTGAGCTTTCATACACTTATAGCTCTTAGTGCATCCGTTGCATGGCAATCCCTACTCCTTGCATTGACATCAATTGATGGGCATATCCATAGCCCGTTGATTAGCCTCGTCGGTGTGAGACCATCTTCCTTTTTGACTTCCCCTTATTGATCTCTATTACCATATTCTATTCCACCCATAGCGCTATATCCATGGCTTATGCTCAAGTATTGCGTGAGGGTTGAAAAAGCTGAAGCGCGTTAAAAAGTATGAACCAATTGCTTAGCTAAAACCGGGGATGTTCATGATAAATATTTTGTGTTAAGAAGATGGAGCATGACAGGACTATATGATTTTGTAGGGATAACTTTCTTTAGCATTTTTATTTTGAAAGGCATGCTTGTTTGTTGGTATGCCTGAGTATTGATGTCTTTATAACAAACTATAGACTATTGCTTTGAATCATTCGGATCTTTAATATTCATGCCACAAAAGAGATTACATGATGAATATGAAAGGTAGCATTCCACATCAAAAATTCTATTTTTATCATTTACCTACTCGAGGACGAGCAGGAATTAAGCTTGGGGATGCTGATACGCCTCCAACGTATCCATAATTTTTGATTGTTTCATGCTATTACAGTATCAATCTTGGATGTTTATTACGCAATCATCTGCAATTATATATCATTTTCTGGGACTAACCTACTAACTCAGTGCCCAGTGCCAGTTGATATTTTCTGCATGTTTTTGGCTTTTTAGGGAAACAGTACCAAACAAAGTCCAAACGGAGAAAAAACCTTGGATTAATTTTTCTTGGACCAGAAAAAACACCAGAAGCTTCAGGAGAAGACCTAACGTGCCACGAGGAGGTGACAAGCTTTCTTGGCACGCCCTAGGGGGGCACCCCCCAGGCTTGTGGGCCCCTCGTAGCACATCCTGACCTAATTCTTCCACTATAAATTCTCAAATATTCCCAAACCAACAGAGAGCCACCCGGAAGACTTTTTTTTGCCACCGCAAGTCTCTGTTCCATCAAGATCCCATCTGGTGGCCTTTTCCGGTGATCTGCCAGAGGGAGATTCGACACGGAGGGCTTCTACATCAACCTTGCTGCCCTTTCGATGATGCGTGAGTAGTTTACCACAGACCTACGGGTCCATAGCTAGTACCTAGATGGCTTCCTCTCTCTCTTTGATCTTCAATACAATCTTCTCCTCGATCTTCTTGGAGATCTATTCAATGTAATCCTTTTTTGCGGTGTGTTTGTTGGGATCCGATGAATTGTGGGTTTATGATCAGATTATTCAAAAATATTATTTGAGTCTTCTCTGAATTCTTATATGCTTGATTGTTATAGCTTTGTATTTCTCTCTGATCTATTGGTTTGGTTTGGCCAGCTAGATTGATTTATCTTGCAATGGGAGAGGTTCTTTGTGATGGGTTCGGTCTTGCGTTGCTCAATCCCAGTGACAGAAAGGGACATGACACGTATTTTGTCATTGCCATTAAGGGTAAAACGATGGGGTTTATTCATATTGATTGGATTTACATTGTCTACATCATGTCATCTTGCTTAGGGTGTTACTCCGTTCTTATGAACTTAATACTCTAGATGCATGCTAGATAGCGGTCGATGGGTGGAGTAATAGTAGTAGATGCAGGCAGGAGTCGGCCTACTTGTATCAGACGTGATGCCTATATACATGATCATTGCCTTGAATATCATCATAACTATGAGCTTTTCTACCAATTGCCCAACAGTAATTCGTTTACCCACCGTATGCTATCTTCAAGAGAGAAGCCTCTAGTGAAAACTACGGCCCCCGGGTCTATTTTCCATCATATATAAAACTAAAAATACCTTGCTGCAATTTCTTTACTTTAATTTTACTTTTGTGTTTTACTTTATTTAACTATCCCTACGAAATTTGAACCTTGCAATTAACCGCCAAGGGATTGACAACCCCTTGTTTTGTGTTGGGTGCAAGTATTTGCTTTTCATGTGTGTAGGTGCTGCCAACGAGGTTCTGTGTGATTCTCCTACTAGATTGATAACTTTGGTTCTTAACTAAGGGAAATACTTATCTCTACTGTACTGCATCTCCTCCCCTCTTCGGGGATTTACCAACGCAGCTCACAAGTAGCACTACACTTAGGATAACACTAGCTACTTGATATTTTTAAGTGAGAGATCATCCTAACAAAAAGTGACTACCCACAATCAAGAAGGGTGCATCAAGAGGGATAAATATCTCAGGCAATTCATAATAGCATGATATGGTATAGCCCTTTTTGATGGAGAAGTCTTTTATTTCTTCATCTTCTGAATTTGCATTGGTGTTCACCTTTGTGAAGATTGCCACCACCTTGTCAATGTAGCAGATAATATTGCTATCTCTATAGCTAATAAAATAAGTGCATTACATAAGGTTGATACGCAGGTCATTAAAGTGACAATCATATGGCTCCAACCATCATGCCGAATCATGACACGCAGGTCATGTTAATTAATTTACATCATATAGTCATCTCATACATAATCAAATTAATATGAGAACAGCTACACCACATCTCATGTCATCCTGCAAAACCAAGTTAGACGCCTCTAATCGGTTTATGCAAAATTTTATTTTACGTGGCTTTTAAGGTTTTGACTTAAACCATAGCTACCAACGTTTATCATCAAGTATGATTATTCAAGTCGCTAGATTAAATTTGCGGGGTGTATGAAGCACAAGATAATAAAATTTCGAACCCCATACTGAACTTCGTCATACGCATGACCGCCGTGCAGATCATATCTGCATTGCCATTTAGCCTGCGAAATTTCATCTTTCTATTAACTATGGTGGAACCCAAAGAACTGATAGCACTTCATTGATCAATCAGGATCACGGATTGCCAGAACTTTGTGAAATTCCACCATGTCGTTTGAAGATGAGAAATACACAAATTCTAGGGAAGCAATAAGAACATCGGGTAATAGTTTTTATCTGCTACCGACATAAATAATTTTCTGCAATAGATCTCATCTACTTCAAAATTATATTATGCAATACCCATACATCTATATGTATTCTAGATCGTAACCTGCATCTACGCATAGCACGGCACTTGATGCCACCGTAGGGGAACGTGATAGAAAAAAAATTCGGTACTGCGAGCATGCCCAGGATCACTATGGAGATGCATACAAGGTTTGATCTGATCATTATTGACTCATAGCGCAGCGGAAGTATAGTCGATGTAGATCATCCGTGCAGATCCCTGCAGCTAGGATTTACAACCTCCCATCCATGAGGATGTTCTCCCTCGTCTGCCCCTCGGACCGTCCCTTGGACAGCCCTTTGGGAGGCGGTTGGATAGTCCCTCGGACGATGTCACGGACAGCCCTTCGAGAGGACCCTCAAACTCGGATGGTATCTCAGACAGCCCTTCGGGAGGACCCTCAAACAGCCCCTCAAGCAAAAGATCGAACCTACAACCTCTCTACGGGGTTGCACACATACAGTGTCAGCTATCCAACAGGGCTTTGCCGTCCAGAACTAGTTCCCACTGGAACCCAGACAGCCTTTCGGGTCTATGAAACTATTTTGTGGGAGGGAGAGAGAAAGCCAGATCATGCATGGCATTTTTATGAGAGTTGGAGTGAATGTGGAGAGCTCCTCTCCACCTCTATTTATAGGAAAAAGCTCATGAAATGTGTCCTTCACAAGGGAAAAAGGGGAAGGCAAGTGGGTCTCCATGGAGGAGCCCCCATTGGCCAGCCACCCCTTGTAGGGCCCCCTCAAAAGGGGCTCTTATCCTTCCATGTCATCCCCTCTAGATCTTTTGGGGAAATCCCAAAAAGTGGCTTTCCAAAAATCAACCAAAAATGCGTTTTCACTATTCATGAAAACATTTTTCCGCGTCCGTTAAAATTGGAAATATTTTTGTGGGCCAGAACATTTCCAGTACCCCCTAAACTTATTCTGGACACATTCCGAAACAATTCCGGATCAATGGTTTTCATCAGTGAAAAGCTACCACAGCGTTTCCGGCAGCTTCGGAACATTTCCCTTTTTTTCTCCGAAGAAATTTCAGAAGTTCCCAGAACAATTCTGGCACCCTCCAAAAGTTCCAGGCGCTTGCTAAAAACCTTTTTGGCTTAATGGTTTACTCCGAAACAACTTTTTGGTTTTACTGAAACTTTTCCGGTGTTCTCTTTGGAACTTTTCCGTTATCTTTCTCTCAGACTCCCTGTCTAGAATTTAGCAGATAGATGACCCTTAAGCGTGTGACCCTGTAGGTTCGGTGAAGTATAGGCATGACCAGAACACTTCCCGATCAATGATCAATAGCGGAACCGTGGACACCCATATTGATCCCTATACCCACACGAATGAATATTTGAGTGAACCTGTAGTTTGCCGTGTGCTATTCCTCTTGCTTCTCGATATGTTACAGACACCCAAGGTGAGACTTATCAGCATCCCCGTGGATCAACAACTTGTCCACTATGCCAATTACCTCATTACCGGTTTTGTTCTCTTTTCTTGTTTCCACGTTCTGGCATCCCAGTGATCAAATCACTTGTGGATCTGGCCAGACGATGGTGGATGCCGTAACACCGAGAGGGCCCTAAGAATATCTCTCCATCGTCGGAGGAGCAAATCCCAATTTTGAGCTATCAAGTTACTTGTCATACTTTTCCGTGAACCCATAAGCCGCCGTAATAGCCACCCTGTTACAGATGACGTTTAACAAACCCCAAAGTTCACGAAGCAAGTACGAAGGCACTCGATACTCTCATGGTCTAAGGAATTATGCAAACATTAACTGTCTCTGTGTTATCAACCATATACTTGTGACGAATGTATCTCATAGCATAACACCAATTCGGGTTGATTCAACACAAATGTTCTTCTAACATTGTGCCCTCCAAATTGCTGCCATAGTCATGCCCATGATCAGGAAAATAGGATCATCATGCAATACTTGAGTTAGTCTTGGAGGCATGTCTAGGAATACATATTTCCTGTTTAATATACCACACGTGCACACGAGTTTCCCTCCGAGCCTCGTGGTTATTGTAGACTTGAGAATCATTGCAGTTATAGCATGGGACATAAACATTCATTACAAACTTGGAGATACAAAATAACTATATATTATCATTGCCTCTAGGGCATATCTCCTACAGATACCGGATCGGTTGTTTATATTTGCAATTCGATGCAGGGGCTGGTAAAAACTAGGCATGTGGCACAAGGGGAGATTGACATCAGGGTCGGCAACAAAGCAAGAGTTGTAGCGTTGGAGGTCGGCACGATGCAGCTCCAGCTTCCTTTTGGATTCATTATGGAATTGAATAATTGTTATTACATTCCTCCACTTAGTCGAAACATTATTTCTGCCTAATGTTTGATGAGTCAGGTATGAATTCAATTTAAAGGATAATGGTTGTTCGATATCTTTGAATGGTATGTTCCACGGCTATGCACCCATTGTTGATGGGTTATTTATATTGAATCTGGAAGCGGAACCTATCTATAATATGAATGTCAAGAGGCATAAGCCTAATGAGATAAATCCGACATACTTCTGGCATTGCCGGCTTGGACACATTAGTTTGAAATGCATGAAGAAGCTCCATGATGATGGAATCCTAACTTCTTCTCACTTTGGGTCGTTCGAGACATGTGAATCATGCTTGCTAGGCAAGATGACTAAGTCTCCTTTTGCAAAGAATTGTGAGAGGGCATCCGAGCTGTTGGAGCTTATACACGGTGATGTGTGTGGTCCAATGAGCACAACTGACAGAGGTGGATATCAGTACTTCGTGACTTTTACCGATGACTTGAGTAGATATGGACATATCTATTTAATGAGGAACAAGTCGAAAACTTTTGAAAAGTTCAAAGAGTTTCAGAACGAGGTTGAAAATCAGCTCGGCAAGACAATAAAGCTTCTACAATCTGATCGTGGAGGTGGGTACATGAGCCAAGAGTTTGACAATCATCTGGAAAGCCGAGTTATAGTACCTCAACTCACACCTCCGGGCACACCAGAAAGAAATGGCATGTCAGAACGGAGGAATCGTACCTTGTTGGACATGGTTTGATCTATGATGAGCAAATCGGATTTACCCTTGTCCTTCTGGAGATGCGCTCTAGAAACTGCAGCTTTTACACTCAGCAGAGTACCATCAAAATCCGTAGATAAGACACCACATGAGATGTGGACTGGGAAGAGTCCCAAGTTGTCTTTTCTAAAGATTTGGGGTTGTGAAGCATATGTCAAGCGACTTATGTCGGACAAGCTTACACTCAAGTCGGATAAGTACATATTTGTGGGATATCCGAGGGAATCCTTGGGATATAGTTTCTACAACCGTGAAGAGAACAAAGTGTTTGTTGCTTGGGACGGGGACTTCCTTGAGAAAGAGTTTCTCGAGCAGGAAGCTAGTGGGAGGCAGGTGCAACTCGAAGAAGTTCAAGAGCCACATGGGGACAACTTGGCTGGTGATGTGATCATACCATAGTCTGTCAGGGAATCCACGGTGGAAGCGGCACCAAAACGATGGAGGTCGGAAGGATTGCGTAGAGCGCGCGATGTGTTGTTGCTGGAAAGCGACGAGCTAGCTACATATGCAGAAGCGATGGTAAGCCAGGATTCCGAGGCATGGCTGGAAGCCATGAGATCCGAGTTAAAGTCCATGGATGAAAATCAAGTCTGGGACTTGGTTGATCCGCCGCTTGGCGTCACTGCATTGGTTACAAATGGGTCTTTAAGAAGAAAACTGATGTGGATGGAAATGTTCAGATCCACAAAGCTCGACTTGTCGCTAAAGGTTATGGAAAAGTTCAAGGAATTTACTACGACGAGACTTACTCACCAGTAGCGATGCTGAAGCCGGTGAGGATCGTACTAGCTATAGCTGCATATTTCGATTACGAGATATGGCAAATGGATGTCAAAACAGCTTTCCTTCACGGAAATTTAACCGAGGACATGTATATGATACAGCCCGAGTGTTTTGTCAATCCAACTAGGGCTAGTAAGGTATGCAAACTCAAGAGATCCATTTATGGGTTGAGGCAAGCATCTCGGAGCTGGAATATTCATTTTGATGAGGTCGTCACTAGTCACGGTTTCATCAAAAGCGAAGAGGACGCTTGTTTATACAAGTAGTTGAGTGGGAGCTCAGTAGTGTTCCTGATCTTGTATGTGGATGACATATTGTTGATCAGAAACGATGTTTCGATGCTGAACTCGGTCAAGGTAACATTGATTGGAAAGTTTTCGATGAAGGACCTCGGGGAAGAAGTTTACATATTGGGCATTATGATCTATAGAGATAGATCGAGAAGGCTGCTCGGCTTAAGCCAGAGCATGTACATAGATAAAGTGTTGAAATGGTTCAACATGAGTGAGGCCAAGAAGGGTTTCTTGCCTGTCTCACATGGTATAGGGCTAAGCGAGACTCAGAGTCCTTCGATATCTAATGAGCAAAGCAGGATGAGTCAGATTCCGTATGCTTCGACGATCAGATCCATCATGTATGCCATGATATGTACTCGGCGTGATGTTGCTTTTGCAATAAGCTTAACAAGCAGATACTAGGACAAACCAGGTGAGAGTCGCTGGGCGGCGGTAAAGGCTATTCTGAAGTACCTGAAAAGGACTAAAGAGATGTTCCTAGTTTCTGGAGGTGAGGAGGAGCTCTGCGTAACGGGTTACGTCGATGCTAGTTTCCAAACCGACAGAGATGATTGTCGATCACAATCTGGATTCGTGTATATCATGAATGGAGGAGCAATGAGTTGGATGAGTTTCAAGCAAGATAAGGTGGCTGATTCTACCACAGAAGCCGAATACATTGTGGCTTGTGAAGCTGCAAAGGAAGGTGTTTTGATCCGGAACTTTCTGGATGATCTTGGTATTTTCCGAGCCTCAGTAAATCCGTTGGACCTTTGTTGTGATAATTCTGGTGCCATTGCACAAGCCAAGGAGCCGAGGAATCACCACAAGACTAGACACATAGATCAAAAATATCACCTGATACGAATGATCGTAAAGAGTGGTGATGAGGAGTTATGCAAAATTCACACGGATGCAAATGTTACAGAACCGTTAACTAAGCCGCTTCCACAACCCAAGCATGAGGGGCACGTTCGAACTATGGGCATGTTGGAGTAAATGACCACGGGTAGCCTCATCAGCTCCCCTTGGTATTTCAAGACATTGAGGCAGGCTGCGCCCCTCAAACATCAACAACAAAGGACCACCTTCTTGGGGCCGGCTAGTCCAGGCAGCCGGTTGCCAAGAGGCGGCGGAGTCCAGGAGACGGCCGTGAAGCGGGCCGACTCCTAGCAGGCGGCTTCCAGGGAAGCCGGGTCCTGGCGGGCGGCCCCTCGCGCCCTCAAAGTTAGCACCCACATAAACACGACGAGACAGGGCGTGGCTACAGTACAAGCCTGCCACCCCCGAATCCAAGGCAGAACGTGGCCACAGTGCAGCGTACCAAGCGGACATCCCACGCCCGACGCGGCATTGTTGCCATGCTACTCATGATGTCACCCATGGTAGGGGAAGCCATGCTACAGTGACGGGCTGTCGGTACGGCCCGTAGGCAGCGGGCCCTACCGGTCCATGAGAGGCCCGAAGGCGGCGAGCCCTGACCAGCCGGCTCAGGGGGAGGTCGGCTCCTGGCAGGCTGCCCTCCCCCTTCCTTGAAATTTGTGCACCATTAACCAGAAGAGACGGGAGGTGGCTATAGCGAAACGCCCGCCGGGTGGCGGGACTGTAGCCACGCTCTCCCCGACCAAGCATGCATCATCAGTGGCACGGTTACAGTGCTACGCAGCCGACAGGACCCGCAAGCGGCGGGCCCTGCTTGTCGACCGAGTATGGAACAGCCAGGGGGACCCACCAGGCGGCGGGCCCCTGCAGTCGGTGGAGAAGCCGGCGACCAGAGACACTGACGGCCAGGTCCTACGCCCGGCCGGATCACCATTGTACCCCTGGGGGGTAGGCCTATATAAACCCCCCGGGTCACCCCATGCAGGGGGTTGGGACCTTGGTGGAGAGGAGAAAGCCTTCTGAGTTCAGCACTCACACACACACATAGGGAGAGGAGTAGAGCTAGCCTTGCCCTCCTTCCTCCTCTAGCAAAACAGCTCAAGGAGCAAGTTTGTAGCTACTTGTTGAGGAAGTGATCATGCGGAGACCCCGCAGAGCAGGACTAGGGGTGTTATCTCCTAGGAGAGCGCCGAACCTGGGTAAGATTCGCAGGCATATGCGGTCTCGCTCATTCCTGCTTCCAGAGCCCGGTGACGTACTTTTGTCCCCATCCATGATAAGCCATCCTTTGGCATATGTCGCACGATACCCCCGACATTTGGTGCCCACCGTGGGGCTAGGTGCACCGTCGTCCGGAAACACGTTCTGGACGCGAACCATCTTCCTTCCTGGCGAGCACAGCCAGCCCGGCACGCCTGACGATGTTTGTGCTGACACGCTGCGCGGCACGGAAGTTGCTTGCGCTGCAATCAGGTTCGCTGAGCTCATCGGCGGGATCCACCTCTCCGACAAGCCAGCACTCATCGCGGGCGCGGCCGGCCCCGAGAGCTGCCTCATCGACTCCTTCGGCAAGCTTCACATCGCCAACGAGCCGGTCTCCGACCTGGAGTCCGTTGACTCCACCGACCCGTCCGACGACATGGTCATCGACACCGACGTCGCGCTTTCTGATGCCTTCCCCGGTGACGTGGTGATCTTCAACGACACGCTCCCTCCTGCAGACAGCAGCGCCAGCACCAGCACCATCACCGGGGTCCTGGTCGTCAGCCACGACGGAGCCTCCGACCAGGCCGGCCGGGACCCGTTGCAGGCGGCAATGCTGGACCTATCCGCGCCCGTAGCGCCTGGTGCGAACGGCAAAACACTGGAGGCGTGCCGTATCACACTCCTCGACAGCGCCAACTAGTTGGCGGCCATGAGATGCCTCACCGAGGCCTACCACCATGAGATCGACAGTGCCGTCTACGGTACGCCGGCTGCTGGCGAACCCAGCCATGCGGGCACGGTCCGGCAGCGCGGCGCAGCCAGCGCCAGCATGTTGGGGGCCAACCGCCCAGTCTACGCTACGTCGATGGAGACCTTACGCGCCGCCCAGGCGGCGGCAGACGAGCTGGACAACCTGGAGGGCGACGAGCGTCGCTGCATGATGGGGCGCGTCCAGCAGCTCATCGATGCGGCCGTCGTGCAGCAAGAAGCTGGCCGCCGCGTGGTGGAACCTGGCTTGCAGGCTGGGAACCTTGCCCCTCGCCGAGAGCATGGCGCGACCTCCCGGATGCCGACAGGGGACGCCCGCGACCAAGAACCGATTGCTAGCCGCAGCCGCACCCGCATCTCCATCGAACGCGACCAAGACAGCAGCCCACGAGCAGTGGAACGGCGGGACGGTCGTCCGCCTCTCTCGCGCAGGGAGAGGCGCGCCTTCCCGCTGCCTGTTGAGCATCCAACCCTCGGAGGCCGGCTGGGCCCCCGTGAAGGAGTCGGAGAGAACGACGCCCACCACCGGATCGACCACTTGGCTCGATCCCTGGCGTTAGAAGAAGAAGACGTGATCGGCCCGCCTTGTTTCGGCCCCCGCATTCGCGACGAGCCCTTCCCCAAAGGGTTCTCGCTCCCTCGGGACACCCCCAAGTACAATGGCTCTGTGAAGCTGGAGGACTGGCTGGTGGACTACTGCACGGCCGTCAGCATAACGAACGGCAACAAGCGCGTTGCCGTAAAGTACGTTCCGCTCATGCTCCAGGGCACGGCCCGGACATGGCTGAACAGCCTCAAGCCCTACAGCGTCAACAGCTGGCTAGACTTCACCGAAGTTTTCATCAGCAACTTCACCAGCACATACAAGCGACCGCCCAAACCTCGCCAGCTCTCTCTATGCATCCAAGGCCCGACTGAGTCTACCCGCGACTACTTGACGCGGTGGGCTGAACTGCGCAACTCCTGCGAAGGGGTGCATGAGGTGCAAGCCATAGAATACTTCACTGCTGGGTGCCGGGAGGGCACCCTACTCAAGCACCGACTCCTCTGCGACGAGGCGGCCACCCTCGACGAGCTGCTAATCATAGCGGACATGTACGCCACTGCTGACTCCTCCATGAAGTCGGAGCTCCGAGTGGACGCATCAGGAAAGATGCTCCCTCCGGCCCCTCAGACGCCGGCTGGTGATTCCAGTCGGCGCCAACTGTCAAACGATAACAAGCGCAAGGCCCAGCAGCCGGCTACCACCAGCCGGCAGATGGCGACGGTCAAAGACCAGTAGCCAGAAGAGCAACCCGGCCCCAAGCGCCAGAAGGGCGGCAAGCCTGCCTGGCTGCCCGCCTTCTCGTTCGAGCAAACCCTTGATGCTCCCTACAAGTTCCACAGCGGCGCGAGGCCATCCAACCACACCACCCGGAAGTGCCATTTGCTCGCCCGCATCGCCAAAGGCGAAGGACTGCCTCCCCGGCCTGCTGGCCCGCCGCCTCCGGCTCCCCAGCAGCTGGCGGTCCGGCCGGTCGGCGCAATCCAGGATGAGTTTCCCGAAGAGCACGGAGCTTACGTCGTCTTCACCAGCGTGGCTGATGACAGGCATAGTCGGCGTCAGCAGCGCCGAGTGGTGAATGCTGTCTCCTCTGAAGCCCAGAGTTCATGCACTGGTCCGAAAAGCCGATCAGTTGGAGCCGAGCTGACCACCCGGAGGTGATGCCTTCTCCGGGTTCCTATGCTCTGGTGTTGGATGCCACCTTTGCAACAGAGAGGCAAGCCGCTCGTTTCTCCCGGATTCTGATAGACGGCGGTAGCAGCATCAACATCCTCTACCGCGACACCATGGAGAAGTTGTGCATCAAAGAGAAATAGCTCCAGCCCAGCTGGACTGTATTCCATGGCATTGTGCCTGGCCTTTCCTGCTCACCAATCGGCAAGATCAAGATAGACGTCCTCTTCGGAGACAAGAATCACTTCCGCTGAGAGCCAATCTGGTTCAAGGTGGTTGACCTTGAGAGCCCCTACCATGCGTTGCTTGGCCGGCCTGCCCTGGCCAAGTTCATGGTGGTTCCCCACTACGCCTACCTTAAGATGAAGATGTCGGGTACCAAGGGCATTATCACTACGGCCGGCGACTACCAGAAGTCTGCCGAATGTGCCGCAGCCAGCAGTCGGCTGGCCGAGTCCCTTGTGATTGCTGCCGAGAAGCGGCTCCTTGACCGGGTTGTGGCCATGGTCGGCAAGTAGCCAGACCTGTCGCCAGATCCCAAGGAGTCAGAAGCTCAGGGCTCTTTCCAGCTAGCCAAAGAAACCAAGAAGATACCCTTGGACCCGGAGCACCCGGAGAAGTTCGCTGTCAGAGGAGCCTACCTTGACAGCAAATAGGAAAGCGAGCTCGTCAATTTCCTCCGTGAGAATCGGGACATCTTTGCATGGTCTCCAAAGGACATGCCGGGTGTTCCCACGGATTTCGCTGAACACAAGCTACATGTCAGAGCAGATGCAAAACCAGTCAAGCAACCCCTCCGCCGCCTGTCGGAGGAGAAGAGAAGAATTTTTGGTGAAGAGATAGCCCGGCTTCTAGTAGCCGGCTTCATTATGGAAGTGTTCTTTCCAGAGTGGCTTGCCAACCCAGTTCTTGTACTGAAGAAGAAAAACAAATGGCGCATGTGTATTGACTACACCAGCCACAACAAAGCTTGCCCCAAAGATCTGTTTGCCTTGCCTCGGATTTTCCAAGTGATAGACTCCACAGTCGGATGCGAGCTGCTAAGTTTCTTGGATGCCTACTTAGGGTACCACCAGATCAAGTTGAGCCCGGCCGACCGCCTGAAGACCGCCTTCATCACACCATTCGGAGCCTTCTGCTACCTGACCATGACATTCGGCTTGAGAAATGCCGGTGCCACGTTCCAGCATTGCATGCAGAAGTGCCTCCTCAAGCAACTCGGCAGAAATGCCCACGTTTATGTAGACGATATTGTGGTAAAGAAGGAGAAGCGCGGTACCCTCCTGGAGGATCTCAAGGAAACTTTTGATAATCTGTGCCGTTTTCAAATCAAGCTCAACCCAGAGAAGTGTGTCTTTGGAGTACCAGTGGGCCAGCTCCTCGGTTTTCTTGTCTCAGAGCGCGGCATAGAGTGCAACCCTGTCAAGATCAAGGCCATCGAGAGGATGGAGAGGCCCACCCGACTGCGAGACATTCAGAGGTTCACCGGCTGCTTGGCATCCGTCAGCCGCTTCATCAGTCGGCTAGGCGAGAAGGCTCTTCCCCTGTACCAGTTGATGAAGAAAACCACTCATTTCGAGTGGAACGACAAGGCAGACGAGGCTTTCCTCCAGCTCAAGAAGATGTTGACCACGCCGCCCGTTCTGGCCGCTCCGGCTGCAAAGGAGCCCATGCTTCTTTACATCGCCGCCACCAGCCGGGTGGTCAGCACAGTCATGGTGGTAGAGCGCCAAGAGGACGGCAAGGCACAGCCGGTCCAGAGGCCCCTGTACTTCTTGAGTGAGGTGCTGTCAGCCTCCAAGCAGAACTACCCCCACTACCAAAAGTTGTGCTACGGTGTGCACTTTGCCGCCAAAAAGCTCAGGCCATACTTTCAAGAGCACCCCATCACGGTTGTCTACACTGCCCCGCTTGTGGAGATCATAGGCAGCAGAGACACGTCGGGCCGGGTGGCCAAGTGGGCCATCGAGCTGGCCCCCTACACCATCTTCTACCAGCCTCGCACCGCCATCAAGACCCAAGCGCTGGCCGACTTCCTCGTCGACTGGGCGAAGACCCAGTACCTGCCGCCAGCTCTGGACTCCTCACATTGGCGGATGCACTTTGATGGCTCAAAGATGCACACCGGTTTGGGAGCCGGCATCGTCCTCACCTCTCCCAAAGGCGACAAGCTCAGATACACGTTGCAAATCCATTTTACCGCCTCCAACAATGTGGCCGAGTACGAGGCACTAGTACACGGACTCCGGCTAGCCAAGGAGATTGTCATCCGCCGGATTCTGTGCTACGGCGACTCGGACTTGGTGGTCCAACAGTCGTCTGGCGATCGGGACGCCAAGGATGCAAACATGGCGAGCTACCGCTCCCTTGTCCAGTAGATCAGTGGATATTTTGAAGGGTGCGAGTTCCTTCACGTGCCACGGGCCGACAACGAGCAAGCAGATGCCCTCCCACGGATCGGCTCCACCCGGCAAGCCTTACCGGCCGGCGTGTCCCTTCAGTGCCTCTGCAGGCCATCTATCAAGCCTTCCCCGAAATCAGAATCCATCTTCATGCCGGCTGCCCTCAAAGCAGTTGGATCCGACTCGGGGGCTGCAGCAGCCGGCCTGGGGATTTCGGCAGGTGGCACGGGGACTGCAGCAGTCGCACCTGGCCCGGGGACTTCGCAACCCGGCCCGGGGGCTGCGGCAGCCGTCTCGGGGACTTCACCAAGCGGCTCGGGGACTGCAGCAGTCACACCCGGCCCGGGGGCTGCGGCAGTCGGCCCGGAGGCTTCAACAACGCAGCAAGACGCGGCCGACTTCACCCCGCCTCCCAACCCAACCGCCCTAGTTTCAGTGGCCATAATGACAGTGGATGAAGTCAAAGCACCACCATGGGCACAGCCCATCCTCAACTTTCTGGTTAGCGGAGAGCTGCCAGATGATGAGATCTCTGCCCGGCAGGTGCAATGCTGGGCAGGAGCTTACATGATAGTAAACAGAGAGCTTGTCAGGCGCAGCGTGACCGATGTTTTCCGACGCTGCGTCGAACCAGAGAAAGGCAAAGCAATCCTCAGAGACATACACCAAGGCAAGTGCGGCCACCACGCGGCCTCCGGATCCCTTGTCGCCAAAGCTTTCCGCCATGGTTTGTTCTGGCCGACTGCTTTGGAGGATGCCAAGGACCTGGTCAAGAAATTTAAGGGGTGCCAGAAATTCAGCTCCAAGCAACATCTGCCGGCTTCTGCACTCAAAACTATTCCCCTTACCTGGCCTTTTGCCGTTTGGGGGCTGGACATGGTGGGCCCATTCAAGACAGCACGCGGCGTCATGACTCATCTGCTCGGCGCCATCGACAAATTCACCAAGTGGATTGAAGCAAAGCCAATCAAGAAACTGAATGGTCCGACTGCTGTGACCTTCATCGCAGATATCACCGTCCGGTATGGTGTACCACACAGCATCATCACCGACAATGGCACTAACTTTGCCAAAGGCGCCTTGGCCTGTTTCTGCGCGACGCAGGGCATCCGACTGGACTTAGTGTCCGTTGCCCATCTGCAATCAAACGGCCAGGTCGAGCGAGCAAACGGCCTCATCTTATCTGGCATTAAGCCCCGACTGGTCGAGCCACTGGAGCGCTCGGCCGACTGCTGGATCGATGAGCTGCCGGCCGTCCTCTGGAGCCTCCACACCACCCCGAACAAATCAACCGGCTTCACTCCATTCTTCCTCGTGTACGGGGCCGAGGCCGTCATCCCATTCGACATCGAGTTCGAGTCACCTCGCGTCGCCATGTACACGGAGGCGGAGGTAAAGGAAGCACGAGAGGACGGCGTCGATCTGCTGGAAGAGGGCCGGTTGTTAGCACTCAGCCGGTCCGCCATCTACCAGCAGAGCCTGTGCCGCTACCACAGTCGGAAGGTCAAGCCACGATCCTTCCAAGAGGGAGACCTTGTGCTCCGGCTGATCCAGCGAACAGCCGGCCAGCACAAGCTCTCGGCCCCTTGGGAAGGCCCCTTCATCATCAGCAAAGCCTCGGGCAATGACTCCTATTACCTGATCAACGCGCAGAAGCCCAGGGCGCGCAAGAGGGATGATTCTGGCAAGGAAACAGAGCGCCCATGGAACGCAAATCTCCTCCGAAGATTTTACAGTTAATACGGTATGTACCACGCTACCTTTTGTATTAAGCGCAAAAACACCAGGTCCCTCGAAGAGCACTCGGGGTTTACCTCTCTCATCTATATGATAAGTTTCATGCCTGTGAATGAGTTTTTTCATTCCTCCGCCCGGCACCGGGTCCGACCAGTCGGCCCGGGGGCTTGCCGCCTTGTACTATGTCAGTGCTACCTGCGGTCGGGCAAATAGTGTGCCGGCAGCTAAGCCCTCTCTTGCCATAAGCCGCAGCTTGCAGAGCGACTGTCTGGCTGGTAAGAGTCAAAGGTAGGAAATGGTGCCCACATGAAAAATGGTTAAGGAAGAAAGCACTCACATAGGCCAAGCTGGCTCCTCGCCTAGCCGTCCGGCTGCTGAGCAGCCGGCCGGCCGGCTTCTCACTTAACTTGCTACGTTCTAAGCGGCCAAAGTACTTGCCTTCCCAAAATGGCAAAGTACCTGACCCAGCCAACAGATCGAAGAGCAGTTGTTTGGCTGGCAAGGCGGCAGCCAAGGGAAGGCGGCAAAGGAAAAAGCCAAAAGAACGGAAAGTAAGACAAGTCGAAGCTCGGCAAAGCACAACTTGTGCGAAAATTAAATTACATACCAAGAGGACCTCGGCCAGCATTCAACAAAGTTCGAATACACCCCCAGTGTGTGGAACTGCGCGAATTTAACAAGTTCATTCTAGAGACCACAAAAGCAGGAAAAGATAAGATGAATCTGGCAGCCTAGGCCAGAGGAGCGGCAGGCGGGTCCGACAGGTTGGTGGAGTCGGCGGCGCCGGCTGGTGGAGTGGCCGTCTGGCGAGTCTCGGCTTGGTCGCCATTAGCAGCAGTCGATGCACTCTCACGCGGCTCGTTGTTCGAAGCCCGATCGAGCGGAGGCTGGCCGTCCGCTCCACCCTCCGGTGCGTCGTCTTCACCATCCTTGTATTCCTCGTCCTCGCCTTCGTCACTGGAGGCGATTTCTTCCGCCGAGTCCTCGCCGTCATCCGGGTTCAGCACGAACAAGTCCGGCGGCACCTCGGCACCCTCCTTGTCCAGCTCGGGGAGGAAGACACCGGTCTCGGTGTACTCGGCGATCGCCGCCGCACGTCGAGTGAGCACAGGCCCCACTGCCACCAACTCTTCCCTGGCCTCCTGCCGGAACATGGCCAACTGGGCTAGGTTCAGCCCAGGATACCACACCTTGATGAACTCTAGGGCCCTTTGGGCGCCTGCCCGAGCGGAGGAGCCCTTCCAAGCCTCGAAGCGGCCGATCGCCACCTCTAACCAGTCGGCAGTCCGACTGGGGGTGCATCGAGCTTGGACGCCTGGCCAGAGGGCGGAAACCAGCTGGGACCCGGTGCGCTGAAGGCGGTGGAGCAGATGGTGAATCGGCTGCAGGCGCGTCCTGATGGCCAGGAGCTGCTTGTTCATGTTTCGAGGCGCGTCGAGCGGGATCTCCACTCCTTCCCTCCTATGCTGGTCAAGCCGCGCCTCGATGGCCTGGCTGACGGCGACAGCATGTCCAGCAAAGAAGTCTATGCGAAGAAAAAACAAAGATCAGAAGTCGGAAGCCGACTCTCGATGCAGTCGGCAGCTATTTCAAAGAAAGAAGATTACCATCGATCATATCCTCAATCTCGCCGTAGCCAGTGGCGAGGATCGCCTCCTTCTCAACCCACTTCGAGCGCTCGGTCTCAAACTCGGCCTGGAGGGTGCCTTCTGCCTCCTTGAGTTTCTGGAGCTCCGCCTTGTGCTGGTCCGCCAACTTCTTGGCCAGACGGTCGCGCTCCAGGGCCGCCTTGATGCGCTCCTCCTCCTTGGCGCGCAGCTCGGTCTGGACCTCGCCCAGGCGCTGCTGCAATGTGGCGTTGGCTCCTGCAAAATTGATAAAGAGAAGACAATCAACAAAGTTGACCAAAAAGAAAGGTGGTTGCCGGAAGATCCGGCCCGACTGCTCAGCTTGGTCGCGGCGGCCGTGTTCTTGGACTTCTTCGCCCGGCTGCCGAACAGCAACGAGCTGGCTCGGCACTTTGGTGCGCCGCCTGGCGCAGTCGGCACGGCTGAAGAGCTCGCGCCCGCTTTATCAGTGCCATGCGTGCGGCGCGGCTCGTTCTCCTCCTCGTCGTCATCCGGCCAGGACTCGAGGCCGCCTCCTCCTCCGAAGCCGCCTGCTCCACCGCCGCCACCTGTGGCGTCGTCCTCCTCCATGGCGGCCGCCCCCAAGTCGGGGTCGTCCACATCGCTCCTCGTTCGGTCCGGCATGTACTGCTGACCTGGATCCAGAGCACCGGCAGCCGACTGGGCCGGGAGGACCTGCACCATGGCCGACTGGTCAGACGGCAAAACAAGAACTCAGACCAACAAAAGAGAAAAAGAATTGCAAGACTCACCGCAGGCGGCGGATGTGCGCGGTCGTACGGCCGCTTGCCGAACCGCCAGTCTGTCTCCGATAGCTTAAAGTTGGAGAATTAATTGACCAGCGGGGCCACCTCCACGTCCGGCAGCTCTCATGTGCACATCCGGCATGGGTCCCAGTGCCCGCTCATGCAGCTGATGATGTGAGGCCGGGCTTGGAGGGGAAGAACCCGGCGCGTCACGAAAGCGGTCAGCAGATCCGAGCCGTTCAGGCCCTCCGACTCCGTCATCACCTGAAGTCAGGCGAGGGCGGCGGAGGAGGCGGCCGATAGGGAGCTCGGCCTGTACTGCCTGTTGGCACGTGGCTCGATTGGCGGGCCTGCTACGTAAGTCGGCAATTTGACGTAGTCGCTCGTCGGGTGGATGTTCTTGACGTAGAAATAAGATTTCTGCCACAGCTTGGCCGAGTGCAGCAGGGAGATGGGCGGGAAGCGGTTCCCGGTGCTCAGACGCCGCACCGCCATGCAGGCTCCGCATTGAGCAGCCTGGTCCTTGGTGGCGGTGCCGAGTTTGAGATAAAAGAACTCGCCCCAGAGCTCAAGGGTGGGGAGAGTGCCGAGGTACCCTTCGCACATAGTGACGAAGGCGGCCAGCAGCACCACCGTATTCGGCGTGAGGTGGTGCGGCTGGAATCGGTAGAAATCAAGGAAGGAGCGGAGGAAGCCGCTCGCGGGAAGGCCGAAGCCGTGAAGAAAATGGGACCAGAAGACGACGCGCTCATCGCCTTCCGGCACCGGCGAGATTTCTGCCTCGGGGGGGACACGTACCCGCACGTTCGTCTCCCGGGGCAGCCGCTGTGTTTGACGAAGGAAGGAGAGGTGATCCCCATGGATGTTGGAACCGTCCCTGTCACCGGCACGTGAGCGCGCCATGGGCGATGAACTCGTCGTAGGCGCGGCGCGGTGGCGAGCGGGCGAAGCCGCGGCGGAGCGAGGAAGCCGCGGCGAGAAGAAGCTCGGCAACGATGGGGCTTCGGCAAGAGGAAGAGGCGCTGCGGCGACAGCCAGAAAGAAGAATGGCGAAGGGAGAAGAGGGCGCGCGTGTGTCTGCCACCCTCCTCTTCCCCCTACTTATAGCCCCAGGCGGCGGAGCTGAGGAGGCGGGAGTGTCGGGGATCGTGGGATTAACTGCGCCCACTCCCCCACGATCCCACGATTGCGGCACCAGTAAAGGCACGTATTAAATGCCGCAGATGCCAAAGCATCTACCTCGGCCGCAGCGGATCCGTGCGCGTGCCGAGGCACTGTAGTGGCGGGCCCCGGCCTGCGGCGACGTCCCGTCGCGCGCGTGGGCTGGCAGTCTGGCTTGGCCTGCTGATGTCGCGTGGCCGGCATTCACGGGCGGCGAGCCTTGCGTCCGGCTGCCATGCCGCCTGGTCGCCACCACGGCGTTCCGAAATCGCCAGGCGGCCAGCCTGGTCACGGCAGACACCTACCAGTCGGCACTTCGGAAGACGGACGAAGCAGGACACCAGACCGCCCGGAGTAAGAAGCTGCTGGGGCTTCTCGCCCTTTCGGCCGCAGCGCCCCACCAGCTTCGGGGACTACTGTCGGAGTAAATGACCACGGGTAGCCTCATCAGCTCCCCTTGGTATTTCAAGACATCGGGGCAGGCTGCGCCCCTCAAACATCAACAACAAACGACCGCCTTCTTGGGGCCGGCTGGTCCAAGTAGCCGGTTGCCAGGAGGCGGCGGAGTCCAGGAGACGGCCGTGAAGCGGGCCGACTCCTAGCAGGTGGCTTCCAGGGAAGCCGGGTGCTAGCGGGCGGCCCCTCGTGCCCTCAAAGTTAGCACCCACATAAACACGACGAGACAGGGAGTGGCTACAGTACAAGCCTGCCACCCCAGAATCCAGGGCAGAACATGGCCACAGTGCAGCGTACCAAGCGGACATCCCACGCCCGATGCGGCACTGTTGCCATGCTGCTCATGACGTCAGCCATGGCAGGGGAAGCCATGCTCCAGCGACGGGCTGTCGGTACAGCCCACAGGCAGCGGGCCCTACCGGTCCATGAGAGGCCAGAAGGCGGCGAGCCCTGACCAGTCGGCTCAGGGGGAGGTCGGCTCCTGGCAGGCGGCCCTCCCTCTTCCTTGAAGTTTGTGCGCCATTAACCAGAAGAGACGGGAGGTGGCTACAGCGGAACGCCCGCCGGGCGGCGGGACTATAGCCACGCTCTCCCCGACCAAGCATTCATCATCAGTGGCATGGTTACAGTGCTACGCAGCCGACAGGACCCGCAAGCGGCGGGCCCGGCTTGTCGGCCGAGTACGAAACAGCCAGGGGGACCCACCAGGCGGCTGGCCCCTGCAATCGGCGAAGAAGCCGGCGACCAGAGACACTGACGGCCGGGTCCTACGCCCGGCCGAATCACCATTGTACCCCTGGGAGGTAGGCCTATATAAACCCCCTGGGTCACCCCATGCAGGGGGTTGGGACCTTGGTGGAGAGGAGAAAGCCTTCTAAGTTCAGCACTCACACACACACATAGGGAGAGGAGTAGAGCTAGCCTTGCCCTCCTTCCTCCTCTAGCAAAACAGCTCAAGGAGCAAGTTTGTAGCTACTTGTTAAGGTAGTTATCATGCGGAGACCCCGCAGAGCAGGACTAGGGGTGTTATCTCCTAGGAGAGCCCCGAACCTGGGTAAGATTCGCAAGCATATGCGGCCTCGCTCATTCCCGCTTCCAGAGCCCGGCGACGTACTTTTGTCCCCATCCATGATAAGCCACCCTTTGGCATATGTCGCACGATACCCCCGACAGGGCATTTAATGTCTATTTGATTGACTTTAGTGCAAGTGGGAGACTGTTGGAGATATGCCCTAGAGGCAATCATGTATGATCATATTTCCAATGTGTTTATGAATAAAGATAGTCCATGGACATTATCAATGATGTATATCAGCAAGCACTACAGGAATCAGCTTCTTTGCCGTCTGCCATGGCAGACGGCAAAGGCATGAATGGCGGTCGGCAAAGCTCTTTGCCGACTGCTAGCTGTCGGCAAACAGTCCGGCTCAATTCCTGCCGGTAAAGGCCTTCTTTGCCGTCTGCTTCAGAGAAGCGGACGACAAAGGTTTATGCCGTCAGCCGTTTGCGGCCAGCAGACGGCAAAGAGCGTAGACGGCAGTGAGGTGAGGTGGGAGCCGTTAGGGGTTAACGGCGTGCTTTGCCGTCAGCCGGCAGACGGCAAAGAGGCTAAGGTCTTTGCCGTCTGCTGGCGGACGGCAAAGAGCCCAAATAGGAGTCACTGGGAAGCTGCCATGTGGCCTTATTTGCCGTCAGCCGGCAGACGGCAAAGAGGCTAAGGTCTTTGCCGTCTGCTGGCGGACGGCAAAGAGCCCAAATAGGAGTCACTGGGAAGCTGCCACGTGGCCTTATTTGTCGTCTGCTAGCTGTCGGCAAAGGGAATTTGAATCTTTGCCGTCTGCCAGCAGTCGGAAAGACCTTAGCCTCTTTGCCGTCTGCCAGCTGCGGCAAAATGCCCAAATAGGCAACCCAGTGTTCCCAGGTTGCACAGGTAGCTGCCACGTGGCCTTCTTTGCCGACTGCTAGCTGTCGGCAAAGCTTTTGCGACTGCTAGCAGACGGCAAGCTCTTTGCCGTCTGCTAGCAGACGGAAAGAGCCTATATAACCCCTGTTTTAATTGAATTCATTCAATTTGACAGAAATTCATAGATATACACAGATAATACTATATACACAACAAGCATATCCACAATATATTTCCCAAGTCCAACATATATCCATATGACATAAGAAGTTTCCAACAACATATCCATAGTGACATACACATCCAAACAAGTTCCCAAACATGTTTTCATAAACAAAAAGGAAGCACAAGGAGAATATATGAGTCCATCAATGCAAGCTTCCTCATCTCAAGCAAATCTGCAAATTGGGAAAGTGAAAGTTGAAGAAGAAGAAGAAGAAGAGGAAAAGAAGAAGAAGAAGAAAAGAAGAAGAGGAAAATAGAGAAGATTTTATATTCTCTTTCTTTCTCTCTCCCCCTCTTCTTTATCTTCTTCTTTTCCACAAAATGTAGTTAAAAAAGCCAATTTAGAGCTAAGCTAGGTAAATAGGTCATTTTGGAGATAAGCTAAGTTCAATGTATCATATTGGAGCTAACCTACGTAAAACTTGGTCATTTTGGAGCTAAGCTAAGTTAAATGGATCATATTGAAGCTAACCTAGGTAAACTTGGTCATTTTTGAGCTAACCTAGTAAAAATGTCTTTTTTTGCTATGCTAGGTAAAAATGCTAAGTGTGTAGGTCAATTTAGAGCTAACTTAGGTAAATAGGTCATTTTGGAGCTAACGCGTCGGGTAAAATGGATCATATTGTAGCTAACTTAGGTAAACTTGGTCTTTTTGGAGCTAACGTAGGTTAAATGGATCATATTGGAGCTAACATAGGTAAACTTGGTCATTTTGGAGCTAACCTGGCTAATTAGGCCATTTTTGACATTACTAAGCTTATTGTGTCATTTAGAGGACAACAAGCTAAGTATATGACATTTATGAGGTTAGCAAGGTTACATGCCATTTACGAATAAAAACAAGTAAGAGGAGGAAAAGAAGAAGAAGAAGAAGAGAAGAATAAGAAAAGAAGAAGAATAAGAAAAGAAGAAGAAATGTTCTTCTTCTCTTCTTTCTTATTCTTTCTTTCTTCTTCTTCTTCTTTCTTCTCTTCTCTTCCTATTCCTTCTTTTCTTCCTATTCCTTGATTTTTTCATCTTATTATGTCATTGTGGACTAAATGGCTAATTATGTCAAATGTGCTAAATAGGCAAGCAAGAGGAGGAAAAGAAGAAGAAGAAGAATAAAATAAAGAAAAGAAAAATAATAATAAGAAAGAAGAAGAAGAAAAGAAGAAGAAATGTTCTTCTTCTTTTCTTATCTTCTTCTTCTTCTTCTTCTTCTCTTCCTATTCCTTCTTTTCTTCCTATTCCTTGATTTTCTTCATCTTATTATGTCATTTGTGGACTAAATAGGCTAATTATGTCATAAATGGAACTAAATAGGCTAAATAAGAGGAGGAAAAGAAGAAGAAGAAGAAGAAGAAGAAGAAGAACAAGAAAAGAAGAAGAAGAACTCCTTCTTTTCTTATTCTTCTTCTTCTTCTTCTTCTTCTTCTTCTCTTCCTATTCCTTCTTTTCTTCCTATTCCTTGATTTTCTTCATCTTATTATGTCATTTGTGGACTAAATAGGCTAAATTATGTCATAAATGGACTAAATAGGCTAAATAAGAAGAAAAATACCGTTATCACGGAGGTGAAGGACCGGTCGGGGCTGCGCCAGTGCCAGACTGAGGTGAAGGGCCGGTCGGGGTTCCACCAAGGCCAGACGGAGAAGCATCGGTTGATGCTTGTCGGGAAGCATTCTACACCAAAGATCATTTCCAATGTCTCGTTAGCATGATGCAACATAAATGTGAATACTAGTAACTAACGACCGTTCAAATCAAACTCACCGTGGTCGCCAGAGCAATCTGGGGCGTCGGCGGAGGGGTCTGACCGCTTTTCTCGCACATGCTCTACACATTTGGTTCTCACGAGTTAGTCATATTAGTTAGTAATGGAACAAACATGATGTGCATGATTTGGCTAATATGCAGGAGAAACGTACCACCAAGATGTCGTATAGGGCCCAGTTTTGAGCATCGTTCCGGTTCCTCTCCTCCTCCAACAGCCTGGCCGTCCTCTCCTCCAGCTCCCTCTCCCTCTCCTCCGCCTGCCTTCTTGCCGCCTCCAAAAGCGTCTGCGTGTTTGCTCTCTCTTTCTCAAGAGCAGCCTGCAACACACCACTCCTCGTTAGCATTGTAATCATCGACGGACGCACACACAATGTAATGGATAGGAAAGGTATCCGAGTCTGTATAACTAACCGCCATGGCGAGCTCCGATGGCCGTGCACGAGGCATTATCTCAGGATCAGAGCTACTCTGGCGCTTCTTGATCTGTGTGAGAGTCTTAGGACAACGTATCAGTCCATCACCAATGGCTATCGAGCCATGGGACCTCCCACCAACAGATATCATAACCAGCTCTGTATCAAAAGGATCCTGGCTCGGGTTAAAGTCCTCCCCTTTCCTTGCCTTCCCCTCGTCTCTGTACCTCACGAGCTTGTTGTGGGAGGAGATGTTGGTGAAGGTCTCTGGATGATCTAGGTCAGACTCCGAGAATGCCTTGGCCTTCTTGTACGGGGCACTATGGGCCATGCCATAGAGGTCGAACAGACTTGGCACGGGCTTCTTGTTGTGGTGCGACTGAGAGAGAGGAACAAAATATTAGTCAAGGGCTCAAGCTAGCATGAAGATTGAAATTGCTATGTAAATAAGGTCATTTTGGAGCTAAGTAAGGTTATTATGTCATTTTTGAGGAAAAAAAGCTAAGTTTAGGTCATTTTGGAGGTAACCAAGATTATTATGCCCATTTTGACCAAACTATGCTAATTATGTCATTATTGAGCTATCCAAGGTAGTTATGCCTTTTTTTAGCTAACTAAAGCATATTTAGGCATTTTATAGAGCTATCTTAGGTTATTATGTCATTTTAGAGCTAATTATGTCATAAATTAACAAGCTAAGATTATTTTACGTCATTATTGAGCTATCAAAGGTAGTTATGCAATTTTTTTAGCTAACTAAAGCATATTATGTCATTTTAGAGCTAATTATGTCATAAATGAACGAGCTAAACTAAGTTTAGGTCATTATTGAGCTATCCAAGGTAGTTATGCCATTTTTTAACTAAGTAAGCATTATTGAGCTATCCAAGGAAAAATGCTGTCATGTAGAATGAAATTGCATGAATCATGAAGCAAACCACATACCCAGTGACCCCCGTACTCAAACAGGTCGGAGCTCCCTTGATGGTGTGGCACACCAACCATTTGGGCACGCTTATCCTTGGCCCTTTGGTGTTCGACTAGCCATTTGGGAGAGCACCACTCATCCACCAACGCCTCCCAACAGTCCATCCTATCCGCACACCATCTCGGGGGCACCTAAGTTAGTCAAGAGAAATTTCAGCGCTACGCCTACGAATCAAATCAAGAGAACTAAGTTCAAGGCCTTAAGAATAGGTAATTACCAGCATGTACTTCTCCTTAGTCAGAAACTTGCCGCGACACTTCTTCTTCGCCCTCCTAATACCCTTCGAGGCGTAGTAGTCTCGAACGGCCTGCAGCCGAGCCTCGTGCCGTAAGTTCTTAAGTAGGCGCTTGCACTCGACTTCGACAACCGAAGCCGCAGCCTCCTGCTCTCCATCTGAAATCCTGTAGAAGGTCTGCAGTCAAACAAGACAACGCTGATTAGTAAAATCACTACGTACTGTTGATCTTTAATTCTGTAAAGGAGAAATTACCCAGAACCGACGGAACACATTGTCGGCCACCGTCTCGCACTCGACACCGGCGACCATCTCCCCCGGCGGGGCCGGGGCAGCCTCGTACAGCTCCCAGCTAAGTGCTAGCTGTGGAACCTGACCCTCACTGGGCAACGTGACCCACCCAGGGAAGTGCTGCCGGCAAAGCACACCAAGGACCTGGTTGGGCCTGCGGACACCACGGGGGTGTACCCAGCCCCTGCAGTATGTCAAGGCCAATGCATTAGATATTAATTTGAAGAAACATGAAGGCAAAAGGTTAAAAAAGAGTAAATTCACTTACTTCAACCCATTAGGCTGTATCAACCACCTCTGGTCGGGGGTCGTCAGCACGGGCGGGAGCTTTGTACCGCCACGCTGGTAGACCTTCTTGCCCTTGTCAACCATCTCGCCCTCGCTGTAGCTATCATCAGAGAAGGTGTCCTCGCTATCATCAGTAGGGCCACTAGCATCTGGAGTCTCGTGCGAAGAAGACTCCGGGACTGGAGTCTTCTGGGACGAAGACTCTGGGACCGGACTCACGTGGGGCGAAGGAGAGGCGCCCAGAGTCTGGTGGCGCGAAGGATCAGCGACCCCAGTCTGGTGGGGCGAAAGATCCACGACCCGAGTCTGGTGGCGCGAAGGAGAGGCGACCCCAGTCTGGTGGGGCGAAGGATCCGCGACCCGAGTCTGGTGGGCCGAAGAATCGACGACCGGAGGCTCATGGACCGGAGTCCGAGATGGGTCCACGTCAGACGGAGCGGTCCTGTGGTCGGGTGAATCAGCTAGGGGTGGCGGCGAGGAAGGCGTAGCAGCCTCCCTACCTCTCCCGCTGCCATGTCCACCTCTAGCAGCCTTCTTCGTCCTCCCCCGACCTCTGCCGGCCGAAGAAGAAGGGCCCGCCGGTGCTGACTGCATACTGTCTAGCAGCGCTCTCCGGAGGGGCTGGGCTGGAATAATGGAAGCACCCCTCCCAGGAGCGCTCGCACGAGGCTCGGAGCGCTCTGGACCCTTGCCCACCATCCTGTCAACACCTGCAATGACAAAAAGTAAACGACATTAGTATAACATAAAAAATTTGAATAACTGACATGAATACTATGTATATAATTTAAGAGTATCATCATCATGAACATAACAAAAAATTGAATACCTGACATTACTAATATTACTCTGAATCGTCTATATATGCTCCGGGATCATTAAATGCATCATCATCATCACTATCAGTGATGAGCTCATCATCATCATTAATAAATGCATCAACATGTGGAAGGCCTCCTTTACGTAATTGTTCAAGCATTGAAAGGTCATCTGCAGCAGTAACTTCTTCTTGTTCCGGCTCTTCTTGTTCCGGCTCAGGGGTGAAGTCGGATTCACTATCGCTGTCTACTTCAATGTTCAGGGGTACAGTTGAGCGGTTCTTGAAATGTTTTTTGGAAAGACGTGTTTCTTGGAAGAATTCTCCTTCGTCATATGTGTCTTGGTCATAATCCTCTTCATTGGGGGGAGGTGGTCTAACACGTGGCGGCACTTCATAAACGACATCCCAACCACTGAGATTTGAATCACTTTGACAGGCCCACGGTAGATACAAAACTTGGGTTGCCTGTTGAGCCGTAATATAGACATCGGGAACATCCAAATGGGTGCTTTGTTTGATTTCGACTAGCCCTATATGTTCATGAGTCCTTCTAGTATCCTTCGGCTGGAACCAATAACATCTGAAGACTACGATGTTTGGTGGGTTTTCACCATAGAATTGAAGTTCATAAATTGCTTCAACTCTTCCATAATACTCAATACCTCCTTCGCCGATAGCAGAGACACAACAATTTGTAGACTTTCGGTCGGCCATAGATAGCTCTTTGCCATAGGTACGAAAGCGATACCCGTTGATGTCGTATTTGTCAAATGAACGGACCTTATAGTCAAAACCATTAGCTACTTGTCTCAATTCGGCATCCATAATCTCTGAATTAGCCTACAAGTTTAATACGAAAGGATTGTTGCATTAGTCGCAAATTAGCCAAAGAAATGAAATGGTCTAATGGAAATTACCGTTTGTTTGAACCAAGAGATGAAACCGGGATAGGCGCCTCCTTGCTTTGCGAGAAGCTCATACTCTTCGATGGAATCCTTTTGTATCACTGCACCATACGAGAATATGGCGACGTATCGACTGCATCAAATATCCCGGAATAAGAGCAGTTCAAAGGAATTAGAAATTGCCAAACAATGTACGGAGATCTTACTCGATGTACGGCCGCACTTCTGTTAGGTTGTTGAAGAGATACAGCGAAATGGTCCGCCATTCTTCAACACCCAACGGTACTGGTTTCCAACCACTGGCTGGTGCGAGATCCCCTTTGAATAGGCTGAGGTTGGATTGACCCTTTTTAGGGTCGTCAGCATTGTACCGAGGCTTCGGATTATGCAAATGACGATTTTTGGCTTCGTAGTGTGCTGTCACGAAGTTTGCCGCCTCCTCAGTGATGAATGCCTTGGCCATCGATGCTTCAATTCTACGTTTGTTTTTACATTTTGCTCGAAGCGTCTTCTGCATTCTCTCAGTTGAGTAGCACCAACGATTTTGCACGGGCCCTCCCAATCTTGCCTCGGTCGGGAGATGCAAAATCAAGTGCTGCATTGGATTAAACATGCTCGGCGAAAAGATTTTCTCTAACTTGCAGATCAACTCCGGTGCCAACTGTTCCATTTCTTCGAGGAGGCCAGGCGATAGTTCTTTCGCACAAAGAACACGGAAGAAATAGCTCAGCTCTGCCAGTACTAGCCATTCATCCTCAGGGATGAAGCCACGCAACATCACCGGCATTATCCGCTCAATCCATATGTGCCAATCATGACTTTTTAGACCAAATATTTTCAATTTTTCAAGACTCGCTCCCCTCTTTAGATTTGCTGCATACCCATCAGGGAACATCAACTGCATTTTCACCCACAGAATAATTTCCCTCATAGCTGGCCTTCCAAGATTGAACCATGCCTTTGGGTAGCACATGGCCTTTGGGTATCTTAAGAGCACGGAGGATTTTGTCTGACTGGTACAGGTTTGTAGGTAGCACATGGCCTTTGGGTAGAAATCGTCTGAATACTGTCATCATCGCGTCGTAGCATTCTCTACCCAAGTTGAACTGAGCCTTCAAAGCCATGATTTGTGAGATGGCATCCAGCTGACAAAGCTCAGTGTGCTCGTGGAGAGGACGTTTTGAGGACTCCAACATTTCAGTGAAGGCCTTTGCAGATTCCTCCATCTCCTCGTCCGAGTCCCGAGCATCGTCAAAGTCTTGCACCATGTCTTCCATCCCGGTACCATGCTCGTCGGTGCGACAACGAACCACCTCAGGTCTGGCACGTTGGGCAGACTCACCATGAAATGTCCAGACCGTGTAACCAGGCGTAAAACCAAACTTCTGCAGGTGTTTACTCATTTCAAGCTCGTCCCTCTTATTAAAGTTGTCGCACCGGACACAGGGGCACCAGCTTAATCTCTGGCCATTAGCCAATGCGGCTCTAACAAACTCTTTGGTTTTTGTTAACCATTCACCGGTCCAAATTTTCTGACTAGTGTAACCGGTGTACATCCACGCACGATCACTCATATTGACTTCCTACTAGACAGACAATAAATATATACATCATTAAGCAAACCATATCCATTAGTTAATGGAGTTTGTCAGTTCTCTTACGTCCATGCAACCTACATGCTAATAGGTAAAGATAGGTCCTAATCCCACCCGAGTATGTGTAGATTGAGTTCGTTTTCCCATGCTCTGCTCCGGATCCGACGCAAAATTTCGGCAGCACCTCCCCGCTGTTCTCCTGATACACGTCTCGGCAATAAGCAGAGAGGATGTGTACCCAGAGAACAACAGGGAGGCACTGACGAAATTCTGCATCGGATCCGGAGTAGAGCATATAGGAAAACGAACCCAATCTACACATACTCGGGCTGTCCATGGATAACGTTGGACAATTCGAAAGAATCACGATTATAAATATGCAAATGCATGCATATTTATAGATGTAACCCTTTCGAACGGGAGACGCATAGTGGTTACGCATACTGATGACGGACACCTATAGCTAGCTAGTTTCATTGGCACGAAGACCGGAATAGAGCAAATGTAGGGGGGAGGAGGAGATGTCATTTGTGCTCACCAAGGAAAGCAGGGGCGGAGCTCGTCGAACGCACGGGGAGGTCGTCAAACACCACACCCTTGCAGCGACGAAACAACTGCACATTTTAAATCCACCTGATTAACACAAATATATATGATGTTTTGCATAACAAAATCGAAAAATATACGACCTAACTCATAATTCACAAATATATGACCCCGTCGGGGTCGGGGTCGGGGCAGGGTCGGGGTGTGGTGTCAGGGTGTAGGTGTCGATCGGGATGTCAGGATGTCGTATGTCGGGGTCGATCAGGGTGTCGGGGTCAGGGTCAGGGTGAAATTTCATGAGAGAAGACATAAACATCAAGTGAAACAATTAACATTGTACAAAGTTGAAAACTTGCTACTACGACGAGGTAAAGTTCCTTTGCGAAATCTATAGTCTTGAAAGCGATATATAATAGCATCATCATCAACCTTTGCAAATATTTCTCGCTCAGTAATTATTTGGTCAGTAGCAACAACGATAAGCAGTACTGCAGTAGCAAATACTAACATTATAGCAAGCAGATCAAAAAATGTTCAATCTACAAAATTTTAACAACAACAGCAAGGTAGTAGCAGTCAGTGTAGCACAATGCACATGCACATATTATCCTGTCTGTGAGTGAGTGAGTCTGTCCATTACCAATCCGGCTCTTCAGTGCGGCTGCGGCTGCGGCAGACGGCGTGGCGGACAGGCAGAGTCGCCGAGACCAGGGCAAGGGAGGCCGGAGCCCGGAGCAGAGCCGGCGTGCAGAGCAGTAGAGCCGCAGCCCGCAGAGGAGAGCCGGAGAGAGGGAGAGCGGCGGAGCGGGCGGCGTCAGTGGCGGAGGCGGCGAGCCGGCGAGCACCGGAGGGGCAGCGGCAGTGGAGGAGGGGAGGGGGCGCCGGTGGTGGGAGGGGAGGGGGCCACGTGGTGGAGGGGGAGGGGGCGGATGGAGGGAGGGAGGGAGGGGGCGGCGGTGGAGGAGGGATGCAATGATCTTGCTGGTTAGGGGAGGTTGTCGCGGCGGTGTTGATAGGGTGGCGCGGCCGGGGAGGAGGGGGCGGCGGCGGCCTGTGCGGGAGGGGGGGCGGCGGCGGCCTGCGCGGGAGGGGCGGCGGCGGCCTGTGCGGGAGGGGGGGCGGCGGCGGCGGCCTGCGCGGGAGGGGGCGGCGGCGGTGGCGGCCTGTGCGGGAGGGGCGGCGGCGGCGGCGGCGGCCTCGCGCGTGCGGAGCGGAGTGTGAGCGAAAAAAAATGAGGAGGCGCACGCGCGGGGGGCCAAATAAACCCCCGCATTGCCGTCTGTTTTTTTTTCTCTTTGCCGTCTGCTGGCGGACGGCAAATTCTTTGCCGTCTACCACAGACGGCAAAGATTCTTTGCCGTCCGCCAGCAGACGCAAAGAGGATGACCGTTAGACGGCCACCGCCGTGAAACTGTGGGCCCCTCTTACCTCTTTGCCGTCTGCTGGCAGACGGCAAAGAAGTGGCCCGTGTGACCTACCCAGTGCAGTACCCCCGTGGGGTCCACTTTGGACTTTGCCGTCTGCTGGCGGATGGCAAAGAACTCTTTGCCGTCTGCTGGCGGACGGCAAAGAGCTCGCAGATGGCAAAGACCCTGTTTGCCATCAGCTGGTTCTTTGCCGTCTGCTTTGAGAAGACAGACGGCAAAGAGCCTCTTTGCCATCAGCTGGCAGACGGCAAAGAGCTGGCAGATGGCAAAGACCCAGATTCCAGTAGTGAAGTATGTGACTTGTTTGTGGGACTATATGTTGTATGATGACTGTCCTAAAAGGTCCCTAGTCGAAAGGGCTGTGTGGACACGCAACCAACTAGATTAGCATATGACACGGTGGATGGCTTGGTCTCACTAGCCATGGGGCATTGTATGCTACCCGGATAATATGGACTCGGAAGGATCTGGTCAGATTCGACATAGTCAGATCCAAGTCGAGATAAGGTTTGAGTCGGACAGACCCAAATATGAGACGAAGTGATAAGTCATCTATGAGTCTCTAGTACAACATACATTCTATGTCCTAAGACCTGAGCTGGCGCATGTACTCGGGATGGTGACAGACCCACTTTGGGAAAAAAATGCTACTCCTTAACTGGATAGTTATAAAGGTAGGTTTCAGGCTTGTCCAGACCCATGCTGCGAGACATGGTCGACCAAGATGGGATTTGCCCCTCCGATCAGGAGAGATATACTCTGGGGCCCTCGTGTGATCCGATCAAGATAAGCATGGCCATGCTACAAGGATTATGAGATAATCCGGTTTGTGGTCGGCATCACTAGAATGAGAAAGAGGTCGGGCTAGCACAAAGATGACAGACTTGCCTTGACCCCGACAATATATATCGTGTGGCAAGGGGAATAGATGTGTGATGTACAGGTTCGCCTAACCAGCTACATTGTCTACTTGGTGGTCGGCACGCCTTGCTAGAGGCCGCTACCTACCGAGCAGGTCGGAGGTGATCTGACCTGCGACCAAGCTGACTTGAACATAAGGGGTCGCGCACTTAAGGGAGGAACCTACGAGGTTGGATCCAAGGACACTGATCAGGTGTGATCCGAGCTGGACTAGAATCATGAACGAGTAGACTTTGGGCTTTACGGTCCGTCCGAGGCCCAAGAGTTGAGCCCGTGACGGATGCCTATATATATAGTCGAGTTGCGGCGCACTCTTTCGGTGGATCGTTTCTGCGCCATCACTAGGGCTTTGCATGTGTTGCAACTAGCCACCTCCCCTCGCCGCCGACTGTGTGATCGGACCTAGTAGTCCGCCGCACGGCGTTCTTCCTGTACGCGCATATACCGTTAGAGGCGGTGCACTTGCACCACTCAGGAGAACCTGATCATGGGATCCTATCGACTATGTGGGAGATCGATGAGGAAAAGATGGACTCCGGAGACGCGCTGCCCCAACTCTTCTTTCGCTGCACGGCACTGCACGTCTAGTGGTAATGATTTGTGATCCACCTCCCTTCGAATGTTCCTGGATGTTCTGCAGGTAGGAAAGTTTTAATTTGTAGTCGACGCACCCTACCATAGAACCCAACAAGATGTGGCCCTCTAGGCTGCACGCGCGATGAACGATGAAGCGACAGGCCGCCCGATCGTCCGATGCACCAATCCCTGTCCAACTATTCATCTCGAGACGAGTCGAGGATCCGGAACAGTAGGGTCGGCCATTTTTCCCCTGGGTCTACATCTCCTTCGATGGCGACCGCCGAAGTCCATGCCAATTTTCTTTCAGTGTCGGTTCTTTTCCTGGCGATCGAGATGTCTATCAAGCTGTGCAAGTTTCACTAGGCTAAACGATGGAATCAATTAAGGAGATCGGGGGAGGTGAGAAGGTGGTCGGGCGGGCAAGAAGATAGATGAAGGAGGAGAGGGGGAGCCAAAGATTAATGGAGACGAAAGGGGTGTTGGTGAACCAGTAGAGAAGGTAGTGGGGGCCGGGAAGGACATGGGAAGTTGCAGTGGTGGGGGCCAGGCGAGGGAGGAAGATCATACATATTGTTATGATTGTGGTCCCGAGCTGAACCTTTAGGACTGCTTCAAGGGTTTAAATCTGGACGGAGAGGAAGAGGAGGATTTGGATCTCCCGGGGGAGGTGGAGGAACTGATTAAAGATGTGTAGTTGCTGGGGCTATTCCGGGTTCACACGATGAGGCCCTTTAGTCATGCTGCACTTCTTAATGCCATGAGGAATGCTTGGGCATCTAGTCAAGGTGTCACGTTTAACATCAAGGCGCCAAATCTGTTCTTGGTCTAGTGTCATTGCTTGGGCGATTGGAAAAAGTTGATGGATGGAGGTACTTGGCTGTTTGGAAGAGATCTAGTGGTATAGTGGAGTATGATGGATTCGCAAACATTGAGGACTATGCTCTAGATAAGATTCCATTTTGGGCAAGAATTAAGGGCCTACCTGATGGACTGACTAGAAAGAGAGAAATTGGCTGAGAAGGTAGCAAAGAAAGTTGGTGAGCCATTGACTACTGTGATAGTTAATGAAGGGAAAATTAATCCTTCATGTTCATTGAGAGCTAGGGTGTTTGTGGATGTCAATAAATCTTTGGTTAGGTTTGTTCCTATTACTTCGAAAGAGAGGATGAAGTACCTGGTTTTTTATGAGAAGCTTCCAGATTTCTGTTTCTTCTGTGGGTGTATGGGACACGTGGTAGAAGAATGTGGGGATGGAATCCATGTCTGAGCAATTGTGAATGGGGGGATTGTCTACTGTGGAATTTGGAGTCTAGTGGGAGTCGTCCAAGAGGAGGTAGGTGTCAAGGAGATGTGGGGGGAGGATAGGGTAGAGGTGATGTTGGTGGGAGAGGAAGAGAGAGAGTTTGGGGAGGTGGATGATGGGGAGATATGGGGTAGGTTTGGTAAAGCCGGGGGAATGGGGAGAGGAGCAGGAGTTGATGAAAATTTTGATGGCATGGACATGTCTCAGTACAATCAAGGGCAGGATTTGGGTAAGCTAAAAAAAGCCCTAAAGAGACTGATTTCAATGGATGGTTCTGTAATGTCCATGGCCAGTTGGCTCTTGTTCTTGTTGGCAAGGTCACGACCACCATTTTACTACTTGAGAATGAAGGGTGGGCAATGCACCGGGGGGTGCTGCACCATCTTCCTCGACCACACCGGGGAAGGCTCCTATTGTCAAGAAGAGATGACATGGTACTGGAGAGGAATCGGAAGACACATATATGATTAATGAGGCAGCCTCCTTCAAGGACTTTGTGCTGGAACTGCCATGGGATTGGCGACCCTGCGATGGTTAGAGAGCTCGGCAGTGTGCGTCGTCAGTGGTTTGCATTATGGAAAGACAACCATCAAAACAGAGGGTGAACGGCCTAAAAGCTATATTGGGTTTTGATGGAGGTTTTGCTGGTGCTAGTAGTTGAAGGAGTGGAGGTCTAGGTGTGTTCTGGTCGAATGGGGTGGACTTGCGAGTGAAGAATTTCTTGAAATACCATATTGACATAGTGGTGTCTGTCCCGAGGAAGGAGGACTAGAGGCTAACCTGCTTCTATGGGGAAGCTAACAGAAGTTTGAGGCAGCAGACATGGGATACAATGATATGGCCTAGAGGAGAATCCACCCACCCATGGCTTTGTATAGGGGACTTTAATGAGGTGCTCCAGAGGGAATAACAAATGGGACCTAATGAAAGAGATGTAGCACAGATGGTGGGCTTTAGGGAGGCGATGGATTTATGTGGACTGGATGATCTCAGGTATATTGGGGTTGATTGGACTTTTGAGAAAAGGGTCAGCGGAGGTGAATATTAACGTGTCTGGCTTGACAGGGCCCTTGCTGGAGCACACTTTATTCATTTGTGTCGCTCAGGCACTTGGTGGCTCCAAAGTCTGATCACAGTCTGGTAGTGTTGATGAATGAAGTTGAACCTGCTAACAGAGGAATTATTGTGGATAAGTCATCCAAATTTGAGGCAATAGGAGAGAGACATCAGAACTTCATACATATGGTCGAGTGGGTGTGGCAGGGTGGAGAAAATTGTGATTCAGTTATGTCCTTGAAGCAGAAGCTTAATTGGATGGCGAGTTTGTCTGGTCCATTTCTGAGAATAAATCACAGAGTAGCCCTAAGTCACACCAGCCCCAAGATCAACACACTGGTGAACTTCCTTGATATAGATATCCAGTACACATAATATTACATCAGGTTGAGTCCGAGAGCTCAACAAATAATTACAACCTTGTCAATGTACTACGGTGGTGGAATATGACAGTGGTGTGGTGGTACTCTCATACTGATACAATAAAATAGAGCCAAGCTTCAGTGTGAGGCTTGACAATTTATTTTGTGTAGTGGAAGCTCAGCGGATGGTACATGTGGTAGACTTCTATGTCACAGGTGGACTAACTGGGACTCCTCTAGGCGTCAGGCTCACTAGCACAATCCTCCTCCACAAGCTCGTCCTCCTCCAAGTCTGGCCAAGTAAATATCCAAGGACAAGCCAGTGAGTACGTTGGAATGTACTCGCAAACATAATGAACAAAAGATATAACGAATGCATATGCCCATGTTGGATCGTACTAAATGCTCATGCTAACTAAAATCTTAGACATGGCAAGACAATAACAGAATGATACGGAAGTAAATATAGCATGTCATCCATAATCAAACTTAATAAAAATAGAAGCTAATGAATGTCACGGGTAGTCTAGCCAGCCCAGGTGACATTCAGAAAATAAGAGAAATGCCAACCGGGTGTCTAAATGAGAGTCAGGCGAGACAGGACCGCCCAAAAACTCAAGCGACGCCAGGAGAGGCCTTGAAAAGAAATGCCAGTCGGGTGTCAAGTGACACCACGGTCGGTCTTGAAAAGAAATGCCAAACGGGTATCCACAAGAGAGTCGGGGGAGATAAGACCACCCGAGAACTCGAGAGATGCCTCGTAAGGGCTTGAAAAGAAATGCCAAACGGGTGTCTACAAGAGAGTCGGGCGAGACAGGACCGACCGAGAACTTGAGAGACGCCTCGTTATGGCTTGAAACCAAAACTGAATGCCCGGGGTAGTCTAGCCAGCCCCTGAGACACTCAGAACATAAAATAAGAGAAATGGGTTAGTCCACAATAATATTCATATCATTGATGATATTCATGATAATAATAATATCATTAGTGACAATAATCATCCTGCAAATAATCATGCTTGAATTTTTAGTTATTTCCTCCAAATACCGACACCGGGACTGACACTTGACCCACCCAGCCAACGTCCTTGACCGAGGACACGGCTATTCGAATAGGTATAACTCTGCAGAGGGTGTACTCTTTACCCACGTGTATGAGGTTTCTTTAGTATGTACCGTGGCACTGACTAACTCCCATTACGGTCTTTGGCTTGATAACACGCCTGACTAGCACACACCAGATTAACCGTCCGGATGATAGGAATCACCCAAAGCATCGTTCCTGAAAAACTCGAAGTCGGGGAGACAACAATCTCGAGTAGCATGGGATCACTATTCATACATGCGGGGGGACCCCCTCTCGGCTACAACCGAAAACACCCATGCCCCCTGACCCGATGACAGGATTTAGTCCATGGCCGTGGAAACCCTCATCGTGGCCCTCTGTGTGGTGTGTACCCGGACAGGGGTTAACAATTACTAAGCCGTACCTTCCTAAAGGAAGGACCCGTGGTAGCACGGTATATAGCTAGTTGTAACGGAACAAGACTCGATCTAGGTCGACTCAGGAGGTGTTACTTATTATCACCGGTATGCTCCACATATATCACGTGACACCACCGTGTCAAATATGGCCCGTGCCACCGGCACGTCTAAGGCAGGAGCACACTCCTGGATTCTCACAACTTATGCATGTCAAAACTTGAGTGGAATGCATGCAAGAGAAAATATACATGACCATGCTTGCATGCAATATTTCTACCCATATGGTGCGAACTCAACTGATGCAACCAAGTCATGCAATATGCAACACCATATCCAAAGTTCAACTATGCTTGCCTTGTCCAAAGTAGTCAGGAGAAAACCCCTCCAAATTTCCAGCAAAGTTTTCTTCTTCTTTTTCTGAAAAATTCAAATCAAACTTTCATCACAGTATAAAAACTTGTCTCAAAATATTTTTAAATAAATAATTAAAAAACTAGAGAGAAAAATAGGAATTTCAAAAAAAGAATCAACTCAAACGGAGTTGTGGTTTAAAAGTTATTAAACTTTCAAAACTAGGGGGTGTTCTGTAAAATTCTAGTCCCTGTGCGTTTAAAAAGAAAACGCTTTGGGACAGAGTATGCCTTCCAGTACAGAAAAGCGTAAAGCACCAAATTCGCTTTCGTTTTAAAAATAGAAAAAAGAGAGAACGCTGAAGGGCGGGGTCCACCCGTTACGTTCAAAATTTCATGCGCTCGCGCGCAGAACAGAAGGGGTGCGGCGATCATCGACGGCGATCGCCGGCGTTTCAGCGAGTGGCGGTGGTCGGAGCTTGATCAACGTGGACTACCGCGTCGGTGGGTGGTGGTGAAGGTAGCCAGAGAGCACCAGAGCACCGGGCAGGTCGACGGCGGCGGATGGCGTTTCGGGTGGTGGTGGATCTCGCCGTAGAGAGCTCCGGTGATGGAATTGAGATGCGGAATCAAAGATATGGTGGACCAGAGTTCGACTGACGAGGTTTCAGTGGTGATGGTGGCCTGACGGCGTCAAGCCGGTAGGGGACAGTGGCGGCGGGGCGGTGATCGGAGAGGAGGAAGACGACCTCTTCGAGGTCGGGGAAGTGGTGTGGGGGTCAATTGGGAAGGCATGGGGGTGAGGTGAGTGATCGCCGGGGCTCGGGGGTCCCATTTATAGGCTATTCGATGCGGTTCGGCGAGGTTCAGATTACGCCGGAGTAACGGTGGTCGGCGATGTAGGTTTAGGGTGGTGTCCGTGGTCGGTGGGTGTCAGTGAGAGTGGTGGAAGCTGCCCGAAGCGCCAGCTTGACAACCCCGAGCTCCACTGCCCGATCCCGAGGCCGAGCTCCATACGGCCATGGCGGCGGCGCGTGGCTTACTCCGACGACTGCCAGGAGGGTCCAGACGGCGTGGTCGGTGTAGTAAGCACGTGGAGAGGCGGGAAGGGGCGACACATGCAGAGAGAGGTAGGTTTGGGCGAGGCGGCGATTGAATGCTTGCTGGTGGCCGAGGCGGCTCTTTGATCCGCCGTGGATGAGCACGGTGGCCGCCACACCGGCCTGCCGACAGCTCACCGGCGAGGAAAGGCTGGGGAGTGGTCCAGGGAGTCGAGGCATTGATGAGCAACGACGGCGCCGTGCTGGAGAAGGAAGATGTGTAGGGTATCGCAGCAGAAAACGAAAATTTTCCGACCTACGCACCAGCCCAGGACCACTATGGAGACTGCATACAAGGTTTGATCATTTTCGTTACCGACTCGTAGCGCAGCGGAAGTAAAGTCGATGACGATCGGCGGTGCTGATCCCTGCAGCTAGGATTTACAACCTCCCAACCGCGAGGATGTATACCCTCGTCTTCCCTTCGGACAGCCCTCCGGGAGGCGGTCGAACAGTCCCCCGGACGATGTCGCGGACAGCCCTTCGGGAGGACCTTCGAAACTCGAACGGTCACTCGGACAGCCCTTCGGGAGGACTCACAGAACTCGGACCGTCACTTGGACAGCCCTTCGGGAGGCACTCTCGAACAGCCCCTCGGGCACTAAGATCGAAACTACGACCTCTCTACAGAGTTGCACACATACGGTGTCAGCTATCCGGCAGGGCTTCGCCGTCCAGAACTAGTTCCTGCCGGAACCCAGACAGCCTTTCGGCTCTACGAAACTCTTTTCCTGGGAGGGAGAGAGAAGCCAGATAACATCTTGGCATGTGTATGAGATCAAGGGATGAGCAAATGGCTGCCAAGATCACTCCTATATATAGGCAAGCCAAGGGGTAAAATTGTCACACAAAAACCCCAAAGTGCCCTTGGAATATCCCTTTCCAAAAGGGAATATGCCATATGGGAGTGCCATGTGGAGCACCATGGTGCTCCACCTCCTTGGCCGGCCACCCTTGGGGGGGGGACCCCCCCCATGAGGTGCCATGCCCTCCTTCCCCTTCTAGAAGGCCCTTTTGGAATTTCCAAAAAGGTGCTTTCCATAAAAATTCCCAAAAAGCACTTTCACTATTCATGACGACATTTTTCACCGTCCGTTCGAACTGAAAATATTTATGTGGGCTTAGAACAATTCCAGTACCAACTAAAATAATTTTCAACGCGTTCTGGAACAATTCCAGATTAGTGATTTTCATCTGCGAAAAGCATCTGAAGCGGTTCCGGCAGCTCCGAAACATTTCCGGTTTTTCTTCCAGAAAATTCCCAGAAGTTTCCAGAATGATTCTGGCACCCTCCAAGAATTATCAGGCATGTGCCGAAACCATTTTGACTTAATGGTATCCTCTGAAACAACTTTTCAGTTTCACCGGAACTCATCCGGTGACCTCTCTCTGCGGAACTTTTCCGCTGTCCGAAACTTTTCGGTGTCCGAAACTTTTTTGGTGATTTTCTCTCAGACTCCCTGTCTAGTATTCAGCAGATAGATGACCCTTAAGCGTGTGACCCTATAGGTTCGGTGAAGTATAGACATGACCTGGAACCCCTTCCGATCAATGATCAACATCGGAGCCGTGGACACCCATATTGACCCCTATACCCACACGAATGAATATTCGAGTGAACCTCCAGTTGGCGTGTGCTATTCCTGTTGCTTCGCGATATGTTACAAATACCCGAGGTGAGACATGTTGGCATTCCCGTGGATCAACAACTTGTCCACTATGCTAGTTACCTCGTTACCGGTATTGTTCTCTTTTCTCGTTACCGTGTTCCGGCATCCCCGTGATCAAATCACAAAGTGTCTGGCCAGACGATGATGGATACCGTAACACCGAGAGGGCCCAGAGATATCTCTCCATCGTCGGAGGAGCAAATCCCAATCTTGAGCTATCAAGTTACTTGACATACTTTCCCATGAACCCGTAAGCCGCCGTAATAGCCATCCAGTTACGGATGACGTTTAACAAACCCCAAAGTTCATGAATCAAGCATGAAGAAACTCGATACTCTCATGGTCTGAGGAATCATGCAAACATTAACCATCTCTGTGTTATTAACCATAAACTTGTGACGAATGTATCTCATAGCATAACATCAATTCGGGTCGATTCAACACAAATGTTCTGCTAACATTGTGCCCTCAAAGTTGCTGGCATAGACATGCCCATGATCAGGAAAACAGAACCATCATGCAACACTTGAGCTAGTCTTAGAGGCTAGACTAGGAATACATTTTACCGTTTATTATTCCACACATGCATATGAGTCTTCCTCTAAGCCTCGTTTTATTTGCAGACTCGAGAACCGTAGCAGTTATAGCATGGAACATAAACCTAATTATGAACACGGAGATAAATAATAACATTTATTATTGCCTCTAGGGCATATCTCCTACAGACTCCCACTTGCACTAGAGTTAATAATCTAGTTAATGCTAATGCACTTTACACCTGTGGCACACCGGTGTAAATATGCTTCGCTTGTGGTATAGCCTGATGTCCAACGAATCTGACGACTTCAGATCTGTGTGTATCTTTGCATATCCTCACGTTTTCACGCTTTCACAAAATTCGTATTTTGTGTGGACTTGGCTTGGTATGTATGCGAATCACAGGTCGAACCTGGATTCCTCAGACTGAGTTATGGAGCAACTACTTGCAGTAGTGTCCCATTGACAAAAGCCATCTTGGAACCATACTAAGTTCATGAATGAACTATATGATTCAACATCTTCTTTGTCGCTTTAAAAGCGGCAACATACTTCGCCCCTGTTATAGAATTCGCCACAGTAACTTGTTTGGAACAATTTCCAACTACCGTGCCACCATATTGTGTATTGCACAAAACCCTTACCTTAAATCAAAAATCGCTTGGAGCATGGATGAAGACTATATCGATGTAACCTTTTACAACGAACTCTTCATGATCTCTGCTTGCGAGAAAACATGTCATCAGTGCTACTATAGTACTCAATGACCCTTTTTCACTGTTGTCCCTTGATCAATACTTTTGATCACTTTGGTATCTATACTCGCAACAACTTTGGGAGTATTGGACATATCTGGTTGTTTTTACATACCATGGAATACATGATTAATCCAAACACAAGAGTGTGTGGAATCTCCATCATGTATTTTGCTCATCAGTGTTTTGGGACACCGAGTCTTGCAAAAACTCTTTCCATGTGACTTCGGCAAGAATCACTCCTTGACGTTTTTAATGCTAAAAGGTTTTAGCATCTTGTCAATATGTATCTTTGCTCAGCCCTATTAGGTAAATCTATCTCCATAGATCATCATGCCTAATATAAAGGCTATTTAGCACAAGCACTTCATTGAAAAACTATTTTTAAATGAAGTCCTAATTCGTGTCAAGAATATTAATTCCAATTAACAATGTGTCAAGCACACAAGGTTTTTAGAAATGTTATTATGTTCCCACTTACTTTCTTGAATCACAAGCATCTTCGTTACCCATTGATGAAGTCAAAACCCTTTTAACCATATCATCAAAACACGAAGATTCCAACTCCATTTTGCTCTCTTCTATCCATCGCTGGAACTCTGAAGTTTGCATACTTACTAGCATCCTTTGGACTGACAAAATACCTTGGATTGTATCACATGCAAGTCCTTGGTTTTATTTCCATCGGATGGAAATCCTTTCGTCATCCTTGTTTCATATCTCATGATTGAAATATGTATTAATTGCTAGTTCAACCCGAACCGACTTTAAGCATCGCTATGGTGAAGCAACCTCATCGTAGTCAACTCCTTGAACTTGTATATTGCAACAAGTCGAGCTTTATGGATAAAACATTTTTATTCGTATCAGTTATAGTTCCATAAATATTCGTCAGACTCTAAGTCTTCCGAAAGGTGTATCAAGGTTTTAATCTTGAATCACTTATATGGAAACTATCTCGGATTGTATTGGCATTTAGCCAATTCCGGAGTCAGGGCCCATCAACGCTTCCTTGTGTATCGTAGGTATACTGTTGTCTAACAACAATATCTCGTTTGCGCACCTGAGAGGTTTGCACGAGCCTTGCCTACGTGGTTCAGCTGCAAGTTCGACCGAAGTCCATACATTTTATTGTAGAGACTTCCGTATCAGTCGCAGTAGGAAACTCTGGAATTACTTCCAAGGTCTCTTTCGTTTGACCTGATGACGAAGATACTGTTTATCTTGTCGAGTTGCACTATTCTCCCACTCACCTTTTGAAAGAACCATTTTCTTCGAAAAGCATACCGTTCTTTGTGGCAAACCTATTTGCCTCGGTATAGTGAGGGAGGAATACCCAATTACTTGGGATAACCTACAAAGTAGCACTTGTCTGATTTGGAATAGGTTTGTAACCTTTTACACAAGCCCCATATTCCAAATGTTAAGAAAAGATATAACATGGTTGGGCGTACCATACCATGGCGTTATTTCAACAGACCTGATGGAGCTCTTTTCAGTGTAAAAGCCGCAGTCTCTAAAGCATCACTTTAAAAGGGATAATGGCAAATTTATTTATGTCATCTTTGATCTTACCATGTCATAAATGGTTCGATTACATCTTCACGGACTTTCCACTCATAGTGGTGTTCCGGGAGGTGTAAGTTATGAAACCCCTTTCACAACGCATCAGACATTCGCTAAACTTGTAACTCAAATATTTCTTTCTGCAATCGAATTGTAGAAACATAATTTTCTTGTTACAATAACTTCTACTTCATTTTGAAAACCTTTCAAATGATTTCAAAAGATCCAGACTTACGTCTCATCAAGTAAATATCCATATATCTACTTGAGTCATTTCTGAAGATAGATAAATCCACTACTTGCAACAACATTGATTGGACTACATACATCAAAATGTATGATCACCAATAAGTTCTTTGCTCGTTCCTTATGGCCTGTGAACGGTATTTCAGTCACTTCACTTTTCGGAGGAAAGTTGCAAGTGTCAGATGATTCAAAATCAAACGACTTCAAAATCCATCATAATGGAATTTTCCATGCGGGTTTCTCCAATGTGACCAAATGTAGCGCCACACTTGTGTGGTATTCTTTTAGTCTTGTGACATTTAGCGTCAGTGTTATGGATGTATCATATTACCATCAATATTCATAACATACGTCCCATCGAGGATGGAAGTATGGCCCTCATGTTATTCATAATACTAAACAACAATTGTTCTTCTATGAACAATTATTTTGCAACAAACATTGTGCAAAGGGCTAGAGTGTATGAAACTCTAAAATGAAAGTAAACCCAGAGGTAATGTATTATTATTAATATTCATAACATACATCTCATTCATAATGAAAGTATGGCCCTTATGTTATTCATAACATCGAACATCAAAAGTTCTCTTATGAACAACCTTCTTGCAAGATACCTTATGCAATGGGCTAGAGTTTGTGAAACTTTAAATGAATTATGAAAATGAATACAGACGGTAATACACCGATGGAAGGTATAGTAACATTTACTATGTTCCCTGTGTATACCTAAACCTCATTTCTGGCTAGTCTTTTAGGCCATAGTAGTTCTTACATCGAATTGCAACAGAATGCAATCGAGCGGGTATCTTTGTGATTGTCTCACAATACCCAAGAATTAGTGATTAACATGCTTTAACCATAATTCCCAAGAACTATATCTTTTACCAGCCTTCTATACATCAAAAACTTGTATGACATTCATACATGAGCTGGATATTCCAGTCTTCTTTCTTTTTGCCTTTATACTTCTAACAGTTTAACTTTCAATATTTCTCCTACTCTCAGAAGAAGCACTCAACTTAATAGTGGCGTTAGCCCTGGACTTCCTAGGTGTGTAAGTCACACTAACACCCTTCGGACACTTCCTTTCTCTTTAAGTTGTTGTTTTATTCACCTTTCATCATATGATAGGCGTTCTACTGGATCCCTCTCTTATCAGTCTAATGCATAGTAAACTCTTTTACTAATAGTTTGCAAACAAACATTGCTTTGGATATCTCATATCTTTTAGCCTTTGTCTGTCTCTGAAAATGATTTTCAGATTTCCATGAATATCACATAACTATCCAAACTTTCGAAGTTCGGGTCTCATGGAAGCAAATGTATTGCACTTGACTGAAACGGAATTCTAGCTTTTGGATCGAAGGACGAGAGTCACATGATCCATAGCATAAGCGAAAGAATACCGAAAGTATGCGATAGGACAAAGTCCTTCTCGTCACTCTTGAGGACAATCCTCACATTACGTTACCAACCGTAAAGTTTTAACCAGATATTTAATAGCTATTCAATTTAAACAGGGAAGGTGGAAATGCGAGCCATTTATTCTACAACTATTATGCAAACCACACTTAGACAGTGTTCATATTTAATTGCACTGAGAATTGAACAAGTTAATTCAACAGTGCTCTCCCACTCAAATCAATATCTCTCATAATTGATTGTGAGTGATTCAAGATCCGCATTTCAATTCAACGCCATTGACGGGTTCATCACTGATGACGTGAATTTCAATCGGTAGGCCAACTTGCCAATCACATCTCTATGTGACTCTTGTCCATCTTTCGATGCATGTGTTCCAAGCTCAGGACTGTCCTGCCTGAACGTCAAGACAACCAAGTGATCACGCAGTGAGGTCTGACCTTCACCCGCCTTACACCTCTCTAATCGTTCGTGCTCATGTGTACATGGCGCACCCCGAAAAGATACGTGTTGTAGACGGTGCTACACTTGGGAGAACACTAACTACTTGATATTTTGTGAGAGATCACCCTAATAAAAGCGACTACCGCGCAATCAAGAAGGGTGCATCATAAGGGATAAACATCTCAGGCAATTCATAATTAGCATGATATGGTATAGCCCTTTCTGACGGAGAAGTCTTGTATTTCTTCGTCTCCGGCATTCGCGTCGGTGTTCACCTTCACGAAGATTGCCACCACCTTGTCGATGCAGCAGATAATATTGCTATCTCTATAGCTAATAAAATAATGCATTACACAAGGTTGACACACAGGTCATTTAAAGTGCAATCATATGGCTCCAGCCATCATGCCGAATCATGACACGCAGGTCATGTTAATCAATTTACATCATATAGTCATCTCATACATAATCAAATTATTATGAGCACTGCTATACCACATCACATGCACATGCAAACCCTCCTACAAAACCAAGTTAGACGCCTCTAATTGGTTCATGCAAAAACTTGTTTTACGTGGCTTCTAAGGTTTCGAAACAAACCGAAGCTACCAACGTCCATCATCAAGTATGATAATCCAAGTCGCTAGATTAACTTTCCAGGGTGTATGAAAACCGAGATAATAAAATCTCGAGCCCCATACTAAACTTCGTCATACGCATGACCCCCGTGCAGATCATATCTGCATTGCCCTTTCGTTTGCGAAATTTCATCTTTCTTTTTAACTACGGTGGAATTCAATGAACTGTTAGCACTTCGTTGATCAATCAGGATCGCGGATTGCCAGAACCTTGAAACTCCACCATACTGTTATCAAGATCAGAAATATGCAAATTCCAGGGAAGCAACAAGAACATCAGGTAACAGATTTCATCTGCTACCCGCACAAATAATTTTCAGTAATAGAACTCATCTACTACCTAATTATATTGTGCAACACCCATACATCTCTATGTATTCTAGATCGCAACCTGCATCTACGCATAGCACGGCTCATGATGCCACTGTAGGGTAACGCAGCAGAAAATGAAAATTTTCCGACCTACGTACCAGCCCAGGACCACTATGGAGACTGCATACAAGGTTTGATCATTTTCGTTACCGACTCGTAGCGCAGCGGAAGTAAAGTCGATGACGATCGGCGGTGCTGATCCCCGCAGCTAGGATTTACAACCTCCCAACCGCGAGGATGTATACCCTCGTCTTCCCTTCGGACAGCCCTCCGGGAGGCGGTCGAACAGTCCCCCGGACGATGTCGCGGACAGCCCTTCGGGAGGACCTTCGAAACTCGAACGGTCACTCGGACAGCCCTTCGGGAGGACTCACAGAACTCGGACCGTCACTTGGACAGCCCTTCGGGAGGCACTCTCGAACAGCCCCTCGGGCACTAAGATCGAAACTACGACCTCTCTACAGAGTTGCACACATACGGTGTCAGCTATCCGGCAGGGCTTCGCCGTCCAGAACTAGTTCCTGCCGGAACCCAGACAGCCTTTCGGCTCTACGAAACTCTTTTCGTGGGAGGGAGAGAGAAGCCAGATAACATCTTGGCAGGTGTATGAGATCAATGGATGAGCAAATGGCTGCCAAGATCACTCCTATATATAGGCAAGCCAAGGGGTAAAATTGTCACACAAAAACCCCAAAGTGCCCTTGGAATATCCCTTTCCAAAAGGGAATATGCCATATGGGAGTGCCATGTGGAGCACCATGGTGCTCCACCTCCTTGGCCGGCCACCCTTGGGGGGGGGGACCCCCCCCATGAGGTGCCATGCCCTCCTTCCCCTTCTAGAAGGCCCTTTTAGAATTTCCAAAAAGGTGCTTTCCATAAAAATTCCCAAAAAGCACTTTCACTATTCATGACGACATTTTTCAGCGTCCGTTCGAACTGAAAATATTTATGTGGGCTTAGAACAATTCCAGTACCCACTAAAATAATTTTCAACGCGTTCTGGAACAATTCCAGATTAGTGATTTTCATCTGCGAAAAGCATCTGAAGCGGTTCCGGCAGCTCCGAAACATTTCCGGTTTTTCTTCCAGAAAATTCCCAGAAGTTTCCAGAATGATTCTGGCACCCTCCAAGAATTATCAGGCATGTGCCGAAACCATTTTGACTTAATGGTATCCTCTGAAACAACTTTTCAGTTTCACCGGAACTCATCCGGTGACCTCTCTCTGCGGAACTTTTCCGCTGTCCGAAACTTTTCGGTGTCCGAAACTTTTTCGGTGATTTTCTCTCAGACTCCCTGTCTAGTATTCAGCAGATAGATGACCCTTAAGCGTGTGACCCTATAGGTTCGGTGAAGTATAGACATGACCTGGAACCCCTTCCGATCAATGATCAACATCGGAGCCGTGGACACCCATATTGACCCCTATACCCACACGAATGAATATTCGATTGAACCTCCAGTTGCCGTGTGCTATTCCTGTTGCTTCGCGATATGTTACAAATACCCGAGGTGAGACATGTTGGCATTCCCGTGGATCAACAACTTGTCCACTATGCTAGTTACCTCGTTACCGGTATTGTTCTCTTTTCTCGTTACCGTGTTCCGGCATCCCCGTGATCAAATCACAAAGTGTCTGGCCAGACGATGATGGATACCGTAACACCGAGAGGGCCCAGAGATATCTCTCCATCGTCGGAGGAGCAAATCCCAATCTTGAGCTATCAAGTTACTTGACATACTTTCCCATGAACCCGTAAGCCGCCGTAATAGCCATCCAGTTACGGATGACGTTTAACAAACCCCAAAGTTCATGAATCAAGCATGAAGAAACTCGATACTCTCATGGTCTGAGGAATCATGCAAACATTAACCATCTCTGTGTTATTAACCATAAACTTGTGACGAATGTATCTCATAGCATAACATCAATTTGGGTCGATTCAACACAAATGTTCTTCTAACATTTGTGCCCTCAAAGTTGCTGGCATAGACATGCCTATGATTGGGAAAACATAATCATCATGCAACACTTGAGCTAGTCTTAGAGGCATGACTAGGAATACATTTTACCGTTTATTATTCCACACGTGCACATGGGTTTTCCCCAGAGCCTTTATGGATATACGGGCTCGGGAACCACAGCAGTTATAGCATGGAACATAAACCTAATTATGAACACGGAGATAAATAATAACATTTATTATTGCCTCTAGGGCATATCTCCTACAGACTCCCACTTGCACTAGAGTCAATAATCTAGTTAATGCTAATGCACTTTACACCTGTGGCACACCGGTGTAAATATGCTTCGCTTGTGGTATAGCCTGATGTCCAACGGATCTGACGACTTCAGCTCCGTGTGTATCTTTGCATATCCTCACATTTTCACGCTTTCACAAAATTCATATTTTGTGTGGACTTGGCTTTGTATGTATGTGAATCACAGGTCGAACCTGGATTCCTCAGACTGAGTTACGGAGCAACTACCTGCAGTAGTTGTAGGGTAACGCAGCAGAAAACAAAAATTTTCCGCCCTACGCACCAGCCCAGGACCACTATGGAGACTGCATACATGGTTTGATCATTTTCGTTACCGACTCGTAGCGCAGCGGAAGTAGAGTCGATGACGATCGGCGGTGCAGATCCCCGCAGCTAGGATTTACAACCTCCCAACCGCGAGGATGTATACCCTCGTCTTCCCTTCGGACAGCCCTCCGGGAGGCGGTCGAACAGTCCACCGGACGATGTCACGGACAGCCCTTCGGGAGGACCTTCGAAAACCGAACGGTCACTCGGACAGCCCTTCAGGAGGACTCACAGAACTCGGACCGTCACTTGGACAGCCCTTCGGGAGGCACTCTCGAACAGCCCCTCGGGCACTAAGATCGAAACTACGACCTCTCTACAGAGTTGCACACATACGGTGTCACCTATCCGGCAGGGCTTCGCCGTCCAGAACTAGTTCCTGCCGGAACCCAGACAGCCTTTCGGCTCTACGAAACTCTTTTCGTGGGAGGGAGAGAGAAGCCAGATAACATCTTGGCATGTGTATGAGAGCAAGGGATGGGGAGAATGGCAGCCCCTTCTCCTCCTTTTATAGGCCAAGGCAAGGGGTGGGGTGGGATGTTGAAATACCAAAATACCCAAGCTTCATGTCACACATGAAAGGGCATAATGGTAACACAAGGGGGGCACCAAGGGGACACCACCATGGCAGCCCTTGGGCCGGCCCACACCTTGTCTCCCCATGGGGGGGGCCCCCCCAACAAGCCACCAACATGTCTCCATGAAACATGCATGCTCCCTAGACAAAAAGCCACCAAACATGCAACCCCCGATTCGTGGGATCTTGTCCCCTCGCGCTGAGACAAGATGTTTTCCGCGAAAATTTTTCTGAAAAATTCCAGAAGGTCCCAGAACATTTCTGGCACCCTCTAAAATTATTCTGGGCATGATCCGAAACATTTTCGGTGCGGTGGTTTTCATCAGCGGAAAGCATTAACAGCGGTTACGGCAGTTTCGGAACATTTCCGGTTTTTCTCTCCGAAAATTCCCAGAAGTTCCCAGACCAATTCTGGCATCCTCTGAAAATTTCCAGGCAGTGCCGAAACCCATTTTGACCAAATAATATATTCCGAAACAACTTTTCGGTTTTACCGAAACTCTTTCGGTGTTCTCTCTCTCGGAACTCTTCCGTTGTCTCCGAAACATTTTCGGTGACTTTCTCTCAGACTCCCTGTCTAGCGTTCAACAGATAGATGACCCTTAAGCATGTGACCCTATAGGTTCGGTGAAGTATAGACATGACCAGAACACTTTCCGATCAATGATCAGCATCGGAGCCGTGGACACCCATATTGACCCCTATACCCACACGAATGAATATTCGAGTGAACCTCCAGTTGCCGTGTGCTATTCCTGTTGCTTCGCGATATGTTACAAATACCCGAGGTGAGACATGTTGGCATTCCCGTGGATCAACAACTTGTCCACTATGCTAGTTACCTCGTTACCGGTATTGTTCTCTTTTCTCGTTACCGTGTTCCGGCATCCCCGTGATCAAATCACAAAGTGTCTGGCCAGACGATGATGGATACCGTAACACCGAGAGGGCCCAGAGATATCTCTCCATCGTCGGAGGAGCAAATCCCAATCTTGAGCTATCAAGTTACTTGACATACTTTCCCATGAACCTGTAAGCCGCCGTAATAGCCATCCAGTTACGGATGACGTTTAACAAACCCCAAAGTTCATGAATCAAGCATGAAGAAACTCGATACTCTCATGGTCTGAGGAATCATGCAAACATTAACCATCTCTGTGTTATTAACCATAAACTTGTGACGAATGTATCTCATAGCATAACATCAATTCGGGTCGATTCAACACAAATGTTCTGCTAACATTGTGCCCTCAAAGTTGCTGGCATAGACATGCCCATGATCAGGAAAACAGAACCATCATGCAACACTTGAGCTAGTCTTAGAGGCTAGACTAGGAATACATTTTACCGTTTATTATTCCACACATGCATATGAGTCTTCCTCTGAGCCTCGTTTTATTTGCAGACTCGAGAACCATAGCAGTTATAGCATGGAACATAAACCTAATTATGAACACGGAGATAAATAATAACATTTATTATTGCCTCTAGGGCATATCTCCTACAAGATGAGGGGTGCACGGCACCGATCGCCACTGCTGACTGAACCCAAATTCAGTTAACTGTGTGCACACACACTGTTTGATGAAATGACAGAGGGTGCTAGGGATTTAAGGATTTTATGGGAATTTTTATGGTAAGGTGTTGATGCAAATGAGAGAGTCTGGCAAAGTTTCAGAATTTTTGGAGTAATTAAAATTGAGTTTATATCAGAGAGATAGTTTCTGGTCCAAATTTGGACTGAATAAATTTTGAAAAATTTGAATTGTGGAACCCAATGTTTTTGGTGAAATGGGTCGTGGGTACCTTCTAGTTGATAGGATAATTTTGGTGGAGGCATAAGAGTTGTAGAAAATGTAGTTCCTTTGTAACTCAAAGAAACCATGAATAATGTAAATTCCAACTTTGGAATTTATTTAAAATATGAAAAATATTATTGTGGGGTGGGAAGGAGTTGGTTGCTGCCCTAGAAGGTGTGATTGACTTGAGGGATAATTTAGAAGTGACATAAAAATTATTGGGTAGACTTTGGAAGTGTTAGAAAGAAAAGAAAAGGGCATCTCCTTGGGAGTTTCTAGTTAATCAAAAGCTTTTAAAAAGAATTTTTTTTTATCTACCAAAAATCGTTTTCCAAATATAACCATCAATCAAAATAGAACCTTTTAACAAAATTTTGAACCCAACTAAAATTTGAAAAGGTTTTCAAAACAGAAGAGGGAAAATAAGATAAAAATGGTTTTCAAGAATTTCATTTTAAAGGAAAGATTTTGAAAATCCAGGAAGATTGTTTTGGGGTGTTACAACACCTACCCCCTTAAGAAAAATCTCGTCCTCGAGATTTCAGCTGTCCCTCAAATCGGTACGGCTATTCAGTCCTCAGGTGAACCTCTCTTTCCCATGTTGCTTCTTCCTCGGTGTGATTACTCCATTGAACCTTGTAAAATTTTATCACGCTCTATCGGGTTCTCCGTTCAGACTCCTCCAAAATCTTAATAGTATGTTCCCTATATGTAAGATCTGCTTGGATATCTAGGTCTTGATGTTGGACTTGCTTTTCCGGATTACTGACACACCTCCTTAGCTGTGACATGTGAAACACATCATGAACATCTGATAATTCTGCCGGTAGCTCCAGTTGATTGGAAACCATGCCTCTCCTTGCAATGACTCTGAACGGTCGAATAAACCTCGATGCCAATTTTCCTTTGACTTTGAATCTCTGTAGCCCCCTTGTTGGAGATACTCTAAGATATACGAATTCGTTTGGTTCAAAACTAATCTGACGATGTTTCTGATCGTAGTAGCTCTTTTGATAGCTCTAAGCCGCTCTCAGTCTGTCCTGAATAAGCTTCACTTTTGTTTCTGCCTCTTAAAGAATTTCTCGGCCGAAAATTCGGCTATCTCCGGTTTCAGACCAATTGAGTGGGGTACGGCATCGTCGTCCGTACAGGGCTTCAAGGGGTGACATCTTCAGACTAGCTTGATAACTGTTGTTATATGAGAACTCCACATATGGTAAACTGTCTTCCCAGCTGAGTCCGTAAGTGCTCACACATGCTCTCAGCATGTCCTCCAATATTTGATTTACCCGCTCAGTTTGTCCTTCGGTCTGCGGGTGATATGCTGTGCTAAATATCAGCTGGGTTCCTAAAGCTTGCTGTCGGTGCTCCCAAAACCTAGAGACAAACTGGGTGCCTCTATCGGAGACTATGGTTTTGGGTACTCCATGTAAGCAAACAATCCGGGAGAGGTATAACCTGGCAAGCCTCTGTGTTGAGTAAGTGGTTTTTACTGGAATGAAATGTGCCACCTTGGTTAATAAGTCTGTTATAACCCAGATAGCATCATTTCCGTGTCGTGACCTTGGCAATCCGATGATAAAATCCATTCCTATTACATCCCATTTTCATTCAGGCACGCTGAGTGGCTGCAATAGTCCAGCTGGCCTCTGTTGTTCTGCTTTTACACGCTGACAAGAATCACAGCGTGCCACATATACGGCTATATCTCTCTTCATCTCGTGCCACAAATTTTTTTCTTGTAGATCCTTGTTCATCTTTGTTGCTCCTGGGTGGATGGAGTACGGAGTAGTGTGAGCCTCTGCAAAAATTTGTTGCTTTAATTCTTCCTTGTTGGGTACGCATAATCTCTTTCCGAACCATAAACTTCCGTGACTGTCTATGGTAAATTCGGGCGCCTTGCCCAAATTTAATTTCCTTTTAATCCCCTCCATGCTTGGGTGTCCTTTTTGGGCTTCTTTGACCTGATCATCTAATGTTGGTTTAATTTCCAGTTGAGTAACGATTCCTTCCGTGACGAGGAGCATGTTGAGTCTGGCAAATTCTTGGTTGAACTCATGCGGTGACAATTACACACTGCCATGGTCGGTGCATGCATTCCTGCTCAGAGCATCTGCTACAACATTTGCTTTACCAGGATGGTAATGAATTCCCACATCATGATCCTTAATCAATTCAAGCCAGCGACGTTGTCTCAAGTTTAATTTTGGGTGGGTGAAGATATACTTGAGACTTTTGTGATCCGTGTATATCTCACATCGATTACCCAGAAGGAAATGTCGCCATTCCTTGAGTGCATGTATTACTGCTGCTAGCTCCAAATCACGAGTAGGATAATTTTCTTCATGTCGTCGTAGCTGCCTTGAGGCATATGCTATGACTTTTCCTTCCTGCATTAACACACATCCAAGGCCTTTCCTGGATGTGTCACAATATATCTCAAAAATATTGTGCACATCGGGCACGACCAGAACAGGTGCCGTTGTTAACCTCTTTTTCAATTCTTGGAAACTTTTCTCACAGGCTTCGGTCCATTCAAATTTCTTATCTTTCTTGAGTAATTGGGTCATGGGTTTGGCTATGGTGGAGAATCCCTCGATAAATCTCCGGTAGTAGCCAGCCAGACCAAGAAAACTTCTGACCTCTGTCACATTTGTGGATTGCTTCCAGCCCAAGACATCTTTCACTTTGCTCGGGTCCACTGCTATTCCATCCTGTGTCAGTACGTGTCCCAGAAAACCAACTTCTATTAACAAAATTCACATTTACTGAATTTAGCATATAGTTGATTTTTCTGCAACTCTTCCAGAACTATCCGAAGATGCTGCTCATGTTCTTCTGGCGTCTTGGATTAAATGAGTATGTCATCCATAAATACAACCATGAACTTGTCCAAATATTTCATGAAGACCTTGTTCATGAGATGCACGAAATAATCAGGAGCGTTGGTTAAACCGAAGGGCATCACTATGAACTCATATAATCCATATCTGCTGGTAAAGGCAGTCTTGGGTATATCTGACGATAGGATTTTTAATTGATGGTAGCCTGACCTCAAATCTATTTTTGAGAAAACCTTGGATTCTGCTAGCTGTTCGAACAAGTCATTTATCTTGAGCAGTGGGTATTTATTTTTTATGGTGACCATGTTAAGTGCCCTGTAGTCAATACATAGCCTTAGGGTACCATCCCTTTTCTTAGCGAATAAAACTGGCCATCCCCATGGTGATGAGCTGGGTCGAACATAACCTTTTTCCATTAGTTCCTTAATCTGTTTCTTTAACTCAACCATTGTGTGCTTTGCTTTGATCCCGGGGACTGAATAACCATGGAATTTTTTAAAGGCGAAAAATAAAATTGATTCTCCGAAGCAAATCTTTTGGAAATGCATGAATGGGAAGCTCCAGAATCAAATAAGACTGTAGTATTAATTGAGTTGATAGGGAACGTACCAAACACAATATATTGTGCATTCTTTGCCTCCTACCTCTCCCTTCCTTTGGTTGTTATTGGGGTTGAATATGTTGCGTCATGGAGCTGTATTTGTACCGCGGCCATTGTTGTTGCGCTTGGAAGTTTTATTCCCCTGTTTTGGGCACTGCCTTGAGTAATGCCCCACTCCTCCGTAGGCATAACAGGTGATGCCAGGATGAAACGTCGTATCTTTTCCTCCTGTTGTTGAAGGCACTGCGGTTCTGTTGTGGTGCTATAACTGCTGGTCGGGGTAGCGGAGCTGCTGGTCGGGGTGTCATAGGCCTCTGAAATTCGTTCTGGGGCCTGTTGTTGCGAACCAGAGCTGATTGGTTCATATGGCGCTTGCGAATTTCGTTCATGTTGTGGTGCTCGTTCTCCAGTATAATTGCCTTGTCTACCAGTGTCTTGTAATCTGGAAAGGTGTGGACCACTAGTTGGCACTTCAGAGACGGAATAAGTCCATCAAGAAAATTTTCCATCTTTTTGCCTTCTGTCATGTATTCGTCATTGGCGTACCGGGACAGCTAAGTAAACTGGTCCAGGTACTGTGCCACTATGGTGCCTCGCTGCTTGAGATCCTCAAATTCCCTTTTCTTCAATTTCATAATACTGTTAGGAATATGTGCTCCCCAAAATTTTTCCTTGAACTGTTCCCACGTCATATCTACTCCATTGGGGTGCGTGTGACATAAATTCTCCCACCATGATGCTGCTGTTCCAGAAAAATAGTGCAGAGCGTATAGCACTTTTTCCTGGTCCGTACACTGAGCGATAACCAATTTCCTTTCAATATCAAGTAGCCAATCGTCTGCTTCCAACGGCTTGTTAGTGTGAGAAAAGAGCATTGGTTTTGTCTTCTGTAGTTCAGATAATTTGGATCCGTGTTGATGCTGTCCCTGGTGATTCCCCATATTGATTAAGTGTTGCATCATCTCTTGGTGCTATTCCTGGCTTTGCTCGTACAAACGGCATACTTGTGAGAATGCTAAGTCGTTACTCTGTTGACTTGTCTGTGCCTGAGTAAAATTATTTCCCATTTGTCCAAGGTTGTTCTCTGGCGGATTTGGCATGGAACGGGTCTAGGGGCGATGCATTTTCTTTCTGGGGGTATTTTTGTAACACCGATGAGAAAAGAAATAACAGAGGAAGAAATAAAATTTTAAGAGACTGAAAATAATTTCCCTCCCACAAAATTGTAAGTACAGAAAGGGGTAGCAGATTATATCACACATGCAACTTTAATTATACATGCTAGATTTTATTATACAAGCATGGTTTAATTATATAGGATGCTTGCAGAAACTGTATACTACACGACCACTTATTTAAACTAGCGTGCTACTCCGCCCCCTCAGCGTGCTGCGGTCTGAGTCTACTAGTCGCCATCTTACAAAAGAAGAAAAGAAACAGAAAATAAATAGTTTACAACTGTGCTCTCACAAAGGTCGTCTGTGGTGGCGATGCCTCGCCTGGCCTCACGGAGTGTCTGGAACATCAATGGCCCGGCCGAGGGCGAGTCCCATACGAGGTGCTGATGACTTGACCTCCTCCTCCTCCTCGGGAATAGTCTCCAGTCGGGCAGACATCGATGCCACGCCTGCTGGGGGTGGCACCGGGCTCGTCGGTGGTGGAGCTCTGACTGGAATGGGTGCAGCCAAGCAGCTAGCCTCATCTCCCGGGGGTGAGCGCTGAATCGCGGAACCGTGAGGATGATCATATAGTGGGGTAGGGATGCGAGGAGCGCGTGGCGAAGGGGAACGGTACTCACTCCTGCGAGGAACCCTCGCACGAGCTAAGTCCATCCGTGCAGCAAGATGGTCATCCACTAGAGAGGTGAAGACTAACTCCAGTGACATGATGTACTGGAAAAGGGGCTCGATTGCCTCGTCCCTTTCTCCCGCAGTGCAGGAGAAAGCATAGTGGCTGGTGTATGGAACATGGCATGGCAGGTAGTCATAGGGACGGGTCTGCATGACTGGCAGGATGTCTCTGTGACGAGCGATGGCCTCATGGGCAGCCATCTGAATAGCATGCCTCTCGGAGGGCATGACTCTCCCCATGAAGCGGTAGTTGCGGAACGACAAGGCATTTCTGTCTCGAATATATACCGAGGCATCGTACATAGTCAGGGTGTCCGTGATCCTGTCGGGGAAAATGGTGTAGTCCAGACAGCTTGGAGATCTCATCGCGTCTATTGCGATGACAGTGAGGAGATGGGAAAATCCCGCAGGCTCGTTGGCGGAAATGAGCGATGAACAGCCACCACCAGACATCTACAACAGTAGACAAAAATCCAAATAGTCATATCATACGCATATGATGGCCAAAAATTTGCTACAATGCATGAAATGCATGCTAAAAATGTTAGTACTGACTCGAGTGCTAGCGATCATGCCTAGGGCTTCCTACAGTCAGCCTGGCTATAGTACCAAGGTTTGTCGGGCCCATTTCTGAGAATAAATCACAGAGTAGCCCTAAGTCACACCAGCAACAAGATCAACACACCAGTGGATCTCCTTGATACAGATATTCAGTACACATAATATTACATCAGGTTGAGTCTGAGAGCTCAACAAATAATTACAACCTTGTCAATATACTACGGTAGTGGAATATGACAGTGGTTTGGTGGTACTCTCATACTGATACAATAAAATAGAGCCAAGCATCAGTGTGAGGCATGACTATTTTTTTTGTGTAGCAGAAGCTCAGCGGATGGTACATGTGGTAGACTTCTATGTCACAGGTGGACTGACAGGGACTCCACTAGGCGTCGGGCTTGCTAGCGCAATCCTCCTCCACAAGCTCGTCCTCCTCCAAGTCTGGCCAAGTAAATAGCCAAGGACAAGCCAGTGAGTACGTTGGAATGTACTCACAAACATAATGAACAAAAGATATAACGAATGCATATGCCCATGTTGGATCGTACTAAATGCTCATGCTGACTAAAATCTTAGACATGGCAAGACAATAACAGAATGATACGGAAGTAAATATAGCATGTCAGCCATAATCAAACTTAATAAAAATAGAAGCTAATGAATGTCACGGGTAGTCTAGCCAGCCCAGGTGACATTCAGAAAATAAGAGAAATGCCAACCGGGTGTCTAAATGACAGTCGGGCGAGGCAGGACCGCCCGAAAACTCAAGCGACGCCACAAGAGGTCTTGAAAAGAAATGCCAGTCGGGTGTCAAGTGGCACCACGGTCGGTCTTGAAAAGAAATGCCAAACGGGTATCCACAAGAGAGTCGGGCGAGACAGGACCACCCGAGAACTCGAGAGACGCCTCGTAAGGGCTTCAAAAGAAATGCCAAACGGGTGTCTACAAGAGAGTCGGGCGAGGCAGGACCGCCCGAGAACTCGAGTAACGCCTCATGATGGCTTGAAAATAAAACTGAATGCCCTGGGTAGTCTAGCCAGCCCCTGAGACACTCAGAAAATAAAATAAGAGAAACGGGTTAGTCTACAATAATATTCATATCATTGATGATATTCATGATAATACTATCATTAGTGACAATAATCATCCTGCAAATAATCATGCTTGAAGTTTTAGTTATTTCTCCAAAGACCGACACCGGGACCGACACTTGACCCACCCAGCTAACGTTTTGAACGAGGACACGGCTATTCGAATAGGTATAACTCTGTAGAGGGTGTACTCTTTACCCACGTGTATGAGGTTTCTTTAGTCAGTACCGTGACACTGACTAATTCCCATTACGGTCTTTGGGTTGAAAGCACGCCTGACCAGCACACACCAGATTAACCATCCAGATGCCAGGAATCACCCGAAGCATCGTTCCAGAAAAACTGTAAGTCGGGGAGACAATAATCTCGAGTAGCATGAGATCACTATTCATATGCACGGATTACAAGGGGGGACCCCCTCTTGGCTACAAACGGTAACACCCATGCCCCCTGACCCGATGACAGGATTTAGTCCATGGCCGTGGAAACCCTCATCGTGGCCCTCTGTGTGGTGTGTACCCGGACAGGGGTTAACAACTTACTAAGCCGTACCTTCCTGATGGAAGGACCCGTGGGAGCACGGTATATAGGTAGGTGTAACGGAACAAGACTCGATCTAGGTCGACTCAGGAAGTGTTACTTATTATGACCAATATGCTCGACATATATCACGTGACACCATCGTGTCAAATATGGTCCGTGCCACCGGCACGTCCAAGGCAGGAGCACACTCCTGGATTCTCACAACTTAAGCATGTCAAAACTTGAGTGGAATGCATGCAAGAGAAAATATACATGACCATGCTTGCATGCAATATTTCTACCCATATGGTGCGAACTCAACTGATGCAACCAAACTTACAGGCACCCGGGACTGATTTATGTGGATACTACGTTTGCGAGTTCATGCGCCACTCGACCTCTGAGCGGGGCTACTCTGACAAACAATTTGAAGTACGTAAACAATATTCACAATTTTATTTTATTACCATCAATTGTGTTGAGTTTCATTCATATATATGTATTGACCCCCTTCTTTAAATTAGGTCCGGGAGATGCGGGACGAACTCCTACCACATGATCGCATATGAGCAATTCAAGAGGAATTGGCGGGGTTCTTTCTTGACCACGTCATACATAAAGACGGAGAATACCATGTGAAAATTCAAGCTGATTTTCGGTAGATGATGTCAGGGATCGTAAGAGATGTTATATTGTATATATGTATTATCGCCGGATAGATATACGAAAACTTGTAGTTCGACCAAGCACAGAGAAAGAGAGGTCACTTCTCTCAGTATATGTTCATGATCATGATTTTGTGTAATTAATGGTTCCTTCATTTGCTTACTAGCTAGCGTCGAGTTCTCTCTGTATGTAGTAGCTACCGTAGACCAAGCACGGAGAAAGAGAGGTCACTTCTCTCTATATGTAGTAGCTATAGCTAACACAATATGAAACACCTAAATTAACCCTCCAAAACCCCTAAACCTCCCTTTAAAAAAACAAAAACCCCAGCGCCTGGGAGCTGCTGACGCGTGGCTGCCTTTTAGTCCCGGTCGGTGTTACCAACCGGGACTAAAGGTCCTCCTCCCTGAGCGCCCAACAACGGCCACGTGGAGCTCCTTTGGTCCCGGTTCGTAAGAAAACCGGGACTAAAGGTTTTGGGTATTAGTCCCGTCAGTTTTGTCCCGGTTCCAGAACGGGGACTAAAGGCCCTCTGGAACCGGGACTAGTACCCTGTGTTTCTACTAGTGAACTTATCTACCAGATTATCTTGAGCATTTTCCGCAGGAGCTACAATCTCTATCAAAAGAAAAATTACAAAAAAAAAAATCAAACTACTGAGCTTAATGCTTTGTATGCAGAGATGTCGATCACTCAGAAAGAGGAGAAATCACTAAGGGAGTACGATACTCCGTATATGGGCTCCAGATCTCCTGTAGTCTAACATATAAATTTTGCTACTGAGTATTCGGTTGATTGTGAACTAATCCATGAACTGACTAAACATGCTTTTACAGGAAATGAAGAAGAGAACCCTCAAATACATCTTATGTTCTTTGACGCTTTATGGGGGACTTTTAAAATTAAAGATGTGCCTAGAGAATTTATCTTTTTGAAACTCTCCAAATTCTCTCTGAAGGATAAGGCTAAAGAATGGTATAATAGATTGTCGTATTGCAGCATAACCAGCTGGAAGAGGTGTGCACATAAATTTATTGCTAAATTTTTCCCTTGCTCTAAGATAGCGAAACACTGAAAAGATCTTACTTCTTTTGCTCAGAAAATCAGAGAAAGTATACATGAAGCTTGGGGGAGATACTCTAAACTCTTGAATCTCTGTCCAAACCATGGTTTCGCTGAATATGTTATACTCCATTTGTTTTATCATGGAACAGACAATGAATCTGAATCTATCCTTGACTTATGTGCTGGTGGAAGCTTGATGTCTTTAACCTTGGAAGAAGAAAAAATTATGACTGCTAAAGAATAGTGGAATGTTGAGGAACCTGTTAAATTCACCGAGAAAATTTACCGTGTTGAAGACATGGAGGAATTCAGAAAGGTAACACATGAAAAAGGTAAACCTGTTGAACAAGTCATAAATGAAAAGGTAGATCTATTTAGTGTCTATCAACAGGAAGATGAGCTCAGGGTGGCGATGAATAAATTCGAACATCACCAAGAAGGTTTCAATTGAGACCTCCGATGAGGCATCCAGCAAAATGAAAAGGTTATATCTTACCTCTCCGAAGAACTTGATGGTTTAGGCCATGCCATGAAAATTTTAGATAAACATTCTCGCATGATAGAAGCACAGTTCTCGCAAATTTCTGAAACATGATCTTTAATTCTTGCGCAACTTGATCATGATAACCATGTTAATTTTAATGGAGTTGGTACTTGAAGTGGTAAAATGATGCAAGACCCGAAAGGACTTGACTAGTACGAAAAAGAACAAGAGTTGAGGAGGAGAGAAAGGGAACGTCAGACTCAAGAAGATGAAGACCTCCTCAACAATGACAAAGATTAAGAAGAACCAGCTCATCATGATGCATGAGGAAATGAAGAAGGAGAGAATAATAAAGAAGTTGATTCTGACGACGAGACCATCGATGGTTATAATAACGAAGAAGAAGCTGCCCGAGAACCTGATAGAGCTAAAGAAGTGGTTGTGGATAAGAAGAGCAAGCCTCCGTATCCAACAAGAACCAAAGATGGACAAGTGTCACAAAATAAAGGTCAGGGTAAGGAGAAAGAAAAATAGAAAGGTAAAACAAAGAAAACTCTCCCTTACCTGAAGGCACTAAGAGCACCTTCAAAAATTGATTTATACGCTTATTTCTTGAAAGCTATTAGGAAATTTTCAAGTTTTTTTTTACATGTTACTGATGTATTAAAAATTCCTACTTTTGCTAAATTTATGCGTGATATTATTAACAATAAGAGAAGCATGAATTTAGAAGAACATGTAGCAATGATAATAAAGTACCGTTTTGAAGATAAGATACCAACAAAGCTTGTAGATCCAGGTATACCGACAATATCTTGCTCTATAGGTAATATCGATATACATAATGCTCTTTGTGATATTGGAGCAGGGGTAAGCATTATGCCTTTGAAGGTTGAATTTAGGAGAATTTATCTCGACAGCAATATCTTTGCAAATGGCTGGCAAATCTACCAATAAGCCAATAGGAGTAGCTGAAGACGTGCTCTTGAGATTGGATGGACTCATAATTCCAACTTATTTTATTATACTTGACGTGCCCGAAGATGAAAAATTATCTCTTATCATCAGGAGACCATTTTTGAATACCACAAGTGCAGCACTAGATTGTGCTGAAGGGAAGGAGACTTTCAGAATATACGATGAAGAGATCGTGAGATACTTCCAAAAGAAACCCGGGCAGAAAAAATATATATACCACCTCCCAAAAAAATCTATACGACAAGCAAAAAGAAACACTCACCACCAGAGGTCTGTGGTTGAGATAAAGGTATGAGGTTGAGCTTTGCAACCTAAAAACAAGCACTAAATGGGAGGCAACCCATCGTCTCAATAAAATATGGAAGGTTTGATTTTAATAAAAGCTCTCTTTTTAAGTGTTGGACTAAATTACCCTCTTGCAAGTGTTGGTGAACTTTGTTTTGTAGAGAAAAGTACCAGAGAAGAAGGAAATCAGAGAAAGGAGAAAAAGAGAGAGTAACAGAAGTTGAGACGGCCAGGCGTATGAGCGCAGGGGTCGTACCGAAGGGCCGTACCCCAGATCATACCAAATCATCGTTGGGACTTACAGAAACCTCACCATCATGAGACGGCGTCTAGTATGAGCACGTGTGCTCATACCAGCACTCATACCCGGTGGTGACCTGAGGCCACAGAAACTTCAAAACAATGAGATGGCCTCCGGTACGAGCGCGAGCACTCGTACCGCTTCAGCTCCTCTCTTCATAGAAGGATCAGAGTGAAAGACGGCATGCGGTAAGAGCATGTGTGCTCGTACCATGTGGTCGTACCAGGTGAGAAAACCCTACATCGGCCGATTTGTACATGTGACGGTGTTTGGTACGAGAGTGTGCGCCCGTACGAGCGCTTGTACGATGGCAAATCTGATATAATGCGGCCCGCAGTGGAAGGGGAAGGTCTTCTTCTTCATCCTTGTGTCCCAAAAACATTTCTCTCTCTCAAACCCTAACAAAAATCATCCAAAACCTCCGATTATTTGTGGATTTCATTCGTTTGATCCGTTCATCTTCATCTTCGATATGTTTCTCCCCCGATCAATGATTCATTTTCATTTTTTCTCTGGTTAATTTGTTCTAGTTATTGTCCTAGATGATATGCAAATAAATTTGATTTTCCGTTCGATTTGAACATTCGGATTGAAAATAATTGGTTAGGTTCGATCCTAGGGAGTGGTTGAACTCGACCCCCATGTTAAACTTATAAATTTTTGATGTGTTTTTGTTGTAGGCCATGATGCGAGCAGTGATAACGGTGGGGAAGAACGTCGCGTCCGAGCATTTGAAACGCGCATCGGGCGATGCTGAAGGCCTCAAGGCTGCTATTGACAAGAGGTTCGACGTGCAGAACCGCGGGAAGGTGCAACCCACTAGGTGGAGGCGCAAAGTGTTCTTGCGTGAGCAAGGACTCTTCAACGACTTCGCCTGGTTGGCTACCAATGACAGCCCTGGGGTGTTCAGCATGTTCCACTATATGGTCTACAAGGACTGTAGGAGATATGCCCTAGAGGAAATAATAAATGTTATTATTTATCTCCATGTTCGTAATTATGTTTATATTCTGTGCTATAATTGGTATGGTTCTCGAGTCTGCAATAACCATGAGGCTCGGAGGAAAACTCATATGCACGTGTGGAATAATAAACGGCAAAATGTATTCCAAGTCAAGCCTCTAAGACTAGCTCAAGTGTTGCATGATGATTACGTTTTCCTAATCATGGGCATGTCTATGCCGGCAACTTTGAGGACACAATATTAGAAGAACACTTGTGTTGAATCGACCCAATTTGATGTTATGCTATGAGATACATTCGTCACAAGTTAATGGTCAATAACACAGAGACAGTTAACATTTGCATAATTCCTTAGACAATGAGAGTATCGAGTTTCTTCATGCTTGCTTCATGAACTTTGGGGTTTGTTAAACGTCATCCGTAAAAGGGTGGCTATTACGGCGGCTTACAGGTTCATGGAAAAGTAAGACAAGGGACTTGATAGCTCAATATTGGGATTTGCTACTTCGACGATGGAGAGATATTCTTTGGGCCCTCTCGGTGTTACGGTGTCCATCATCATTTGGCCAGACACAATGTCATTTGATCACAGGGATGCCGTAACACAGAAACGAGAAAAGAGAACAAAACCGGTAACGAGGTAACTGGCATAGTGGACAAAGTTGTTAATCCACATGGATGCCGATAAGTCTCACCTCGGGTGTTTGTAGCATATCGCGAAGCAACAGGACTAGCACACGCCAACTAACAGGTTCACTCGAATATTCATTCGTGTGGGTATAGGGATCAATATGGATGTCCACGGTTCTGCTATTGATCATTGATAGAAAAGTGTTCCGGTCATATCTGTACTTAACTGAAACTACAGGGTCACACGCTTAAGGGTCATCTATCTGCTGAACACTAGACTGGGAGTCTGAGAGAAAGTCACCGGAAAAGTTTCGGAGACAACGGAAAAGTTCTGGAGAGAACACCGGAAAAGTTTCGGTAAAACCAAAAAGTAGTTTTGGAGTAAACCATTAAGCCAAAAAGGTTTCGGCACGCGCCTAGAACTTTTTGGAGGTGCCGAAATTGTTCTAGGTACTTTTGGAATTTTTCCGAAGAGAAAAACCTAAAATATTTCAGAACAGCCGGAAATGCTTTGGTTACTTTTCGCTGAAGAAAATCATTGATCCGGAAATTTTTCGGAACGTGTCCAGAATTATTTTAGGGGGTACTAGAAATTTTCTGGACCTACAGAAATATTTTTGGATTTAACGATCGCGGAAAAATATTTTCAAGAATAGTGAAAATGCCTTTTTGGTTGCTTTTTGGAAAGCCACCTTTTTGGGCTTTTCCCGAAAGATCTTGAGGGAATTTTGGTATTTCTAAGTGTCCTCTATCCTTTGGGCTTAGCCTGTAAATAGGGGTGGTCAGGGCTATCCAAACTCACTCAAATCTCTAATACAAATGCCATGCATGATCTGGCTTTCTCTCTCCCTCCCATGAAATAGTTTCGTAGAGCCGAAAGGTTGTTTGGGTTCCGGTGGGAACTAGTTCTGCACGACAAAGCCCTTTCAGATAGCTGACACCGTATGTGTGCAACCCCATAGGGAGGTCTTCGGTTCAATCTTTCGCCCGAGGGGCTGTTCGAGGGTCCTCCCAAAGGGCCGTCCGAGGATCCGTCCGATGGGACTATCCGAGGGACTGTCCAGAGGCCTCCCGTAGGGCTGTCCGAGGATCCATCCGGTGGGAGTACACGAGGGACTGTCCAGAGGCCTCTCGAAGGGCTGTCCGAGGATCCGGCCGGTGGGACTATCCGAGGGACTGTCTAGAGGCCTATCGAAGGGCTATCTGAGGATCCGTCCGGTAAGGTGACAAGGGAGAACATCCTCGCGGTTGGGAGGTTGTAAATCCTAGCTGCGGGGATCTGCAACGACGATATTCATCGACTCTACTTCCGCTGCGCTACGAGTCGGCATGATGGCTGGAGCCATATGATTGTCACTTCAAATGACCTACGTGTCAACCTTGTTGTAATGCATTATTTTATTAGATATAGAGATAGCAATATTATCTGGTGCATGGACAAGGTGGTGGCAATCTTCGCGAAGGTGAACACCGACGCAAATGCCGAAGATGAAGAAATTAAAGACTTCTCTGTCAGAAATGCTATACCATATCATGCTATTATGAATTGCCTGAGATGTCTATCCCTCTTGATGCACCCTTTTGATTGCGCGGTAGTCGCTTTTTATTATGGTGACCTCTCACTTAAAAATATCAAATAGTTAGTGTTCTCCCAAGTGTAGCACTGTCACGGCACCTATCTCTTCGGGGTATCACATGATCTCCATGGGTACGAACGATTAGAGAAGTGTGAGGCGGGTGAGTTGAGACCTCGCAGTGAGATCACTTGGTTGTCTTGATGTTCCGGAGGATCATCCTGAGCTCAGAACACGCCCATCGAAAGTTGAACAAGAGTCACATAAAGATGTGATCGGCAAGTTTGCCTACCGATTGAGGTTCACGCCTTCAGTGTTCATCTCATTGATTGGCGTTGAATGGAAATGTGGGTCTTGCACCACTCACAATCAATTATGAGAGATATTGATTTGAGTGGGAGCGCATTGTAGAATTAACTTGTTTAATTCTCAGTGCAAGTAATTATGAACATAGTCTAAGTGTAATTTGCACAATAGTTATAGAATATTGGCTCGCGTTTCCACCTTCCCTATTAAAATTGAATAAGCTGTTATTTATCTGGTTAAAACTTTACGGTTGGTAACGTAATGTGAGGATTGTTCTCAAGAGTGCCGAGAAGGACTTTGTCCTATCGTATGCTTTCAGTATTCTCCCGCTAATGCTATGGATCATGTGACTCTCATCCATCGATCCAAAAGCTAGAATTCTGTTATGGTCAAGTGAAATATGTTTGCTTGCATGAGACCCGAACTTCGAAAGTTTGGATAGTTATGTGATATTCATGGAATCTGAAAATCATTTTCAGAGACAGACAAAGGCTAAAAGATATGAGATATCCAAAGCAATGTTTGTTTGCAAAATATTTGCAAAAGTGTTTACTGGGCATTTGACTGATAAGAGAGGGATCCAGAAGAACGCTGTCATATGATGATGGTGAATAAAACAACAACTTAAAGAGAAAGGAAATGTGCAAAGGGTGTTAGTGTGACCTACACACCTAGGAAGTCCGGGGCTGACGCCACACTTATGTTTGGTGCTTCTTCTGAGAGTAGGAGAAATACTAAAAGTAAAATTGTTAGAAGTATAAGGACAAAAAGAGAGAAGACTGGAATATCCAGCTCATGTATGAATGCCATACAAGTTATTTATGTATAAAAGGTTGGGTCGTGGTGGGCGCACGACTGATGCCAAAGGATGGCTTAAGAGAGGGACAGGCTCGAGGGCACCGGTGGGCTCCAAAGGCGAGGTCGGTATGAGCGAGCGAGGGACGCAAGACATACCCATGTTCAGGGCTCTCCGGAGAGATAACACCCCTAGTCCTGCCGAGCGTGGTTTATATGTGGATGTTACAAGCTTGCTCCTAGAGCTGTTTGGAGGGGGAAGGAAAGCTGGCCAGGGCTCAGGCTACTCCTTCTCCTTACGAATGTGTGCATTCTACTGATGGTCGACCGTTCGTGAACCCCCCCTGCATGGAGGCCTCCTGGGGGGTTTTATAGGTCAACCCCCCAGGGTTACAATGGTAAAGTTACATGGGCGTGGGGCCAGGATGTTAGCGTCTGGGAAGCCGGTGCTGGGGCCCGCCGGGTACCAGGATACACCGGGTTCTCCGGGCGCTGGCCCCATGTGCCAGGGGGCACTGTTCTCCGTCTTCTCGTGCGTCACGGAGTGGTTGATCCGGCTCCGCTACAGTGACGCATCGCCTCGTCGCCATCGGCTTGCATCAGCGAGACGAGGGATGCACTGTAGCCATGCCGGCCCTGGTCAGTGGAGTAGGTGGGCCACTATTGCCACGCTCCTGCCGGTCAGCGGGATTGGTGGCCCACTATAGCCATGCTCGTCTCCTTACGGGGACTTGATCTGTCGTACGCCCCGGATGGGACGGGAGCTGACCCGTGGTCGGGTTGAGGTTTGCGCCGCGATGGCACTTGCTTGTTGGAGAAGTCTTGGCTTTGGCGGTGTCGGCCGGTATCCGCCAGTAGGCCTGGCTGGGTTGCGGGGCTTGGCCGGGTTGCGGGACCTGCCCGGGTTGAGGGACCCGGCCAGGGGCAAGCCGGATTGAGGGGTGGAGCTGGCCCCGATGTTTTTGAAAAGGATCTGGGTTCCATTGCCTGCCCGGGGTTCATCCCCCCGACAGTAGTCCCCGAAGCTGTGAAGGCTCGCCGGCTTTGAGCAGGGGGGCCTTCGCAGTTTCTCCCCCTGAGCAGGCGGCAGATGTTGATGAAGCTTGTGACCGTCGGGTCCGGCAACACCCACTGTGTGCCGGCTTCCGGAAGCCGGATCGCGGCATCCCGGCATGGGCGGGAAACCGAAAAGTTCGTTGAGTCATGAAGGGGAAGGGACGCGACCCCTTGGTGTCGGCGCGGGCGCCACATGGCGAATGGCAGCTGAAGAGGCCCTGACAGGCCACGCGCATGACGGAACGCAACAGCAGGCTGGGGCCCACCACCTTGGGCCCTCGGCCCCCGCGCGGGGATTTAATGTGGCGGCCACGGACGGTTGCCCTTCTTGATGTAGTTAATTAGCGCGCAGATCGTGCCCACTCAATGCGGGGAAGTGGGAGGGGTGAGCGCAACCGATCCCGCTTCCCCATGTTCTTGCCGTGGCTATAAATTGGGGGCAGGGGGCGGCGGAAAGCATTTATGCACGCGCCCCCTGCCTCCTTCTCCTTCTCTCGCCCTTGCTCCTAAGCTCGTCGCCCACCGAAATGCCGAGCACCGCCCGAACTGCCCTCTGTCCGCGCTAGCCTTCTTCTACAGCCGCGCCACGCGCCCTAGCCACGCTTCAAGGATGGCACCGCAGAAGGGCACGTGGGAGAGGCCGATCCTCCGGGTAACTTGGAAAAGTTGGGCGGAGGGTTTTGGCAGCGTTGATGAAGCGGAAGATGTCAATGACAGCCGACTAGGGACCGCAGTCGGCGCGGCTTGCTTCAAGTGGGGGCGCGCAAGCGCACCCACTGGGTGTAGCCACCGACCCTCCGGGCAGCTTGGAAAAGTTGGGCGGAGGGTTTAAGTTGATGTGGATGTAGACGATGGCGGCGAGGATGCCGGTTGCAGCCGGCGGCGGGTGCGCAACAGGCATGGCGTGTTCCAAGTGGGGGCGCGCAAGCGCACCCACAGGGTGTAGCCTCCGAGCCTCCGGGCAACATGGAAAAGTTGGGCGGAGGGTCTTCATGGTTGTCGATGAAGCCGACGGTGACGTCGAGGGTGCCGGGTGCGGACACGGAGTCCGCCGACTGGTGGGCATGGGGCCCTGCCAAGAGCGGAAGCAGAGTCCACCGGCTGATGGGCGCGGGGCCCTGGCGGGCGCGAACGTGGAGTCCGCTGGCTGATGGGCGCGGGGCCCTGCCGGGCGCGGACGCGGAGTCCGCCGGCTGAGTGGGGGCGCGCGAGCGCACACACTGGGTGTAGCCTCCGAGCCTCCGGGCAACTTGGGAAAGTTGGGCAGAGGGTCTTGTTGTTGATGATGAAGCCGACGGCGACGTCGAGGGTGCCGGGCGCTGACACGGAGTCCGCCGGCTGGTGGGCGCGGGGCCCTGCCGGGCGCGGACGCGGAGTCCGCCGGCTGATGGGCGCGGGGCCCTGCCGGGCGCGGGTGCGGAGTCCGCCGGCTGATGGGCGCGGGGCCCTGCCGGGCGCAGACGCGGAGTCCGCCGGCTGAGTGGGGGCGCACGAGCGCACCCACTGGGTGTAGCCTCCGAGCCTCCGGGTAACTCGGGAAAGTTGGGCGGAGGGTCTTGCTGTTGATGATGAAGCCGACGGAGAGTTTGAGGCAAGGCTGTGGACGGAGAGTTTGAGGCAAGGCTGCAAGAGGATCCTCTCCCTATACTGCGTGGTCAGGGAGTTGAACCGTAGGGGGTCTTCAAGGGGCGCGCGAGCAGGGGGCCGTTGCTGGTTGGAATCTGCGCCGGGGGGGGGGGCAGCCAGAGCAGGCCTTCTTTTGTCGTCGTCATTGCACGAGAAGGGCCTGAATCCGACAGGAATCAAAGGTCGCAGCTGCGGGATCCATCGACCCGGCGTGGGATCGACGTGACGGGGCGCAGGACGACGTCGGGATGGAGAAGCAGGGCGCAGGGCCGCGTCGCCGCCAGTCAGGGGGTAGGGGAGCGCGTGCGCTCGCGCGGGATGCTTCACTGCCAGTCGGGGTGTGGGATTCATCGGCGGAGAAGAAGGCTGGGGAAGGAGAAGCTCCGGCGCAGAATTTGGCTCTGTGGAAGCGGGCCAGTGCGAGGGCCAGGTCGATAGAGGCGGTGTGCAATGCATCTCGCTGGGGCGCGGAGGAAGGTGTGCACCGGGGGAGGGAGAAGGTGAGTTCGTGAGGGGTGAGAGAGAGGAGTGGGTCGTGGGGCATGGCTGCACAGGGCAGGGAAACAAGGTGGGCGGATTCGTTTGTTTCGGCCCGACCGCCCAACACCTGGAGACCGGGATTTCTATCGGACGGCGTGGATGGGTGTGTGATCGGGAGCCCTAAAAAGTGCAGCTGCACTGCACTTTTTAGAATTTAGGTTCATTTATTTATTATTGTAGATAGATGTTGATATATTTTGCTATAAATTTGATTAAACATTGAAACGTTTGACTTTTGGAAAAAACTAATACACCTTATCTTTACCTAATAATAAAGGGGCTATTGCTTCTTACCACCGTAATTTCGTCCGTTTTTCGTCCGTCCGTCGTTCGTCCGCTTCACCTATATTATTTTCTATAGCCGAGATGGTACTATTCATGTGATCATGTGGCCCGCCACAGACGACTATTCCGTCCGGAGCGATGCGACTCGAACGAAGCCTGCCTGAGGGAAAGGCGCATACAGCTTGGGCTGTGGCGAGGGATCGGACGGCGACGGGGCGCAGGACGACGTCGGGAGGGAGAAGCAGGGCGCAGGGCCGCGTCGCCGCCAGTCAGGGGTAGGGGAGCGCGTGCACTCGCGCGGGATGCTTCACTGCCAGTCGGGGTGTGGGGTTCGTCGGCGGAGAAGAAGGCTAGGGATGGAGGAGTTCCGGCGCAGAATTTGGCTCGGTGGAAGCGGGCCAGTGCGAGGGCCAGGTCGATAGAGGCGGGGTGCAACGGATCTCGCCGGGGCGCGGAGGAAGGTGTGCACCGGGGGAGGGAGAAGGTGAGTTCGTGAGGGGTGAGAGAGAGGAGTGGGTCGTGGGTAATGGCTGCACGGGGCAGGGAAACAAGGTGGGCGGATTCGTTTGTTTCGGCCCGACCACCCAACACCTGAAGACCGCGATTTCTATCGGACGGCGTGGAAGGGTGTGTGATCGGGAGCTCTAAAAAGTGCAGCTGCACTGCACTTTTTAGAATTTAGGTTCATTTATTTATTATTGTAGACAGATGTTGATATATTTTGCTATAAATTTGATTAAACATTGAAACGTTTGACTTTTGGAAAAAACTAATACACCTTATCTTTACCTAAAAATAAAGGGGCTATTACTTCTTACCACCGTAATTTCGTTCGTTTTTCGTTCGTCCCGTACGGAGCGATGCGACTCGAACGAAGCCTGCCTGCGGGCAAGGCGCATGCAGCTTGGGCTGTAGCCCAACTAAGCTAGCCAACACAAAGGGCCTGGAAAAAATATTAGATGTTACTTGGAATTGAACTAACGACCTCACCTTGGCCTATCTATTGTCGTCACCAACTGAGCTGGCTCGATGCTTTGCTAAGAAGAAAAGTTTGTTTCACGTATTATTAGTCCCACCTCGCGTCCTTAAATTCAATCCAACTAATTTATATAGGCCTTTCAATGTCCTGGTTATCAAGGAGATGTCTTGGAATCAATAAGCAAAGGCTGAGAAAAGGAAGGAAAGTCATACATGCATGTTGGGCCTTGAGGGAGATTAATGGGGGGACATGAAAGGAGCGAAGGAAAGGGAACGGAACGAGCGAAGAAAGGCTGGGCTGGGTCTAGTTTAGATGGAGTCCGAGTCGCTAGCTACAAAAGGGCAATGGGGCGTTCGTCGCCCGAAACCAATGTTATCTTCTTCTTCTTCTTCCACCTCCGTCCAGCTGAGAGAGCTAGTCTAGGGCTGCGCCAACATTTGGTATACAGAGCTTCGGTGCGATCCTGCCGGCGGCCATGGCGCTCGTTCCACACGCCGGCGGTGCGGGCGCGATGTCGTTGCAGCTGCCGCCATTGACGACGACGAACTACACCGCTTGGGCGATCAAGTCGGAGGCTATCCTTGACGCCCAGGGGCTGAGGAGTGCGGTGGCTCCGGCGGAGGGCGCGGCGGTTGACGCCGGTAAGAGCAAGACGGCGAGGGCGGCGATGCTGGGGGCGCTGCCAGAGGACTTGCTGATGCAGGCTGCAACGTGGAGGAGATGGCGTTCGAGGAGGCGCTCGGACGGCCCAAGGCGTTCGAAGAAAGGACGCGGCGGCGCATGCAGGCTGGCGGCGAGCGCGCGGACGGGCAGCTGATGATGACGGCGGCACAGTGGGCGGCTCGGGAGCGACGGAAAGGCGGACGCGGCTTCGGCGACCACGACGACGACGGCGCGGCGAGCACAGCATCGGGCAACGAAGGGAAGCACCGTGGACGCTGCTACAAATGCGGGGAGCACGTGCACTTCCGACGCGAGTGCCCGCAGCTGCGGAAAGGACCGGCGGCAGAGCAGGCTCTCCTGGCGGACGCCAACGTCGACGATGACGGACTTCTCTAGGCCGTGGCTTAGGGGGTGTGTGTTGGAATACGCCACGGCGTCTGGTGTAGTCGGGCTCGTCGGGCGCGTCAGGTGCGCGCGGGACGTGCGGGACGCATTGGTGCGGTTGGGCTCGTCGGGCGCGTCGGGTGCGCGCGGGACGTGCGGGGCGCAGCGGAAGCCGTGGCGAAGTATACGTATGTGCGTATGTGTGTGGCATGCGTGTGCGTGCTGGTGGAGCTGGGCACTGGTTCGTGGCCGTGCCGAGTCTGTAGGAGTGCGTGTGTGCGTTTGTGTCTATTTTTTTTTCGAGACCCCCTTGACTTAATACAGTTGTAGTATCTGAACTCACGCACTAACACACCCCACACACACACACAACACCACACACACACCATGAGTGCGCAAACTAGACCTAACCAGACCTATATTAAGCGACTGAGCCCGTGAGCCTGGTGACACTCCAGGGATATCCCTGTGGTGGTGGGCACACCACAATACCTCTTACAGAACCGCGTGGGGGATGGCTCTATTAATACTGGGGAGAGGCTGGTTTACAGGGCCCAGCCAACTGTTTATATAGGACAGCCCCTATAGGTGCGTTTGTGTCTAGGTCTAGTTTAAATGGAGTCCGAGTCGAGCCGGTGCGTAGCCGGGCTGACGGTCGTATGGTGATCGTGGGCTGTTGCAGTGGGCACTAGCATGTAGACCGGATCGCCAGGGCATGCACGCGTGCGTGCGCGCGGTGCGCCGGGTGACCGGATCGCTAGGGAGAGTCCGTGGGTGCAACGTCTGCGGCTAGCTACAAAAGGGCAATGCGTTGAGTTTGTTGGGGTGAGTCCAAGGTTGTAGCCCGTGGTGGTTAGTCCAGCTATAAACAAAAAATGGAGTTGTGAGCACCGCGGCGTTCGTCGCCGGAAACCAGTGTTGTCTTCTTCTTCTTCTATCTCCGTCCAACTGAGAGAGCTAGTCTAGGGCTGCACCAACATTGGGGAGCGGAGGCGCTAGGCGGCGGCGACGGAGCTCCACGTCTGCCGTCGGGGCGGCGTGCTCGGTCTGCAGAGGACGCGACGACGACGGGGTCAAAGAAGAAAAGACGAAAGGGAGAGGGAGAGAGGAATGAGGAGAAGGCGGGTGGCGCGCAGATCGAAACGCGCGGGGTGCTCGGGCCGTCAGGCGTGAGGGTCGGAGAGGAGCTGCTCCGGCGCTGGCTGCGCTTCTCGGCTGTAGAGAAAGCTAGATCAAGGAAGAAGCTCGCAGGTTGTATGTGCAGATGGGTAGAGCTTTGAAACGTGGCCTCACTACAACGACGAGGCGTACACGTGATACGTGTATGAGGCGGCCGGCCGTCAGTGACTACACAGCGAGGCGTATGGGGTCTCTGGCCAGCGGCGGTGGTTTACTCGAGACAACAGAGTAAATATTTCTTTTTCTGTTCAAAGTGGAGGGAGAGAGAAAACATAAAAAAATAAATCTGTTGCAGGGAGCTTGGAATTGATGAACAGGACGAGATGTGTGCGTGCTGTTCTGGTCTCTCAACGTGTGTGTCTTTTTTAAAGAAAGAGCCTATCCGATGTCTACGTGAAATGCTTGTGTTTCGATCAAGTCCAAATTATGCAAAAAAACAAGAAAGAGAATGGAATATAACCTTGCAAACCAAACAACCAATCTTCTCTAAAAAAATTAACATAGCAAAAAACGGCTTGCATTCGAATATTTTAAAAAGAATCTCTATAAAAATTTCCCACTTCAATGCATCACTACTCTTCCATCTGATGATAGTGCGAAGCTGAAGGAGGTGCGGTCGGAGTACACGAATGCGGCTTCATAATAAAAATTTAATTGTGGATGCCAAAAACCTTACCATCGTCGACGAGAGGACGACGTTGCGAACATTAAAAGTGCCAACATGAATGAATGACTCACTAGAAAAGTGCGACAATTTTTTTCTTAAAGCATGATATGCATTTCTTTTATACCTCGACAACCGATGGGTGTTTGGTATACACATTAAATTTTTTTCCCGTTGCAACGCACAGGCATATGTGCTAATATTTTAAAACGAAGGTAGTATATGGTACTTAATAATAAACGTGTACGAATAATTTGCACACGGATTACCTTATACTCTAGCACACGTACAAGATGTAGACGTATGTAAATGGCAGCAGACACACAATTTTTTTAATACAGTGCAGAGGCAAGCGCTCGCAGAGTAATTAACCAGCGCACTGTCCTGTACACATACATGCGTACGTACGTACACTGACACATAGACGTACCCACGCTAGATAGCAATGTGACGTGCGTACGTGTACATATACACGTATGTTATACGTATGTAATAGATGTACTCCTAGATTAATATAGGGCTTATGTCAGTGTCCTGTACCGGCCTCCTTGCATGATCCATCGTTTATGTCTGGGTGCGCCGGCTGTCCCCTCCTTTGCTGCTGCTATTCTCGCCGTTGCTGCTGCTGCCGCCGTTGGAGTCTGTGTGTCCGCCGCCGGCCTCGATGCGGCGGAGGTCGTCGACGAGTCGGTCGTAGTGGCGCCTGAGGGTCGTCAGCCGTCCTGCCTGCACCTACGGCGGCCGCGACGCGGTCCCAGCGGCCGGGCGTGTCGCGGTCGTGCGTTGCCAGCGCGCGCTCGAACCTCTCGTTCTCGCTCTCGCTCCACGCCGCCATGATCGATCGATCGGTCAGCTTGAGCTAAGCTAGCTAGATGGTTATTTCTTAATTTGTCTCTGGGTGTGTCCTTGCAAACGAAGTGCTCTCCCTATTTATACTGGCTAAGTAGCTAGCTCGATCTTCGGAAATTAATTAACTAAACCATATGCAATGGAAAAGGCATTGGACGCCAAAATGATACTCTAGTTGCAAATTGCAGGAATTTGAATCGGGAGGTGGCGTGCCGATTCAAAACTACTGGATGGCGTTTTATTCCCATCCCATCGAGGCGGATGGATGTGCCGTACATTATGTCTAGGCGTGCATACTGCATACACAAAATCAAAAGGCTTCAGTATACTAATAAAAGTTAAAGCCACAAGACATTCTGAGCAAACCAATAGTTTTGCCACTAGAACAGATGCTGAATGGCCCCTATACATTGCGAAGAATGCCTCTCTGCTTTTGTCTACAGAGGATCGATAGATTCTAATAATACTCCAAATTTGTAGTAGTGAACATTAACAAGATAAGCTTAGCCAACCATGTCCAAATTTGGTGGCATGCATGGCCCATCACATTTCCATTCACATCCATCCATCAGTTGCAAAAATAGTAGCAACTACTATATATACTGGCTGGGTTAATTAGCATTGTCAAAGCTGCCTTTGTGACCAACATGGATGCATCTAAAGGCCAGGGCATAATTAGAGATGAAACGACAGCTAACTCGGCCTTTAGGCTCCATAACTTATTCTTAAGGAAGAATGCACGAGGACCATCCAAATATATTATATCAAGTTATTGCGCTGACGCAACCTGCACCTGGGAGAGAATGGAATAAACGCAACAGTGAACGAGCAATTTGAAGAGCTGTTTCTTAATCTATTCCCTGCTGTTTTCATCTTGAAATGGATGGATGATTTTGCACAAGTGCTGTATAGGGGCAGCTGATTTATCTTATTCCTGGTCGTCTACTTGTCTTGAAATGTTTGAGAATCTTGCAGACCATATATTCATGCCCTACGTAAGCGTACTGATTAACCGTGGTCATGTATAATTGCATAATGCAAAGTAATGCAGGGTGACCAAAGCTCAGTTCACATAACCTGATGCGTGCTAAATATATATTTGATGAGCGATAATGAAGACAATTCCCTACGATTTCAGCTTTTTTTTTACACAGTACAGACGCCAGCGCTCATACATACATGCATACACTCATCCCTATGAACGCACATACACACACACCCTATCCCTATGAGTACCTTCGAAAGACTTATCCCAAGTTGAGGCTATGTTGCAGAAATAGAGACTACGATCTACATACCTATTAGTACTGATGAGATAGGTCAGCAGGGCACCCTTTTTGATGTCCACAAGAACATTTACGAGGACCATGGAAGAGAGTTGTTGAAAGAAGATAATCATAAACAGCACGCCAAGCAAACAGCGAGAGCCATTCGTGAAATTCCCGACACAAGACTTTACGTTCAACCTAATTTCCAGTGTCATAGCATCGCCAGCGACGACTCGACTCAGTCAAACGACAAGCAAAAATGGATAGCATTAATAGAATCCGAATAATGGTGCACCCAGAAACGGATAGTCTGATTGTTAAGATGTACTCCTCCATCTCATAATACAAGACATTTTTTGACACAATACTAGTGTCAAAAAAGGGGATGGAGTAGTAGTAGACAGTAGAATGACACATGGTGCTCTTTCTGGAGCTGTCCGCTTTGCTTGCTGGCAGGTGAAGAGGGTGGCGATCATATCTCGTAGTTCCACGAGCTCTCCGCTACAGGTTTCGGTGCTTTGAGATGCGATGCAGATTCTCATAGCCTATGCATCCGGGCCGCGCTATCCTGGCTGTTGAATCCTGCCGCTGTACCTCGAGATGCCCATCCCATAAACCAGTTTATCGGAATCCATTACCGTGTCAGATGGATGTTATGGTCGTGGGTGTCGCAGGGGTACACCTCCAGCGCAAGTTTGTTTTCTACGGTACCGTCACAAAAAATACCGACGCGCACCCGTGACTCCGACTCACAATGCTCCCAACAGACCACTCTGCTCACTCTGATCGAACTTGTATTGTCAAAGCTGCCTTTGTGACCAATATGGATAGTAGAAAACAGGGCTTTGGTAGAGGCCAGGATAAGGACATCAATCCCGGTTCACTTACGATCGGGATCGAAGAGTGCATCAGTCCCGGTTCATGAGGCCAGGGCGCCGGCCGAGTCTCAGGGGCCATTGGTCCCGTTTCGTCTGACACCTTTGGTCCCGATTCCAGACACGAACCGGGGCCAATGGGCCTCGCTTCTGGCCCATCACCTTTAGTCCCTGTTTGTGGCTGGAACCGGGACCAATGGTCAGTCTTCTGTCCCGGTTTTAGCCACCAACCTGGACTAAAGATAAGCCTATATATATCCCGGCCCCTGCCCGCTTACTCCTCTATTTTTTGGCCAGCCGGCGTGTGCAGGTGTGTGTTGCTCTAACTCTCACCTCCTATGCATATGAGGTGTTCAATAAAATGCCCGAACCACACTTAAGCTTTCTCCTCTCCAAGCTTGACCTCCAAACTCCATTTTCCTCAAGATTTGTCTAGATTTAGCGGTCCGTCATGTCCCGTCCCCATCCTCACCGCCGTCGATCGCCCGCGCCGATCTCGTCGCCGGCACCACCGTGGTGAGCCTCTTGTACTTATCTTCTTTCTAAAAGAAAAAAAAATACTTGTACGATTTAGATAGATACTTGTATAATTTTCTTACTTTCATTATTGTTTGTTATTATATAGTGCCATGGTTTTGATATCCGCACCCGTCGGCCCTCGTCCTATCTATGATTCGGATGTGGTATATTATCTTTTATAACTATTTGTTTCATTTAGTGTTTATGACAATTATGCTGACGAACGTGACATAGATGTTTTTATCTAGAAGGTATGTGAACCGGAAATTCCAACCGACCCTCTTGTCGAGAGGTTAAATTTAGTTGAAAAAGAAAACAATTACTTGAAAAAAAAGTGAAAAGAATTGAGGAGGAGAAGATGGAATTGGAGTTGCATGTTGCGGATGTCGTCGATGATCACAAGATCAAGATAGATGAAATGCGCTTGAAGATTAGAAAGATTAAAAAATATGCCATTGATACTAAGGCTTGGTATCATTATGCCGTTGGATCAATTGTTACCTTAGTTGCGATTATGATCGCATTTGTTGTTGCATTGAAATGTTTTACATAGTTTCAATGTATGTTTTAATTAGATGCTCTAGAGAGCTATATGTTGTTCAATAAGAACTATGTATGAACCTTATGTATTTATTTTTTCAGTAATAACATTTGATCAGTACTGTACTTTGGTTTTAATGTGATGATGAACTTCTATCAATTTGGTCACTTCTCTATTCATGATGTTCTGTAATGGTTTTTGACACACTTAATTATATATAATGCACGGAGATGAACCGACAATGGATGTACGGTGACCGACGCACCTCCGAGTACATTAAGAGCCTGTATAATTTTCTCGAAGTGGCTGAGACAAACAAGCAGAATGGTTTTATGTGTTGTCTATGCCCTATCTGTGGGAATACGAAGGATTACTCTGACTCGAAAACCCTGCACGTCCACCTGCTTGAGAAGGGTTTCATGCCACACTATAATGTTTGGACCAAGCACGGAGAAAGAGGGGTTATGATGGAAGACAACGAAGAAGAAGACGATGATGCCAACTATCCACCCCCTGAATACGGTGATGCTGCAATGGGGGAAGCTAAAGATCAAGAAGAACCAGACGATGTGCCCGATGATGATCTTTGCCGGGTCATTGTTGATGCAAAGAGACAATGCCAAAGTGAAAGGGAGAAGCTGAAGTTCGATCGCATGTTAGAGGATCACAAAAAAGGGTTGTACCCAAATTGCGAAGATGACAACACAAAGCTCGGTACCACACTGGAATTGCTGCAATGGAAGGCAGACAATGGTGTATATTACAAAATATTTGGGAAGCTATTGAAAATATTGAAGAAGAAGCTTCCAAAGGATAACGAATTTCCTGACAGTACGTACGAAGCAAAGATGGTTCTGTGCCCTCTAGGATTGGAGGTGCAGAAAATACATGCATGCCCTAATGACTGCATCCTTTACCGCGGTGCGGACGAGGATTTGAACGCATGCCCGGTATGCGGTGCACTGCGGTATAAGATCAGACGAGATAACCCTGGTGATATTGAGGGCGAGCTCCCTAGGAAGAGGGTTCCTGCCTAGGTGATGTGGTATGCTCCTATAATACCACGGTTGAAAGGTCTGTTCAGAAACAAAGAGCATGCCAAGTTGATGCGATGGCACAAAGAGGACCGTAAGAAAGACGGGAAGTTGAGAGCACCCGCTGACGGGTCGCAGTGGAGAAAAATCGAGAGAACGTGGGGGGACTTTGCAGGTGACGCAAGGAACGTATGGTTTGGTTTAAGAGCGGATGGCATTAATCTTTTTGGGGAGCAGAGCAGCAATCATAGCACCTGGTCCGTGACTCCATGTATTTATAACCTTCCTCCTTGGTTGTGCATGAAGCGGAAGTTCATTATGATGCCAGTGCTCATCCAAGGCCCTATGCAACCCGGCAACGACATTGATGTGTACCTAAGGCCATTAGTTGAAGAACTTTTATAGGTGTGGAATGGAAAAGGTGTACGTGTGTGGGATGAGCACGACCAGGAGGAATTTGGCCTACATGCGTTGCTGTTTTAACCATCACTGATTGGCGTGCTCTCAGTAACCTTTCAGTACAGACAGACAAGGGATAACACGCATGCATGCACTATTTAGATGACACTGAAAGTATATATTTGGACAAATGCAGAAAGAATGTGTACCTGGGACATCGTCTATTTCTTCCGACCAACCATCAATGTCGAAAGAAAGGCAAATATTTCAAAGGTGAGGTAGTTCACCGGAAGAAGCCCGCTCTCCGTACTGGTGATCACATACTTGATATGGTCAATGATTTACAAGTAATCTTTGGAAAGGGTCCTGGCGGACTATCTGTTCCGAATGACGTTGAGGGACGCGCACCCATGTGGAAGAAGAAATCTATATTTTGGGACCTACCCTATTGGAAAGACCTAGAGGCCCGCTCTGCAATCGACGTGATGCACATGACGAAGAATCTTTACGTGAACCTGTAAGGCTTCTTGGGCGTGTATGAGAAGACAAAAGATACAATGGAGGCACGGGAGGACCAGCAACGTGTGCACGAAAAAGACGGCATGTATCCAAAACTGTATGAAGGTCCTGCCAGCTACGCTCTTACCAAAAAAGAGAAGGAAATTTTCTTTGAATGCCTGCTCAGTATGGAGGTCCCGTCTGGCTTCTCGTAGAATATAAAGGGAATAATAAATATGGCAGAGAAAAAGTTCCAGAACCTAAAGTCTCATGACTGTCACGTGATTATGACGCAACTGCTTCCGGTTGCCTTGAGGGGGCTTCTACCAGAAAATGTTCGATTAGCCATTGTGAAGCTATGTGCATTCCTCAATGCAATCTCTCAGAAGGTAATCGATCCAGAAATCCTACCAAGGTTAACGAGTGATTTGGTGCAATGTCTTGTCAGTTTTCGAGTTGGTGTTCCCACCATCCTTCTTCAATAGCATGACACACGTCCTAGTTCATCTAGTCGACGAGATTGCCATTCTGGGCCCTGTATTTCTACACAATATGTTCCCCTTTGAGAGGTTCATGGGAGTCTTAAAGAAATATGTTCGTAACTGTGCTAGGCCAGAAGGAAGCATCTCCACGGGCCATCAAACAGAGGAGGTCATTGGGTTTTGTGTTGACTTCATTCCTAACCTTAAGCCTATTGCTCTCCCTCACTCGCGGTATGAGGGGAGATTAACTGGAAAAGGCACGCTAGGAGCGGACTCAATAATATATCGGGACGAACATTCTTGGTCTCAAGCACACTACACAGTTCTACAGAATTCTACCTTGGTGACCCTGTATGCCAATGAACACAAGAATATTCTGCGCTCCAAACACCCAAAGCAGTGTGATGACTGGATTACATATGAACACATTAGGACTTTTGGTAGTTGGTTGCAAACACATCTCATGGGTGACAACACTATTGCAGATGAGCTGTACTCATTGGCCAGGGGACCATCTTCGACTGTATTGACTTACAAAGGGTACGAGATAAATGGGAATACATTTTACACGATCGCCCAAGATCAAAAGAGCACCAACCAAAACAGTGGTGTCCGGTTTGATGCAGCAACCAAGAGGAGAAAGGACACATATTATGGTTACATAGTGGACATATGGGAACTTGACTATGGACATGATTTTAAGGTCCCTTTGTTTCGGTGCAAATGGGTCAATCTGTCAGGAGGCGGGGTACAGGTAGACCCGCAGTACAGAATGACAACAGTGGATCTGAACAATCTTGGGTACACAAACGAACCATTCGTCCTAGCCAATGATGTGGCGCAGGTTTTCTATGTGAATGACATGTCTACCAAACCGAGAAAAAGAAAAGATAAGGAAGCGAATACATCATACATTGAGCCAAAGCGCCACATAGTTCTTTCAGGGAAAAGAGAAATCGTGGGAGTGGAGTGCAAGACAGACATGTCCGAAGATTATGAAAAGTTTCATGAAATTCCTCCCTTCAAAGTCAAGGCTAACCCAAGCACCCAGTTAAACGATGAAGATTATTCATGGTTACGGCACAATAAGCAAGGGACACACGCGAAGAAAAAGTGAAGACTTTCTCTCCACAACTATTCTGATGATGGCTTTTCTCTAGAATACCATTGCAGTTACACGTCAAGAAATGAAATGCCTCTTGTAACAGATGAGTTTTCGTCCGAAACCTTGATACTTCGAAAAGAGATTGTCCATTTTGTACACGAAGTGCATCCAGTTTTTGCCGTAACCCTCTCAACTTTTTAGCACATGCTATGTGGGTGAAATGATGATACCATGCCAACTTTCAACCTTTTCAGAGTTCATTTGTAGTGCTTTTCAATCCCAGGGTCATTTAGCTAAAAAAATCAGTAAATACATGGAAAATACCAAATGAAATCAGAAATGGTTGAAAATTGATGATGTGGCTTTGAATGGTGCATGTTGAACGCACAAAAAGTCTAGAGTTGAAATAAGTTCAAAAAAATGAAATCCCTTTGTAGTACATGAGTTTTCGTCCGAAACCGTGATACTTTGAAAGTGATTGTCCATTTTATACACGAAGTGCATCCAGTTTTTGCCGTAACCCTCTCAACTTTTTAGCACATGCTATGTGGGTGAAATGATGATACCATGCCAACTTTCAACCTTTTTAGAGTTCATTTGTAGTGCTTTTCAATTTCAGGGTCATTTAGCTAAAAAAATCAGTAAATGCAAGAAAAATACCAAATGAAGTCAGAAAGGGTTGAAAATTGATGATGTGGCTTTGAATGGTGCATTTTGAACACATAAAAAGTCTGGAGTTAAAATAAGTTCAAAAAATGAAATCCCTTTGTAACAGACGAGTTTTTGTCGGAAACCCTGATACTTCGAAAGAGATTGTCCATTTTGTACACGAAGTACATCCAGCTTTTGCCGTAACCCTCTCAAATTTTTAGCACATGCTATGTGGGTGAAATGATGATACCATGCCAACTTTTATAAAACTTTAATAGCAATAAGAATGAACTAATTTTTTTTATAAAACTCTAATAGCAATAAGAATGAACAAAAAGAATCAATTAAATATTATATTCTTCAATAGCAAAAAGAATCAACTAAAAAGAATCAAATTAATATTCTTCAATAGCAAAAAAAATCAACTAAAAAGAATCAACTAAAACATTAACTAAAAAGAATGAACTAAAAGAATCAAAATATATTAACTAAATTATGAAAGTATTTATTGTTAAAAAAATGATCTATAAAAGACAACTAAAATATTAACTAAAAAGAATAAACTAAAAGAATCACCTAAAACATTAACCTAAAAAGAATCAACTAAAACATTAACTAAAAAGAATGAATTAAAAAGAATCAAAATAATATTAACTAAAATTATCAAAGTATTTATTTGTTAAAAAGAATGAACTAAAATAAATTCTTTAATAGAGAAATAACATAATAGAAAAAAATGCCCACCTACTAGGAAACTAAAATGACATAAAAAATAAAAAAAATGCCGCCTACTGGGCCACCACGGCCTGCATACGCCTAGAAACCCATCTGTACATGGGCCAGGATGCAGGTCCGCAGGTCCAATAGGCCCAACATGGCTGTGACAAGGGTAGGCAAGTACTGCCTACATTGGAGAGGAGCTCAATAGCTCACCCGCAGCGCGCCTTATAAACCGGTGCAGCGCTCTCTCAACTAGCAAGGTGGGACTAAACACCCACCACACCGCTGTGAAAGGCTATTGGTACTGGTTGGTGCCACTAACCGGGACCAAAGGGTAGGGTATATAAGCCCACACTTAAGAAATTTTCACACTTCATCCGCACTCGCCCCCGACGACGTCGAGCACATCGATGCCGCCAGGCTGCCCCGACGCCATCCCCCGCCCCCACTGTCGCCATCACCGTCATCGCCGTCACCCGCACCCCTGCCCCTGCCCGCCCCCGTCGTCGCCGTCGCCCCTTCCCCGAGCCCACGCCCCTGCCCCGCCACCGATCAGCCCGCGCCCCTACCCCATCGTCGCCGTCGCCGTCCTCGCCCCCGGCACTGCTCCCCTGCCCCGTCATCGCCCGAGCCCCGCTGTGAGCCGCCGCGCCACCCCGGCCATTTTTTTTATTAATCATGTTTATGTAATATATGTATACGTAGATGCTTAGTGTATTTTTTTAATATGATGAATTTTTTAGTCATGTTCATATGATGATTTTTTTTGTTCATAGAATATTTTTTTGTTCATAGCATTTTTTGGTCCATATATATAAGTATGTGTACGTATGGATGGATGGATGTATATATATAGAAAATGTTCATATGATTTTTTTTTTGTTCATAGAATATTTTTTTTTCATAGAAATTAGTTAAAATTTACCAAGTTACTAAGTTACTAAGTTAAAATGTTCATATATTCAAAATGAGTTAATTAAAAGATTCACTAAGTTAAAATTTACGCCCTCCCCGATAACTTCGACATGAGGGGGGACGTCGGACATGCATGAGAGAGAGGCGGTCCGCTCGCCCGACCAACTATCGAGGCCACCCAAACCCTACAAGAAAGAGCATCGTTGTCGATCTACCCCCTCCCCGATAACTTCGACATGAGGGGGGATGTCGGACATGCATGAGAGAGGCGGTCCGCTCGCCCGACCAACTCTCGAGGCCACCCAAACCCTAGAAGAACGAGCGTCGTTGTCGATCTACCCCCTCCCCGATAACTTCGACATGAGGGGGGACGTCATACATGCATGAGAGAGGCGGTCCACTCGCCCGACCAACTCTCGAGGCCACCCAAACCCTAGAAGAAAGTGTGTCGCTGTCGATCCACCCCCTCCCGCCCCTACCCGTAATTGTTATGTATAATACTATATATTGGCGTCTACTTCACCGATCTTACCTCAGTGAACCGAAGGGACTTTATTTATTCGGTAGGCGGCCGGCATAGGTCAATGGGGTAGAATGGATAGTTTGATCTCCTCCATAGCGATTATTTTTTGCAAAGTGTCCTCTCCTGAAAGTATAACCCCGGCCCAATAACTTCGACATGAGGGGGACGTCGGACATGCATAAGAGAGGCGGTCCGCAACTAATCCATTGCTCATATATGATTATGATTCCTTGTTGTGATTAGCTAGGTCTATGTTTGCCACTAATCCATCTCTCATGTTTGTATATTGCCATGTCGTAATATTTGCAGAGACTATGGAAAGAGACTTAGAACAAGAACAGTTGTTGGGGGATATAATCCTCGACGGAGGTGATCCCTTGTCGTTTCTCAACGATACCGATGGTCAGGAAGGAGAGGATGACGGCTCCGGTGATCCAACAATGAAGGAGGAAAGAGATCATGACGGCTCCGGTGACCGAATGTCGGAGGAAGGTGATCATGATGACGGCTCCGGTGACCGAACGGAGGAGGGAGGCTTAACTGTTGCAAAGTTCGGCAAGGTATATATATATATTAATTAAGCCTGTGCTAACTTGATGCATTAATTGTTTTGGTATGTACATATATTAAGCCGGATCGAGCCAAACTTCCGTAAGAAGATGAGGCCTGAAGAAAAGGTTGCGCCAAGATGAAAGATTCACGATCACAAAAGTCGCAAACGATGGCCAACCGATTGCTCCCAAGCGGACCAAGGACGCATTTGTACATCAGTGCGGAGTTGTTGTTAGGGACAGCGTCCTGATCAGCATCCAGCAATGGAATAAGAATAAGGACCCTGAAGTTTCTTATGCCCAGGATAGACTGAAAGATGATCTTTGGACTTCGCTGATGACAAATTTCAGCCTACCGTGAGAGGAGGATCCGAATAATCCAGTTATAGAGCGAAAGGTCAAGGCGTTTGCTCTTAAGAAGATGGCAGAACTATTCAGGAACTGGAAGAAAGAGTTGAACACAAAGTTTGTCGAGAAAAAGGAGACTCCAGAATTCATGGGTCGATATGAGAAGATAAGAGGTCACTGACCCGCATTTGTGGCCTACAAGAACTAGGAGAAGGGTAAGAAAAGGTCACTGACAAACAAGCAAAATGCTGCAAAGAAGCTGTATCACCATCACACGGGGTCAGGTGGCTCCTACAAAGCCCGGCCATGGTGGGACAAAGCTGAGCAAGACCTGCTTGCTAAAGGGGTACTACCAGCGACATTGCACTGGCCAGATCGTTCAAGAACTTGGTTCTTCGGGGTTGGGGGAACTTTGGACCCAGAAACAGGGGAGTGTGTTTGGACGAACAAGCAACTTGCAATACCCATCCAGAAGTTGAGAAAGCAATCAAGGCAGCGCAGGAAGGGACGTTCATTTCCGATAGAGAGAAGGACGAGCTGACAGAGGCCCTCGGGAATCCTGAACACCCTGGACGAACATGAGGCACATCAGGCTCCGTTCCGTGGGTGTATGGGTTTTTGGACAGCGGTGGTTATAGAAGTCGAGAGAGAAAGAGGAAAGAGGAAGCAACCGAAATGCAGAGGCTCAGTGCAAGATTAGCAAAACTAGAGGAACTTGAAAGCCAGTGAGCTACCGGCCAACCATCTCAGCGGCACAAAGATCCTTGCTTCGACGCTGCCCCAGAAGCTACACCACCATCTCAGCGGAGAAGCAGCGTGGCTTCCACGGAGCTCGTTCAGCCTGATTTCACGGCTCCTTGCTACCCCGTGGATACTATCACGGCGGCTGAACATTGTGTTCTAATGACGAAATGCCAGAACCTGACCTTGAAAGCGGCGGTCGGCTCTGTTGTACCTCCTCAAGCTGAGGGAACTTTTCATTGCTGTCCGATTGCACATGGCTATGCTATTGTGACGGTGGATGAAATAATGGAGGGATTTGAGGAGCTGGAGGTTGACTACCCTACAGATGAAGGGGATATTCATCTGGAAAATGCTTTAAGGAGTACCTGTCTATGGAGAAAGGAGTACATAAAGCTTCCAAACTGGATGCCTCAGCATACTAGCCTCCTCCGGCACGTTAGGGCACTCTGCCTCCTCCTCCTCCTCCTCCTCCGGCGAGTCAGGGCACTCCGCCTCCTGCTCCGCCTCCTCCGGCATGTCAGGGCACTCCGCCTCCTCCTCCACCTCCTTCGGCATGTCAGCGGACTCCGCCGCGTCAGCAACGGTGGAAGAGAGACGCCGCCGCTCCGGCGGCTAGCAGTACAAGAGGCGGGAAGAAATACAAATTTGGTCCAAGCCTGAAGCCTCTTCCAAAGTTACCATATGAGAGGACTCACGAGGAAAGCGCGGACATCAGTGCTGCCGAAGTGTAGGCCCATTTTGAAACGAAACCTCCACCTCCGAAAGAAACGATAGATCCGGTGAAAATGAAGTGCACTCTGGATGCCCTTAAGCGACCACCAACGCCTCCGCCTCAATCCAACTATGAACGCTGTATTGCATAGACATATGATGAAGCACAGCGGTCGGGAAGTACTTGCAGTGCTGCAAGATTAGCAAAACGAAGAAGTGGGAAAACAATTCCTCAGCTCGGCGAACAGGCGGAGCAATCGTGCCCCCCGCTCAAGGTGTCTAGCGATATCGTCGCTAATCATCCGGGGCTACTGCCCGGTACCAATCTTGGTGATTACCTGGGCGATGATGTATAGTTTGAAACGTTAGAGACAGTAGAGATCTTTAGATACGAGCATGGGAAGCCTCTCGTCAAACCTGATCATCCTCCTCAAATAACGATGATGCGAAGATTGCATGACTGGTACTTGGAAAGCTGCAGGAATAATGGGACCGATAGTTTGATGCTGAGAATTAAAGAAGAGCACGACCTCAATTGAGTTGAGGTGATGCCTGTTGAATTTGTGGAGTTATTTCAGTTATTCAATCAAAAGGCCCTCGACAAATAACTCATGACTTGCTACTGTCTGTAAGTATTACTTCTATAATTAAGTTTCTAGCTCAGCTCGTTCATTGCATGTATATATAATTATCCTCACTATATTATGCAGATTGAAGATCGTCGAATGCAAGGAAAGACAAATATATGACATTGGGTTCATTAGTCCAAATACCGTAAATGAATGGTCGGTAAAAAGAAGAGTCAAAAAAACTGAGGAAAACTTGCTACAATCGTTCCTTCGACATCAAAACAAAGAGAAAATACTCTTTCCTTACAACTTCAAATGAGTGTTACTGTCTTGTGCATATTCGATTTCGCTTACTCGAGGATAAGTAATGTAATTGATGAGTTATGCGTGCGCAACTTTCACTTTATTCTGCTATCTATTAAGCTTGACGAGGAAGTAGTAACTGTCTTAGAATCAAGACATAAAGATCCCCAGGATTATGCAGACCTGACTGGAATGCTCCAGAAGTAAGTTCAATCATTATCGCACCATATTGGTAACTTTCGTTCATTTCCTGATATCAAGTAATCATTTTCTTTATCTGGAAGGGATTGGAAAAAGTTCACCGGAATGTTTCCGGGTCTGCCCAAGGAGCTGCGATTTACACACCCCAAAGTAAGTAGTACTAGATAGTTCCGCGCATCTCTCATTGATTCTAGTTTCATCAATACCATTTCTCATGCTTGATTATTAGTTTGATGGAACTCTATTCTCGTAAAGTGCTACTGGCAGGAAGGTGGGAATCATTTATGTGGATACTACGTTTGCGAGTTCATGCGCAGCTTGACCTTTGAGTGGGGCTACTCTGACAAACAATTTGAAGTGCGTAAACAATATTCATAATTTTATTTTATTACCATAAATTGTGTTGAGTTTAATTCATATATATGTATTGACCCCCTTCTTTAAATTAGATGTGGTAGATGCGGAATGAACTCCTACCACATGATCGCTTATGAGGAATTCTAGAGGAATTGGTGGGATTCTTTCTTGACCATGTCATACATAAAGACGGAGAATACCATGTGGAAATTGAAGTTGATTTTCGGTAGATGATGTCATGGATCGTAAGAGATGTTATATTGTATATATGTAATAGCGTCGGATAGATATACGAAAACTTGTTGTTCGACCAAGCAAAGAGAAAGAGAGGTCATTTCTCTCTATATATGTTCATGATCATGATGTTGTATAATTAATGGTTCCTTCATTTGCTTACTAGCTAGCGTCGTGTTCTCTCTATACGTAGTAGCTACCGTCGACCAAGCACGGAGAAAGAGAGGTCACTTCTCTCTATTAGCTAGCTAACACAATATGAAACACCTAAATTAACCCTCCAAAACCCCTAAACCTCCCCCCTTTCAAAAAAAAAAAAAATCCAGCACCTGCGAGCTGCTGATGCGTGGCTGTCTTTTGGTCCCGGTTGCTGTTTCTAACCGGGACAAAAGGTCTTCCTGCCTGGGCGCCCCACAGCGGCCATGTGGAGCCCCTTTGGTCCCGGTTCGTAAGCCAACCGGGACTAAAGGTTTTGGGCATTAGTCCCGTTTGTTTGGTCCCAGTTCCAGAACCGAGGCTAAAGGCCCTCTGAAACCGGGACTAGTACCCTGTTTTCTACTACTGGATGCATCTAAAGGCCAGGGCATAATTAGAGATGAAACACAGCTAACTCTGCCTTTAGGCTCCATAACTTATTCTTAAGGAAGAATGTACGAGGACCATCCAAATATATTATATCAAGTTATTGCGCTGACGCAACCTGCACCTGGGAGAGAATGGAATAAACGCAACAGTGAACGAGCAATTTGAAGAGCTGTTTCTTAATCTATTCCATGCTGTTTTCATCTTGAAATGGATGGATGATTTTGCACAAGTGCTGTGTAGGGGCAGCTGATTTATCTTATTCCTGGTCGTCTACTTGTCTTGAAACGAAATATATATGTCAACATGCATATTAGGTTTGAGAATCTTGCCGACCATATATTCATGCCCTACGTAAGCGTACTGATTAACCGTGGTCATTGATAATTGCATAATGCAAAGTAATGCAGGGTGACCAAAGCTCAGTTCACATAACCTGATGCGTGCTAAATATATATTTGATGCGCGATAATGAAGACAATTCCCTACGATTTCAGCTTTTTTTTTACACAGTATAAACGCAAGCGTTCATATATACACGCATATACTTACCCCTATGAACACACACACGCACACCTTATCTCTATGAGCACCTTCGAAAGACTTATCCCAAGTTAAGGCTATGTTGTAGAAATAGAGACTACGATCTACATACGTATTAGTACTGATGAGATAGGTCAGCTGGGCACCCTTTTTGATGTCCAGAAGAACATTTACGAGGACCACGGAAGAGAGTTGTCGAAAGAAGATAATCATAAACAGCACGCCAAGCAAACAGCGAGAGCCATTCGTGAAATTCCCGACACAAGACTTTACGTTCAACGTAATTTCCAGTGTCATAGCATCGCCACTCAAGTCACACGACAAGCAAAAATGGATAGCATTAATAGAATCCGAATAATGGTGCACCCAGAAACGGATAGTCTGGTTGTTGAGATCTACTCCCTCGGTCTCAAAATACAAGACGTTTTTTGACACTATACTAGTGTCAAAAAAAAGGGACGGAGTAGTAGTAGACAGTACAATGACACATGGTGCTCTTTCTGGAGCTGTCCGCTTTGCTTGCTGGCAGGTGAAGAGGGAGGCGCTCATATCTCGGTAGTTCCACGAGCTCTCCGCTACAGGTTTTGGTGCTTTGAGATGCGATGCAGATTCTCATAGCCTATGCATCCGGGCCGCGCTATCCTGGCTGTTGAATCCTGCCGCTGTACCTCGAGATGCCCATCCCATAAACCAGTTTATCGGAATCCATTACCGTATCTGATGGATGTTGTGGTACACCTCCAGCCTAGGCTCTGCGCATGTTTGTTTTCTACAGTACTGTCACCAAAAATACCGACGCGCACCCGTGACTACGACTCACAATGCTCCCAACAGACCACTCTGCTCACTCTGATCGAACTTGCATTGTCAAAGCTGCCTTTGTGACCAACATGGATAGTAGAAAAAAGGGCTTTGGTTGAGGTCAGGATAAGGGCATTAATCCCGGTTCACTTACGAACCGGGACCAAAGGGTGCATCAGTCTCGGTTCGTGTGTTCACTTACGAACCGGGACCAAAGGGTGCATCAGTCCCGGTTCGTGAGGCCAGGGCGCCGGCCGGGCCTCGGGAGCCATTGGTCCCGGTTCGTCTGACACCTTTGGTCCCGGTTTCAGACACGAACCGGAACCAATGGGCCTCGCTTCTGGCCCAGCACCTTTAGTCCCAGTTTGTGGCTGGAACCGGGAGCTATGGTCAGTCTTCTGTTCCGGTTTTAGCCACCAACCGGGACTAAAGATAAGCGTATATATACCCCGGCCCCTGCCCGCTCACTTCTCTGTTTTTTGGCCGGCCGGCGTGTGCAGATGTGTGTTGCTCTAGCTCTCACCTCCTATGCACATGAGGTGTTCGATGAAATGTCCGAGCCACACTTGAGCTTTCTCCTCTCCAAGCTCGACCTCCAAACTCCATTTTCCTCCAGATTTGTCTAGATTTAGCGGTCCGTCCTGTCCCGTCCCCGTCCTCACCGCCGTCGATCGCCCGCGCCAATCTCGTCGCTGGCACTATGGTGGTGAGCCTCTTGTTCTTATCTTCTATCTAAAAGAAAAAAATTCTTACTTGTATGATTTAGATAGATACTTGTATAATTTTCTTACTTTCATTATTGTTTGTTATTATATAGTGCCATGGTTTTGGTATCCGCCCCCGTCGGCCCTCGTCCTATCAATGATTCAGATGTGGTATATTATCTTTTATAACTATTTGTTTCATTTAGTGTTTATGACAATTATGCCGACAAACGTGACATAGATGTTTTTATCTAGGAGGTATGTGAACCGAAAATTCCAACCGACCCTCTTGTCGAGAGGTTAAATTTAGTTGAAAAAAAATACAATTACTTGAAAAAAAAAGTGAAAAGAATTGAGGAGGAGAAGATGGAATTGGAGTTGCATGTTGCGGATGTCATCGATGATCACAAGATAAAGATGGATGAAATGCGCTTGAAGAATAGAAAGATTAAAAAATATGCCATTGATACTGAGGCTTGATATCATTATGGCGTTGGATCAATTGTAACCTTAGTTGCGATTATGATCGCATTTGTTGTTGCATTGAAATGTTTTACATAGTTTCAATGCATGTTTTAACTAGATGCTCTAGAGAGCTATATGTTGTTCAATGAGAACTATGTATGAACTTTATGTATTTATTTTTTCAGTAATAACATTTGATCGCTACTGTACTTTGGTTTTAATGTGATGATGAACTTCTATTAATTTGGTCACTTCTCTATTCATGATGTTCTGTAATGGTTTTTGACAAACTTAATTATATATAATGCACGCAGATGAACCGGCAATGGATGTACGGTGACCGACGCACCTCCGAGTACATTAAGGGCCTGCATAATTTTCTCGAAGTGGCTGAGGCAAACAAGCAGAATGGTTTTATGTGTTGTCCATGCCCTATCTGTGGGAATACGAATGATTACTCTGACTCGAAAACCCTGCATGTCCACCTGGTTGAGAAGGGTTTCATGCCACACTATAATGTTTGGACCAAGCATGAAGAAAGAGGGGTTATGATGGAAGACAACGAAGAAGAAGAGGATGATGACAACTATCCACCCCCTGAATACGGTGATGCTGCAACGGGGGAAGCTAAAGATCAAGAGGAACCAGACGATGTGCCCGATGATGATCTTTGCCGGGTCATTGTTGATGCAAAGAGACAATGCCAAAGTGAAAGAGAGAAGTTGAAGTTCGATCGCATGTTAGATGATCACAAAAAAGGGTTGTACCCAAATTGCGAAGATGACAACACAAAGCTCGGTACCACACTAGAATTGCTGCAATGTGAAGGCAGACAATGGTGTTTCTTACAATGGATTTGGGAAGCTACTGAAAATATTGAAGAAGAAGCCTCCAAAACATAACGAATTGCCCGACAGTACGTACGAAGCAAAGAAGGTTCTATGTCCTATAGGATTGGAGGTGGAGAAGATACACGCATGCCCTAATGACTGCATCCTCTACCGCGGTGCGTACTAGGATTTGAACGCATGCCCGGATGCGGTGCATTGCGGTATAAGATCAGACGAGATGACCCTGGTGATGTTGAGGGCGAGCGCCCCAGGAAGTGGGTTCCTGCCAAGGGGATGTGGTATGCTCCTATAATACCATGATTGAAACGTCTGTTCACAAACAAAGAGCATGCCAAGTTGATGCAATGGCACAAAGAGGACCGTAAGAAAGACGGAAAATTGAGAGCACCCGCTGACGGGTCGCAGTGGATAAAAATCGACAGAACATGGGGGGACTTTGCAGGTGACACAAGGAACGTATGGTTTGGTTTAAGCACGGATGACATTAATCCTTTTGGGGAGCAGAGCAGCAATTATAGCACCTGGCTCGTGACTCTATGTATCTATAACATTGCTCCTTGGTTGTGCATGAATCGGAAGTTCATTAAGATGCCAGTGCTCATCCAAGGCCCTAAGCAACCCGGCAACAACATTGATGTGTACCTAAGGCCATTAGTTGAAGAACTTTTACAGCTGTGGAATGGAAAATGTGTATGTGTGTGGGATGAGCACGACCAGGAGGAATTTGGCCTACATGCGTTGCTGTTTGTAACTATCAATGATTGGCCTGCTCTCAGTAACCTTTCATGACAGACAGACAAGGGATACCACACATGCACGCACTATTTAGATGACACCGAAAGTATATATTTGGACAAATGCAGAAAGAATGTGCACCTGGGAAATCATCAATTTCTTCCGACCAACCATTAATGTTGAAAGAAAGGCAAACATTTCAAAGATGAGGCAAATCACCGGAAGAATCCCGCCCTCCATACTGGTGATCACATACTTGATATGGTCAACGATTTACAAGTAATCTTTGAAAGGGTCCTGGCGGACTATCTATTCCGAATTACGCTGAGGGACGCGCACCCATGTGGAAGAAGAAATCTATATTTTGGGACCTACCCTATTGGAAAGACCTAGAGGTCCGCTCTGCAATCGACGTGATGCACGTGACGAAGAATCTTTGCGTGAACCTGCTAGGCTTCTTGGGCGTGTATGGGAAGACAAAAGATACAACGGAGACACGAGAGGACCAGCAACGTGTGCACAAAAAAGACGACATGTATCGAAAGCAGTATGAAGGTCCTGCCAGCTATGCTCTTACCAAAGAAGAGAAGGAAATCTTCTTTGAATGCCTGCTCAGTATGAAGGTCCCGTCTGGCTTCTCGTAGAATATAAAGGGAATAATAAATATGGCAGAGAAAAAGTTCCAGAACCTTAAGTCACATGACTGTCACGTGATTATGATGCAACTGCTTCCGGTTGCATTGAGGGGGCTTCTACCGGAAAACGTTCAATTAGCCATTGCGAAGCTATGTGCATTCCTCAATGCAATCTCTCAGAAGGTAATCGATCCAGAAATCCTACCAAGGTTATGGAGTGATTTGGTGCAATGTCTTGTCAGTTTCGAGCTGGTGTTCCCACCATCCTTCTTCAATATCATGACGCACGTCCTAGTTCATCTAGTCGACGAGATTGCCATTCTGGGCCCTGTATTTCTACACAATATGTTCCCCTTTGAGAGGTTCATGGGAGTCTTAAAGAAATATGTTCGTAACTGTGCTAGGCCAGAAGGAAGCATCTCCACGGGCCATCAAACAGAGGAGGTCATTGGGTTTTGTGTTGACTTCATTCCTGACCTTAAGCCGATTGGTCTCCCTCCATCACGGTATGAGGGGAGACTGATTGAAAAAGGCACGCTAGGAGTGGACTCAATAATATGTAGGGATGGGCATTCTTGGTCTCAAGAACACTACACAGTTCTACAGAATTCTACCTTGGTGACCCTGTATGCCAATGAACACAAGAATATTCTGCGCTCCAAACACCCGGAGCAGTGTGCCGACTGGATTACATGTGAACACATCATGAGTTTCGGTAGTTGGTTGCAAACACATCTCATGGGTGACAACACTCTTGCAGATGAGCTGTACTCGTTTGCCAGTGGATGATCTTCGACTGTATTAACTTACAAAGGGTACGAGATAAATGGGAATACATTTTACACGATCGCCCAAGATCAAAAGAGCACCAACCAAAACAGTGTTATCCAGTTTGATGCAGCAACCAAGAGGGGAAAGGACACATATTATGGTTACATAGTGGACATATGGGAACTTGACTATGGACATGATTTTACGGTCCCTTTGTTTCGGTGCAAATGGGTCAATCTGTCAGGAGGCGGGGTATAGGTAGACCCGCAGTACGGAATGACAACAGTGGATCTGAACAATCTTGGGTACACAAACGAACCATTCGTCCTAGCCAATGATGTGGCGCAGATTTTCTATGTGAAGGACATGTCTACCAAACCAAGAAAAAGAAAAGATATGGAAGCGAATACATCATACGATGAGCCAAAGCGCCACATATTACTTTCAAGGAAAAGAGACATCGTGGGAGTGGAGGGCAAGATAGACATGTCTGAAGATTATGAAAAGTTTCATTAAATTCCTCCCTTCAAAGTTAGGGCTGTCCCAAGCACCCTGTTAAACGATGAAAATTATCCATGGTTCCGGCGCAATAAGCAAGGGACACACGTGAAGAAAAAGTGAAGACTTTCTCTCCACAACTATTCTCATGATGGCTTTTATCTAGAATATCACTGCAGTTACCTGTCAAGAAATGAAATGCCTTTTGTAACAGATGAGTTTTTCTCCGAAACCCTGATACTTCAAAATAGATTGTCCATTTTGTACACTAAGTGCATCCAGTTTTTGCCGTAAGCCTCTCAACTTTTTAGCACATGCTATGTGGGTGAAATGATGATACCATGCCAACTTTCAACCTTTTTAGAGTTCATTTGTAGTGCTTTTCAATTTCAGGGCCGGGTCATTTAGCTAAAAAAATCAGCAAATACATGAAAAATACCAAATGAAGTCAGAATGGGTTGAAAATTGATGATGTGGCTTTGAATGGTGCATGTTGAACGCACAAAAAAATGAAATCCCTTTGTAGTAGATGAGTTTTCGTCCGAAACCGTGATATTTCGAAAGAGATTGTCCATTTTATACACGAAGTGCATGCAGATTTTGCCGTAACCCTCTCAACTTTTTAGTACATGCTATGTGGGTGAAATGATGATACCATGCCAACTTTCAACCTTTTCGGAGTTCATTTGTAGTGCTTTTCAATTTCCGGGTCATTTAGCTAACAAAATCAGTAAATGCATGAAAAATACCAAATAAAGTCAGAAAGGGTTGAAAATTGATGATGTGGCTTTGAATGGTGTATTTTGAACAGACAAAAAGTCTGAAGTTGAAAGAACTCCAAAAAAATGAAATCCTTTTGTAACAGATGAGTTTTCATCCGAAACCCTGATACTTCGAAAGAGATTGTCCATTTTGTACACGAAGTGCATCCAGCTTTTGCCGTAACCCTCTCATCTTTTTAGCACATGCTATGTGGGTGGAATGATGATACCATGCCAACTTTTATAAAACTTTAATAGCAATAAGAATGAACTAAAAAGCTTTTATAAAACTCTAATAGCAATAAGAATGAACAAAAAGAATCAATTAAATGTAATATTCTTCAATAGCAAAAAGACTCAACTAAAAAGAATCAAAATAATATTCTTCAATAGCAAAAAGAATCAATTAAAACATTAACTAAAAGGAATGAACTAAAAAGAATCAAAATAATATTAACTAAAATTATGAAAGTATTTATTTGTTAAAAATAATGAACTATAAAAGAATCAACTAAAAATAATGAACTAAAAATAATGAACTAAAACATTAACTAAAAACAATGAACTAAAAAGAATGACCTAAAAAGAATCAAAAAAATATTAACTAAAATTATCAAAGTATTTATTTGTTAAAAAGAATGAACTAAAATAAAATCTTTAATAGAAAAATAAAATAATAGAAAAAAATGCCCACCTACTAGGAAACTAAAATGACATAAAAAATAAAAAAATGCCGCCTACTGGGACACCACGGCCTGCATACGACTAGAAACCCATCTGTACATGGGCCAGGATGCAGGCCCGCGAGCCCAATTGGCCCAACATGACAGTGACAAGGGTAGGCAAGTACTGCTTGCATTGGGGAGGAGCTGGATAGCTCACCCGCAGCGCGCCTTATAAACTGGTGCAACGCTCTCTCAACTAGCGAGGTGGGACTAAACTCCCACCACACCGCTGTGCAGCGCTCTCTCAACTAGCGAGGTGGGACTAAACTCCCACCACACCGCTGTGCCAGGCTATTGGTCCCGGTTGGTGCCACAAACAGGGACCAAAGGGTGGGGTATATAAGCCCACACTTAGGAAATTTTAACACTTCATCCGCACTCACCCCCGACGACGTCGAGCACAACGATGCGGCCAGGCTGCCCCGACGCCATCCTCCGCCCCCGCCGTCGCCGTCGCCGTCGCCGTCGTCGCCGTCGCCCGCGCCCCTGCCCCGGCCCGCCCCAGTCATCGCAGTCGCCCCTGCCCCGAGCCCGCGCCCTGCCCCGCCACCGATCAGCCCGCGCCCCTGGCCCGGCCCGCCCCCGCCATCGCCGCGCCCCTGCCCCATCGTCGCCATCACCGTCACCGTCACCGTCCTCGCCCCCGACCCCGCGCCCCTGCCCCGTCGTGGCCGTCGCCCGAGCCCCGCTGTGAGCCGCCGCGCCGCCCCGGCCATTTTTTTTATTAATCATGTTTATGTAATGTATGGATATGTACATGTATACGTAGATGCTTAGTGTATTTTTTTAATATGATGAATTTTTTAGTCATGTTCATATGATGATTTTTTTGTTCATATCATTTTTTGGTCCATGTATATATGGATGTGTAGGTATGGATGGATGGATGTATATATATAGAAAATGTTCATATGATGTTTTTTTTTGTTCATAGAATATTTTTTTGTTCATAGAAATTAGTTAAAATTTACCAAGTTACTAAGTTACTAAGTAAAAATGTTCATATATTCAAAATGAGTTAATTAAAAGACTCACTAATTTAAAATTTACCCCCTCCCCGATAACTTCGACATGAGGGGGGATGTCGGACATGCATGAGAGAGAGCCGGTCCGCTCGCCCGACCAACTATCGAGGCCACCCAAACCCTACAAGAAAGAGCGTCGTTGTCGATCTCCCCCCTCCTCGATAACTTCGACATGAGGGGGGACATCGGACATGCATGAGAGAGGCGGTCCGCTCGCCCGACCAACTCTCGAGGCCACCCAAACCCTAGAAGAAGGAGCGTCATTGTCAATCTACCCCCTCCCCGATAACTTCGACATGAGGGGGGACGTCGTACATGCATGAGAGAGGCGGTACCCTCGCCCGACCAACTTTCGAGGCCACCCAAACCCTAGAAGAAAGTGCGTCGTTGTCGATCTACCCCTTCCCTCCCCTACCCGTAATTGTTATGTATAATAGTATATATTGGCGTCTAATTCACCGGTCTTACCTCAGTGAACCGAAGGGACTATATTTATTCGGTAGGCGGCCGGCATAGGTCAATGGGGGTAGAATGGATAGTTTGATCTCTTGCATAGCGATTATTTTTTGCAAAGTGTCCTCTCCTGAAAGAATAACCCTGGCCCGATAACTTCGACATGAGGGGGACGTCAGACATGCATGAGAGAGGCGGTCCGCAACTAATCCATTGCTCATATATTATTATGATTCCTTGTTGTGATTAGCCAGGTCTATGTTTGCCACTAATCCATCTCTCATGTTTGTATATTGCCATGTTGTAATATTTGCAGAAACTATGAAAAGAGCCTTAGAACAAGAACAGTTGTTGGGGGATATAATCCTCGCCGGAGGTGATCCCTTGTCGTTTCTCAACGACACCGATGGTCAGGAAGGAGAGGATGATGGCTCCGGTGATCCAACAATGGAGGAGGAAGGAGATCATGACGGCTCCGGTGACCGAATGGCGGAGGAAGGAGATCATGATGACGGCTCCGGTGACCGAACGGAGGAGGGAGGCTTAACTGTTGCAAAGTCCGGTGAGGTATATATATATATATATATATATTAAGCCTGTGCTGACTTGATGCATTAATTGTTTTGGTATGTACATATATTAATGCTTCTTTCTTCTTTTAGCCCTCCGGATCGAGCCAAACTTCCGTAAGAAGACGAGGCCCGAAGAAAAGGTTGCGCCAAGATGAAAGGTTCACGATCACACAAGTCGCGAACAATGGCCAACCGATTGCTCCCAAGCGGACCAAGGACGCATTTGTACATCCGTGCGGAGTTGTTGTTAGGGACAACGTCCCGATCAACATCCAGCAATGGAATAAGAATAAGGACCCTGAAGTTTCTTATGCCCAGGATAGACTGAAAGATGATCTTTGGACCTCGATGATGACAAATTTCAGCCTACCGCGAGAGGAGGATCCGAATAACCCAGTTATAGAGTGAAAGGCCAAGGTGTTTGCTCTTAAGAAGATGGCAGAACTATTCAGGAACTGGAAGAAAGAGTTGAACACAAAGTTTGTCGAGAAAGAGGAGACTCTAGAATTCATCGGTCGATATGAGAAGATAAGAGATCGCTGGCCCGCATTTGTGGCCTACAAGAACTCGGAGAATGGTAAGAAAAGGTCACTGACAAACAAGCAAAATGCTGCAAAGAAGCTGTGTCACCATCACACGGGGTCAGGTGGCTACTACGAAGCCCGGCCATTGTGGGACAAAGCTGAGCAAGACCTGCTTGCTAAAGGGGTCCAACCAGCGACATTGCACTGGCCAGATCATTCAAGGACTTGGTTCTTCGGGGTTGGGGGAACTTTGGACCCAGAAACAGGGGAGTGTGTTTGGACGGACGAGTAACTTGCAATACCCATCCAGAAGCTTCAGAAAGCAATCAAGGCAGCGCAGGAAGGGACATTCATTCCCGACAGAGAGAAGGACGAGCTGACAGAGGCACTTGGGAATCCTGAACACCCTGGATGAACACGAGGCACATCAGGCTCCGTTCCGTGGGTGTATGGGTTTCCCGACAGTGGTGGTTATAGAACCGAGAGAGAAAGAGGAAAGAGGAAGCAACCGAAATGCAGAGGCTCAGTGCAAGATTAGCAAAACTAGAGGAACATGAGAGCCAGTGAACTACCGGCCAACCATCTTAGCAGCACGAAGATCCTTGCTTCGACGCTGCCCCAGAAGCTACCCCACCATCTCAGTGGAGAAGCAGCGTGGCTTCCACGGAGCTCGTTCAGCCTGATTTCACGTCTCCTCGCTACCCCTTGATAGTATCACGGAGGCTGAACATTGTGTTCTAATGACGAAATGCCAGAACATGACCTTGAAGGTGGCGGTCGGCTCTGTTGTACCTCCTCAAGCTGAGGGAACTTTTCATTGCTGTCCTATTCCACATGGCTTTGCTATTGTGATGGTGGATGAAATAATGGAGGGATTTGAGGAGCTGGAGGTTGACTACCCTACAGGTGAAGGGGATATTCATCTGGAAAATGCTTTAAGGAGTACCTGTCTATGGAGAAAGGAGTACATTAAGCTTCCAAACTAGACGCCTCAGCAGACCAGCCTCCTCCGGCGGGTCAGGGCACTCCGCCTCGTCCTCCTCCTCCTCTGGCGAGTCAGGGCACTCCGCCTCCTCCTCCGCCTCCTCCGGCTCGTCAGGGCACTCCGCCTCCTTCTCCGCCTCCTCCGGCGCGTCAGGGCACTCCGCCTCCTTCGGTGTGTCAGCGGACTCCGCCGCGTCAGCAACGGCGGAAGAGAGACGCCGCCGCTCCGGCGGCTAGCAGTACAAGAGGCGGGAAGAAATACAAATTTGGTCCAAGCCTGAAGCCTCTTCCAAAGTTACAATATGAGAGGACCGACGAGGAAATCGTGGACATCAGTGCTGCCGAAGTGCAGGCCCATTTTGAATGGAAACCTCCACCTCCGTAGGAAACAATAGATCCGGTGAAAATGAAGCGCACTCTGGATGCCCTTAAGCGACCACCACCGCCTGCGCCGCAATCCAACTATGAACGCTGTATTGCAAAGACATAAGATGAAGCGCAGCGGTCGGGAAGTACTTGCTGTGTTGCAAGATTAGCAAAACGAAGAAGTGGGAAAACAATTCCCCAGCTCGGCGAACAGGCAAAGCAATCGTGCCCCCCGCTCAAGGTGTCTAGCGATATCGTCGCTAATTATCCGGGGCTACTGCCCGGTACCAATCTTGGTGATTACCTGGGCGATGATGTACAATTTGAAACGTTAGACACAGTAGAGATCTTTAGATACGAGCTTGGGAAGCCTCTCGTCAAACCTGATCATCCTCCTCTAACAACGATGATGCGAAGATTGCATGACTAGTAGTTGGAAAGCTGCAGGAAGAATGGGACCGATAGTTTGATGCTGAGAATTAAAGAAGAGCACGACCTCATTGGAGTTGAGGTGATGCCTGTTGAACTTGTGGAGTTATTTTAGTTATTCAATCAAAAGGCCCTCGACAAACAACTCATGACTTGCTACTGTCTGTAAGTATTAGTTCTGTAATTAATTCTATAGCTCAGCTCATTCATTGCATGTATATATAATTATCCTCACTATATTATGCAGATTGAAGATCGTCAAATGCAAGGAAAGACAAATCTATGACATTGGGTTCATTAGCCCAAATACAGTAAATTAATGGTCGGTAAAAAAGAGAGTCGAAGAAACTGAGGAAAACTTGCTACAATCGTTCCTTCGACATCAAAACAAAGGGAAAATACTCTTTACTTACCACTTCAAGTGAGTGTTACTGTCTTGTGCATATTTAGTTTCGCTTACTCGAGGTTAAGTAATGTAATTGATCAGTTATGCGTGCGCAGCTTTCACTTTATTCTGCTATCATTAAGCTTGACGGGTGAGTAGTAACTGTCTTAGACTCGAGACATAAAGATCCCCAGGATTATGCGGACATGACTGCAACGCTCCAGAAGTAAGTTCAATCATTACCGCACCATATCGGCAACTTTTGTTCATTTCCTGATATCAAGTAATCATTTTGTTTGCCTGGCAGGGTTTGGAAAAAGTTCACCGGAATGGTTCCGGTTCAGCCGAAGGAGCTGCGATTTACACACCCCAAAGTAAGTAGTACTAGCTAGTTCCGCGCATCTCTCCTTGATTCTAGTTTCATCAATACCATTTATCGTGCTTGATTATCAGATTGATTGAACTCTATTCTCGTAAAGTGCTACTGGCAGGAAGGCCGGAATCATTTATGTGGATACTACGTTTGCGAGTTCATCCGTAGCTCGACCTTTGAGCGGGGCTACTCTGACAAACAATTTGAAGTGCGTAAACAATATTCATAATATTATTTTATTTCCATAAATTGTGTTGTGTTTCATTCATATATATGTATTGACCCCCTTCTTTAAATTAGATGTGGCATATGCGGAATGAACTCATACCACATGATCGCTTACGAGTAATTCAAGAGGAATTGGCAGGATTCTTTCTTGACCACGTCATACATAAAGACGGAGAATACTATGTGGAAATTGTTGTTGATTTTCGGTAGATGATGTCAGGGATCGTAAGAGATGTTATATTGTATATATGTAGTAGCGTCGGATAGATATACGAAAACTTGTTGTTCCACCAAGCACAGAGAAAGAGAGGTCACTTCTCTCTGTATATGTTCATGATCACGATGTTGTATAATTAATGGTTCCTTCATTTGCTTACTAGCAGCGTCGAGTTCTCTCTGTACATAGTAGCTACCGTCGACCAAGCATGGTGAAAGAGAGGTCACTTCTCTCTATTAGCTAGCTAACACAATATGAAACCCCTAAATTAACCCTCCAAAACCCCTAAACCTCCCCCCTTTCAAAAAAAAACCAAGCACCTGCGAGCTGCTGATGCGTGGCTGCCTTTTGGTCCCGGTTGGTGTTACCAACCGGGACTAAAGGACCTCCTGCCTGGGCGCCCCACAGCGGCCACGAGGAGCCCCTTTGGTCCCAGTTCGTAAGCCAACCGGGACTAAAGGTTTTGGGCATTAGTCCCGTTTGTTTTGTCCTGGTTCCAGAACCGGGGCTAAAGGCCCTCTGAAACCGGGACTAGTATCCTGTTTTCTACTAGTGGATGCATCTAAAGGCCAAGGCATATTTAGAGTGAAACGACAGCTAACTCTGCCTTTAGGCTCCATAACTTATTCTTAAGGAAGAATGTACGAGGACCATCCAAATATATTATATCAAGTTATTGCGCTGACGCAACCTGCACCTGGGAGAGAATGGAATAAACGCAACGGTGAACGAGCAATTTGAAAAGCTGTTTCTTAATCTATTCCCCTGCTGTATTCATCTTGAAATGGATGGATGATTTTGCACATGTGTTGTGTAGGGACTGCTGATTTATCTTATTCCTGGTCGTCTACTTGTCTTGAAACCAAATATATATGTCAACATGCATATTAGGTTTGAGAATCTTACCGACCATATATTCATGTCCTACGTAAGCGTACTGATTAACCATGGTCATGTTTTTTTTTGAAAAGGAGGATTTCCCCCGGCCTCTGCATCCGAAAGATGCATGCAGCCATATTATTAAAAAAGGCCGTCCAAAAGAAAGTCTGGTATCTGAAGTACAGCTCACATCAGGAGCACATAAAAAAAGCTAATAAAATAAGCAAAGCCACAACCGGCTGGATGAAAGTGGACATCAAGGACCTATCCTATTAAGCGACCGCCATCCAAACCGGTTGAATATAGCTCGTGCTACCATCTCCCATCGGTTGCACCAAGTAGCCAAATGCTCCCTGGAAGGCGTAGGAGTGAGTAGCAACCAAGTACGGATCCAAGCCGTAGCTCGGTAGATAACCTGCAAGAAGTTTAGAATATGTAATTTGTTAAAAATCATACCATTCCTGTAGTTCCATATAGCCCAAAGTAGTGCACATATTCCAGTCCGAATATGTGACATAGTATCCGGTTGCACTCCATTTAGCCACGTCCCAAATAACGCATCTATGCTAGATGGAGGCGATATGTTGAATGCTATATGGATAGATCGCCAAAGTAACTTTGCGAGAGGGCAATCAATGAATAAATGTTGAATTGTTTCGTCATGAACACAAAACTAACATCGTGAACTACCGACCCATCGTTGCTTTAGTAAGTTATCTTTGGTAAGAATGACCCGCCTATGCACAAACCACATAAAAATTTTGATGCGCAGGGGAACCTTGACTTTCCAAATATGTATTGATCTTGGGGTTGGGCCAGAATTAATAAGATCTAAGTACATAGATTTAACCGAAAACACTCCATTCCCCGTCAACTTCCAGTGCACGGTGTCCGCTTGTGGTGTGAGCTGAACGTCCATCAACCTCCTCACCAAGTGTAACCAGGAAGTCCATCATTCCCCTACTAAAGCCCGCCGGAACTAGATATTCAAAGGAACCGTCTGTAATACTGTAGCCACGTAATCCTCCTTATGTTGCACAATATTATACAGGGCAGGATACTGTAAGGCTAGCGGTGCCTCGGCTAGCCAAGTATCCTGCCAAAACCTTATTGTCATTCCATCCCCAACAGCAAATTTCACCCTATGGAAAAAAGTCTCTTTTATCCTCATAAACCGCTTCCAGAATGGTGAATCAGTAGGTCTTACGGTAACCTGAGCTAGAGTTTTAGAGTGTAGGTATTTAGTCCGTAGAATTTGTGCCAACATACCTTCCGGTTCCTGACATAATCTATACAACCATTTGCTCAACAAGCATTTATTTTTAATCTCGAGGTTCTCAATCCCTAGACCCCCCCGGTCTTTGGGTCGACAAATAATATCACATCTTGCCAAGCGGTATTTTGTCTTAACCTCGTCCGACTGCCAGAATAAATGAGATCGATAAAAATCTAATCTCCTTCGTACCCCTTTAGGTACCTCGAAGAAAGAGAGGAGGAACATCGGCATATTAGTCAGTACTGAATTAATCAGCACAAACCTTCCTCCATAAGACATAAGCTTACCCTTCCAGCAGCTTAGTTTTTTTTCAAATCGATCTTCAAGACATTTCCACTCTTTGTTAGTTAAGTTCCGATGGTGAATTGGAATGCCTAGATAGTTGAAAGGTAGTGACCCCAGTTCACAACCGAACAACTGTCTATAGTTATCTTGTTCCTCTTTTGCCTTACCCAAGCAAAATAATTCAGTCTTGTGGAAGTTAATCTTTACAACTAACAGTTGTTCAAAAAGGCACAAAACTAATTTCATATTTCTCTCTTTTGCAAGGTCATGCTCCATGAAAATGATCGTGTCATCAGCATATTGTAGGATGGAAATACCCCCATCCACCAAATGTGGGACGAGTCCGCCTACCAGGCCTTTCTCCTTAGCCCGACCTATAAGCACCATCAACATGTCTGCCACAATGTTGAATAGAATAGGGGACATCGGGTCACCTTGTCGTAGGCCTTTATGCGTCTGGAAATAATGACCAATGTCATCATTCACCTTAACCCCGACACTACCTTTTTGGACAAAGGAATCCACCTGATCCCTCCATGCCCCATTGAAACCCTTCATACGCATGGCTTGCTGAAGGAATGGCCATTTGACCTTATCATATGCCTTCTCGAAATCCACCTTGAAGATAACCCCATCTAATTTCTTCGAGTGGATTTCATGTAAAGTTTCGTGCAAGACAACAACCCCTTCCAGGTATGTCTTCCAGGCATGAAAGCGGTCTGGCTAGGATGAACCACCGAAATGGCAATCCGTGTAAATCTATTAGTAGCCACTTTCGTAAAGATCTTGAAACACCCATTCAAAAGACATATTGGTCTGAATTGCTCAATTTGAATCAGTTCCTCTTTCTTTGGTAGCAACGTTATGGTGCCAAAATTAAGATGAAAGAGTTGCGGATGGCCATTACAGAAATCATGAAACATCGGCATTAGGTCATCCTTCACAATATGCCAACATCTCTTATAAAATTCTGCTGGAAACCCATTTGGTCCCTGTGCTTTATTTGGCGTCATCTGGGAAATTGCGTCGAAAACCTCTTTCTCAGCAAAAGGAGCAGATAAAATCTCATTTTCATCTGATCTGAGTTGAGGTATATCCTCCACTACACGTTCATCTAGAGACACCGCGTTATCTACCGGAGGCCCAAATAGTTGTTTGTAATAGTTGGATATATATAGTTTGAGATTTTCGTGACCCACAACTGTTCCTTCATCTAGCTCAAGCTGGATGATCTTCTTTTTCCTACATTTGCCATTAGCAATCTGTCGCGGGAAACCACGGCTACCTATGGGGCCAAGGGGCCCCTTGCTGGTTCGGCAGGGAGGTGTCGCATTGCACAAAGAGAAGAAGAATGTGGGGCAGCACGACAGAGATCACACGGGCAATTTTACCCAGGTTCGGGCCGCCGTGAGGCATAAAACCCTACTCCTGCTTTGGTGGGTTGATGGTGGAAAAGTGGTGATGGAGCATAGTACACTTGCCCGGCAGGCTCGCCCTGGGGAGGCAGTGACTACGCGCGTACGAGCGTGGGGGTGTTCAAGTTTCCAACCCTTGCTACGGTTGCCATGGGCCTCCTTTTATAGGTTAAGGGGTTACCACAGTGGCAAAACAGTCATTATGCACTGATAAGATAGCAAACAGTGCTATCATACCTAATTCTGAAGGCTGACAGAGTGCATTAAATGCACCGCTCAACGTCACATCATTGCTCGCCCGACGAGTCTTGCCGGGCTCATCTTGCCAGCTCCATGCCTGCTTGCTTGACATGTCGCAGGACGGGTGTCATCTGTAGGTATTTCCTGTAGAAAGAGGCCACCATGTGGCGAATGGCTGCCACTTATTCACTTTGCGGCTTGACACCACATTGATCAACGACGTGGGTCGTGGTGAGATGGCTTGGTGAGGTGTCTTTGTCCTCGTGAGTCCCGGCAGGCCCTGTCGGGATGTCTTGAATGCTTTCTTCCGGGGGAGCCCTTGTCCTTGCCAGGTTCGCCTGCCCGGCAAGGGAGGCTTTCCTCCTGGTGGTGTCTCGCTTCTCTGTCTTGGTCTTGGCCTTCTTAATCTGCCTGCTGGTTCTTCGAAGATCTTGGTCTCTTGTATCTTGGCACGGTCTTGGTGTTGTAATCTTGTTCTCGTGCCTGTGCATAGTCAAGGCAACAGACCCAGGGTTTGTTACACCGACAGAAGCCACCGGGCCTACCCCGATCGTGCTGCTGGGCGTCGTCGGTGTAGGTCGTAATAAGTGCACTGGCAGGGGTGCTGAAGAGGCTGATCTCTTGGAGTCTTCCTTGCTTCTTCATTAATCTTGATTCTGGGCCAGTTTCCGGTTTTCCCGTGCGTCGTGTAAAGCCAATCGTGGTGGGGCCATCTTTGCAATGGCCCGTGAATGACTTTAACGCACGGGGTAGATACTGCCAATTCACTCTTCCCACCACGACCTAATCCTTAGCCACGTATGCGGCATGCATCGCGCGGGGTAGGTAACGGAGGCGGGTGGCGTGGGAGAGCATCTAGGCGAGGGCCCGGTCTTCTTGAATTGGTGGAGAGGGGCGGCGATTGCTTGTTGAGGGAGCGGCTCCCTTTCTTGCTCCGCCTATAAAAGGAGGGGCGGAGGGAGAGCCGAGCCATCCATCTCCGGATCCTTTCTTCCCCCGCTTCTGCCTTTCGTTGGTCATGTTGAGAAGAAGAGCCTGGGGACAAGCTCCGGGCTTTAGTTTAGAATTCCCCATGGATCCGAAAGGGGTATTCGGGCGACGCGGCGACAACGCCGGGGGTGGCGACTCCGGCGCGCTCGTCGCTGGGTCGCCCGTAGCCTCAGTTCTAGTGGAAGAGGATGCGAACGACACCATGCCGAGGCCCGTATCGGGTGCTGGGCATGGTAGTCTATTGCTCCTCGTTCTTCATTCCGTCGCGATGCTGGGGAAGAGTCACGGGGGGTGTTCGCCGGCGATGAAGACGAACCTAACCCTTCCCAAGCGTCATCCTATCGCCGTGCGGGAGGGCTCCTTGCTCCCACACATGTCTTCGGAACGTGCAGTGGCTTCTGACGTCAGGGCCATTGGGGACGACCATGCTCTTTGTGGGATATGCCAGAGAGCATGGTGTTCGGCGCGGCCGTCGTGCCGAGGTCTTCGGGTGGTAGCGATGCGGATGGCGGCGGCAACCCACGACGCGTCAAGAACTGGGACGACCGTTCCGACGAGCCGTGTTTGTCGGTGACTCCGTGTCCCCCATCTGGTCCTCCGGCAGTGTCACCATCCGCGCCTGCCCTCCGGTTTCTTCCTCCTTGTTGAGGGGCGGCGCCACCCTGATCCTGGGGAGGCGCCGAATCCCAGCTGGGTTCGCCACCGGCCTCCTCGACCTTTTCCTGAAGGAGATGGACAAGGGCAAAGGCATTACGGGGCACTTATCTTTTTTCAATCTTAAACTCGTAGGCATTTTCCAAATTTTAGTTCAAATAATGTAATCTCTCGAGTCCATATCTGTGTTCTATAAGGTTTGTACTTCTATGACCAGCATATTAATGAAAAAGATGAACCTTGCCGGGAACTCGTGCATGTATATGTCCACACAGAGGCGAAATGCCTCTTTATTTTAAATAAACGAGTTTTCCCCAGCAGGGTATCCTGCCGGTACCCTTTCTTCATTGCCTTGGAACTGAGCCTACCGGCAAGAAATAGAGTGACCAACCCCCCGCCAACTTCTTTTCATCAAAGGCCACTACGACACTACTAGGAAAAGGCCTACTAGTGGCGCACCTGTTTTGGCCATTAATGGCGCACTACAGGTGCGCCACTATCATCACGCCATTAGTAACTAATACTAATGGCGCACCAGTACCAGACAGTAGTGGCGCACCAGGAAGTGCGCCATTAGTATGTCCCCTGGTGCGCCATTAGTATGCCTCCCAGGGGGCCATATTTACCTTGTGCTCTGGGTTACTAATGGCGCACTTCTATGTGGTGCGCCATTACTAAGTCAGATAGTAATGGCGCACCACATAGATGGGCGCCATTACTAACAAATTTTTTTCAATTTTTTTTTTCAAAATTTTGTTTTCAATTTGTTTTTTGTTTTTTTCTTAATCTCGGGTCACTATGGCTTAATCTCGGGTCAATATGCTTAATCTCAAGTCAAATCGGTCACCCATCCTCACACTACTCCAGCCCGAGCACGCTTAACTTCGCAGTTCTATCCAACCCCAGCACCACCTCACTTAACAAGCACTTGTTGATATATCTATGATATCAATCCTATTAAACCTTGTTGATGTCTAGGACTTTGTTCATGTTCATTAGTGTGATGAAATTTTGAAAAAATATTTCAAACTTCCCGGTCATATTACGTATCATATTTTGAAAAAAAATTCCGAAAAAAAATTTGAAACCAATTTTTTTTTCTGTTACTAGTGGCGCACCTAGCAAATGGTGCGCCACTAGTAAGTTTGAAATTTTTTCCATTTTTCCCCTCTAGATCTTAAAAGCTCTGTATCTTTTGTTCTGTTAGGTTTTTGGGGATTCTGAAAATGTTTAACGAGGTTCCCCCTGTTAAATTCGGATGTAACTTTTCGAGTAGATGATTTTTCATATAAAAAACTTTTTCATCGGAGTTCGTATGCAAAAGTTATGCCCATTTTACAAATTCTCGAGAGATTTTGCAAAAAAGTCGAAAATTCATCTTTGTAAATTTTGCTAACAACTAGACCACATATCACATGGGAATCTTATTTTCTTTTATTTTTTTGATATTTCTATCATTTTCTTTTATTTTTTTTTTGAAACTGAAAAGGTGGTCCACCGGGGGGGGCGCTGCATTTGGTGAATAAATTGTAAGACTCAGAAAGTTAGTAATGGCGCACCACGTAACAGGTGAGCCATTAGTAACCCTGGTTACTAATGGGGCACCTGTTACGTGGTGCGCCATTACTAGTTTTGCAAAAAAAAATAAAAAAAAATTGTTTAGTAGTGGCGCACCAGTGGATAGTGCGCCATTACTAGTTTGAACTAGTAATGGCGCACTGTACCCAGGTGCGCCATTACTAGTTTTGAAAAAAAAAGTAAAAAAAAATTTGTTAGTAGTGGCGCACGGAGTGTGTGGTGCGCCATTACTAGTTAAAACTAGTAATGGCGCACTGTGTCCTGGTGCGCCATTAATAGTTTTGGAAAAAAAAATTGCTAGTAATGGCGCACCGTATGTCTGGTGCGCCATTAGTAACGAGGACACTAACCTCGCTGCCCTCACGGCCGAGCCAGCAGCCTAGCACCCGTGCGACGGCAACCTTCTTGAAATGGTTGAACTTCTTCATGAGTAGAGCCAGGTCTTTGCCAAAAGACTCGGGGTCGTCAGAATCACAATTGACATTTTCATCTTCAGAAGCAGAATCGACTTTGCACTTCAAAGCGTGACTCTTCTTGTAGCTTGCGCCATACAGTTCTCGTTTTTCTTCAATTTCCAGTTCATATATAGGTGTTGAGCCTTTCAAGAACGTCAGTAACATTCATGGTCTTATAGTCCCATGCATTTTGGATCATGAAGACCTGGGTATCAAATGAATTATCGAGGGACCTATGCAGCTTCTTCACGACATCATGATTTTTTTACATCCGTTGCACCGAGACCTTTGAGTTCATTGGTGACGATGACCAGTCTCGAGTAAGTGTCTTGAACACATTCCTTGTTTATTCTCTTGAAGTTGTTGAACTTGTTCTGAAGTACATCCATTTAGGTCTCGCGCTGAGTAGAAATACATTCTTGGACTTTTGACAGAACATCACAAATTTCCTTCGTGGTCTCTAGTTCACAAATGCAGTTGAATTGTTCTTCTATCATACAGCCACAGAGAATATCTCTTGAGCTTGAGCATCAGTATTGTTATTTCTTCGGTCCTCAGGCGTGAGCATATCTGGATTTTCAATCTCAAAACCCTCAAAGTCAATTCTCCATAGCTCAGAATTGACACCTCTGAGATGGCGCCGCATTCGATGCTTCCAGTATGGATATCCCTTTCCATTGAAGATGGCCTTGTGCGTAGACCCTCGCTAGATACTTGTGGTCGACATACTATAACTCCAGGCGGTAAAACCAAATAACACAGAGAAAAGGAAGCACCTTGCTCTGATATCATTATATGATCAGATATCAACCATGATGTGAATGAGAGATTCTATAATTTATTCGAAAAAGTAAGTTCTTTGAAGAAAAATAGAGTAAATACTACTAAGAAAAAAACTGAATAGAAGTAAAACTAAAAAGTAAAAAATGACTTAGAGGAATAACATGCTAAAATGTCTGAGACAAAGATAGCAGCACACTAGACAGAAGTACAACTACATAGAAGTAGATGTAAACTAGCCTGACATACAAGCAAAACTACCTTATAAATACAGTGAGAGAGAAAATGAAAGCAAGCATATTGCATGCAGCAGAAATGTAAAGATCTCAGCAATGTCTTCGAATCAATCACCGAGGAATTAGACAGGGGAGAAGTTCTTCAGAAACTCGGGCAGATTATAGAAGTAAATGATTATGAAGAAATAGAACCCGGTTGCTCAACGAAGACAGGGATTTGTTCACCCAGTTCAAGTTGCTAGCACAACTCTACGTTTAGTTGGAGGGGCTGAGATGAAACTCGGAAGACTATGTCTTCACCCTATTCTCCTTGAGCTATGATCGCTTCGACCTCACCCAATCACTCATGGTAGATCTTCAAGGTGATCTGCGGACCTTCACAGACTTGTTCTTTGGCAGTCCACAATGACTATTGGATGCTCTGAACAGACACCTAACCATCTAGTGCATGCGCAGTCCACAAGAGTAATAGGTTAAGTTAAACTTTGATACAAGTTCTTCAGTGATGCTCAATCACTTAATAGAGTTTAGGCTCTGGGGTTTTTCCTCTCTTAGGATTCTCACAATCTCTTCGGGAGGATGGGTTGCTCTGACAGTCACTCGTCAATTCACTCGAAGCAGCCACCAGCAAATGGTTGGGGTAGGGTGGCTATTTATTGCCGGTAGCAATCCCAAGGGCTTATATGACCGTTCGAGGCACTGGCCAACCAACAGACACACGACATGTGGCAAAACGGTCAGATTTCAAACACAGCCAATGGACTAACTTGCGGAACAAGTCATCCAACTCTACTGCGAGGACTTTAACCTTCGGCGTCCTGAAGAATTTCATCTCTGACATCGAAGAGAAATGAATTGCATCAAATAGATTTCAATGTCTTCACTCGAAGAAATAGGTTTGAATTGTGCACACATCGAAGACTTAAATCTCAACTTTCACTTAGACCTCCCTTAATAGTACGATTTTCCCTATGACTCAATAAGAAGAAAATGAAACTAGAAAACAAAAGTTCTCACCAGGGCTTCATTTTCCTCACAGTAGTCAATTGTTCCTCAAATGGGCATTCTGAAGATATTCATCTTCACCACAATTTTTATGGGTCATTACTCTCTTGTTAAACCAAATCCTCAAGGACTTTCACATGTGTATACTCATGAGTACATTGGTCCCTAACTGTTTTGTCATTAATCATCCAAAACCCTGTAGGGGGCACTAGATGGACTTACACAATACGCCATCTTCTCCGGTGAAGGAGCCATCAATTGCAAAGCCTGATCGCATGGCGAATTAGCAATAATCTCTCTCTAAGCTCGAAGACAGTGTATTTTGAAAACTCATAAGCATACTTTGTAGTTAGTGGATGATGCATAACTTGTGTGGATGATGCGTAATAATAAATTTGATTTACTTTAATGAATTTTTTAGCATGTCTTACCTTCGATTCATGGGAAACTTATTCCACGAGACCAGGTACAAAGGTATATTTTTTGCCTATGTCATTAATGAATGTAGGCATTGATGTGTGCAATGTTGATATACCATATATGCATGTATGTGATTATATGGAGCCTATGTAGTGATGATATTTATACTTATTTCATTTGTGATATGCAAATATATGTATATGCCTGTGTATGGTGTAGTGCAGTAGGGGGATTGGTAGAAGTGCAGCAAGCTAGGTAGCCAAGCCCCAACCAAATATCACTGACCGGCCTCAGGCGGACGGTTGGTCAGTGATGTATTGCTTATACGGGCCCTCGAGATAATCACCACTGACCGGTTGGCCCGTCACTGTTATAGTATATCATTGACCGGTCACCTAGCCTGTTTGTGATGATACTATCATTACCGACCCGGAACCACTAACGGGCCGGAGGCGCATCAGTGATGATATGATTTGGCCGGTCAGTCATGTTCGGCACGGTAGTAGTGTTAAAGAAAGTGGAACAATAATTGTGCGCACATGGAACAACTTGGAAATATAGATGGAACAATTCACATGTCCTATGGGTACTTGTGGAAGAATACAGTAGATTGAACAAAAGTCAAAGTAAGCCGAACAAGATTTTTTTTTCACAAATAAAAATTATGACTTGTGGGACAATGCAGAAATGTAGATGGAAACCATTCACATTTGCTAGTGGAACAAAATTTTAAAGCTAGTGGAACAACAATTTTGTCGTCGTGGAAGAAATCATGCCTTGTAGAATAATAGGGAATACAGATTGAGCAATTCACAAGTGCTAGCGGGACAAAAGTTTTGAGTAACTTGAACAAACATTTTGTGTTTTTGAAACAAATAATTACTTTTGAAGAATACATAAATATAGATGGAACAATCTGCATGGTAGTGGAATAAAAGTTCAAAGCAAGTGGAAAAAAATTGTGTGCACATAGAATAGATCATGTAACACGGAAATACATATGGGACAATTCATAATTGTTAGCAAACCAAATATTCAAAACAAAAGGAACAATAATTGTGTGATGTGGAAAAAAATCACGAATTGCAAAATAATATGGAGAATACATATGGAACAATTCAAAAAAATTAATGGAACAGAAGTTTAAAGTTAGTGGAACAACAATTTGTTGCTCATGAAAATATCACGAATACTGCAGAACAACACTAAAATAGACATTGAACAGTTCACAATTGCTAGTCGAACAAGATGCAAAGTAAGTGGAATGATAATTTTCTTTATGTGGAACAAATCATGACTTGCAATATACAAAAAATGCAGATGGAACAATTTAGAGTGGCCGATGGAACAAAAGTTATGGTCGGTGGAACAAAAGTTTTGGGATCATTAGATCAGAGACCATCACTACTAGAACTAAAAAACAAAAAAATTACTAGTGGAAGAAAACTAAAGGGATCATAAAATTTTAAAATCTCTAGAGAGATGTTAGAAAAAATAAAAGTAGGAAAAGAAATACACAACAATTATGCAAAGAAGATAGAACAATAATGATTTCATGAGCACACCAATCACACCACCTGCTATTAAGGCTGATTCCTTTGATATTAGCCCTGCTTTGCTTAACTTGGTTATGAAAGATCAATTTTCTAGCTCATTTAGTGAAGATGCTGCTTCTCATTTACAGAAATTTGTAGAATTTTATGTCAGGCAAAATATATAAAGATAGAGAAGCTGATTATGTGAAACTTAAATTGTTTTCTTTTTCATTAAGAGCTAGAGCTAAAGAATGGTTGGGATCTTAACATAAAGCAATCATATATTCATGGAATAAGTGTAAGGAACTTTTAACTGGAAAGTATCATCCTCCTCCTAAGATAATAAAATTTAGAAACACTATCATAAATTATAAGTAAAATGACATTGAACAGTTAGCTCAATCATGGGAAATAATGAAAACTATGCTTAGAAATTGTCCCAAGTCATGGAATAGATGATTGGCTACTGCTTCAAATTTTTTACGCTAGACTTAATTTTATGTCAAGGAATTTGTTATACTCAGCTGCAGATGGAGCTTTTATGAACATGGCTCAAGCAAACGCAAAGAATCTTTTGGACAACAGGATGACCAACTATGCCATGTGGCATATTGAGAGGGCTCCAACAACAAAGAAGGCTCTGTAGTGGAAGTTGGTTGCCTAAATGAGAAGATTGATATGCTTATGTCTATGTTGTCCATGAAAAATAATGCTTCTAGTTCCAATGGTGTTTATATTGGTGATATGGTTGAGCATAATAAAGATAGTATTGATGTTAATTTTATTTCTAGAAACAATTTTAACAGCAATGCTTATAGAAACAATTATCCTAGGACTTATCCTTCAAATAATTCTTATGGAAGTTACCAAACACCCACTAGTCTATAGGTCTTGGTTAAAGAATTTATCACTTCTCAAAATGATTTAAACAAAACTTTTGTAGAAAATTTTGATAAATTGGGAGCTTTATTTCATCCGGTGGAAAAAATTGCTAATGATGTATAAGTTTTAAAGTTGAAATTTCCTCCACGTAAATATGGTACTGAAGAGTCTCTTATAGGGATACAAGCTACTATAGGTACAAATAATGAGACTCTATGCATGCTACAAGCTAGATGGGCTAGAGAAAGAAAAGCCCAAGAATCTGAAATTTTTGAGAAAAGTGGGTTTGAAGAGGTTAAAACTTTAAGTACTGTTGATCCCACTAGTTTGCAGGGTGTTGAATTTGATTATGATCATTGCAAGCTCTCTCATGTTATTAAAGTCTTGCAAAATATGGCTGGAGGATCTATCTCATTAGAGCAAATAAATCAGTTCACTAGACACATTGTTGAAGTTGTGTTACATGTTAGGGAGGAAAAATATAATAGAGAAGCTATGATCCCTATAAATTTGGAAGATGGTTGGGAACAATCTATAAAGATTTGTATCAATAACTTCACTTGTGATGCTCTATGTGAATTAGGTGCAAGTGTGTCAGGTATTCGTAAGAAATTATATGATGCACTTGGATTGAGACCTCTCACTGAATGTCAATTGAATGTGCACTGAGCTGACAGCACCATAAAGAAGCCTGTATGAAAAACTAAGGATATTCTTGTGTAGCTAATATGAATTATGTCCATGTGGATTTTTTTGTCATGGATATTGAACCTAATCCTATATGTCCAATTATATTGGGGAGGCCTTTTCTGAGAACTGTAGGAGTTGTTATTGATATGAAAGAAGGAACTATTAAATTCCAATTCCTTATGAGAAAATGCATATAACACTTTCCAAGAAATAGGAATAAAAACTGTTAAAAAATTTTGTTGGCAATTGATATCTCGATAGGAAGCGGAGAAGATAAAACTTGAAAATCCTCCAAAACAACAATGCCTAGCTTAAAGGCATTAAAGAAAGTGTTTTGTTTTGGTTTGCAAGAAGTAGAACTTGCTATATTACTATAACAAAGTTGTTTTATTGTTTTATTTTAATAAAGTGCCAAGTTTTATTATTAGCTTGAATGTTTAGACTATGTGGGTAATGTTGTTCTGTTTATGTAGTTTTGTTGTTCTTACAGAAATTCACAGGAATTCCTAGAGCGTGATAAAATCCTAAAATTTGTACTGAACAGAACTTCATATGTCTAGTATTTATGCTAATGATTTAGGAATTTTTTGAGTACAAAAAAATGGTCTTTAATTACATATTTCCATGCTGATCTGTTTTGACAAATTCTAGTGCAATTTGTGTATTTGCTATAGAATTGCATAGTTTTCGGTTTCTCCTTGATCAAGAGAGTCTATAATTGTGTTCCATACTGTAGATATTGTTATATAATTTTTCTATACTTTACTTACAGAAAGTAGAGCTATTTAAGATTATTGATGGACTAACCCGGACTCACAGTTTAGTTTAATTTGTGTTTGGATAAAAGTTTATTTCATTCGGGCTGCCATCACTATCAAAGTCAGCTGGGAGAGTTTGAGGTCCAAGCTTGGGGATGACCAAGGCCTCCACAACTTAATTCTAAGAATACCCAAAGGGCAAAGCTTGGGGATGCCCAAGGAATCACCACTCTACAACATCACTTGGTTGTATGTTTCCTTTGAACCCTTTTATCCATGCAATGCTTTCTATGCATTACTTTGGACCATTATTTTATTTTTGCTTTTCAATAAATTATAATCATCACCTCTAGTAATTTGATCTATATTTGAGAGAGAGAGCTGCTTGGCTTGATTATTTTTATTCTATGTGCTTCACTGAAATGTGCTAGAGTAATAGAAGTGGCATAGAAACAGTTTTCACTTTTCGTGCTTAACTTATATTTTGTGGGAAAGTTAGAAACTTGGTTGACACATGATTTCATTTTTATATCTTGGGATTATTGTTATTGGCTTAGTTATGAAATTTAAAACATACATGCTTGGGATAGTCATAACTTGACAAGAACATCAAACTAGAGAATGTTTTAATAGTACTGGATACTTGGCATTGATGTTGAGACATTCTGAGCACTATTAATTTGCATATTGAAGTAGCTCCTTCTATTTAGAGATGAGATAGTGCATTCATGTTCAAGAGAGTGATTCCCTTTCTTTCACATAATTAAACAAAAATTGTAAACTCTAGTGATAGCTGAAATTGCATGGTGTTGTTAGAATGCAAGCATCATAGACTAGCGACATTAATATGGCTGAGGTGGTGTGATGGTTTTTAACCTGCCAACCCTCCTCCATGGGATACTTGGCTTGCTATACTATGCAATATGATACCATGACACTCTTGTTTAGTTGATGAGTTCTTTATGACTGGGGGACATCGTACCACAGATAGATTTTGTTAGACTCCTCTAATTCATGAAGTAAGAACGCCTTCCCAGGTTGCATCCCTAAATTTGTGGCAATCTACATCCAACTTGGACCACTGAAATACATTATGTTTGCCTCATTCACTAGTAGAAAACAGGCCTTTCATCCATAGCATTAGTCCCGGCCGTATTTTGAACCCGGACTAATGGTAACATTAGTCCCGGTTCGAAAGGCTAGTCATTAGTCCTGGTTCATTTGGGACCTATAGTCCCGGTTTGAGATACAAACCAGGACTAAAGGGGTGGTGGCAGGCTGGTGTCAATCTGGGGCCCCCACAAGCCCCTTTAGTCCCGGTTTGTATCTCAAACCGGGACTATAGGTGGACCTTTAGTCCCGGTTTGTATAACCAACCGGGACTAAAGATGTCCGTATATAAACCCTTCATCCAGCCCGAGCCCATTCTCTCTGTTTTTCCCCTTCCTCTCCTCTGTTCTTCCCCTTGCTCGAGCTCACCTCCATTTTTGCCACAGATTTGTCAAGATTTGAAGGCCCCCCATCTATCCAAGTGTTCACAAAGATAAGCAACTTTGTCTTTTCATCTCTCATTGCTAGATTAGCTCATGGAATGCTCTATAAGTATAGTGATTTGTGGGTTTTAGTTTGGGAGTAAAAATGTGGGAGTTTATTTGATTTATATGCAATTTGAGCTCAAATTAACTTCTTAGTTTCATATTTGTAGGTGTGGTTTACCTGATCTAGTGCCTTCCCGTTCTCACCGTCGTCGATCGCCCACGTCGTCCGGCCGCCGGAACCACCTAGCTAGCTTGGTGAGGCTCTTATCCTTTTTGTGAAAAAAAATCTTATTTGTATGATTAAGATAGTTTAGATAGTTGCTTGTATATTTTTCTAACTTGTATGATTGTTAGTTATACGTAGTGCCATGGTTTTGATATCCGTCCCCGTCGGCCCTCGTCCGGTTTATGATTTGGATGTGGTATATATATTCTCTTTTATAACTATTTGTTGCATTTCGTGTTTATGACAATTATGCCCATCCAGTTGACATAGATATTTTTATCTAGGAGGTATGTGAACCGGAAATTGCAACCGACCCTCTTGTCGAGAAGTTAAATTTAGTTGAAAAAGAAAACAAGTATTTGAAAGAAAAATTGAAAAGAATTGAAGAAGAGAAGATGAAATTGGCGTTGTATGTTGCCGATGTCGTCGATGATCACAAGATCAAGATGGATGCAATGCGCTTCAAGATCCGAAAGATTAGAAAATATGCCGTTAATAAGGAGGCCTGGTATCACTATGCTGTTGGATGAATTGTTACCTTAGTTGCGATCTTGATCGCATTTCTTATTTCATTTAAATGTTTTAGCTAGATAGTTTGTATGTTATTTTATGAGAATAAGTGAGTATGAACTTTATGTATGAACTTGTATTAATTTGTTCTTTTCGGTGTTGTGTAATGAAGATGAGCTGGCAATGGATGTACGATGACCGACGCTCTCCGCAGTTCGTTGATGGCGTGCATAGTTTTCTGCGTGCGGCTGAGGCAAACAAGCAGGATATTGGTTTTATGTGTTCTCCATGTGCTGTCTATAAGAATGATAAAAATTACTCTAACTCAAGAGTCTTTCACGTCCACCTGTTTACGTCTGGTTTCATGTCCGGCTATAACTGTTGGACCAAGCATGGAGAAAGAGGGGTGCTAATGGAAGAGAAAGAAGAAGAAGAGGATGATGACAAGTATCCTAGGTTCCATGAATACGATGGTACTACAATGGGGGAAGAGAATGAAGAAGAAGAAGCTGAAGTAGCGGCATCAAATGAGCCCGCTGATGATCTTGGTCGGGCCATTGCTGATGCAAACAGAAACTGCGAAACTGAAAAGGAGAAGTTGAAGTTCAGCACATGTTAGAGGATCACAAAAAATTGTTGTACCCAAATTGCGAAGATGACAACACAAAGTTGGGTACCACACTGGAATTGCTGCAATGGAAGGCAGAGAATGGTTTATCTGACAAGGGATTTGAGAAGTTGCTGAAAATAATGAAGAAGAAGCTTCCAAAGGACAATGAATTGCCCGACGGTACGTACGAAGCAAAGAAGGCCGTCTGCACTCTAGGATTAGAGGTGGAGAAGATACATGCATGCCCTAATGACTTCATCCTCTACCGTGGTGAGGAGTACGAGAATTTGAATGCATGCCCGGTATGCGGTGCATTGCACTATAAGATCAGCCCCGATGACCCTTGTGACGATGTTGAGGGCGAGCGCCCCAGGAAGAGGATTCCAGCCAAGGTGATGTGGTATGCTCCTATAATACCACGGTTGAAATGTTTGTTCCAAAACAAAGAGCATGCCAAGTTGATGCGATGGCACAAAGAAAACCGTAAGAAAGACGGGAAGTTGAGAGTACCCGCTGACAGGTCGTAGTGAAGAAAAATTGAGAGAAAGTGGCGAGACTTTGTAGATGACGCAAGGAACGTATTGTTTGGTTTAAGTGCAGATGGTATTAATCCTTTTGGGGAGCAGAGCAGCAATCATAGCACCTGGCCTGTGACTCTATGTATCTATAACCTTCCTCCTGGTTGTGCATGAAGCGGAAGTTCGTTATGATGCCAGTGCTCATCCAAGGCCCCAAGCAACCCGACAATGACATTGATGTGTACCTAAGGCCATTAGTTGAAGAACTTTTACAGCTATGGGACATAAAAGGTGTACGTGTGTGCGATGAGCACAAACAGCAAGAATTTGACATACGAGCATTGTTGTTTGTAACCATCAACGATTGGCCTGCTCTTAGTAACCTTTCAGGACAGACAAACAATGGGTACCACGCATGCACGCACTGTTTAGATGATACCGAAAGTATATATTTGGATAAATGTAGGAAGAATGTGTACCTGGGACATCGTCGATTTCTTCCGATCAAGCATCTCTTAAGAAAGATAGGCAAACATTTCAAAGGTGAGGCAGGGCACCGGAAGAACCCTCGCCGCTGTACTGGTGAGGTGATGATATACTTGATATGGTCACGGATTTAAAACTAATCTTTGGAAAGGGTCCTGGCGGATAATCTGTTCCGAATGACGCTGACGGACACACACCCATGTGGAAGAAGAAATCTATATTTTGGGACCTACCCTATTGGAAAGACCAAGAGGTCCGCTCTGCAATCTACGTGATGCACGTGACAAAGAATCTTTGCGTGAACCTGCTAGGCTTCTTGGGTGTGTATGGGAAGACAAAAGATACATCAGAGGCACGGGAGGACCAGCAACGTATGCACGAAAAAGATGGCATGCATCCAAAGCAGTATCAAGGTCATGCCAGCTATGCTCTTACCAAAGAAGAGAAGGAAATCTTCTTTGAATGCCTTCACAATATGAAGGTCCCGTCTGGCTTCTCATCGAATATAAAGGGAATAATAAATATGGGAGAGAAAAAGTTCCAGAACCTAAAATCTCATGACTTCCACATGATTATGACGCAACTGCTTCCAGTTGCATTGAGGGGGCTTCTACCGAAAAACGTTCGATTAGCCATTGTGAAGCTATGTGCATTCCTCAATGCAATCTCTCGGAAGGTAATCGATCCAGAAATCCTACCAAGGTTACAGAATGATTTGGTGCAATGTCTTGTCAGTTTCGAGTTGGTGTTCCCACCATCCTTCTTCAATATCATGACGCACATCCTAGTTCACCTAGTCGAAGAGATTGCCATTCTGGGTCCTGTATTTCTACATAATATGTTCCCCTTTGAGAGGTTCATGGGAGTCTTAAAGAAATATGTTCATTACCGTGCTAGGCCAGAAGGAAGCATCTCCAAGGGCCACGAAACAGAGTGGGTCATTGAGTTTTGTGTTGACTTTTTTCCTGACATTAAGCCGGTTGATGTTGCTGAATCGCGGCATGAGGGCAGACTGGCTGAAAAAGGCACGCTAGGAAAGAATTCATTAATATGCCAGGATGGGCATTCTTGGGCGCAAGCACACTACACAGTTCTACAAAATTCTAGCTTGGTGGCTCCGTCTATCGAGGAACACCTGGATAGTGTAAGCTCCAAGAACCCGGAGCAGTCTGAGCCCTGGATCAAACGTACACACATGGAGTCATTCGGTGGGTTGGTTGCAAAAACGTCTCATGCATGACGACAGTGTTGGAGATGAGGTGTACTTGCTGGCCAAGTTACCATCTTCGACTTCATCGACTTTCAAAGGGTACGAGATAAATGGGAATACATTTTACATGATCGCCCAAGATAAAAAGAGCACCAACCAACACAGTGTTGTCCGCTTTGATGCAGCAAACACCAATAGGCCAAATGACACATATTATGGTTACATAGAGGAGATATGTGAACTTGACTATGTACGTGATTTGAAGGTCCCTTTGTTTCGGTGCAAATGGGTCAATCTGACAGGAGGCGGGGTGAAGCTTGACCCGCGGTACGGAATGACAATAGTCGATCTCAACAATCTTGGGTACGCAGACGAACCATTCATCCTAGCCAATGATATGGCGCGGGTTTTCTATGTGCAGGACATGTCTACCAAACCGAGAAAAATGAAAGATAAGGAAGCATACACATCATACGGTGAGCCAAAGTGCCACATAGTTCTTTCAAGGAAAAGAAACATCATGGGAGTGGAGGACAAGACAGACATGTCAGAAGATTATGAAAAGTTTCATGAAATTCTTCCCTTCACAGTGAAGACTAACCCAAGCATCCTGTTAAATGATGAAGATTGTCCATGGTTATGGCGCAAAAGGACACACGCGAAGAAAAAGTTTTATACCCCAAGATCCCACTCTGGGATGTGATCGGCTTCACCGTCATCACTTTCTTCTCTAGTGAGTAGCCTAGATATATAGGCCAGTTTGTACACGAAGTGCATCCAGTTTTTACCGTAACCATCTCAACTTTTTAGCACATGCTATGTGTGTGTAATGATGATACCATGCCAAATTTCAACCTTTTCAGAGTTCATTTGTAGTGCTTTTCAATTTCAGGGTCATTTAGCTCAAAATAATATTTAAATGCATGCAAAATAGCAAATGATGTTAGAAATGGTTGAAATTTGAGGATGTGTCTTTGAATGGTGCATATTGATTGCACAAAAAGTCTGGAGTTGAAATAAGTTTAAAAAATGAAATGCCTTTGTAACAGATGAGTTTTCGTCCGAAACCCTCATACTTCAAAGGAGATGGTCCACTTTGTACACGAAGTGCGTCCAGTTTTTGCCGTAACCCTCTCAACTTTTTTAGCACATGCTATGTGTGTGAAATGATGATACCATGGCAAGTTTCAACCTTTTCAGAATTCATTTGTAGTGCTTTTCAATTTCAGGGCCATTTTGCTAAAAAATCATTAAATGCCTAAAAAATAGAAAATAAAGTTAGAAATGGTTGAAATTTGAGGATGTGGGTTTGAATGGTGCATACTGCATGCACAAAAAGTCTGGAGTTGAAATAAGTTAAAAAAAATGAAATGCCTTGTAACAGATGAGTTTTCATCCGAAACCCTCATACTTCGAAAGAGATAGTCTTGTTTGTACACGAATTGCGTCCAGTTTTTGCCGTAACCCTCTCAACTTTTTAGCACATGCTATGTGTGTGAAATGATGATACCATGCCAAGTTTCAACCTTTTCAGAATTCATTTGTAGTGCTTTTCAATTTCAGGGTCATTTAGCTAAAAAAAATCATTAAATGCATGAAAAATAGCAAATGAAGTAAGAAATAGTTGAAATTTGAGGATGTGTCTTTAGGTGGTGCATATTGCATGCACAAAAAGTCTGGAGTTGAAAGAAGTTTAAAAATATTAAATGCCTTTATAACAGATGAGTTTTCGTCCGAAACCCTCATACTACGAAGGAGATGGTCCAGTTTGTACACGAAGTGTTTCCAGTTTTGGCCGTAACCCTCTCAACTTTTTAGCACATGCTATGTGTGTGAAAGGCTGATACCATGCCAAGTTTCAACCTTTTCAGAATTCATTTGTAGTGCTTTTCAATTTCAGGGTCATTTAGCTAAAAAAATCATTAAATGCATAAAAAATAGCAAATGAATTTAGAAATAGTTGAAATTTGAGGATGTGTCTTTGAAAGGTGCATATTGCATGCACAAAAAGTCTGGAGTTGAAAGAAGTTTAAAAAAAATGAAATGTCTTTGTAACAGATGAGTTTTTGATTAAAACAGAATTTATTTTTGATTAAAACACCCATTTAAAATAACCTAAAAATTACCAAATTGAATATAATGATAAAACACACTAATACTAAACAGCAGGAAAAAGAATCACTCAAAAATCTACTTTTAAAGTAAAGTTATTCACAAACTAGTGATTCACACAAATTTCAAAGAATTCAAATTTAAACTATTCAAATTTGAAAACTACTGGCACTAACAGAAAGTTTATAATTTTTGTGACCTAAAGCAAAAAGATTCACTCAAAAACTCTAAATATTTGGCTGTAAGTAGAAACAAAAGAAAATAAATAAAGCAAAAAAACTGGAAAATAAATAAATAAATAAATAAATAATGCCCGCCTACTCGGCCCACCACGGCCTGCATACGACTAGAAACCGAACTACTAGTTGGGCCAGGATGGAGACCCGCGAGGCAAGTAGGCCCCACAGCGCAGTGACAGGTTCGTTAGGCCCACACGGGCCTGCTTTAGAGAGGAGCTCGAGAGGGATGCCGCGGCGGGGCTTATAAACTGGTGCGAGTGCCCTTCGCTTGGCGAGGTGGGACTAAACTTCCACCGCCCTGACGCCGTGCCAGGAGCAGACCTTTAGTCCCGGTGGGTGGCTCCAACCGGGACTAAAGGCCCCCCTTTAGTCCCGGTCTAAGCCACCAGTCGGGACTAAAGGCCTGGGCTTCCCGCCGCTTGGCCTGGTGAAATTCACCTTTAGTCCCGGTTGGTGGCTCGGACCGGGACTAAAGGGGGCCTTTAGTCCCGGTTGAAGCCACCAACCGGGACTAAAGGATTCTGTATATAAGCGGCCACTTCGAAATTCTTCTTCATTCGCTCGACGCCGAACCAGAGAGACGCCTCCAAGCTGCTGTGCGCGCGCCGTCGCCTCCCCCAACGCCGGAGATCGTCGCCGCCCCCGACGCCGGCCGCCCGCGCCTCCTCCCCGACACCGGCTGCGCCGGCCACCCCGTCGACGCCGCCCGCGCCCTCCTCCCTGGCGCTTCCCACGCCTCCTCCCCGACGCCGCCCGCGCCAGCCGCCCCGTCGACGCCGCTCGCGCCCTCCTCCCCGATCGAGCCTCGCCGGCCTCGACCTCGCCGTCGCCTACCTAGCCCGCTGTAAGCTCGCCGCCCCCTCGATCTCCGGCGATTTTTTTTCACTAGTTGTTTTAGATGCTTAATTAATTAGTATATATATGTATATGTATACAATGTATACGTGTACAATGTATGTATATATGTATATGTAGATGAACGCTGGAATTTGCATAGATTGTTTCTTTTTCACTAGCTATTTTTTTTCTATTTTTTAGTTTTTTATACTTTTAATGTTGTATCATAGTATAGAAAAAATTTGCATAGAAAAAAGTTGCATAGGAAAAAGTTGACCATATATATGTATAGTATAGAAAAAATTTGCATCGAAAAAAGTTGCATAGGAAAAAGTTGACCATATGTAGTATAGAAAAAAGTTGCGTAGAAAAAAGTTACATAGAAAAAGTTGATCATGTAATAAAAATATTTTAATGTTAATATCATAATGTTGCAAAAGTTTGTCATGTATTTGCACAATCAAGTGAACAAGAATTACAAAAATCATAATCAAGCATTTAAAAAATTTTAAATTTGCATAGAAACATTTTTGGCGTCGACGATGCCCGGCCCGCATCCTCGTCGTCGACTCGGTGGCGACAACCTGCTTGAGAGGCGCCATGTCTGGGACTGGGCTCCGCCGGGCTGGCACTGGGAGGTGCTACCTTCCGGGGCGCGCAGCTTGGTGAGGAACCGGGCTCCCATCGTCGACCCGGAGCTTCTTTGGTGGCGGTCTTGTGCGCCACTATCGGTGTGGAGGGAGGCGGTCCCCCGAGGAGGTGCTACATCGCCGTGTCAGGGAGGAGGACAAGCACGTTCGTCGCTACATGGTTGCGTTGGACGTCAGGTTCTCCAATGCCTGGCAGCTTCTTCAGGGATCTCACCCGAGCTATGATCCTGTGATGGTTCCTTCTGTTTGGGTGTCCACCGGCCGCGCCTCAGGAACCGCGAGTGACCTAGATTATTCGATAATATTCGATCTGTAATAGCTAGTGATGTTATATGATAATATTCCAGATGTATTAGTGATAATACTCGAGATGTATTCGAGATTATATTCGATAATATTCGATGATGCATTAACTAGATTATTCGAAATGTATTAGTGATAATATTCGAGATGTATTCGATATTATATTCGATAATATTCGAGATGCATTCTAATTTGAATACTAAATTGTTAAGCTATGGACGCTAGCGGCAGAGACGATACAGATGGCCCACAAGTATAGGGGATCAATCGTAGTCCTTTCGATAAGTAAGAGTGTCGAACCCAATGAGGAGCAGAAGGAAATTGCAAGCGGTTTTTAGCAATGTAATGTCTGCAAGCACTGACATTATAAGCAACGAGTAGTTTGGTAGCAAGATAATTTGTAACGAGCAAGTAACGGTAATGGTAACAAAAGTGCAGCAAGGTAGCCCAATCCTTTTGAGGCAAAGGACAGGACAAATCGGTCTCTTATGATAAGCAAAGCGTTCTTGAGGGTACACGGGAATTTCATCTAGTCACTTTCATCATGTTGGTATGATTTGTGTTCGCTACTTTGATAATTTGATATGTGGGTGGACCGGTGCTTAGGTGCTGTTCTTACTTGAACAAACCTCCTACTTATGATTAAACCCCCCACAAGCATCCGCAACTACGAGAAAAGTATTAAGAATAAATCTAACCATAGCATTAAACTTTTGGATCCAAATCTGTCCCTTACGGAATAGCGCATAAACTAGGGTTTAAGCTTCTATCACTCTAGCAACCCATCATCTAATAACTACTCCACAATGCATTCCCTTAGGCCCTAATCAGGTGAAGTGCCATGTAGTCGACATTCACATGACACCACTAAGGGAATCACAACATACATATCATCAAAATATCGAACACATATCAAGTTCACATGATTACTTGCAACAAGATTTCTCCCGTGACCTCAAGAACAAAAGTAACTACTCACTAATGATAATCATGCTCAAGATCAGAGGAGTATTAAACAGCATAATGGATCTGAACATATAATCTTCCACCAAATAAACCATATAGTAATCAACTACAAGATGTAATCAACACTACTAGTCACCCACAAGTACCAATCTATAGTTCTGGTACAAAGATTGAACACAAGAGATGAACTAGGGTTTGAGAGGAGATGGGGCTGTTGAAGTTGTTGATGGAGATTGCCCTCCCCAAGGTGGGAGAGTTGTTGGTGATGATGATGACGATGATTTTCCCCTCCGGGACGGAAGTTCCCCCGGCGGAATCGCTCCGCCAGAGGGCAAAAGTGCTCCCGCCCAAGTTCTGCCTCGAGACGGTGGCGCTTCATCCCAAAAGTCCTCTCCTTATTTTTTCTAGGTCAAAATGACTTATATACCAGAAGAGGGGCACCGGATGTGGGCCGAGGAGGGCACAACCCACCAGGGCGCGCCTGGGCTCCCTGGCGCGCCCAGGTGGGTTGTGCCCACCCGGTGGGCCCCCTCTGGTACTTATTGGCTCCATAAAAATTACTCGTGAAGTTTCAGCTCATTTGGAGTTGTGCAGAATAGGTAGCCTGACATAGCTTTTTCAGGTCCAGATTTCCAACTGCCGGAATTATCCCTCTTTGTGTGAACCTTGCGTATTATGAGAGAAAAGGCATTAGAATTACTCCAAAAAGCATTATTATGCATAAAAACATCATAAATAACAGTAGGAAAACTTGATGCAAAATGGACGTATCAACTCCCCCAAGCTTAGACCTCGCTTGTCCTCAAGCAAAAACCGAAATCGAAAAACATGTCCACATGCTTAGAGAGAGAGGTGTCGATAAAAACAAAATACGGACATAGAAGCATCATGCATATTATTATAACAGCAACAAACTTTAACATAGAACTTTATCATAGAACTTTTATCATATAACTTCTCATGAACAAGTAACAATTCATCACAACATCGAAGTATAAAGCATAAAATCTATTGAAAACCAACAAACTATGTTTTCAGTCAACTTTGCAACTACAATTCATCATATTTTCAGGAAGGGTCATGTCTCGGAGCCTTTTTGGCAAGTCCACATACTCAACCATCATATAGTCTTCTATGATTGCTTACACTCACCGCATACACATGAGCAAAACATTTCAACCGGACACATAAAAAGATAGGGGCTTATAGATTCGCCTCCCAACATACTCACCTCGAGGGTGATGTCAACAATAATAACTCATACTACTCATATCCAACTGGATATATGTGCCAAGATCTTTCCTCACCACATGATGCTTGCCAAAAGAGAAAATAAAAAGGAATAGAGAGAAGAACTTTAACTCTTGCATAAAAGTAAATACATAAAAGTAAAAGATAGGCCCTTCGCAGAGGGAAGCAGAGGTTGCCATGCGCTTATTTGTTTGTATGCTCAATCTCTTAGTGCAAAAGAACATCACGTTATATTGCCCCTTGTGATAGCAACCTTTATTATGCAGTCTGACGCTTTTATTCTTTGCCATCACAAGTTCGTACAACGCTCAATTTTCTCTTACGCTAAATGATCCAACACTTTTAGAAGCAATTTTTATTGCCCTATTTGCACCGATGACAACGTACTTGAAGGATCTTACTCAATCCATAGGTAGGTATGGTGGATTCTCAAAATAAGATTTGGGTTTAAAGGTTTTTTGGATGCACAAGTAGTATCACTACTTAGTGCGGAATTTTTGGCTAGCAAAGATGGGGGCAAGCACCACATGTTAAAGGATCTATGACAGTATAACTTCTATGTGAATATGAACAAACATAAATCATTACGTTGTCTTCCTTGTCCAACGTCAACAATTTTGGCATATAATATTTTGATGGGGGCTCACAATGACAAAAGATGTCCAAGATAGTGTATTTGCATGTGAATCTTCTCTTCCCTTATTAATTCTTTCATGAATTGCATCATTGACCAATGCTATGTCTGTCAATCTCCAATAAAATTTTCTACTCGTACTCTTCCTTATGTGATGTCATTACTTACCATAAAATTAGCATATGATCTATTTCATTTATTTCCTTTATTTTTATTGAACATGAAAGTAAAGAAAACAAAACTCAAACTAAAGTTTATTATATATATCTTGCACACGATTACAAAGATAGATCACTAAGAAAACACTTGGAAAGAAAGGATCGAACTAAACTTTTATTCATCTAAAGCAAAAGATAACTATGGATCGAACTAAGATAAGTAAAGGAAAAGGATAGTGGCGATGATACGATACTGGGGCACCTCCCCCAAGCTTGGCACAAGCCACGGGGAGTGCCCATACCCGATACTCAATTTTCCTTTGGTGATGAAGAAGGAGGTGGTGGTGATGAAGTAGAGGGTTTGTCTTTCTTCATTAGCTTACACTTGAGGACAGAATTTTCCTCCTTTAAATCACCGATCTCCTACTCGAGCTCTACTATCCTTTTGCATAATTCTTGCTTGTTTTCCTGCAAGAGACGAAAAGGGATAAACTGGACCTTAGGTTTCTTTTCTTTGCTTTGCTGGGGAGACTTGATTTCGTGAATTCCATGTGCATGTCCCCAGGTTGAGGCAATGGAACTTCAGCTTCGTCTGAGCTTGTCTCCTCCTCGATTTTAGGGTCATAGTCTTCTTCTTCCTTCGAAGTCCAGCTATAGTGTCCCACATCCCCATAAACCTTGGGGTTTGTGATATAAACAGCAATATAGCTCTCACCCTCCGAGTCTTGGGATGACATATTTTCAGATCTGTCAGGAAAACAGCGAAAAAAGAAATCAGGGGATACCTCCGTGATACGGTGGTCAATAGGTTCGGGGGGTATATAAAGATTTTTTTATCTTGGGAAACAAGCAAACGGAAGAAAAATGGAGTCCAGAAGGTACCCGAGGTGGGCACAACCCACCTGGGCGCGCCTGGCAAGCTAGGCGCGCCCTGGTGTCTTGTGCCCACCAGGGTCACCTTCCTGGTTGTTTCTTATTTTCCTAATTTTTGTTATATTCCAAAATGGACAGAAAATATTTTTGCAGATTTTTCGGAGTCCGTTTACTTACCGTATCAAGTACCTCCTTTTGTTCATGATTCTGGAGTGTTCCGGAAAGTTTCGTTTATGTGTTCTTCCGGTGTCATTGTTTGGATAATATTGCTTTCAACGTTAATGGTCGTACCCGATATATAATGTTTTATTCGTTGCCCAAAAACAACCTTCGGGTTAGTACCTTCGGCATTATTTATCTTGATGTCTCCGGATCGATAAACCTCCTCGATAACATAAGGTCCTTCCCATTTGGAGAGGAGTTTTCCTGCAAAGAATCTGAAATGAGAGTTGTACAAAAGAACATATTTTCCAACTTTGAACTCACGATTTTGGATTCTTTTGTCATGCCATCTTTTAACTTTTTCTTTAAATAACTTGGCATTTTCATAGGCTTGGGTTCTCCATTCATCTAGTGAGCTAATATCAAATAACCACTTTTCACCGGCAAGTTTGAAATCATAGTTGAGTTCTTTAACTGCACAATATGCTTTATGTTCTAACTCAAAGGCAAATGACAAGCTTTTCCATAAACCATTTTATACGGAGACATACCCATAGGATTTTTATATGCTGTTCTATCAGCCCAAAGTGCATCATCTAACTTCTTTGACCAATTCTTTCGGGACCTATTGAGAGTTTTTTGTAATATTAATTTTATTTCTCTATTGCTAAGTTCAACTTGACCACTACACTGAGGATGATAAGGTGATGCAATTATATGGTTAACATCATATTTAGCAAGCATTTTACAGAAAGCACCATGAATAAAATGTGAAGCACCATCAGTCATTAAATATCTAGGGACTCCAAACCTTGGGAAAATGACTTCCTTAAGCATTTTAGTAGAGGTGTTGTGATCAGCACTATTAGTTGGAATAGCTTCTACCCACTTAGTAACATAATCAACAGCAACCAAAATATGTGTATACCCATTAGAGGAAGGAAAAGGTCCCATGTAATCAAATCCCCAAACATCAAATGGTTCAACAGCAAGAGAATAATTCATAGGCATTTCCTGATGCTTACCAATATTACCAATTCTTTGACATTCATCACAAGATAAAACAAACTTACGGGCATCCTTGAATAGAGTAGGGTAATAAAAACCAGATTGCAATACCTTGTGAGCAGTTCTATGTCCCGCATGATGTCCTCCATAAGCTTCGGAGTGACATTTCCATAGGATTTGTCCCTGTTCATGCTCAGGTACACAACGTCTAATAATACCATCTACTCCTTTATAAAGATGTGGGTCATCCCAAAAGTAATGTCTTAAATCATAGAAGAATTTTTTCTTCTGCTGGTATGTGAAGCTAGGTGGTATATATTTAGCAACAATATAATTGGCATAATTAGCATACCAAGGAGTGTTATGAGAAACATTTGTTGCACCTAATTGTTCATCAGGAAAACTATCATTAATAGGTTGTGGGTAATCAAGAATATTTTCTAACCTAGACAAGTTATCAGCCACGGGGTTCTCAGCTCCCTTTCTATCAGTGATATGTAAATCAAATTCTTGTAGCAAAAGAACCCACCTAATGAGTCTAGGTTTAGCATCCTTCTTTTCCATAAGATATTTTATAGCAGCATGATCAGTGTGAATAGTAACTTTAGAATCAACAATGTAAGATCTAAATTTATGACAAGCAAACACAACTGCTAAAAATTGTTTTTCAGTAGTAGCATAATTTCGTTGAGCACTGTCCGGAGTTTTACTAGCAAAATGAATAACATTTAATTTCTTATTGACTCTTTGTCCTAGAACAGCACCAACAGCATAATCACTAGCATCACACATAATTTCAAAAGGCAAGTTCCAATCAGGTGGTTGAATAATAGGTGCAGAAATCAAGGCTTTCTTAAGTGTTTCAAAGGATTCTACACAATCATCATAAAAAACAAATGGAACATCCTTTTGTAAAAGATTTGTAAGAGGCCTAGAAATTTTAGAGAAGTCTTTAATAAACCTCCTATAGAAACCAGCATGACCGAGGAAACTACGAATACCTTTGATATATTTAGGGCATGGCATTTTCTCAATTGCATCAACTTTAACTTTATCCACCTCAATACCTCATTCAGCAATTTTATGTTCCAAGACAATACCTTCATTAACCATAAAGTGGCACTTTTCCCAATTCAAGACGAGATTAGTTTGCTCACATCTCTACAAAACTCGATCAAGGTTGCTCAAGCAATCATCAAAAGAAGTTCCCTAAACGGAAAAATCATCCATGAAAACCTCAACAATATTTTCACAAAAGTCAGAAAATATAGCGGTCATACATCTTTGAAAGGTAGCAGGTGCATTGCATAAACCAAAAGGCATACGTCTATAAGCATAAGTTCCAAAAGGGCAAGTAAAGGTGGTTTTCTCTTGATTAGGTTGTGAGAAAGGTATTTGAGAAAAACCGGAATATCCGTCAAGAACGCAAAAAGGTTGCGAGAAAGGGCAAGTAAATGCTTTCATAGTCTTTCTAACATTTCATCCATAAAAGGCATAGGGTAATGATCTTTTCTAGTAGCTTTATTTTGTTTTCTAAAATCAATTACCATTCTGTAGCCAGTGACAATTCTTTGTGGAATAAGTTCATTCTTATCATTAGGAACAACAGTAATACCTCCTTTTTTAGGGACACAATGAACGGGACTTACCCATCTGCTATCAGCTATGGGATAGATTATACCTGCTTCCAGAAGCTTCAGTATTTCTGTTCTTACCACTTCTTTCATTTTAGGATTTAAACGTCATTGGTGATCAACAACAGGTTTCGCATCAGGCTCCATATTAATTTTATGCTGACAGAGAGTGGGACTAATGCCCTTTAAATCATCAAGAGTATATCCAATGGCAGCTCGGTGCTTCTTCAGAACCTTCAATAATCTTTCTTCTTCATGTTTTGAAAGGTTAGCACTAATAATAACATGATAAATCTTTTTCTCATCAAGATAATTATGCATATTTCAAAGTGTCTGGCAATTGTTTTAATTCAAACATAGGATCACCTTTAGGTGGATGAGGACCTCCTAGAGTTTCAATAAGCAAATTGTGTTTAAGCAGAGGACGTTGTTCAAAGAAAATCTTATCTATTTCATTTCTTTCATGCTGATGCATATCATTTTCGTGGTCTAGCAAATATTGTTCTAGTGGATCGGTAAGAGGCACAACAATAGAAGCAAGGCCAATTATTTCATCATTACTAGACAACTCTTTATTATGATGCTTCCTACTAAACTTGGAAAAATTAAAATCATGAGACTCATTACCAAAACTAACACAGACAGTTTGTTTCTCACAATCTATTTTAGCATTGACGGTGTTCATGAAAGGTCTACCAAAGATAATGGGACAAAAGTCATCTTCTGGGGAACCAAGAACAAGAAAATTAGTAGGGTATTTTATTTTCCCACACAAGACTTCAACATCTCTAACAATCCCAAGTGGTGTGATGGTGTTCCTACTAGCAAGTTTAATAGTAACATCTATGTATTCTATTTCAGTGGGTGCTATATCATTCATAATTTCTTGATATAATGTAAAAGGAATGGCACTCATGCTAGCACCTATGTCGCATAAACCATGATAACAGTGATCTCCTATTTTAACTGAGACAACAGGCATGCCAACAACGGGTCTATGTTTATCTTTTTCATCGGGTTTGGCAATTCTAGAAGCTTCATCACAGAAGTAAATAACATGCCCTTCTATATTTTCAACCAAGAGATCTTTATCCATGGCAACACTAGGTTCTTCTTTGATTTGTTCAGCAGGTTTGGAAGTTCTAATATAACTTTTGTTGACCACAGTTGAGACTTTAGCATGTTCCTTTATCCTAACAGGGAAAGGTGGTTTTTCAATATAAGCAGTAGGCACAACTGGATCAACATTGTAAGTAATAGTTTCATCTTTAGCTATTACTGGTTCTTTAATTTCTTATTTGATAGGTGGGTGATATTTAAACCACTTCTCCTTAGGGAGGTCAACATGAGTAGCAAATGATTCACAAAAGGAGGCTACTATCTCAGAGTCAAGTCCATATTTAGTGCTAAACTTTTGGAAAGCATCGGTATTCATAAAAGATTTAACACAATCATACTTGAGCTTAATACCTGACTCTTTAACTTCGTCGAGTTCCCAATATTCAGAGTTGCATTTAATTCTTTCTAAAAGATCCCACCGGAAGTCAATAGTCTTCTTCATAAAGGAACCAGTACAAGAAGTATCAAGCATGGATCGATCATCATGAGAAAGCCGAGCATAAAAATTCTGAATAATAATTTCTCTTGAGAGCTCATGATTGGGGCATGAATATTACATTGAATTAAGCCTCCCCCAAGCTAGAGTGATTCTTTCTCCTTCACAAGGCCAAAAATTATATATGTAATTCCGATCATGATGAACTAGATGCATAGGATAATTTTTTTGGTGAAATTCCAATTTCAATCGATTCCAATTCCAAGATCCAATATCATCGCATAGCCTATACCATGCCAATGCTTTTCCATTCAAAGACAAAGGGAAAACCTTCTTCTTAGCTTCATCTCCGAGTAAACCAGCAAGCTTACATAATACACAAATTTCATCCACATATATCAAGTGCATATCAGGATGTTCAGTTCCATCTCCTGCATAAGGATTAGCTAGCAGTTGTTCTATCATACCTGAAGGAATTTCATAACCAATATTTTCAGTACGTGCAGTAGGTTGAGGGGTAACTAATTTTAGTTCCGGTCAAGGTGAAGATACCCCGAACAAACCCCTCAAAGGATTGTTCTCCATAGTAACAAGTGACAATAAATTTCAGCACCTAGTAATAATTTTTCCTTACCGATTTCCACTTAACAAGAGTGCTTCACTCCCTGGAAACGGCGCCAGAAAGGAGCCTTGATGACCCACAAGTATAGGGGATCAATCGTAGTCCTTTTGATAAGTAAGAGTGTCGAACCCAACGAGGAGCAGAAGGAAATTTCAAGCAGTTTTCAGCAAGGTAATGACTGCAAGCACTGAAATTATAAGTAACGAGCAAGTAACAGTAATGGTAACAAAAGTGCAGCAAGGTAGCCCAATCCTTTTGAGGCAAAGTACATGCCAAAACGGTCTCTTACGATAAGCAACGCGTTCTTGAGGGTACACGGGAATTTCATCTAGTCACTTTCATCATGTTGGTTTGATTTGTGTTCGCTACTTTGATAATTTGATATGTGGGTCGACCGGTGCTTAGGTGCTGTTCTTACTTGAACAAACCTCCTACTTATGATTAACCCCCTCGCAAGCATCCACAACTACGAGAAAAGTATTAAGAATAAATCTAACCATAGCATTAAACTTTTGGATCCAAACCAGTCCCTTACAGAATAGCACATAAACTAGGGTTTAAGCTTCTGTCACTCTCGCAACCCATCATCTAATAACTACTCCAGAATGCATTCCCTTAGGGCCTAATAAGGTGAAGTGCCATGTATTCGATGTTCACATGACACCACTAAGGGAATCACAACATACATATCATCAAAACATCGAACACATATCAAGCTCACATGATTACTTGCAACAAGATTTCTCCCATGACCTCAAGAACAAAAGTAACTTCTCACTAATGATAATCATGCTCAAGATCAGAGGAGTATTAAATAGCATAATGGATCTGAACATATAATCTTCCACCAAATAAACCATATAGTAATCAACTGCAAGATGTAATCAACACTACTAGTCACCCACAAGTACCAATCTATAGTTCCGGTACAAAGATTGAACACAAGAGATGAACTAGGGTTTGAGAGGAGATGGTGCTGTTGAAGATGTTGATGGAGATTGCCCTCCCCAAGATGGGAGAGTTGTTGGTGATGATAATGACGATGATTTCCCCCTCCGGGAGGGAAGTTCCCCCGGTGGAATCGCTCCGCTGGAGGGCAAAAGTGCTCCTGCCCAAGTTCCACCTCGAGACGGCGGCGCTTCGTCCCGAAAGTCCTCTCCTTATTTTTTCTAGGTCAAAATGACTTATATACCAGAAGAGGGGCACCGGAGGTGGGCCGACGAGGGCACAACCCACGCGCCCAGGTGGGTTGTGCCCACCTGGTGGGCCTCCTTGTGACACCCTGATTTTGGCAACCTTTTCTTTTCAAACTCTTCTTGGTTTTATTCGAATTGGAATGATTTTGAACCCCTTTTCATTTGGACTTGGACATGTTTGAATTCTTCCCAAGTGATCCAAAGTCTCATCACCTTTCCAAAACTCTGCCAAGTACTTCAAGAACCCAAATCCTAATTTAAATCATTTCCAATAACTCTTTTCTTTTATTTGGGAATATAGGGCATTACTATGTGTTATGAAGCAACCTATAGTTTGGATGCTCAGAAAATTCTCAAATAATTCTTAAAAATCCTTTGGATCTTATCTTGCCCCAATATCCAAAACTATTCCATAAAATATTTCATATACTTTGCAAAATAATTCCTTTTAACTCCTGGTCAGTGTGGACCTTTGTGAAGGAAGTGTATGCTAGGAGTGTCCAATTGCTTTCAAAGTTTTATAGCATGAGGACACCCCCAAACAACCTTCCTACACCAAGTATCAACCTCAGGAGATCATTCTTGTGAGCAGCACTTCAACATTTTGATTCTGGTCCAGAAATGTGGTTTGTACATGAACTATCCTCATTTCTCCTTCAAACCAGCTCAAACTTGACCAGTTTGAAGTTCTTTTATCGTAGATCACACCAGACAATTCTTTTCACTCCATCTCAACATCATCCAAACTCCAGAACCTCCCCAACATTTCTGTCAGAACCTGTAGATGATTGCATCTCTCAGTTCTGCTCGTATCTTGCCAAACCAAGTGCTCAGGTGAGGTGAAACATCGGCGGATGACATGCCAGACAATATTTGCCAGTCCAATGTGTCTCGAGGACATGAGGCACCGTGGTGAGCACGGTACTGGCATGGCTGTCGCCGCGCTCTGCGCCGCGCCCGTGCCTGTGCCATCGCGTCCCACTGCCCCTTGCCTCTATCGCTCGTCCGCTCGTGCTGACTACGTTCCCTGGTGACGCGTAGCCCCTCCAGACCCTTCGCCTGCGCTGGAGATGCCCTCGCCGGCCGCCGCGTCATCGCCGGACTGTTCTGCCCGTGCGGCAAGAGTGTTGCGGCACCGTCGTCTTCTTCCCCAAGCCGTCTCCTCCAGCATTCAATGCCTCTGCCCTCATCCATCACCTCGCCCGCGTCGAGCCAGCCAGCGCGGCGTACGAGCGCCGGCGCCAGGGCCGCATCCACGAGCTTCGGGAGAGCTCGCCGCCCGCCTCCTCCCGGCTATAAATAGCCATGCCCCGCGCTGCCTAGCTACTCACTCCACTCCTCCTTCCTCAAATCGTCCGCTAGCAGTGTAGAACCGACGCAGAGAGGCCTCTGGCCTCGAACTCCACCGGAGTTCCGCCGCCATTCCCTCTCCGTCACAAGCCCTCTCCACCTCTCATCCGATGCAACCAAGCCTTTCAGAGCGATCAGTGGAGCTCAGCGGTGCTTCCCGAGTCCTCAGCCAGGCTAACTGCTGCCGAAGTGTTCGGATACGCTGATCACCGCAGCTGCCGCCCGCCGGAGACGAAGGGGACGACGCCGTCCATCCACCTCCGACCAAGCTACGGGTACAGGGCGAACTGCCGCTCCGAGCTCAATCCATCCCCGCCCTCTCCGAGCCCCTCCGCCGACGGGATCGCCGCCACCATCGCCGGTGAGCCGCCCCCTGCCCTGCTCCCTTCCCTCTCTCTGTTCTAAACCGAGCCGGGGCCACCGTCAGCCACTGTGGCGAAGCGGTAAGTGGTGGCGCCCGGGCTAAATTACGCGTTCGACATGGCTGTTTTTCTTTTTTTCAAAATCGATTTATTAAAAGAGTTAAACAGGAAATTTGAAGGTTAATAACTTTTAACAGAAAGGTCCAAATGACCTGATTCTTTCTGCATTGTGTTTCTAATATAATCCTTTATTTTTCCACCAAGTTTCACATTTTTCTCTCACTCACAGAATTGCTGGTGAATTAAGCAGTGTTATGTGATATTTTCTTTCGCTGTTTTTAAATATTTTCAGAAGGAGAAAATTGTGGATTTGAAGATCAAGAGTTTCTGAACCACCCAACTGATCAAGGCAAGCCAGGGCATCCATGTTTTGTGGCATTTCATAGCATTGCATTGTTCATATGCAACTCTTGCATTTATTTAATATGAATAATTCCAAGTAAATTGTTAAAATGGCTAATGTGACCAACTAAGTTAACTTGCTGAAATAACCTTGATGACTAAAGCTAAACTTAGTTGGTTGATCATGAGTCACCTGTCCGGGCTTACCCGTGCAGCCACATTCGCCGGTATGGGACGGCCTTGACTTGGTCTGGCTGCGTGCTCTTTCACCGATACCTCCAAAGAGGGAGGGTTATGCGTGCGTGCTGCCCTGATCAGGTAGACGGCGATAACCCTGTTAGCCCAGTTGAGTTGTTTTGCCGGCGTCCCCGTTTGGGACAGTAGTTTGGCCACGACGGTGGCAGGTGTCGAGAGGACACAGGGCCACCCAGGGCTTGACTCCAAGAGGGAGTGTGACTGCCGGTGGTACGATGGAAGAGTTACGATTCAGGCAGGTCTCGTTGGAGCAACACTGGTCCACCCGAATGGGATCACGAGGTCAGTGCTCCATAGTGTGGGTAAAGTGCGCAACCTCTGCAGAGTGTAAAATCTATTCGAATAGCCATGTCCACGGTATTGGACAGCCCGACCAGACCTCTCTAGGTGATCAATCGTAATACTTGTAGTAATGATGGAAGAATTTGTCTTTTGAAGGGAAGTACTCGTTGGTATCGAGTATTCAGAGGGTTGTGAGGCAACCCGGAGATGAGTAAGTTGGTAACAGTAGGTGAATCACTTGGAGTTTAACCTGTTTATTGCCATGCTATTACTTGCTGCATATTTGGTTGTCATGTGCTTGCGAGTACATTCAAAGTACTCACCTGGCGTATCATGCCAGATGCAGGAGAAGACTAATACGGAGTGCACGAGGTCCATGTTGCGATACCTAGGATGTGTCCACAGCAGTGTCCCTGTGGATGGAGTTTCTATCATGTTCCGCTACACTGTAGTCTTCCGCTATAGTATTCTGTAGTAATGCCGAGGTCCTGGTGTGTTGGATAAATAATGTAGATATTGTTGTAGCACTAGATGTGCTTTTGGCCTCGATGGTCATGTTATATATGAGCTTGTACTCGACTGTTATCAATAAAAGTTCAGCTATGTTCTATTCCAAGTTGTTGACTGTTTCCAGAAGACATGATCTCTGGGTTGGAAACACCGGTAAACCGGTTCTCTGAGCCGGGGTGCCACAACGCTTGATATCAGAGCCGTGCTGACTGTAGGACACCCTAGGTAACCGCGTTAGGACTGCGATTAGTATAGGCTTTGAGTATGCATTTTGCTTGTTGCATCTGATTGTTGCATGCCATGCATCATAATTCATTATGTTACTAACCTTTGGCATTGTGAGTGTAGATGGCACGAGTTCCATATCACTTCCATCATGAGCCAGAACCCCACACTTTTCCAGCTCTGCTTCATAGCGTCTGGCTTCGACTGTATCCCAACGGTGAAGACCCGGTGTACCAGGTGTTTCGGGAGCAGTTGGGCGAGTCAGTATATGAGTACCATGCAGTGGCCTACATGACCGCGACTTCGGACATTGGAAGCTCTTCTCGCTCTTCCAAAGGTGGAGTGGCTTCTACTCTGGAGCTGGCGATCTAGTTTGCTTCTATGGAGGCTATTACTGACTTGCGCTTCCGTGAGGCCGAGATGCGGATCCATCCAAGTTTCTTTCACTATCCCACTTTGTCACCCACGATAGGGCGAGTCCTTTTCCCACCTATTGATCCGGCGTGTGATCATGCGGCTGGTGTTCTGTCCCGCTTCCTGAACACCAGTTACTGTATGATCATCTCCTTCGCTGAGGAGCTGGGTCGTGTTCAGGGAGCACTTGCCGCAGCGACTCCCGAACCTCCTCCTGTAGTTCCACCTATGTATCCACCACCATTTCCACCTCCGCGTGTGCTTAATACCCCTGCTAGTTCTTCTGGACCATCAGGCTTATCGTCCGGTAGTCGATTTGAGACCCCAGCTGAGTGGGCCTCACTTCTAGCCACTCCTGCTTCGCCGATGCTGAGGCGGCATGCTTCTTCTTCCGCAGAAGGAAAGCCATCTCAGTAGCGACGTCGCGTCTCCTTTGACCCGGTAACTCACATCATCAGTTCTGATTCTGACTCAGGATCTGACGATGAGGACTCTTCGGATGGACAGTGTCCGTGTCACCGACGCACTAGACTGGAGTTTGCGTAGTATTGCATGCATCTTTGCATATGTCGACTGCCGTATGAGCAGTCTAGCCATGATATTTCCCCTACTAGCTTGCCATGTATGATGTTGGGTTGTCTTATATAATTATGTTCTTTTCCTTTAATTGCTCTTTTAATAATATTTTCCATTGGTGTCACATAACCATATTTTCCCTTATGGATGTTGCTCATCAATTCGGTATTTGCTTTGGGAACCAAATTTAGATGAGAAGAGGAAGTAACAGTCAAAGTAGTAATGGAACCCCTGTCCATCCCTCAGCTAGATAGGTAGGGCAACCGCCCGAAGACATACCACCACCACCACCTCAAGCACCAACCACAGATCAGATAATGAGAATGTTTGAGGAAAAGAGAAACCAAGATCTCATGGAATTTATCAAGAGTATGCAGACTATAGTTGGTCAGAATAATGGCAATGGGGTGCATTCTAAACTGTCTGACTTCCAGCGTACAAAACCACCCAACTTTGGTCAGGCTGTGGATCCTATTGAGGCTGATGACTGGTTAAGAACCATGGAGAAGAAATTGGACATAGCCCGTTGTGAAGAAGTAGATTAAGTTCCATTTTCCACTCATTATCTTGAGGGCCCAGCAGCCATATGGTGGGATAACACCAAGATAATATGGCCTGCTGAAGAAATTTCCTGGGAGAAATTCAAGGAGTTATTCCGCAAGTATCATATTCCCACGGGCATCATGAAAGTAAAGCAGCGAGAATTCCTGGCTCTCACAAAAGGCAATATGACTGTAGGAGAATACTTAAATAAATTCCAAAACTTGGCCCGGTACACTCCTTATGATGTGGCCACCGAAGAACGAAAAATAGATCGGTTCCTCGGAGGACTTAATCACGCCCTCCGTTGTCAGCTATGCATGTTTGATTTTCTCGATTTCCAGACCCTGGTTGATAAGGCCTTCATTGCCGAACGAGAGCACAAGTCTGGAAATGATGATCATAAGAGGAAGTTCGAGCCAAGAAGGACAACAAGGAACCATATGCACAAAAGCTGCGCAGTTGGCAGTCAGGGTCATCTGAGAATAAACCTGTGTGGAACAATGGTGGCAACTACAATAACAAGCCAGTCAACCAAAGCAAGACCTTCGGCAAACAACAAGTCATAGAAGACTGCCGTCGCAACAACACTTGTTTCAACTGTGGCCAGAGTGGACATTATGCTAAGCAGTGTCCTACTAACAACGGAAAGCAATCAGCTGACCACAAGCCACAAGTTAATCATCTTGGACGGCGCCCCAACCGCAACTTCAACCACGGATGCGTCCATCACATCTTTGCCGAAGAAGTCTGCGAAGCTCCAGATGTTGTCCTTGGTATGTTTTCCATTCATAACATACCTGCAGTAATTTTATTTGATTCTGGGGCTTCTCATTCATTTATTTCGTGGAGTTTTGCCACCTTGCATAAATTTTCCCCTTCACTTTTGAACAAAATCATGGTGGTACAATCCTCTGGATCAATGCTCAGAACAAATATAGTATACAAGGATTTGGAAATCTCAATCCATGGAGTCAAGTTTCCAGCTACTCTTGTTGCTATTGACTCCCCGGGACTGGATATAATACTGGGAATGGACTGGTTGGCACCGCACCAATTGTGTATCAATTGAGCCACCAGAACGGTGACAATGGTGAACCCTGCCGGACAGACCGTTCAATTCCTGGCTAGCAGAATGATAACAAGAAAGGGCACGGCATATCAGACCACTATTACTGATATGAACCTGATTCCGGTAGTGGGAGAATTTCCGGATGTGTTTCCAGAGGAATTACACGGAATGCCGCCCGACCGAGAGTTGGAGTTTGCCATTGAAGTGATTCCTGGTACCGCCCCAATATACAAGAAATACTACCGTATGCCAGGCCCTGAATTAGCAGAACTAAAGAAGTAATTGGATGAGTTGCTACAAAAAGGATACATTCATCCAAGCATCTCGCCATGGGGATCACCAGTATTATTTGTCAAGAAGAACGATGGAAGTCTACGAATGTGTGTAGACTATCGCCAACTTAATGAGGTCACTATCAAGAACAATTACCCGCTTCCTCGAATTGATGACTTATTCAACCAGTTGAATGGAGCACGGGTATTCTGCAAGATTGACCTCAGAACGGGATATCATCAATTTAAAATCCGAAGGGAGGATATTCCCAAGACAGCGTTCACTACCCGGTATGGGCTGTATGAATTTACAGTCATGGCGTTTGGATTGACAAATGCTCCAGCATACTTCATGAGCATGATGAACAAAGTCTTCATGGACTTCCTGGACAAATTTGTAGTGGTGTTCATTGATGACATCCTGATATATTCCAAGGACGAAGAGGAACATAAGCAACATCTCAGAGATGTCTTGGAAAGGTTGAGAACCCATCGCTTATATGCCAGGTTCAGTAAGTGCGAATTCTAGCTAAAAGAGGTGGGATTCCTTGGACATATTCTGTCAGAGCAAGGAATAGCTATTGATCCCAGCAAGGTTACTGCGGTCTTGAACTGGAAGACACCAGCCACGGTGACCGAAGTCTGTAGTTTCCTGGGCTTAGCAGGCTACTACCGTCGCTTCATTGAAGGCTTTTCTAAGATAGCCAAGCCACTGACAGAATTGTTGAAAAAGAACCAAAGGTTTATCTGGACAGCTGAGTGCGACAGCAGTTTCATGGAATTAAAGACGAGGCTAACCACCGCCCCTGTCTTAGTCCTACCAGATATTCACAAGAGTTTTGACATATATTGCGACGCGTCGAGGCGTGGAATCGGATGCGTACTAATGCAAGAAGGGAAGGTTGTGGCTTATGCATCACGACAGCTACGACCTCATGAGGAGAACTATCCTACACATGATTTGGAGTTAGCTGCTGTGGTTCATGCCCTGAAGATTTGGAGGCATTATCTTATTGGGCAATGATGTGAGATATACACAGACCATAAGAGTCTCAAATATATTTTCACCCAACCTGACCTGAACCTCAGATAGCGAAGATGGCTTGAGCTAGTCAAGGACTATGATATTGGAATAAACTATCATCCAGGGAAAGCAAATGTGGTCGCCGACGACCTGAGCAGGAAACAAGCTACTGTGAACGCACTAATTGCGGGTATGCATCTGAGCCTACAAGAAGAGTTTGCCAGGCTCAATATGGTGCTATGCGGCCCAATGACCCCAAACATGTTGGAGATCACTCCAATCCTCATGGAGGAAATCAAGGAAGACCAGAAGTCAGCTGAAGAAATTCGGAAGATCAAGGAGTTAATTCAGCAGGGGAAGGCCAAGTCCTTCCGTACGGATGAACAGAGTACCGTGTGGTTCGAGAAACGAATTTGTGTGCCAAGGCAGAATAACTTGAGGCAACAAATACTCAAGGAAGCACATGAGTCCGCATATTCAATACACCCGGGAGGTACTAAGATGTATCAAGACTTGAGAGAAACTTTTTGGTGCTCAGGAATGAAGAATGATATAGCATACTATGTCGCCTGCTGTGACATATGCAACAAGGTCAAAGCAGAGCATCAAAAACCCGCTGGGCTACTGCAACCTTTACCAGTACCCCAGTGGAAGTGGAACGACATATGTATGGATTTTATTGTGGGACTACCCAAGTCCACGAGGGGTAATGATGCCATCTGGGTCGTTGTAGACACACTTACAAAAGTGGCACATTTCATCCCATGAAGACCACTTACAACGCCAACCAGCTGGCACAACTTTACATGTCTCGGATTGTCAGTTTGCATGGGGCACCCAAATCTATCACCTCAGACAGAGGTTCCCTGTTTACCTCAGCATTCTGGCTACGGCTACATCAAGCCTTGGGAACCATGCTGAAACATAGCACAGCATACCATCCGCAGACAGATGGACAGACCGAGCGTGTAAACCAAATATTAGAGGATATGCTTCAGTCATGCGCTCTCTCCCATGGATCCAAATGGGAGGATAGTTTGCCATACGTGGAATTCTCCCACAACAACAGCTATCAGGCAAGTCTCAAAATGTCACCTTTTGAGGCATTATATGGACGGAAATGCCGTACACCGTTGAACTGGTCCCAAACAGGAGATAGTCGCATCTTAGGTACGGACTTGATGCTCGAGGCTGAAAGACAAGTTAAGGATATCCAAGAACGACTTCGAGCAGCGAAATCCCGTCAGAAGAGCTATTACGAACCGAAGCATCGGGAAGTAACCTTCGAACCTGGAGACTATGCCTATCTGCGAGTAACTCCTATGAAGGGAGTAAAAAGGTTTGGCACAAGAGGAAAATTGGCCCCAAGATATATCGGCCCCTTTCCAGTGGTTGCCAGGAAGGGTAGAGTTGCATATCAGTTGGAATTGCCGCCAGCACTGTTAGACGTTCATGATGTTTTTCACATTTCACAATTAAGGAAATGCATCGCACCCCCAGCGAAATCAGCAGATATGAGTGAACTAGAACTGGCTAAGGATTTGACTTATGAGGAAAAGCCTGTCAGGATCTTGGATGAGATGGAAAGAACAACAAGGAGTAAAGTAATAAGATTTTACAAGGTGCTATGGGAGCACCATACTGAAGAAGAGGCTACTTGGGAAAGAGAAGATTTTCTGAGATCCGCTTACCCATATTTGTTCCCTGAGCAACCAAATCTCGAGGACGAGATTCATCCTAAGGGGGGTAGGTTTGTGACACCCTGATTTTGGCAACCTTTTCTTTTCAAACTCTTCTTGGTTTTATTTGAATTGGAATGATTTTGAACCCCTTTTCATTTGGACTTGGACATGTTTGAATTCTTCCCAAGTGATCCAAAGTCTCATCACCTTGCCAAAACTCTGCCAAGTACTTCAAGAACCCAAATCCTAATTTAAATCATTTCCAATAACTCTTTTCTTTTATTTGGGAATATAGGGCATTACTATGGGTTATGAAGCAACCTATAGTTTAGATGCTCAGAAAATTCTCAAATAATTCTTAAAAATCCTTTGGATCTTATCTTGCCCCAATATCCAAAAATATTCCATAAAATATTTCATATACATTGCAAAATAATTCCTTTTAGCTCCTGGTCTGTGTGGACCTTTAAGAAGGAAGTGTATGCTAGGAGTGTCCAATTGCTTTCAAATTTTTATAGCATGAGGACACCCCCAAACAACCTTCCTACACCAAGTATGAATCTCAGGAGATCATTCTAGTTAGTAGCACTTCAACATTTTGATTCTGGTCCAGAAATGTGGTTTGTACATGAACTACCCTCATTTCTCCTTCAAACCAGCTCAAACTTGACCAGTTTGCAGTTCTTTTATCGTAGATCACACCAGACATCTCTCTTGACTCCATCTCAACATCATCCAAACTCCAAAACCTCCCCAACATTTCTGTCATAACCTGTAGATGATTGCATCTCTCAGTTCTGCTCGTATCTTGGCAAACCAAGTGCTCAGGTGAGGTGAACCATCGGCGGACGACACGCCAGACAATATCTGCCAGGCCAACGTGGCTCGAGGACATGAGGCACCGTGGTGAGCACGGTACTGGCATGGCTGTCGCCGCGCTCTGCGCCGCGCCCGTGCCTGTGCCATCGCGTCCCACTGCCCCTTGCCTCTGTCGCTCGTCCGCTCGTGCCGACTACGTTCCCTGGTGACGCGTAGCCCCTCCAGACCCTTCGCCTGCGCTGGAGACGCCCTCGCCGGCCGCCGCATCATCGCCGGACTGTTCTGCCCGTGCGGCAACAGTGTTGCGGCGCCGTCGTCTTCTTCCCCGAGCCGTCTCCTCCAGCATTCAATGCATCTGCCCTCATCCATCACCTCGCCCACGTCGAGCCAGCCAGCGCGGCGTACGAGCACCAGCGTCAGGGCCGCATCCACGAGCTTCGAGAGAGCTTGCCGCCTGCCTCCTCCCGGCTATAAATAGCAATGCCCCGCGCTGCCTAGCTACTCACTCCACTCGTCCTTCCTCAAATCGTCCGCTAGCAGTGTAGAACCGAGGCAGAGAGGCCTCTAGCCTCGAACTCCACCGGAGTTCCGCCGCAATTACCTCTCCGAAACCCGCCCTCTCCACCTCTCCTCCGACGCAACCAAGCCTTTCAGAGCAATCAGTGGAGCTCAGCGGTGCTTCCAGAGCCCTCAGCCAGTCCAACTGCTGCCGAAGTGTTTGGATATGCCGATCACCGCAGCTGCCGCCCGTCGGAGACGAAGGGGACGACGCCGTCCGTCCACCTCCGACCAAGCTACGGGTATAGGGCGAACCGCCACTCCGATCTCTATCCATCCCCGCCCTCTCCGAGCCCCTCCGCCAACGGGATCGCTGGCCACCATCGCCGGTGAGCCGCCCCCTCCCCTGCTCCCTTCCCTCTCTCTGTTTTAAACCGAGCCGGGGCCACCATCAGCCACTGTGGCGAAGCTGTAAGTGGTGGCACCCGGGCTAAATTACGCTTCGACGTGGCTGTTTTTCTTTTTTTCAAAATTGATTTATTAACAGAGTTAAACAGGAACTTTGAAGTTTAATAACTTTTAACAGAAAGGTCCAAATGACCTGATTCTTTTTGCACTGTGCTTCTAATATAATCCTTTATTTTTCCACCAAGTTTCACATTTTTCTCTCACTCACAGAATTGCTGGTGAATTAAACAGTGTTATGTGACATTTTCTTTCACTGTTTTTAAATATTTTCAGAAGGAGAAAATTGTGGATTTGAAGATCAAGAGTTTCTGAACCACCCAACTGATCAAGGCAAGCCAGGGCATCCATGTTTTGTGGCATTTCATAGCATTGCATTGTTCATATGCAACTCTTGCATTTATTTAATACGAATAATTCCAAGTAAATTGTTAAAATGGCTAATGTGATCAACTAAGTTAACATGCTGAAATAACCTTGATGACTAAAGCTAAACTTAGTTGGTTGATCATGAGTCACCTGTCCGGGCTTACCCGTGCAGCCACATTCGCCGGTATGGGACGGCCTTGACTTGGTCTGGCTGCGTGCTCTTTCACCGGTACCTCCCAAGAGGGAGGGTTATGCGTGCGTGCTGCCCTGATCAGGTAGACTGCGATTACCCTGTGAGCCCAGTTGATTTGTTTTGCCGGCGTCCCCATTTGGGACAGTAGTTTGGCCACGACTCTGGCAGGTGTCGAGAGGACACAGGTCCACCCAGGGCTTGACTCCAAGAGGGAGTGTGACTGCCGGTGGTACGATGGAAGATTTACGAGTCAGGCAGGTTTCGTTGGAGCAACACTGGTCCACCTGAATGGGATCACGAGGTCAGTGCTCCATTGTGTGGGTAAAGTGCGCAACCTCTGCAGAGTGTAAAATCTATTCGAATAGCCATGTCCACGGTATTGGACAGCCCAATCAGACCTCTCTAGGTGATCAACCGTAATAACTGTAGTAATGATGGAAGAATTAGTCTTTTGAAGGGAAGTACTCATTGGTATTGAGTATTCAGAGGGTTGTGAGGCAACCCGGAGATGAGTAAGTTGGTAACAGTAGGTGAATCACTTGGAGTTTAACATGTTTATTGCCATGCTATTACTTGCTGCATATTTGGTTGTCATGTGCTTGCGAGTACATTCAAAGTACTCACCTGGCGTATCATGCCAGATGCAGGAGAAGACTAAGACGGAGTGCACGAGGTCCATGTTGCGATACCTAGGATGTGTCCACAGCAGTGTCCCTGTGGATGGAGTTTCTATCGTGTTCCGCTACGCTGTAGTCTTCCGCTGTAGTATTCTGTAGTAATGCCGAGGCCCTGGTGTGTTGGATAAATAATGTAGATATTGTCGTAGCAGTAGATGTGCTTTTGGCCTCGATGATCAAGTAATATATGAGCTTGTACTCGACTATTATCAATAAAAGTTCAGCTATGTTCTGTTCCAAGTTGTTGAGTGTTTCCAGAAGACATGATCTCTGGGTTGGAAACACCGGTAAACCGGTTCTCTGAGGCGGGGTGCCACACTCCTCTGGTACTTATTGGCTCCAATAAATCTTATATATTCCATAAAAATTCCTTGTGAACTTTCAGCTCATTTGGAGTTGCGCAGAATAGATAGCCTGACGTAGCTTTTTTAGGTCCAGATTTCCAGATGCCAGAATTCTCCCTCTTTGTGTGAACCTTGCATATTATCAGAGAAAAGGCATTAGAATTACTCCAAAAAGCATTATTATGCATAAAAACATCATAAATAACAGTAGGAAAACATGATGCAAAATGGACGTATCAGATGCTCAAAACGAGATCATGTTTGACATCATCCAAAACCCAGAGGGTGAACCTAATCAAGATGACGGCTCACAATATCTGAACAATTCTGGTGAGGGAATATTTCTGGAAGGACCAACAGACGAAGGCCACACAAGCACTGATGACGAAGGAATTGATCTTCAATTAACAAAGACCGGCGAGGTATATATAAGGCCTCTGGTGATCATTACGTGTATTAATTGATTTGTATATATATATATTAACGAATCAATCTTTCTTCTTTTAGCCATCCGGATCCAGCAAATCTTCTACAAGCAGGGCAGTACGAGGCCCGGCCAAAAAGTTGCCGGCTGGCATAAAATTAAACATCGATGAGTTCAAACGAAATTGCGAAAACATTGCTCTTAAGAAGAATGCAGACAAATTTACTCGTCAGTGCGGAGTTATTGTCAGGGACCAAATCCCGATCTCCATTCAAGAATGGAATAGGCCAAAGGAAGATCGAGGAGCTGGTTTTGTCGACGACAGAGCAAAAGATCGACTTTGGGATATGCTCTTGTCAAATTTCACCCTACCAGACCATCTCACAGATGCAGAACGGGAGAAAGTCAAGAAGTCGGCTCTTAAGAAGATGGCCATAGCATTCTCCAACTAGAAGAAAAGATTATGGGGCATGTACAGCGCAAAAAAGCAGACTCCAGAATTAACTGGACCAATGGAGAAGGTAAAAGATCACTGGGACTAATTTGTGTTGTTCAAGGAATCGGAAGCAGCTCAGGAATGGTCGAGGATAAACAAGATCAGTGCTGCAAAGAAAATGTTTCACCATGTTCTGGGTCCAGGTGGCTACACGACAGGCCGGCCTAAGTGGGATGCATCTGAGGATGAGATGATTGCTGCAGCGGTCACTCCAAAAACTTTGGGTTGGCCCAACAGGTGCATGACTTGGTTTTATGCGCATGGGGGAAAGGTGGACCCAATGACAGGGGAGATTATGGTGCAGGCATGTCTTAAAGAAGCCTCAAAAGATTTACTTGATGCAATAGAAGTGGCTCGAACGGGGGCGTTCCAACCCAAGAGAGAGAACAACGAGCTTACACGCGCCCTCGGGAATCCTGAACACCCGGGACGAACACGAGGCAAAGGCGTTGTTCCGTGAGTTGAGGGGTTTACAGACTAACGACACTTACAGAAGCCGTTTGTGAAAGAAGAAGCAGGATGCAGACGGCTTCAAAGGGTAGAATCAGAGAACGAGGAGTTGGAACGCGCTTTGATGCGGCAGCAGGAGCAGCTCGACACTCTTAGCCAGCAAAGGGCGTCTCACAGGCAGGAGCAACCTTATCCATCATTGGATATTCCCATCCCATCTATGCCGAAAAGCAGCATGGGTTCCATGAGGGTCCCGGCCGATGATGCACTGCTGGCTCACTACCCCATGGATGATATCCAAGAGACGACAACTTGTGAGATGCACATGAAAATGAAGAACATATCCCTGAAGGTGGCGGACGCCTGGGCTTTACCGAATGCACCTCGAGCAACCTTCCACGGTGATCTGATTCCACCTGGCTATGCTCGTGTCGGGGTGGATGAAGTTCTGTCGGGATATCACTCACTGGAGCTTGACTTTCCTAGAGGTGAAGGGGAGCAGACACTGGGAGATGTCATACGTGCTATCATTCTATGGAGAAAGGAATGCATCGTGTTTCCAAACTTGGTGCCAGCAGGGCCACCGACTCCTCCTCCATGTCTGCCACATCAGTCGACTCCTCCAACCAACCTCGAGACGGAGCGCATCGCGAGTCCGCCATATCGATCTCTGCCACGTCAGCCGAATCCACCCAACCCCGAGACGGAGCCCAGCGCGAGTCCGCGATATCAATCTCTGTCGTGTGAGCCGACTCCAAAGCGGAAGAGAGCACCAAAGAAGAAACCGGAGCCTCCTGCCAAAAAGAAGTGAGCTTACAAGCTGACTGAGGAGGAAACCGACTTGGTCGTGGCTGCCGAATTGAAGGCCCAATTTGGACCGAAACCGCCACCGCCGCCGAAGGAGAAAATACCTGAGAAAGTCGTACAACACTTTCTGGATCTTGCTCAACCGCCTTCGGAGAAAAGGCTACGATCAGACTATGAGTGCTCTATTAGCAAGTCATATCATCAACAACAACAAAATCAGCAGTCGAGCGGTTCAGGCAGTAATAATAAATCTGGGAAAACTGTTCCCCAGCTCAGAGAACAGGCAGTGCAATCGATCCCCCCTCTCAAGGTGAGTACCGATAGGGTGGTAATTACCGACGCTGATAGAGAGAGGGCTAGAGAGATTGGTATCACTGTTGAACAACTCCTAGGCATGGAGGAAGTCCCCACGGGGGAACTAGCATGGACATATGTCCGTGGGCAGCCTCTGGTCAGGCCTGGGGAGGAGGAGCTTCTATCAACACAGATGTCCAAATTGCATCGTTGGTACCTGAGAGAAGTAAATGCCGGGCGAGACAGCCTCATGGTGAAAATCAAGTCAAAACATTAGTTCCATGAAAAAGATTTGTGGGTTGAATTTCCAGAATTTTTCCAGTTATTAAATCAACAAGCACTCGATAGATCTCTCGTCAGTTGCTATTGTCTGTAAGTGATTTCTTGCTGCAATTTAAGTCTCTAGCTCAGCTCGTTCATTTCCTGTAATTATCCTCACTATATTCTTTTGTGTGGTATTATGCAGAATGAAAATTTTTGAATTGAAAAGAGATGGAGTCTATGGCATTGGGTTCATTGACCCGAAGACACAGATAATAGCTTGCTTATGTTTTTAAAGGAACTAAATACCAAACTAGAAATACTTTTGCCTTACAACTTCAAGTGAGTGTTACTGTCTTGTACTACAAATTCTATTTTCGCTTACTCGATGTTAAGTGTAGTTTATGAGTTATGCATGCATGCCCGCTTATACAAATGTGTGCGCAGATTCCAATGGATCCTGCTAATCATTAGAGTTGACGAAGGAACTCTTGAAGTACTGGACTCACTAACTAAACCCCATGAAGAATACAGGAGCATGTATTTGATGCTCAACAGGTAATTTCAATCATTATTGCAATATGTTGGCCCCCTTAGTTCATTTCCTGATATCAAGTAATTAATATATAACTCCTTTATTCATTTTCTTTGCGGGGCAGGGTTTGGAAATAGTTAATCAAAGAGATCATGAAGGAATGGAAACCAGAGCTGAGATGGCGACGGGGCAAGGTAATTAAGTAGTACTAGCTACGTCCGCGCACCTCTTTAATTCTAGTTTCAATACCATTATCATGCTTGATTATTATCTGATTGAATTCTATTCTCGTAAAGTGCGTGAGGCAGGAACCGGGTACCAATTTATGTGCATATCACATTTTTGAGAGCATTCGCTCTTTGACCGAAAGGGGCAAAGATGAAAGACATCTTTGGGTACGTAAACACTATTCACATTTTTTTTATCATGATCTAATATCTTTACACACAACTAATATATTCATATTGATCTCCTTCTTTAAAGATGGTGGAGATGCAGGAGAGGCTCCTAACAAAGGACCGCATATGAGCACTTCAAGAGGAAATGGCGGGATTTTTGCTTGAGCAGGTCATATCTCCCAATGGAGAATACCATTTCACCGATCCATAATTATGATCAGCAAATTGTAGGAGAAATTGTATATACCAAATTGTACATATGTGTTTATGTATGCATGGTCGTACGAAAAATTTGACGGCAGAAGAGGCAGTCGATGTGTCGTCATGTCAGTCAAGTCGTGCTCTGCAAACGGAAGTCAGCTTTGTTGTCATCCTTCGCGTGTGCCGCTCTGCTCGTGCTCTGTAGTGGCACTTGACCACTGCAGTAGCGTAAAATATGTTTGAAATGAAAAAGAATTAAATGGAAAACAAAAAATCAAAAGGAAAAATAAACCATAAAACCATAAAACCTAATGCCCTAAACCCCTGAACCTTTTAGTCCCAGTTGGTTTCACCAACCGGGACTAAAGGTCTCCAGCTACCGGCGCGCGCGGCCGGCCACGTGGCAGGGATTTAGTCCCGGTTTGTGGCCAACCGGGACTAAAGGGTGGGACCCTTTAGTCCCGATTTATGAGTCCCGGTTGGTGACACTACCAGAATAACAGCTTACGCCGATGGCCCTGTCTATGCCGAAGGCCCCCGTCGGCATAGATAGACCTATCCCGATGGCCTAGGACAGCCGTAGGCGTAGAAAAGCCGTCGGCATACGTCTATCTATGCCGACGGGGCCGTCGGCATAGATGAGGCCGTCGGGACCGCTCGAGATACGCCTACGGGGCCCGTCGGCATAGGCTAGGCCGTCGGCATAGCCTGGGCCCACCTACCCGGTCAGCGCTGACCTTTTAACGGTGTTGAAACTACACCGACGGGAGGTAACGGCGGCCGTCGGCATATCTATGGCAGAGATATGCCTACGGCATAGGCGTCGGCATAGGCCTCTGCCACGTCATTGATCTGTGTGCGATGCCATGTCATCGATCCGTGGGACTGCACCTCCGTGTGCGCAGCTATGCCGACGGCCTTGCCTTCGGCATATGTTTATTTATTTTTATTTTTTATTTTACTTTATACTATCTATGACAGAGGTACGCCTACGGCATAGCCATCGGCATAGGCCGGGCCCATGCCCCTCTACCACGTCATCGATCTGTGTGCGATGCCACTTCATCGATCCGTGGGACTGCACCTCCGTGTGCACAGCTATGCCGACGGCCGTTATATTTAATTTATTTTTATTTTTCTATTTTTAATTTATATTATTTTTTGTTTTTCCATCAGATAATTATACCTTATCTAAAAAAACATACCCCGATGGTATATCGATTGCCCCCCGTTACGAATGTCGCTGTCGCCGTGTCACGGAGGGGGGGGGGAACGGTCGACACGGAGGGAATCTGGTTAGTGGGGGGATTCGGGGTGTAGCTATGTCACCGAAACATCACACGGGTCCCGATGCATATATGAAAGTGTTCAGGCATGCGTAGATGTCCGTCTTGGGGCTCCGCGGTGTGGCCCCTCCTCCACGCAAGGCAGTGCCGTCGTCACTTGGAGAGGGCCCGGTGCGATGCTCAGGTGGCATTGCTACCCCCCCCCCCCCCCAGGGCCCCCGTCCCGCCTAACCATGTAGTGTTTGACCACAGGATCTAGCCCTTTGACTTTCCACGGACGGGTCAGCCCATAGGAACACTTTGGAGCAACATCCGGGCAAGACCCATAGCAAGATCCCCTCCGTGTAGACCCGACGCGTCCGTCTCCCCCCTCCAGGTGCCGGCGGCGGCGCCGTCAGTGAGGGGGGCCACACCTCGGAGACACGTGCTGGCCTTTTGCAACCGCCACAACACTTCTAGACTTGTGAGAGGCCGCCTACGCAAGATTTGGCGGCATGCTAGCCCCCGGAGGCCGCCGGCCACAGTCGTAGACACGCGGAGAGCAATCCGTGTAGAGGGAAGTGTTCAGATACTTCTCCATCACCAAAAATTATGAAAAATTACCATCAGTCCTATAGCACATGTGCCCATGTCATGTAAAAAACTCATGATTTTATCGCGCTCCGAGTATTTAATAATATTCACGCCGCATCGTTACCGCAGAACGTCTACTACCGTGTCATCGCCGTCCGTGAGGGGCGGCACTCCCCGGAGACGCGTGCCGCCTCTTCGGACATGCCACCACACCACCCCGCATGTATGAGGGCCCGGTGCGATGCTCCGGTGGCATTGCTACCCCCCAGGGCCCCCGTCCCGCCTAACCCTGTAGCGTTTGACCACGGGATCTAGCCCTTTGACACTGCACGGACGGGCTTTGACCAGTGGACCTCTCCACCCGGTTGTGTTAGGTCAGCCCATAGGAACACTTTGGAGCAACATCCGGGCCAGACCCGCAGCAAGATCCCCTCCGTGTAGACCCGTCGGGTCCGTTTCCCCCCTCCAGGTGCCGGCGGCGGCGCCGTCCGTGAGGGGGGCCACACCCCAGAGACACGTGCCGGGCTTTTGCAACCGCCACAACACTTCCAGACTTGTGAGAGGCCGCCTACGCAAGATTTGGCGGCATGCTAGCCCCCAGAGGCCGCCGGCCACAGTCGTAGACACGCGGAGAGCAATCCGCGTAGAGGGAAGTGTTCAGATACTTCTCCATCACCAAAAATTATGAAAAATTACCAACAGTCCTATAGCACATGTACCCACGTCATGTAAAAAACTCATGATTTTATCGCGCTCCGAGTATTTAATAATATTCACGCCGCATCGTTACCGCAGAACGTCTACTACCGTGTCATCGCTGTCCGTGAGGGGGGGGGGCACACCCCGGAGACGCGTGCCGCCTCTTCGGACATGCCACCTCACCACCCCGCATGTATGAGGGCCTGGTGCGACGCTCCGGTGGCATTGCTACCCCCAGGGCCCCCGTCCCGCCTAACCCTGTAGTGTTTGACCACGTGATCTAGCCCTTTGACTTTGCACGGACGGGCTTTGACCAGTGGACCTCTCCACCCGGTGGTTTTAGTCAGCCATAGGACCTTGTGGAGCAAATCCGTGCTAGACCCACAGCAGATCCCCTCCGTGTATACCTGATGCGTCCGTTTCCCCCCTCCAGGTGACGGCGGCGGCGCGTCCGTGAGGGGGGGCACACCCCGGAACGCGTGTCCCCTCTTCGGACAGCCACCACACCACCCCATCAGTATGAGGGCCCGTCGTCGCTCCGGTGGCTCACCCCCCAGGCCCCCGTCCCGCCTAACCCTGTAGCGTTTGACCACGGGATCTAGCCCTTTGACATTGCACGGATGGGCTTTGACCAGTTGACCTCTCCACCCGGTTGTGTTAGGTCAGCCCATAGTAACAATTTGGAGCAACATCCGGGCCAGACCCACAGCAAGGTCCCCTCCGTGTAAACCCCACGCGTCCGTTTCCCCCTCCAGGTGCCGGCGGCGACGGCGGCCGTGAGGGGGGGCACACCCCGGAGACGCGTGCCGCCTCTTCGGACATGCCACCACACCACCCCGCATGTATGAGGGCCCGGTGCGACGCTCCGGTGGCATTGCTACCCCCCCAGGCCCCCCGTCCCGCCGTGTAGACCTCACGGGCGTGGCTGCCGCCGTGTCCGAGAGGGGGGGAAACGGCCATGTCGGGCCGACACGGAGGGTATCTTTGGGTGGGTTGGGCCGGGATGGTGTTGGGGGGTGCAGCTATGGGCTGGGCTACGACAACTAGGTGAAAAGGTCCATCGGTCAGACCCAGTCCGGCGGAAGTCAAAGAGCTAGATCCGGCGGTCGTCTGTGTCAGGCTTAGATAGGACTATTTTTTACAGTGTGCTAAGAGTCACACATATTCCATAATAAAAAAAATGCAAAGTTAGCAGGGCACACGGCCACGGATCGATGACGTGGCAAAGGGCCAGGCCTATGCCGACGGCCAGGCCGTCGGCATAGGTTTGACCTTATCCGCTGCGGTTCGCCCCCCACCACCCATTCACCATCTCCCCCTTCCCCCCGACCCACACCCGCCCCGCCGCCCACCACCTCCGCCGCCCGCCCCTGATCACTGCCCACCGCCGGCCCCGAGCCCGCCGTCGCCGCGCCGCACCAACCCCCTCCGCCCCCCCCGAGCCCGCCGCCGCCACGCCTCCCGCCATAACCCCGTGCCGCCCCGCCCCGAGCCCGCCCCGCCCGTCCCCCTCTCGCCCACCCACCCGGTGTGTTCCACCGTCCTCCCGCCCCCGCGCCGCAACCGCCTCCTCCCCTGCCCCTCGCCGCCCTGTCCTTGCCACCGCCCCCTTCTGTCCCGCAAGGGCTGACTCGACGCCGGCCACGGGTCCGGCCGCCGGCCCTTCTTCTTCTGCTGCTCATCACCGGCCCCAAACCGCCGGCGCCCCCCCCCTCCTCCGACCCGACCAGCCAGCCCTCTACGTGAGCTATTTTTTTTTCTTTTTTTAGTGGTTTGCTACTGTTTTTAGGTGGATGAATGCATAGATAGATGGAATGTATGTCATATTTGTTAGATGTAGTTAGTTTGCAAAATATTGATCAATGGTTGAATGTATGTCATATTTTTTTATGCTTTGATAATTTTTAGATGATGATGACGATGATAGATGATGATTTTTTTATGATTAGATGATTGTTAGAAGATGATGATATTGTGATGTTCTATGAGTTGTGATGTTCTAACTTTTTGTTGCGATGGAATTTGCAGGCTTTGTGGTGTCGCATTTCATCGGAGTGACCGTTGTCCGACGCAGTAACCCCATTAAACATTCTTCTTCTTCTATTTACCATCACTTTCTTATGTATGACTAACCTCTGTTTGGTGGTGCAGGAGGAGAAACTGAAGCGGCCACTCTCACACATGCAGGCGTGGGAGATCGCCCATACGCGGAAGGACCCCAAGCCTGGCGAGCCCAAGTACTACGGCAAGAAGACCGCGGGGAGGAAGAAGGCCTACTCCGAAGGGTATCTGAAGTTACATCCTGACACACCTGACCCCATTGCGGCGGATCTGGACGATAGGGTGGTGGTGGCCATGGAGCTGAAGGAGCACGGTCGGGAGGCGGTTCTCGATGCTGTGATCACTCCTACTATCACCTACACACAGCTCCGTCGGATCAACCCGAACCTGAGCCAGCGCACGAGCACGCCAGTGACCAGTGCACAGTCACAGTCCGTCTTTCAGGAGCGGCAATTTGTAAGTATTTTCCCTCTTATCTTCATTGCTCACTTTATTTTCCGCATTTAGTAGTTTTATGAGTTCCATCATGTCATACCGTAGGCCTACCTGGAGTACACACGCCAGGAGACCATGGCGTGGCACGAGAGGCTTTATGCATACCATGAGCAGAGGGATCGCCAGATGCAGCACGCTTTTCAGGAAATGATGGCCGGCAGGTGTCCTCAGTTGCATCTAGCACAATGTCCTCCAGCACAACCAAGGCTGCTGACCTTTGAGGAGTTTGTGGCACAGAACGGAAGCCCCTCGCCGGTTAGTTCATCCCCAATCTTTTCACCCAAAGCATATCATGCCCTTCAACACAGTCATATATCCCGTTAATATGTCTTTTCAACATCCAGGGAACCGATGGATCTACCATTGGCGGTGGTCTTCGCAGCACTCCCGAGTGACGGAGCCCGACCACTCCGATCCACGGAGGCGGAGGCGGAGGTGGAGGCGGTTTTGGCGGTAGCGCTGCCGCTAGCAGTGACGACCTGGGCTTCGGCGGTCTTAGCGGTGACGACCTCCGCGATGCTCGACGTCCTGGCGCTTAAGCCTTTGGGTCACATTGTGGCGGTCTTGGTGGTGATGATACTTATATGCTTGTGATGTTTCTTATTGTTGTTTGTGAGATTCTTATATGCTTGGTGGTGATGATACTTATATGTTTATGATTTGCGATGCTTCTTATGATGTGTGATGATGAATTTGTTGTGTGATGCTGCTGGGCCAGCTGTTATGTGATGCATATATTTGTTGTGTGATGATGTATATATTCAAATGAATTGAGCTGAAACAAAGCAGAAAAAAGGAAAAAAAACAGACAGAAACTATGCCGACGGCTAGGCCGTCGGCGTAGAGCTGGCGTGAGCTCCCAATGGCTGACACGTGGCAGGTCAATGCCGACGGCCTAGCCGTCGGCATAGTTTCATACTAAGCCGAGGGCTAGGCCGTCGGCATAGACCTGCTCCAGGAGCGCCCAGTTGCTGCCACGTGGCAGAGCTATGCCGACGGCCTAGCCGTCGGCTTAGTTTGAAACTAGGCCGACGGCTAGGCCGTCGGCATAGCCCTGCCCCAGGGGTGACGCCTGCTCGCCACGTGGCACGTCTATGCCGACGGCCTAGCCGTCGGCTTAGTTTGGAACTATGCCGACGGCTAGGCGGTCGGCATAGACATGCCACGTGGCGAGGAGGCGTTGGTCAGTACTTGATGGCGGCCGCCGTTAGGCGATAACGTTGCTGACGGCCAGGGCCGTCGGCATAGATGTACGGACACCGTCGGGATAGGGCCTATGCCGACGACCTTTCTATGCCGACGGCCTTCCTGGCTACGCCGACTTATATGTTGCCGACGGCCCTATGCCGACGGTGGCCGTCGGCATAGGCCTGTCCCGACGGCCAGTCAGGGTTATGCCCACGGCCCTGGCCGTCGGCATAGGGTGCGATTCCGGTAGTGTGAACTGGGACTTGGTGAACCGGGACTAAAGGCCCTTCCCAACCGGGACTAATGTCCCGTTTTCTACTAGTGATTGGTGACACTAAGGGTCAAGGGTATGCCATTTTTTCACAAGGCCATGTCAAACTGAACTGTGCCCTCCACATCGATGGGCAGGTTCGCCACACGCATGAACTCGGCCCTTCCCCAACAAGGGATGCACGGAGCATAATTAAAAGAAAATAGCAATTATACAATTGTGGGTGCAACTTTATATACGTTACCAGCTGATAAGCCACAACACTATTAGAATCAAAACGTACTGCCCACTCCCTAAAGTCCTCCTGAGGATCTACACAGATTTCATTGCGAGTGAGGTGAACCTTGTGGCATGCACCTAGCCTGTTGTCACCACACCATTGGCATGCTTGGTTCGTTGACTACATTCATGTTCATAAATTAAATAGAAATCACATAGTTGATTGCATGATGTTATGGAATAGTTCAATGAGTACAAGTATAAAATAAGCATTAAAAATTATGAATCAAAGAAAAAAAATGGGCATGACTTTTGCTAAAAAAATGATAACATTGAGCGACAGAATTGTTGCGAAACGGAAATTAATCAACGTTTTGCCATAATTTTGGCACTCATTTTGATACCCTGCATAGTTTGAGCACTCCAAATAAAAACTAATCACTCCGTATGGATAAGAGACCAATAGAATAAAAGGCTACCAATTAATTACATATTTGAAACATCAACTAATATGTATATAAAGTTCATGACTATAAACATGTCGATCTATATACATTTTCATCTAGAATCTATAAACATGTGGATCTAATATACATGTTCCTGACTACAAACATGAATATTAAAGAGTATGGATGGACAAAAAAATTGGGCATGACTCCTGCTAAAAATTGAAAATATGAACTTCCCGAAATGTGGCGAAACCGAAATTAATCAACGTTTCACCATAATTTTGGCACTCATTTTGAAGCCTTGCATAGTTTGAGCACTCCAAATAAAAAATGATCACTCCGTATGGATAAGATATCAATAGAATAAAAGACTACCAATTAATTACATATATGAAGCATCAACTAATATGTATATAAATTTCATGACTATAAACATGTCGATCTATATACATTTTCGTCTAGAATCTATAAACATGTGGATCTAGTAACATGTTCATGGCTATAAGAGTGAACATTAAAGAGTATGAATGGACGGAAAAATTGGGCATGACTTCTGCCAAAAAATGAAAATATGAAGTGTCCAAAATGTGGCGAAATGGAAATTAATCAATGTTTCACCATAATTTCGGCACTCATTTTGAAGCCCTGCATAGTTTGAGCACTCCAAATAAAAAATGATCACTCCATATGGATAAGAGACCAATAGAATAAAAGGCTACCAATTAATTACATATATGAAACATCAGCTAATATGTATATAAAGTTGATGACTATAAACATGTCGATCTATATACATTTTCATCTAGAATCTATAAACATGTGGAACTAGAATACGTCGATACACATATTCGTCGATATACGTCGCTCTATATACATTTTCAACTATAATCTATAAACATGTGAATCTAGAATACGTCGATATACATGTGAATCTATAATCATGTCGATCTGAAACACACCGAATAGAAAATGATATACATGTTTATCTACAATATACATGTTCACCTACATTTTATAAATATGTGAATCTAATATACATGTAAATCTAATATGTGAATATAACATAAATGTTCATCTAGAATTTATAAATATGAGAATCTAATACATGTTCATCGAGAATTTATAAATATGTGAACCATAGGTTTTAATGTACATGTAGCAAATTTTGTACACGTGTACAAGGGATCAGCTGACTTACCTGCAGACTGAGCCACCGCTGCGCGAGGAGGCGGCAGAGAGAGCGGGAGTGGCGCCGGAGGAGTTTGCCGGCGGCGGCGGGGTGAGGCCACTGCTGTTGGAGGAAGAGGCCATGGCGGCAGCGGCAGGGAAGGCGGCGCCCGATCACGGCGTGGAGAGCGGTCGCTTTAGTATGGAGGACGGCCGCGGCGGCGTGCGACAGCGGTGAAGACGGCTACGGCGGCGAGGAGGGCGACGATGCGATTTGGGGGTGTGGGGCGGGGGAGAAAGGATTTATCCGCTTCAATTTGGTGCGGAACCGTTTTGCAAGGAAAACTGGACTGCGTGGGCTAAGCAGTGACGGGCACTGCCCAGAGCCCGCCACCTGAAATTGCAATGACGGGCGAGGCCCAACGCCCACCACAGCTAATACGTGCCACATAACATGCTCTACATCGTTAACTGATTTTTCTATTTCATTTGGACTTCAAACCTTTTCTATGATTAATACACACAATCCAAATTCGCATGCTCAAATTTGGCCACTTTTTTAGTTCGTCTTCTATTTCCGAGGCATTAACTGATTTGTCGGCCACTTAAAAGGGCAGAACGCTCTTCGGTACGAAATAGCGTGCCAGTGAGATCTGAAAGGGATGAAACTTGGCATGGTGTCTTCATTGGATACATGTAGGGTGTGCTAAAAATTTGAGATAGTTACGGCAAAATTCTGATGCTGCTCGTGTACAAACCTGCCACTCTACCGCGAAGTGTCGGGGTTTCGAACGGAAACCGCCGCCTTCCACACACAAGTCCATTTTTTAAAGCATTTGAACTTAAGAATTTTTCTATGATTAATACACACAATCCAAAGCCCCATGCTCAAATTTGGCCTATTTTTTAGTTTGTTTGCTATTTTCGAGGTATTAACTGATTTTCCGGCCACTTAAAATGGCAGAACGCTCTTTGGTACGAAATAGCATGCAAACGAGCTCTGAAATAGATGAAACTTGGCATAGTGTCTTCATTGGACCCATGTATGGTGTGCTAAAAATTTGAGATCGTTACGGGCAAAACTTGATGCAGCTCGTGTACAAACCGGACACTCTACCGCGAAGTGTCAGGGTTTCGAACAGAAACCGCCGCCTTCCACACACAAGTCCATTTTTTTAAAGCATTTCAACTTCAGACTTTTTCTATGATTAATACACACAATCCAAAGCCCGATGCTCAAATTTGGTAACTTTTCTAGTTTGCCTGCTATTTTCGAGGCATTAACTGATTTTCCAACCACTTAAAAGGGCAGAACGCTCTTCGGTATGAAATAGCGTTCAAACTAGCTCCGAAAGGGTTAACACTTGGCATGGTGTCTTCATTTTACCCACGCAGGGTGTGCTCAAAAATTGAGACTATTCTAGGTTTAGTAAATATGATTTTCTGACGATTTTTCAAACTTGAGATATGTGTGGCGGGTGGCTAATACAAGCCACCACTTCAAACTTTTGGAAAAAAATCACGCAGGTTGCCAAAATATTTCTGTGGTGGGCATATTTTCCGCCTGCCTCTGCTAGATTTTATCCCGCGGGAAAATTTGGAGTAATGAGTGGCGGGTCTTGAATTTTGCCCGCGACTAGTGCGGAAAGTTCAGTGGTGATCCTTCATTTTTACCCGCCAATGCTATTTTTCCAAAAAAGCAGTGGAGGGTGACTGCATGCGCCCGCCACTAATTTGAGCCCACCTATAAGCCTTTTCCCAATAGTGTGCCATGCACTATCATCATTTATGTTACATGAATAGGGATGAGTTGTCACTGTCATATGCTTTGCATGATGATTATTAGCTAGCATTCTGTTTTTTCATGGCTATGTCATTTGTTCACCATATACATGTTACCCTAGATCATTGCACATCCTAGTACATTGCCAGCATCATCATATAGAGTTTCTTTCTCATGTTCATAGCAAGATCTATGTTAGCATTTTTATGAGGTTGAGAAAAGTGTACTGATCATCATTGTAAGGTGTGCTTCTACCTTGAGAGAGAGAAAAAAAAGGTGCACAATGAAAGTGACAAAAAAATACTGGCCACGGAGGCACCAAAAAGTGAGAGAGAGAGAAGGAGCAAATCCATTTTCCCTTTTAGAGTACACATGTGTAGTGCTTCAAAGTAGCACCAAGAGTTGAAAGTAGAAAATTTTATAAAGTGCTTCAATGTATCATTATACATTGGAAGCAAAATAAGTGCTTCAAAGTAGCACAACTTCATGCATTTCATAGTTGAGCGTTCATGAGTTTCAATGTTTCATACACTGGTGGGGACCTCACATTATAGAACTTGGCTTGTATTATTCCAATGAAGAGCCTCTTGAAATGAGCTCTAGGTCCTCATGAGCAAGCAAGTTGGATTCACCCCCACTAGTCCATAGGAGAGATTTCACTTATACATAGCACTATGTCCATCCTAGCTTCATGGCAATCCCTTCACCTTGCATTAATATCGATTATAAGGTCTTCCTCTTGGCTTAATGATTAGCCGCATTGATGCAAGACTTTCTTTGTTTTTGAATTCTTTTAACCCCCAACATTATGTTCTCCTACCAATGATTAGGGCGTGGGACCTAGACTTGTGCTCATATTCTTTATATGTTGTTGATTGGTTGAAATAGCACAAACATGCAACAAGTGATTGTATTCGGTCTTGTATTGAGGGTTAGACAAGAAGTACTTGTCATGTAAACACTCTATGCTTTGAAGTTATCATTGTGTTCCCAATAAATCTTGACATTCTTTCTAAACCTTTGGCAATGGTGATTTTGACTTGATGCTTTTTATTATCAAAGAACATGTGGCAGCTACCTTTCATTACTAGTTCCTCTTTTCTACTATTTTTGTATTTTAGAAAAATAAAATATCATCGGTCCCCAAAAAATCACGATAAAATTCAGAGGGAGTCAGGAGCCCAGAAGAAGGCCAGCAGCCAGGGAAGAGGGCCAGGTGGGCCCCACAGCCCATAGGTGCCCCTGTAGGTGCCTACAGGCCAAGGGCGCCTAGGGGGTGCATATGCACACCCAGTGCTCCCCTCTGGCCTGGATACTTTATATACCCCCTGACCTCTGTCATATTTATCAACAATTTTTTCTCCACCGCCACTTCGCGCTCTGAGGTGGTCTTTGTTGGGGAACGTTGCATGGAAAACAAAAAAATTCTACGCACACGCAAGATCTATCCATGGAGATGCATAGCTACGAGAGGGGGACAGCATCTACATACCCTTGTATGTCGCTAAGCAGAAGCGTTTATCACGCGGTTGATGTAGTCGTACTCTTCGCGATCTGATCACGATCCAACCGATCTAGTGCCGAAAGGACGGCACCTCCGAGTTTAGCACACGTGCGGCTCGATGACGTCTCCTCCTTCCTGATCCAGCAAGCGGGAGAGGATAAGTAGATGGGATCACAACCAACACGACGGCGTGGTGGTGATGGTTGTGGTGGAGCACCGACAGCGCTTCGCTAAGCGTCGCCGGGACAAGGCGGTGGAACTACGGAGTAACGGGAGCGGGAGGGGCGCCAAGGGCTCGGTGTATACTCTTGGGGCGCCCCCTCCCCTCTAAATATAGGTGGAGGGGCATGGGAAACAGCCCCTCCAAGCCCTAGGGCACAGCTAAGGGGGAGAGGACTTGGACTCCAAGTCCAATACTATTCCTACTAGGACAACTTCCTTTTTTGCCTTCCCTAGCAACATGGGCTTTTGAGGACTTGGTGCGCCTAGATCAATAAGGCCAGGGCACCTCCCCGCAGCCCATGCTAGCCGTGGCGTCGTGGTGAAACCACTTGTGGCCTTCCGGACCCCTCCGGAATCCTCCGGAACCTTCTAGAAGCTTTTCGGTACAATACCGAAAAAACTGCACCTTTTTCCGGAACCCAAAATATGACTTCCCATATATAAATCACTACCTCTCGACCATTCTGAGACTCCTCGTGACGTCGGGGATCTCATCCGGGACTCCTAACAACATTTGGTTACCACTCATCAAATATCCCAATACTACTCTAGCGTCAACGAACGTTAAGCGTGCGACCCTACGGGTTCGGGGTTTATGTAGTCATGACCGAGACACCTCTCCGGTCAATAACCAATAGTGGGACCTGGATGCCCATATTGGTTCCTACATATTCCACGAAGATCTTTTTCGGTCGAACCTTTATGACAACATACGTAGTTCCCTTTGTCTGTCTCGGTATGTTACTTGCCAGAGATTCGATCGTCGGTATCTCCATACCTAGTTCAATCTCATTACTGGCAAGTCTCTTTATCATTCCGTAATACATCATCTCGTAACTAACTCCTTAGTTATTTTGCTTGCAAGCTTATTATGATGTGCATTACCGAGAGGGCCCAGAGATACCTCTCCGAAACACGTAGTGACAAATCCCAGTCTCGATCCATGCCAACTCAACAGACACCTTCGGAGATACCTATAGAGCACCTTTATGATCACCCAGTTATGTTGTGACATTTGATAGCACACAAGGTATTCCTCCGGTATCCGGGAGTTGCATGATCTCATGGTCGAAGGAACATGTATTTGACATTCAAGAAAGTAGTAGCAATAAACAGAACGATCATATGCTAAGCTAACGGATGGGTCTTGTCCATCACATGATTCTACTAATGATGTGATCCCGTTATCAAATGACAACTCATGTCAATGGTTAGGAAACCTTAACCATCTTCGATCAACGAGCTGGTCTAGTAGAGGCTTACTAGGGACACGGTATTTGTTAATGTATTCACACATGTATTTATGTTTCTGGTCAATACAATTCTAGCATGAATAATAAATCTTTATCATGAATAAAGAAATATGATAATAACCATTTTATTATTGCCTCTAGGGCATATTTCCATCAGTCTCCCACTTGTACTAGAGTCAATAATCTAGTTCACATCGCCATGTGATTAACACCCAAAGAGTTCACTAGAGTCAATAATCTAGTTCATATCGCCATGTGATTAACACCCAAAGAGTTTACTAGAGTCAATAATCTAGTTCACATCGCCATGTGATTAACACTCAAAGAGTTCTAAGGTGTGATCATGTTTTGCTTGTGAGAGAGATTTTTAGTCAACAGGTTTGCAACTTTCAGATCCGTGTGTACTTTGCAAATCCTTATGTCATACTGTAGATGCTACTATCACGCTTTACTTGGAGCTATTCCAAATGACTGCTCCATTATACGTATCTGGTTTGCTACTCAGTGTTATCCAGATCGGTGTCAAATCTTGCATCGACGTAACTCTTTACGATGAACTCTTTATCACCTCCATGATCGAGAAACATTTCCTTAGTCCTCTAGTTACTAAGGATAATTTTGACCGCTGTCCAGTGATCCACTCCTGGATCACTCTTGTACCCCCTTTGCCAGACACGTGGCAAGGCACACATCAAGTGTGGTACACAGCATGGCATACATTATAGAACATATGACTGAGGCATAGGGAATGACTTTCATTCTCTCTCTATCTTCTGTCGTGGTCAGGCTTTGAGTCTTACTCAACTTCACAACTTACAATACAGGCAAGAACTCCTTCTTTGACTGATCCATTTTGAGCTCCTTCAAAATCTTGTCAAGGTATGTACTCATTGAAAGTCTTATCAGGTGTCTTGATCTATCTCTATAGATTTTGATGCCCAATATGTAAGCAACTTCACCGAGGTTTTTCTTTGAAAAATTCGTATTCAAAAATCCATTTATGCTATCCAGAAATTCTATATCATTTCCAATCAGCAATATGTCATTCACATATAACATCAGAAATGCTACAGAGCTCCTACTCACTTTCTTGTAAATAAACGCTTCAACGTAAGTCTGTACGAAACCACATGTTTTGATCACCTCACCAAAGCGTATATTCCAACTCTGACATGCTTGCACCAGTCCATAGATGAATCGCTGGAGCTTGCACACTTTGTTAGCACCCATAGGATCGACAAAACCTTCTGGTTCCATCATATACAAATCTTCTTTAAGAAATCTATTAAGGAATGCAGTTTTGACGTCCATTTGCCAGATTTCATAATCATAAAATGGGGCAATTGCTAACATGATTCGGACAGACTTAAGCATCGCTACGGGTGAGAAAGCCTCATCGTAGTCAACCCCTTGAACTTGTAAAAAACCTTTTGCGACAAATCAAGCTTTGTAGACTGTGATATTACCATCAGCGTCTGTCTTCCTCTTGAAGATCCATTTATTCTCAATGGCTTGCCGATTATCGTGCAAGTCCACCAAAGTCCACACTTTGTTCTCATACATGGATCCTTTCGCAGATTTCATGGCCTCAAGTCATTTGTCGCAATCCGGGCTCATCCTAGCTTCTTCGTAGTTCGTAGGTTCACCATTGTCTAACAACATAACTTCCAGGATAGGATTACCGTACCACTCTGGTGCGGAACGTACTCTGGTCGACCTACGAGGTTCAGTAGTAACTTGATCTGAAGTTTCGTGATCTTTATCATTATCTTCCTCTCTGATTGGTGTACGCATCACGGGAACGGTTTTCTCTGATGTGCTACTTTCCAATTGGAGAGAAGGTACAATTACCTCATCAAGTTCTACTTTCCTCCCACTGACTTCTTTCGAGAGAAACTCCTTCTCTAGAAAGGACCCATTCTTGGCAACAAAGATCTTGCCTTCGGATCTGTGGTAGAAGGTATACCCAATAGTTTCTTTAGGGTATCCTATGAAGATGCACTTCTCCGCTTTGGGTTCGAGCTTATCAGGTTGATGTTTTTTGACATAAGCGTCGCATCCCCAAACTTTAAGAAACAACAACTTAGGTTTCTTGCCAAACCATAGTTCATACGGTGTCGTCTCAACGGATTTGGATGGTGCCCTATTTAACGTGAATGCAGCTGTCTCTAATGCATAACCCCAAAACGATAGTGGCAGATCGATAAGAGACATCATAGAACGCACCATATCTAATAAAGTACGGTTACGACATTCAGACACACCATTACACTGTGGTGTTCCAGGTGGCGTGAGTTGTGACACAATTCCACATTTTCTTAAATGAAGGCCAAACTCGTAACTCAAATAATCTCCTCCACGATCAGATCATAGAAACTTTATTTTCTTGTTACGCTGATTCTCTACTTCACTCTGAAATTCTTTGAACTTTTCAACTGTTTCAGACTTGCACTACTAGGGAAAAGCCTAGCAGTAGCGCGGGTATTTGGTGTATCAGTAGCGCGCTTTGACACGCACTACTGCTATACCTACTTAACAGTAGCGCTTTCCATACCAGCGCTACTGCTAAGTGCTTTAGCAGTAGTGTTTTCCTGTCCAGCGCTAAAGAGCGCTACTACAATATTTTCTCATTTTTTTGCTACGTATTTGCGATGTTTTTGTACAGGTTTTATACAGTATTCTAATCATATCATAAACATGCAATATGCTCATCATATCATACACATAATAGTCTCATCATATCATCCAACACAAATTATGTCGTCACATCATAATCACGATATAGCTATACAAGTTACATGACATGTCTCATCATACATAATGTAGTACTTCTTGCGGCGTCGGTTCGTATCCCTCTCTCGCACTGGAGTAAACCTAAACTAACTACGGGCTGTCGCTCGGAAACCGGAAACCGGTACACCTGGGCCTGACACTCCGGCCACTTGTCGTATACTCCTGGCATAGCACTTCTTCGCCATTGATGATCTATGCACCTGCATCGTCACATGAGTCGATGATATGCAACATATATAGTTGAGCAACAGAAAGAGACATACTTGGCAAAAATAGCAGCAACATATCATAAGCATAAATAACAAAGTTCATCGTACCCAAAATGCCCTAACTAGAGTGATCTTCGCTATTTGAGGAGGATGGTTTAATTACATCACAAATAAAGTTTCTTCGTGCATAACTCAAAGTTTCGTCATAGAGAATGTATGGACTAAACGGACACATTGTCATATATCGTCAATCACTCCAACATGTCGTGCCATCCATCCAAGTCAGCGAGATAGTCCTCGAGCGCAGTGAAAGGCTTCAGGTCGAGAGCTGAGGGGCTACGCGTGTTCGGACGTCTTCCCACGACATCTGCCCTTCTTCGTAGAACATCCCTATTTTTTCGAGGACCTCCTTCATGATGATTTGGGCGAGTTCACGCTGGATGTGATAGAACTCAGCTCGGAATCGATGATCCGGGATATCTCCTAGGTTCTTTGCCCATTGCAGAATATGGGCATCGCCGGATCTAGGTGACATGAGAAGGTTCTGTTGTTCCCGTCTGTACTCCAGCATGTGGTGGAGGACATAGAATCCATCATTGATTGTACCACTCGGTTGCTGGATGCAGCAGAAGTCGGTCTTATGGCCGAAGGCGGGCGCGCAGTTCCTTGTCTTCTTGGTCTTGATCTCCCCACCCCGTACGCCGTAGCTAAAGATAGCACTATCAAGAACAGACTTGATGTGGGTGTAATCCTTTTTCTTCATGTTCTTCGACGAGTCCAAGTAAAGAGCGTGGGAGAATCAGGGGTAAAGGATGATGAGGACGGCGCGCCCGTCGCTGCGCAAAATAAGTACACCTCAAATTAGCCTCCACGCCTGCAAATGAAATGATTGAAATCAAAGGAAGGATATCCGCGCGGATGACTTACATGGGATGATAAGGCACGAGAATCGTCTCCTTGTCCTTATTGCTGACCATGAAATTGGCGATGTAGTTACTCGCGTATTCACGGTGCTTTTGGCAGACTGCCAAGAAGGCCTCATGCATGAAGTACGGGTCAGCGACACAGATATAAGGTATCTGCTCAGTCCTGATGATGTAGTTCATGTATAAGGCAAAAAGGCGGACAAACATAAAATCCAGCTTTTTCAAGTGAAACATGTCGAAGATGTAATCGAATCAAAGGAAGAATTTCTCCATGGGGAATGTGTCGACGAACAACCTTTGCTGCGGCACGTTAACCACGTAGAGCGGGTATCCTGGATTTTTCAAGGCGATCAGGCTTTTCTCTCTCTGCAGCACATCGCCATGAAGTCTCCTTAGATCGCCGTATATGGCCTCTACCGCTGCCTTAGGTAGGATCGGATCACCGGGGATATGTAATTTTGCATCACCGGGGATAGGTATACAGTCTTGAACCCGAGGCTGCTGAGACGGCTGGATCATAGAAGCAGCTTTGTTGCCTTTCCTCAATCACTTCCTATGTTTCTTTGCTTCTGGAAGGTCGTCTATAATACGTTCATCCTCCGGCAATTCAGGCGCCGACTCATGACGCTCAAACCCTGAGTACTCATACTGCTGAGCCATCAATACTCCATTGTCAGAGGTGCCGGTATTGAGATACTATAGAGTGTCATCGTCATCCTCATCGATGGCATCGATATCATGCATTGCTTCTTCCTCACCTGGCACGACAGGCGCAGCTAACTGGGCAGGTGGGGTGTTGGTGTTCATACCTTGCTGAGGCTGCTTGGTCATGGGTGTGCTCCCGGCCGCCTCTAGACGAAGCAGACTCTTCGGCCACAACAAGACCCAACGCTTGGAATCGCCAAGCCGCCGCGGGGTCTCATTATCATCTCCCCCTAGTGATACCGGAGCAGCGAAATTCTCGTGGCCCGGTTTGACACTAGCCACGAAAACCTTGAAGAGGTCAGGGGGGATCGGCCGGCTGTCGAAAAATTGTTCCTTCGGCTTCACTATCGTCGCCTTCCCCACGTCCACCTTCTGGCCACTGATGGTGTGCAGTATGGTGCACGGGGTTATGTCGGCCTGCAAAGACATGTCTGCGACGTGACACATCCGAAAGGCAACGGAAACGGGAGATTATACATATATTGAAGAGGGCCGTTGTGACAAGTACCATGAGGGCGTCGAGCTCAGTCGAAGATGAAGCAGCGCCGAGCACGTCCAAGACGGAGGACGGGCTGCTATGAGCAGGTGTGGGAGCCGGTGCAGGAGCAGGTGCGGGAGCCGGTGTAGGAGCAGGTGCTGATGCAACGCTAGTCGAGCTGCTCCCCAAGAAGTTGGCAAGGGGAAAGTCCGTTGCATCCTTATTTGGATTTTGCCTGGTCCAACTGAAGATAGCCGGAACCAAGACACTATACGAAGCTGCAATCTCCTGTTTTGCGGCAGCAACCGCTGCTGCGACTGTCTCAACTGATTTCTTATCAACCGCAATCACAACCTTCTTGTCGATGTTTTCTTCATTTAACCTCCTTCTTTCCTTTCCCTCCTCCGTGGTCTCACGATAGTACTTCTTCCACGCGGTGCCATCTCCGACGCCGTGCACGCGTCCATACGACGGCCGAGTGTCCACCGGGAGTCCTTTCAATATGTTCAAGGCCCGGTTGAATGGGGTGTCCCACTTGGTCCTCGCCAACGCCTCAGACGGCGAGTCGCTTTTGGCCGCAATCCTGTGCTGCTCTTTATACATATATTGAAGAGGGCCGATGTGACAGGTACCGTGAGGGCATCGAGCTCAGCCAAAGACGAAGCACCGCCGAGCACGTCCGAGACGGAGGACGGGCTGCTATGAGCAGGTGCAGGAGTCGATGCAGGAGCAGGTGCGGGAGCCGGTGCAGGAGCAGGTGCTGGTGCAACGCTAGTCGAGCTGCTCCCCAAGAAGTTGGCAAGGGGAAAGTCCGCTGCATCCTTGTTTGGATTTTGCTTGGTCCAACTGATGATAGCCGGAACCAAGACACTATACGAAGCTGTAATCTCCAATTTTGCGGCAGCTACCGCTGCTACGACTGTCTCAACTGATTTCTTATCAACCGCAATCGCAACCTTCTTGTCGATGTTTTCTTCATTTAACCTCCGTCTTTCCATTCTCTCCTCCGTGGTCTCACGGTATTACTTCCTCCATGTGGCACCGTCTTCGATGCCGTGCACACGTCCATACGACGGCCGAGTGTCCACCGGGAGTCCTTTCAATATGTTCAAGGCCCGGCTGAATGGGGTGTCCCACTTGGGCCTCGCCAACACCTCAGACGGTGAGTCACTTTCGGCCGCAATCCTGTGCTGCTCTTTATACATATATTGAAGAGGGCCGATGTGACAGGTACCGTGAGGGCGTTGAGCTGAGCCAAAGATGAAGCACCGCCGAGCATGTCCGAGACGGAGGACGTGCTGCTATGAGCAGGTGCGGGAGCCGGTGCAGGAGCAGGTGCGGGAGCCGGTGCCGGAGCAGGTGCAGGAGCAGGTGCGGGAGCAGGTGCTGGTGCAACGCTAGTCGAGCTGCTCCCCAAGAAGTTGGCAAGGGGAAAGTCCGCTGCATCCTTATTTGGATTTTGCTTGGTCCAACTGATGATAGCCAGAACCAAGACACTATATGAAGCTGTAATCTCCTATTTTGCGGCAGCTACTGCTGCTACGATTGTCTCAACTGATTTCTTATCAACCGCAATCGCAACCTTCTTGTCGATGTTTTCTTCATTTAACCTCCGTCTTTCCTTTCTCTCCTCTGTGGTCTCACTGTAGTACTTCTTCCATGTGGCGCCGTCTCCGATGCCCTGCACGCGTCCATACAACGGCCGAGTGTCCACCGGGAGTCCTTTCAATATGTTCAAGGCCCGGTTGAATGGGGTGTCCCACTTGGGCCTCGCCAACGCCTCAGACAGCGAGTCCCTTTCGGCCGCAAACCTCCGAGACCACCAGTCTAGTAGTGATGAGCTTGTTTGGGCGCCGTTGCCTCTTTGGTTTTGGTTCTATACCGGCTTCGCCAGTCTCGGTGCCGGTGTCAGTCTCAGCGCCAGTCTCGGCGCCGATCTCGATGTCGGACTCAGTCTCGGATGTGACAGGTGGGCCCGGCAACAACCGTTGCTCATCGAGAAGGTTCAAATAGGCGTCTGCCGCCGTGTAGACGTTGCAATCACCAGAACCCTGTCCTTCATCATTGCTAGCCATGTTTCCTACGATTAAATCAAGTCAATTAATTATAGACCTAATAAAATGAATAATGACATAAAAAAAGGCCAATGTTTTGCAAGAATGTTGATTCATTCCCGTTGGGGAAATCCCGGGCACTCAATATGTCCTAGTTTGTAGCACAAGTCATGCCGAAATTCACGGAAAATTTCGGCATGACCTTTGCTACAAACTAGACAAATAGAGCGCCTGAAATTTGCCGGACCGAAAATGAATCAACATTCCGGCAAAACATAGACCACTCGGAATCATTCCCTGCAAACAACAAAAGGCCACTTGGGCACAATCGAACCACTTCAATATTGCAAATAACATGAGCAAACACTATTGAGGAATTTGCATATAACATGACTGCTTCAATGAAAGGATATAATCAACAATAATGGAATATGCAAATGAACACTTCTCTACCTAGGACAGAACCCAAATTCTGTTCTAGCTATTCCTCTCACACACACACACACATTATTTTCTTTTCATCCAAATTGTTTTAGAGCAAATATTCCAACAATACTTGACCTTATTAGAAATTGCAAAGGAACTCCATTTTCTCTAACCCTTTTGACCTCACCAAAATTTCCACAGAAGGACCTTAGTACCTACACCCAATTTCTTCAAAAATATTCAGGTCCATAGTCCAAATAATTCAAATTTCATTTGAATGAAATTTGGACCAGATTCAGGTCCATAATCCAAATAATTTTTTATTGCTAAATGCTACTTTTTTTGTTTATAGCCTCTATTAATTTAAAGCTAAATGCTACTATTATTTATATACCCTCTGTTAATTTAAAGCTAAATGGAATTACTGTTTAGGCATTTTCATAACAATTTGCCATAGCTAATTTCCTAAAAAAATTGCTAATCTTTTTTCCTAAATGCTAAAAAAATGCCTAATGCCCTAAACAAATCTAGGGTTCATATGAACACCTATGGTTCATATGAACACCTTGGGTTCATATGAACATCATCACAACAGAGAGAGAGAGAGAGGAGGGCAGGGGATAGGAGAGGGAGAGCCTTACGGTCGGCGGCGAGGGCGGGCTCGGGCTCGTGCGGCGGTGGTCCTGGGCTGGCTCGGGCAGCGGCGGTGAGGTCGAGGGCGGCGGCGGTGAGGTCGAGGGCGTGGTCGATCGGGCAGGGCGATCGACGGCGGCGACAGAGGAGTTGGGGGAGAGGGGGGAAAGGACTTAGCAAAATTTTGAGCCTGCGCGGGGTTAAGTAAAAATAGCAGTAGCGCTGGTAGGAAAAAAATGCTATAGCTAAGTTAGCTATAGCGCTTTCTACCAATACACGCTACTGCTATAGGAAGTAGTTATTTATTTTCCTTTTTCTTTTCCTTTTATCTAAGGAACGTAGCTATAGCGCGGGTTTATAAAATGCGCTACTGCTAGAGTAACTATAGCGCTTTGTGGAAACAAGCGCTACTCCTATGCCTTTCTCCTTTATTTTTCTTTTTCTTTTGTTTATCTTTACAATTTCTTTTTTTCCTTTCTCCTTTTTCTTCTTCTTTAATTTTCATTTACTTTTCTATTCCTTTTCCATTTTATTTTCTTTTTTTAGCAGTACCGCTCTATACAGGAAACGCGCTACTACAAGGCACTTAGCGGTAGCATGCTTTTTGCGGCATCGCTACTACTATTCCTAGTCTACCGGCAACAGGGTAGGAATTATAGTAGTAGCGCTTTTTCCAGCAGACGCGCTACTGCTATAACTATAGATGTAGCACTCTTTATTGACACGCGCTACTACTAAGTAGCAGTAGCACTCTCTTTTATCCAGCGCTACTGCTATACCTCTGTGTATAAGGTTTTCCCTAGTAGTGTTGTGTTTCATCAAGTAGGTCATCTGTGAAGGTTAGAAAATAATGATACCCACCGCGTGCTTCAACACTCATCGGACCGCATACATCGGTATGTATTATTTCCAATAAGTCATTAGCTCGCTCCATTGTTCCGGAGAATGGAGTTTTAGTCATCTTGCCCATGAGGCATGGTTCACAAGTATCAAATGATTCATAATCAAGTGATTCCAAATGTCCATCGGCATGGAGTTTCTTCATGCGCTATACACCAATATGACCTAAACGGCAGTGCCACAAGTATGTTGCACTATCATTATCAACTTTGCATCTTTTGGTATCAATATTATGAATATGTGTATCACTACGATCGAGATTCAACAAGAATTAACCATTCACAAGGGTGCATGATCACGAGAGATATTACTCATATAAACAGAATAACCATTATTCTGTGACTTAAATGAATAATCGTCTTGCAATAAACAGTATCCAGATATAATGTTTTATGCTCAACGCAAGCACCAAATAACCATTATTTAGGTTTAATACTAATCCCGAAGGTATTACGAGCGTGCCGATGGTGATCATATCAACCTTGGAGACACTTCCAACACATATCGTCACCTCGCCCTCAACTAGTCTCCGTTACTCGGCAGCTCCTACTTCAAGTTACTAATATCAGCAACTGAATCGGTATCAAATACCCAGACGCTGCTACGAGCACTAGTGAGGTACACATCAATAACATGTATATCAAATATAGTTTTGTTCACTTTGCCATCCTTCTTATCCGCCAAATATTTGGGGCAGTTCTGCTTCCAGTGACCATTACCCTTATAGTAGAAACACTCAGTCTCAGGCTTCGGTCCAGCTTTGGGTTTCTTCACGGGAGCGGCAACTTGCTTGTCGTTCTTCTTGAAGTTCCCTTTCTTTCCCTTGCCCTTTTTCTTGAAACTGGTCGTCTTATCAACACTTGACGCTCTTTCGAGATTTCTACCTCCGCTGATTTCAGCATCGCGAAGAGCTTGGGAACCATTTTCGCCATCCCTTGCATATTATAGTTTCATCATGAAGCTCTAGTAGCTTGGAGATACTGACTGGAGAAATCTGTCAATCACTATCTTATTTGGAAGATTAATTCGCACTTGATTCAAGCGATTGTAGCACCCAGACATTCTGAGTACATGCTCACTGGCTGAGCTATTCTCCACCATCTTGTAGGCAAAGTACTTGCCAGAGGTCTCATAACTGTCAACACGGGCATGAGTCTGAAATACCAATTTCAGCTCTTGGAACATCTCATATGTTCCATGGCGTTCAAAACGTCTTTGGAGCCCCGATTCTAAGCCGTAAAGCATGGTGCACTAAACTATCAAGTAGTCATCAGATCGAGTTTGCCAAACATTCATAACATTTGCATCAGCTCCTGCAACAGGTCTGTCACCTAGCGGTGCATCAAGGACTTAATTCTTCTGTGCAGCAATGAGGATAATCCTCAAGTTATGGACCCAGTCCATGTAATTGCTACCATCATCTTTCAATTTAGCTTTCTCTAGGAACGTATCAAAAACAGGGGAGCTACAACACGAGCTATTGATCTGCAACATAATTTGCAAAGACATTTTGACTATGTTCATGATAAACTAAGTTTAGTTAATCAAATTACCAATGAACTCCCACTTAAATTAACATCCCTCAAGTTATCTAAGTGATACATGATCCAAATCAACTACCCCATGTCCGATCATCACGTGAGATGGGGTAGTCATCAATGGTGAACATCTCTATGTTGATCATATCTACTATATGACTCACGTTCGACCTTTCGGTCTCCAGTGTTCCGAGACCATGTCTGTACATGCTAGGCTCGTCAAGTTTAACCCAAGTATTCTTCTTGTGTAAAACTGGCTTACACCCGTTATATGTGAACGTAGAATCTATCACACCCCATCATCATGAGGTCCTTCGAAACGACGAACTTTAGCAACGGTGCATACTCGGGCAGAACACTATTATCTTGAAATTTAGTGAAGGGATCATCTTATAATGCTATCGCCGTTCTAAGCAAAATAAGATGCATAAAGAATAAACATCACATGTAATCAAAATATGTAACATGATATGGCCATCATCATCTTATGCTTTTGATCTCCATCTCCAAAGCATCGTCATGATCTCCATTGTCACCGGCTCGACACCTTGATCTTCATCGTTGCGTCGTGGTCGTCTCGCCAACTATTGCTTCTACAACTATGGCTAACGCATAGCGATAAAGTAAAGCAATTACATGGCGCTTGCATTTCATACAATAATTAAGAGACAACCATTAGGCTCTTCCCGGTTGCCGATTAATGACAAAACATGATCATCTCATACAATAACGTATATCAACTCATGTCTTGACCATATCACATCACAGCATACCCTGCAAAAACAAGTTAGGCGTGCTCTACTTTGTTGTTTGTAAGTTTAACATGGCTGCTACGGGTTTCTCGCAAGAACCGTTCTTACCTATGCAAAAACAACCACAACGGTGATTTATCAAGTTCGCTATTTTAACCTTCTTCAAGGACCAGCCATAGTCAAATTCGATTCAACTAAAGTAGGAGAAATAGACACCCGCCAGCCACCTTTATGCAAAACAAGTTGCACGTCAGTCGGTGGAACCGGTATCATGTACGTGGACATGTAAGGTTGGTCCGGGACGCTTCATCCCACAATGCCACCGAATCAAAATAAGACGTTGGTGGTAAGCAGTATGAACATCACCGCCCACAACTCTTTGTGTTCTACTTGTGCATATCATCTACGCATAGACCTGGCTCAATATGCCACTGTTGGGGAACGTTGCATGGAAAACAAAAAATTTCTACGCACACGCAAGATCTATCCATGCAGATGCATAGCTACGAGATGGGGAGAGCATCTACATACCCTGGTAGATCGCTAAGCGGAAGCATTTATCACACGGTTGATGTAGTCGTACTCTTCGCGATCCGATCACGATTCAACCGATCTAGTGGCGAACGGACGGCACCTCCGAGTTTAGCACATGTGCGGGTCGATGACGTCTCCTACTTCTTGATCCAGCAAGCGGGAGAGGAGAAGTATATGGGATCACAACCAACACAACGGCATGGTGGTGATGGTGGTGGTGGAGCACTGACAGCGCTTCGCTAAGCGTCGCCGGGACGAGGCGGTGGAACTACGGAGTAACAGGAGAGAGAGGGGCGCTAAGGGCTTGCTGTATCCTCTTGGGGCGCCCCTTTCCCTCTATATATAGGTGGAGGGCCGTGGGAAACAGCCCGTCCAAGCCCTAGGATGCAGCTAAGGGGGAGAGGACTTGGACTCCAAGTCCAATCCTATTCCTACTAGGACTCCATCCTTTTTTGCCTTCCCTAGCCACATGGGCTTTTGAGGACTTGGTGCGCCTAGCCCAATAAGTCCAGGGTGCCTCCCCGCAGCGCATGCTAGCCCTTGGGTTGTGGTGAAACCACTTGTGGACTTTTGGACCCCTCCGGAATCCTCCGGAACCTTATAGAAGCTTCCCGGTACAATACCGAAAAAACTGCAGCTTTTTCGGAACCCAAATTATGACTTCCCATATAAAAATCTTTACCTCTCGACCATTCCGACACTCCTCGTGACGTCTGGGATCTCATCCGGGACTCCGAACAACATTTGGTTACCACTCATCAAATATCCCAATACTACTCTAGCCTCAACGAACGTTAAGCGTGCGACCCTACGGGTTCGGGAATTATGTAGTCGTGACCGAGACACCACTCCGGTCAATAACCAATAGTGGGACCTGGATGCCCATATTGGTTCCTACATATTCCACGAAGATCTTTTTCGGTCGAACCTTTATGACAACATACGTAGTTCCCTTTGTCTGTCGGTATGTTACTTGCCCGAGATTCGATCGTCGGTATCTCCATACCTAGTTCAATCTTGTTACTGGCAAGTCTCTTTACTCATTCCGTAATACATCATCTCGTAACTAACTCCTTAGTTATTTTGCTTGCAAGCTTATTATGATTTGCATTACCGAGAGGGCCCAGAGATACCTCTCTGAAACACGGAGTGACAAATCCCAGTCTCGATCCATGCCAACTCAACAGACACCTTTGGAGATATCTGTAGAGCATCTTTATGATCACCCAGTTACGTTGTGACGTTTGATAGCACACAAGGTATTCCTCCGGTATCCGGGAGTTGCATGATCTCATGGTCGAAGGAACATGTATTTGACATTCAAGAAAGCAGTAGCAATAAACAGAACAATCATATGCTAAGCTAACGAATGGGTCTTGTCCATCACATCATTCTCCTAATGATGTGATCCCATTATCAAATGACAACCCATGTCAATGGTTAGGAAACCTTAACCATCTCTGATCCACGAGCTAGCCTAGTAGAGGCTTACTAGGGACACGATATTTGTTTAAGTATTCACACATGTATTTAAGTTTCCGATCAATACAATTCTAGCATGAATAATAAACTTTAATCATGAATAAGGAAATATGATAATAACCATTTTATTATTGCCTCTAGGGCATATTTCCATCAGTCTTCGTTTTCAGTCCTAATCTGGCACTTTGCCTAAGTAGGAATTCATCTCCATCTTTATCGACGTCGATACCTGTGCTTCAAGTTGAGTTGTGATTAGTCCACCCCCTGGACTATAGGTTCATGGCAGTAGCCAAGATGTAATCTCTCCACTTTGTGGATCAATACAATAGCCATATGAGTTGCCTTACATGATTATGGTTAATCTGATGTAAACCCTAGCGGCGATGTTAATCATGTGATGAATTATTTTTTATGTGCGGATTATATGGATGCCCTGAATGCCCTATGCTTGATTTAAAGATGCATAATTTCCTCTGGTTGGATGTTTACTCTTGGCCAATTTAGATGGTGGTGTGGAGCACCCTAGGGTCATAACCATGGCCTTGGCTCCATTGCGAAGGGACACATACATCACATATACCAAGGTGAATCTTCTCCTTTTCGTGTGTTTACTTATTCCCTTCGAGGATGGTATACTACTTGACCCCCCCTCGTGCATATATAAATTTGAGTGAAGTTTCATGCATGATGAGGAGGAGTGCAAGCACAAGAGTACGCCTAAACCATCCGCGAGGGAAGCGTGGAAGCGAAGGCAAAAGAGCATGACGGAAAAGGAAGAAAGGCTATGGAAGCTTAAGCAGCCAGATGTCCAGCGGACTGGCCAGCATGAGCCTGGATGATCGGCCACCAACTAGGACATCCGGCTTGACAACAGGATCTCCTTCAATGAATCTGGACATCCGGCCAGCTACCCGGACGTCCTACCCCTAGTGTGTGCCCTACAGAAGCAATCTCAGTCTCAGCGCCGGCTACAACCACTGGACATCCACCTTGCCACCCGAACGGTCTGGCCTGAGCCCGGACCTCCGCCTTCCAACCCAGACGTCTGGCGTACCTACATGCAGATCTGGCCAAGAGCCATGTTTCCGCCTCTCCCACCTACCCTATTTGGTCCCTAGACTATAAATACCCTTTCTCCTCATCCTTTCTAGGTTTAGCAAAGCATATTAAATACAACTTGAGAGAGCTTTGCTCATCTATCCTCTCCTCTTGGAGCCCAAGGCCTCCTTGAAGGAGAATACTCCATTGGAGTACCCAAGACATCCATTGGAGAAGAATCCTCATGGATTACCAAGGCCTCCATCTCTCCTAGAGATTTGGGGAAGATCTACCTACCTCCCAAGACCCATCCCTCCTAGAGATACGGATGAACTACCTAGTTGCTTTCTACCTTTGTTGTTGCTTGGATCTATGTGTCTCTTGTGTTGACTCTATGTTATGACGAGTATCTTGGTGTGGATCTTGTCCTTTGAGTGCTCCTCTTGTGTTATTTCCCATATGTTCTTCATATTCATTGTGATATTCCCCAAAATACACCTCCAATCATGAAGATTGGGCCACCAATAGGGTTTGCCCTACATTAGATGGGTAATCAATAGTGGGAAAGATGTGCATTAGCTAGGTTTAATCTTGCAAGTAAACTACCGCAGTTACAGTAAGTGGAAAATGCTTGCATTGTATTACTATCACTAAGGATAAATGTTTGTATGAGGCTTCTAATGAAATCATGCAGGAAACAACATGTCATCTTGCTTAAGGAAATTCTCTGTGTTTACACATAAAGTTTTATAGGTGCAGGGAGGGTCTCGGCATTCAAACAGATTATTAGCTATAGATGTAGGGTGGGTCTCGGTCTATAGAATTATGGACGTACTGCCTATATGACATCAATACATCACATATAATCTAGCATAAGCACAAGATATTTCATTTTGCACTAATCCAAGCCTTCAAGGGCCTCATGACCATGCGGCGTGCGCTCATCTTTGATATTTGCAAGGAGGGAAGCCCCTTATGATCAGGCGATGTGCGCTTGTCTTGGATGTAGTACAATCCATCCTTCCATTGCTTGATGGTGTCGGGGAGCTTCATCTTGAAGTAGTTGGCTCCCATATGACCTGGATACCGGCTCCTCCATAGATCGACAAGCGATCATCTTTCTTCACTTGCTGCGGCTTCACTGTGAAGATATGCCTCCAATGGCCCCAGCAAGGATGGGTGCCGAAAAAGCACTCAGATAGCATGATGAAATACATGATGTGCAAGATGCCATTGGGGATGAGATGGTGAAGCTGACGCCATAGTAGAAAAGGAGCCCTCGGACAAACTTGTGCAAGGGCAGGCACATACCCTGCATGATGAAAGTGACATCGAGCACGCGCTCGTCCCCATGCGGGGCGTGCACCTTCTCATTGTCTGGCGCCCTCCAGTTGTTCAGATCCCATGACAGGTTCAAGCCTGTATGGGCATACTTCTTTAGCAACTTGTCACCCACGAGCGATGGTAGCCAATACCTTTTCGTCCAGTCACCCGGAAGGGCGGCGGTGGCCTCCATTGTGGCCTTCCTCTTCGCCACATGAGACATTGCTGCGAGGGAAAGTCGCTAGAAAGCTGGAACGGCACGAAAAAGGTGGACTGCTCAATGGGACTTTGCAATGGTGGCAATGGCAAGCACGCACGTGAGAGGATGAAGAAGGAATGTGGCAAGGTGAACCACTCCTCCATAGTGCCTCCTTTTATAGGCATGGGAGACAAACCACCCTATTCAAACTGCACGCTCCCGAGGCCATCAAATCACACTACTAGATCCATCAAACTACGCTCCACATGGCATCAAATCGCGGCACCAATGACTACCCTACATGGAAATCGAAGTGCCATCATCATGGCTCGGCACCTCGCGTGCCCCATCCAGTCGTCTGCAGCAGTGACAGTCATCTCGTGCATGCCTTCCGTGGGGATCGAGGCCTCATCACCTCGGGGTAGTGCCCTGGGTGCCCCTACCAGATGACTGCTTGCATTACACTAGCAGAAAACAGGGCTTTGGTTGAGGCCTGGGTAAGGGCATTAATCCCGGTTCACTCACGAACCGGGACCAAAGGGGGCATCAGTCCCAGTTAGTGAGGCCAGGGCGCCGGCCGGGCCTCGGGGGCCATTGGTCCCGGTTCGTCTGACCGCTTTGGTCCTGGTTCTAGACACAAACTGGGACCAATGAGCCTCGCTCCTTACACACAACCTTTAGTCCCGGTTGGTGGCTGGAACCGGGACCAAAGGTTGTCCTTTAGTCCCGGTTTTAGCCACAAACCGTGACTAAAGAGAGGCCTATATAGACCACCGCCCCTGCCCGTGAGCAGGCCACTGCTCTGTTTTTTGGCCAGCCGTGGGAGAGCTTTGTGGTGCTCTAGCTCACCTCCTATGCACACGAGGTGTTCGATGAAATGCCTGAGCCACACTTAAGCTTTCTCCTCTAGAAGCTCCTTGTCCAAGCTCCATTTTCCTCAACATTGGTCTAGGTTTGGTGGTCCGTCCTGTCCGGTTCACTCACGAACCGGGAGCAAAGGGGGCATCAGTCCCAGTTTGTGAGGCTAGGGCGCCGGCCGGGCCTCGAGGGCCATTGGTCCCGGTTCGTCTGACCGCTTTGCTCCTGGTTCTAGACACGAACTGGGAGCAATGGTCCTCGCTCCTTGCCCACAACCTTTAGTCCCGGTTGGTGGCTGGAACCGGGACCAAAGGTTGTCCTTTTGTCCCGATTTTAGCCACAAACCGGGACTAAAGAGAGGCCTATATAAACCACCGCCCCTGCCCGCGAGCAGGCCACTGCTCTGTTTTTTTGGCCGGCCGTGGGAGAGCTTTGTGGTGCTCTAGCTCACCTCCTATGCACATGAGGTGTTCGATGAAATGCCTGAGCCACACTTAAGCTTTCTCCTCTCGAAGCTCCTTGTCCAAGCTCCATTTTCCTCAAGATTTGTCTAGGTTTGGTGGTCCGTCCTGTCCCATCCCCGTCCTCACCGCCATCGATCGCTTGCGCCGATCTCGTCGCCGGCACTAATGTGGTGAGCCTCTTGTTCTCATCTTCTTTGTAAAAGAAATGAAATTCTTACTTGTATGATTTAGATAGATACTTGTATAATGTTCTTACTTTTATTATTGTTTGTTATTATATAGTGCGATGGTTTTGGTATCCGCCTCCGTCGGCCCTCGTCCTGTCTATGATTCGGATGTGGTATATATTATCTTTTATAACTATTTGTTTCATTTAGTGTTTATGACAGTTATGCCGACTAATGTGACATAGATGTTTTTATCTAGGAGGAATGTGAACCTGAAATTCCAACCGACCCTATTGTCGAGAGGTTAAATTTAGTTGAAAAAGAAAACAATTACTTGAAGAAAAAATTGAAAAGAATTGAGGAAGAGAAGATGAGATTGGAGTTGCATGTTGCGGATGTCGTCGATGATCACAAGATCAAGATGGCTGCAATGCGCTCGAAGATTAGAAAGATTAGAAAATATGCCATTCATACTGAGGCTTGGTATCATTATGCCATTGGATCGGTTGTTACCTTAGTTGCGACTACGATCGCATTTGTTGTTGCATTGAAATGTTTTACATAGTTTCAATGTATGGTTTAATTAGATGGTCTAGAGAGCTATATGTTGTTCAATGAGAACTATGTATGAACTTTATGTATTTATTTTTTCAGTAATAACATTTGATCACTACTGTACTTTGGTTTTAATGTGATGATGAACTTCTATTAATTTGGTCACTTCTCTATTCATGATGTTCTGTAATAGTTTCTGACACACTTAATTATATATAATGCACGCAGATGAACCGGCATTGGATGTACGGTGACAGATGCACCTCCGAGTACATTAACGGCGTGCATAATTTTCTCGAAGTGGCTAAGGCAAACAAGCAGAATGGTTTGATGTGTTCTGCATGCCCTCGATGTGAGAATACGAAGTCTTACTCTGACTCGAAAACCCTTCACATCCACCTACTTGAGAAGGGTTTCATGCCACACTATAATGTTTGGACCAAGCACGGAGAAAGAGGGGTTATTATGGAAGACAACGAAGAAGAAGAGGATGATGACAACTATGTGCCCCCTGAATAAAGTGATGCTGCAACGGGGGAAGCTTAAGATCAAGAGGAAGCAGATAATGTGCCCGATGATGATCTTCGCCGGGTCATTGTTGATGCAAAGAGACAATGCCAAAGTGAAAAGGAGAAGTTGAAGTTCAATCGCTTGTAAGAGGATCACAAAACAGGGTTGTACCCCAATTGCGAAGATGGCAACACAAAGCTTGGTACCACACTGGAATTGCTGCAATGCAAGGCATTCAATGGTGTATCTGACAACGGGTTCGAGAACCTACTGAAAATATAGAAGAAGAAGCTTCCAAAGGATAACGAATTCCCCGACAGTACGTACGGAGCAAAGAAGGTTCTATGCCATCTAGGATTGCAGGTGCAGAAGATACATACATGCCCTAATGACTACATCCTCTACCGTGGTGCATACGAGGATTTGAACACATGCCCGGTATGCGGTGCATTGCGGTATAAGTTCAGACGAGATGACCCTGGCGATGTTGATGGCGAGCACCCCAGGAAGAGGGTTCCTGCCAAGGTGATGTGGTATGCTCCTATAATACCACGGTTGAAACGTATGTTCAGAAACAAAGAGCATGCCAAGTTGATGCGATGGCACAAAGAGGACCATAAGAAAGACAGGAAGTTGAGAGCACCTTCTGATGGGTCGCAGTGGAGAAAAATTGAGAGAACATGGGGTAATTTGCATGTGATGCAAGGAACGTATGGTTTGGTTTAAGCATGGATGGCATTAATCCTTTTGGGGAGCAGAGCAGCAATCATAGCACCTGGCCCGTGACTCTATGTATCTATAACCTTCCTCCTTGGTTGTGCATGAAGCGAAAGGTCATTATGATGCCAGTGCTCATCCAAGGCCCTAAGCAACCCGGCAACGACATTGATGTGTACCTAAGGCCATTAGTTGAAGAACTTTTACAGCTATGGAATGGAAAAGCTGTACGTGTGTGGGATGAGCACGACCAGGAGGAATTTGACCTACATGCGTTGCTGTTTGTAACCACTAATGATTGGCCTGCTCTCAGTAACCTTTCAGGACAGACAAACAAGGGATGCCACGCATGCACGCACTGTTTAGATTACACCGAAAGTATATATTTGGAAAAATGCATGAAGAATGTGTACCTGGGACATCATCGATTTCTTCCGACAAACCATCAATGTCGAAAGAAAGGCAAGCATTTCAAAGGCGAGGCAGATCACCGAAAGAAGACCGCCGTCCGTCAGGAGGCGGCGTACAGGTAGACCCACAGTACGAAAGACAACAGTGGATCTGAACAATCTTGGGTACACAGATGAACCATTCGTCCTAGCCAATGATGTGGCGCAGGTTTTCTATGTGAAGGACATGTCTACCAAACCGAGAAAAAGAAAACATAAGGAAGCGAATACATCATACGATGAGCCAAAGCGCCACATAGTTATTTCAGGGAAAAGAGACATCATGGGAGTGGAGGGCAAGACAGACATGTCTAAAGATTATGAAAAGTTTCAGGAAATTCCTCCCTTCAAAGTCAAGGCTGACCCAAGCACCCTGTTAAACGATGAAGATTATCCATGGTTACGGCGCAATAAGCTAAGGACACAAGCGAAGAAGAAGTGAAGACTTTCTCTCCACAACTATTATGATGATGCCTTTGATCTAGCATATCACTGCAGTTACATGTCAAGAAATGAAATGCCTTTTGTAAAAGATGAGTTTTCGTCCGAAACGCTGATACTTCGAAAGAGATTGTCCATTTTGGACACAAAGTGCATCCATCTTTTGCCGTAACCCTCTCAACTTTTTACCACATGCTATGTGGGTGAAATGATGATACCATGCCAACTTTCAACTTGTTTAGAGTTCATTTGTAGTGCTTTTCAATTTCTGGGTCATTTAGCTAAAAAAATCAGTAAATGCATGAAAAATACCAAATGAAGTCAGAAAGGGTTGAAAATTGATGATGTGGCTTTGAATGGTGCATTTTGAACACACAAGAAGTCTGGAGTTCAAATAAGTTCAAAAACAATGAAATCCCTTTGTATCAGATGAGTTTTCGTCCGAAACCCTGATACTTCAAAAGTGATTGTCCATTTTGTACACGAAGTGCATCTAGTTTTTGCCGTCATGCTCTCAACTTTTTAGCACATGCTATGTGGGTGAAATGATGAGACCATGCCAACCTTCAACCTGTTCAGACTTCGTTTGCAGTGCTTTTCAATTTCAGGGTAATTTAGCTCAAAAAATGAACTAATAGCAAAAAGAATGAACTAGAAAACTTTTATAAAACTCTAATAGCAAAAAAGAATGATCTAAAAAGAATCAATTAAAATATTCTTTCGTTCAAAACATTAATAGAAAAAAGAATTTACATAAAGTATTTCTTGTTAGAAACTTTAATAGCAAACTAAAATAATGAAATCTGTTTTTGATTAAAACACCCATTTAAAATAACCTAAAAATTACCAAATTGTATATAAGTATAAAACACACTAATATTAAATTGCAGGAAAAAGAATCACTAAAAAATCTATTTTTAAAGTAAAGTTATTCACAAACTAGTGATTCACACAAATTTCAGAGAATTCAAATTTAAACTATTCAAATTTGAAAACTAATGGCACTAACAGAAAGTTTATAATTTTTGTGACCTAAAGCTAAAAGAATCACTCAAAAACCCTAAGTATTTATCTGTAAGTAGAAACAAAAGAAACTAAATAAAGCAAAAAACAAAATAAAAATACTAGAAATTTTTTTTTAAAAAAAATGCCGCCTACTGGGCCACCACGGCCTGCATACGGCTAGAAACCCAACCCACTAGTTGGGCCAGGATGCAGGCCCGCAGTAGGCCCAATAGGCCCATAGGCACAGGGAGTGCATTTAGGCCTGTAGGCCTGCAGTAGACCAAGGCACCTCTTCGGTCAATAACCAATAGCAGGACCTGGATGCCCATATTGGTTCCTACATATTCCACGAAGATCTTTTTCGGTCGAACCTTTATGACAACATACGTAGTTCCCTTTGTCTGTCGGTATGTTACTTGCCCGAGAATCGATCGTCGGTATCTCCATACCTAGTTCAATCTCGTGACCGGCAAGTCTCTTTACTCATTCCGTAATACATCATCTCGTAACTAACTCCGTAGTTATTTTGCTTGCAAGCTTATTATGATTTGCATTACCGAGAGGGCCCAGAGATACCTCTCTGAAACACGGAGTGACAAATCCCAGTCTCGATCCATGCCAGCTCAACAGACACCTTCGGAGATACCTGTAGAGCATCTTTATGATCACCCAGTTACGTTGTGACGTTTGAAAGCACACAAGGTATTCCTCCGGTATCCGGGAGTTGCATGATCTCATGGTCGAAGGAACATGTATTTGACATTCAAGAAAGCAGTAGCAATAAACAGAACAATCATATGCTAAGCTAACGGATGGGTCTTATCCATCACATCATTCTCCTAATGATGTGATCCCATTATCAAATGACAACCCATGTTAATGGGTAGGAAACCTTAACCATCTCTGATCAACGAGCTAGCCTAGTAGAGGCTTATTAGGGACACAGTATTTGTTTAAGTATTCACACATGTATTTAAGTTTCCAGTCAATACAATTCTAGCATGAATAATAAATCTTTATCATGAATAAGGAAATATGATAATAACCATTTTATTATTGCCTCTAGGGCATATTTCCATCAGTCTTCGTTTTCAGTCCTAATCTGGTACTTTGCCCAAGTGGGAATTCATCTCCATCTTTATCAACGTCGATACTTGTGCTTCAAGTTTAGTTGTGATTAGTCCACCCCCTGGACTATAGGTTCATGGCAGTAGCCAAGATGTAATCTCTCCACTTTGTGGATCAATACAATAGCCATATGAGTTGCCTTACATGATTATGGTTAATGTGATGTAAACCCTAGCGGTGATGTTGCTCATGTGATGAATTATTTCTTTATGTGCAGATTATATGGATGCCCTGAATGCCCTATGCTTGATTTAAAGATGCATAATTTTCTCCGGTTGCATGTTTACTCTTGGCCAATTTAGATGGTGGTGTGGAGCACCCTAGGGTCATCACCATGGCCTTGGCTCCATTGCGAAGGGACACGTACATCACATATACCAAGGTGAATCTTCTCCTTTTCGTGTGTTTACTTATTCCCTTCGAGGATGGTATACTACTTGACCCTCCCTTGTGCATATATAGATTTGAGCGAAGTTTCACGCATGATGAGGAGGAGTGCAAGCACAAGAGTACGGCTACACCATCCGCGAGGGAAGCGTGGAAGCGAAGGCAAAAGAGCATGACGGAAAAGGAAGAAACGCTATGGAAGCTTAAGCAGCCGGATGTCCAGCGGACTGGCCAGCCTGAGCCTGGATGACCGGCCACCAACTAGGACATCCGGCTTGACAACAGGAGCTCCCTCAATGAAGCCGGACATCCGGCCAGCTACCCGGACGTCCGACCCCTAGAGTGTGCCCTGTAGAAGCAATCTTAGTCTTAGCGACGGCTAAAACCACCGGACATCCAACTTGCCACCCAAACGTTCTGGCCAGAGCCCGGACCTCCGACTTCCAACCCGGATGTCTGGCGTACCTACGTGCAGATCTGGCCAAGAGCCATGTTTCCGCCTCTCCCACCTACCCTATTTGGTCCCTAGACTATAAATACCCTTTCCCCTCATCCTTTCTAGGTTTAGCAAAGCATATTAGATACAACTTGAGACAGCTTTGCTCATCTATCCTCTCCTCTTGGTGCCCAAGGCCTCCTTGAAGGAGAATACTACATTGGAGTACCCAAGACATCCATTGGAGAAGAATCCTCATGGATTACCAAGGCCTCCATCTCTCCTAGAGATTTGGGGAAGATCTACCTACCTCCCAAGACCCATCCCTCCTAGAGATTTGGATGAACTACCTAGTTGCTTTCTACCTTTGTTGTTGCTTGGATCTATGTGTCTCTTGTGTTGACTCTATGTTATGACGAGTATCTTGGTGTGGATCTTGTCCTTTGAGTGCTCCTCTTGTGTTATTTCCCGTATGTTCTTCATATTCATTGTGATATTCCCCGAAATACACCTCCAATCATGAAGATTGGGCCACCAATAGGGTTTGCCCTACATTAGATGGGTAATAAATAGTGGGAAATATGTGCATTTGCTAGGTTTAATCTTGCAAGTAAACTACCGCAGTTACAGTAAGTGGAAAATGCTTGCATTGTATTACTGTCACTAAGGATAAATGTTTGTATGAGGCTTCGAATGAAATCATGTGGAAAACAACATGTCATCTTGCTTAAGGAAATTCTCTGTGTTTACACATAAAGTTTGATAGGTGCAGGGAGGGTCTCGGCATTCAAACAGATTATTAGCTATAGATGTAGGGAGGGTCTCGGTCTATAGAATTATGGACGTACTGCCTATATGACATCAACACATCACATATAATCTAGCATAAGCACATGATATTTCATTTCGCACTAATCCAAGCCTTCAAGAGCCTCATGACCATGCGGTGTGCGCTCGTCTTTGATAGGTGAAGGAGGCAAGCCCCTTATGACCAGGCGACGTGCGCTCGTCTTGGATGTAGAACCATCCATCCTTCCATTGCTTGATGGTGTCGGGGAGCTTCATCTTGAAGTAGTTGGCTCCCATATGACCTGGATACCGGCTCCTCCATAGACCGACAAGCGATCATCTTTCTTCACTAGCTGCGGCTTCACTGTGAAGATCTTCCTCCAAAGCCCCCAACGAGGAAGGGTGCACGCCATAGCCGAAAAGGAGCCCTCGGACAAAGTTGTGCAAGGGCAGGGACAGAGCACGCATGATGAAAGTGACATTGAGCATGCGCTCGTCCCCATGCGGGGCGTGCACCTTCTCGTTGTCTGGCGCCCTCCAGTTGTTCAGGTCATTGACAGGATCAGGCCTACATGGGCATACTTCTTTGGCAACTTGTCGCCCACCGGCGATGGTAGCCAATACCTTTTCATCCAGTCACTCGGAAGGGCAGCGGTGGCCTCCATTGTGGCCTTCTTCTTCGCCGCACGAGACATTGCTCCGAGGGAAAGTCGCTAGAAAGCTGGAAGGGCTCGAAAAAGATGGATTGCTCAATGGGACTTTGCAATGGTGGCAATGGCAAGCACGCACGTGAGAGGATGAAGAAGGAATGTGGCGAGGTGAACCACTCCTCCATAGTGCCTCCTTTTATAGGCATGGGAGACAAACCGCCCTATTCAAATTGCACGCTCCCGAGGCAATCAAACCACACTACTAGATCCATCAAACTACACTCCACATGGCATCAAATCGCGGCACCAACGTCTAACCTACATGGAAATCGAAGTGCCATCATCATGGCTCGGCACCTCGCATGCCCCGTCCAGTCATCTGCGGCAGTGACAGTCATCTCGTGCATGCCTTGCATGGGGATCGAGGCATCATCACCTTGGGGCAGCGCCCTGGGTGCCCCTTCCAGACGACTGCTTGCATTACACTAGTAGAAAACAGGGCTTTGGTTGAGGCCTGGGTAAGGGCATTAATCCCGGTTCACTCACGAACCGGTACCAAAGGGGCCATCAGTCCCAGTTAGTGAGGACAGGGCGCCGGCCGGGCCTCGAGGGCCATTGGTCCTGGTTCGTCTGAGCCCTTTGGTCCCGGTTCCAGACACGAACTGGGAACAATGGGCCTCGCTCCTGTCCCACAACATTTAGTCCCGGTTGGTGGCTGGAACTGAGACCAAAGGTTGTCCTTTAGTCCCGGTTTTAGCCACAAACCGGGACTAAAGAGAGGCCTATATAGACCACCGCCCCTACCTGCGAACAGGCCACTACTCTGTTTTTTTGGCCGGCCGTGGGTAAGCTTTGTGGTGGTCTAGCTCACCTCCTATGCACATGAGGTGTTCGATGAAATGCCCGAGCCACACTTAAGCTTTCTCCTCTCGAAGCTCCTTTTCCAAGCTCCATTTTCCTCAAGATTTGTCAAGGTTTGGCGGTCCGTCCTGTCCCGTCCCTATCTTCACCGCCATCGATCGCCCGCGCCGATCTCGTCACCGGCATCAACGTGGTGAGCCACTTGTTCTTATCTTCTTTCTAAAAGAAATGACATTCTTACTTGTATGATTTAGATAGATACTTGTATATTTTTCTTACTTTTATTATTCTTTGTTATTATATAGTGCGATGGTTTTGGTATCTGCCTCTGTCGGCCCTCGTCCTGTCTATGATTCGGATGTGGTATATATTATCTTTTATAACTATTTGTTTCATTTAGTGTTTATGACAGTTATGCCGACCAATGTGACATAGATGTTTTTATCTAGGAGGTATGTGAACCGGAAATTCCAACCGACCCTATTGTGGAGAGGTTAAATTTAGTTGAAAAAGAAAACAATTACATGAAGAAAAAATTGAAAAGAATTGAGGAGGAGAAGATGAGATTGGAGTTGCATGTTGCGGATGTCGTCGATGATCACAAGATCAAGATGGATGCAATGCGCTCGAAGATTAGAAAGATTAGAAAATATGCCATTCATACTGAGGCTTGGTATCATTATGCCGTTGGATCAATTGTTACCTTTGTTGCGACTATGATCGCATTTGTTGTTGCACTGAAATGTTTTACATAGTTTCAATGTATGGTTTAATTAGATGCTCTAGAGAGCTATATGATGTTCAATGACAACTACGTATGAACTTTATGTATTTATTTTTTCAATAATACCATTTGATCACTACTGTACTTTGGTTATAATGTGATGATGAACTTCTATTAATTTGGTCACTTCTCTATTGATGATGTTCTGTAATGGTTTCTGACACACTTAATTATATATAATGCACGCAGATAAACCGACAATGGATGTACGGTGACAGACGCACCTCCGAGTACATTAAGGGCGTGCATAATTTTCTCGAAGTGGCTGAGGCAAACAAGCAGAATGGTTTGATGTGTTGTCCATGCCCTAGATGTGAGAATATAAAGTCCTACTCTAACTCGAAAACCCTTCACATCCACCTGCTTGAGAAGGGTTTCATGCCACACTATAATGTTTGGACCAGGCACAGAGAAAGAGGGGTTATGATGGAAGACAACGAAGAAGAAGAGGATGATGACAACTATGTGCCCCCTGAATACGGTGATGCTGCAACGGGGGAAGCTTAAGATCAAGAGGAACCAGATGATGTGCCCGATGATGATCTTCGCCGGGTCATGGTTGATGCAAAGAGACAATGCCAAAGTGAAAAGGAGAAGTTGAAGTTCGATCGCATGTTAGAGGATCACAAAAAAGGGTTGTACCCCAATTGCGAAGATGGCAACACAAAGCTCGGTACCACACGGGAATTGCTGCAATGGAAGGCAGACAATGGTGTATGTGACAACGGATTTGAGAACCTACTGAAAATATTGAAGAAGAAGCTTCCAAAGGTTAACGAATTGCCCGAGAGTACGTACGGAGCAAAGAAGGTTCTATGCCCTCTAGGATTGGAGGTGCAGAAGATACATGCATGACCTAATGATTGCATCCTCTACCGTGGTGCATACGAGGATTTGAACGCATGGCCGGTATGCGGTGCATTGCGGTATAAGATCAGACGAGATGACCCTGGAGATGTTGACGGCGAGCACCCCAGGAAGAGGGTTCCTGCCAAGGTGATGTGGTATGCTCCTATAATACCACATTTGAAACTTATGTTCAGAAACAAAGAGCATGCCAAGTTGATGCGATGGCACAAAGAGGACCATAAGAAAGACGGGAAGTTGAGAGCACCTGCTGACGGGTCGCAGTGGAGAAAAATTGAGAGAACGTGGGGGAATTTGCAGGTGACGCAAGGAACGTATGGTTTGGTTTAAGTGCGGATGGCATTAATCCTTTTGGGGAGCAGAGCAGCAATCATAGCACCTGGCCCGTCACTCTATGTATCTATAACCTTCCTCCTTGGTTGTGCATGAAGCAGAAGTTCATTATGATGCCAGTGCTCATCCAAGGCCCTAAGCAACCCGGCAACGACATTGATGTGTACCTAAGGCCATTAGTTGAAGAACTTTTACAGCTGTGGAATGGAAAAGGTGTACGTGTGTGGGATGAGCACGATGTAACACCCTGGATTTTGCCCATTTTCTTTTTCTTTTGATTTTGGTCCGGATTCGCTTTTTGTGGCTTAGTAGTCTTGTAACCTGGAGGGATCACCCTTCATTCTTCTTCCCGAGTGGCTTGCCGACCTCAAAACCCTCCCAAGACCATGTCATTTCCATCTTGGACCAACTCCCAATATTCTTTTTTTCTTGGGAATATTCCTTTTTCTATAAAAGGAATAACTCTGTTTGCCCTGAGTTGTGAAGCAACTCATATTTCCATCGTTCCCAAAATTCTCAAATAATTCCCATAAATCCTTTGGGACATATCTTATACAGATATGTCAAAATATTCCTTTCCATACCCAAAAATATTTCACAAATATTCCTTTTCCGATTCTGCCCTATCTGTCATATTGAGAAGCAAGTACCCTTTATATTTGATTGCTTGCTCTCAAACTTTTTGTGCACTCTTTCCAACCCATATCATTGCCACATGCCAAAATTCAACTTTATTTGGATACTAAATCTCTCTTGGCTAATTTCCAAAGTTTCTGGGCAACCGGAATCTTTGTGAAGCAAGTGCTAGCTAGGAGTATCCAAATGAGTTGAAATTTTGCAAGCATCTTAATATGCTCAAATCCTGACTCTCCACCAAATTTTAGCATCATTAAATCATCTATGTGATCACAGCATCAAATCTTTGTTTCTGGTAATTATTATGGGTTGTGAAGCAACTATAATTTTTATTGCTCCATAATTCATGAATAATTTCCAGAACATGCTTCTACCCATATAACACCTCTCCACAAAAATTGGGCTCAATTCATCTACCCAATAATTCCCTAGAATTTCCCTAAGATTCTGTCCAGTGGGGTGCTGTGTGAAGGAAGTACCACTTTGGTTTATCCAAATGGTATGAAATTTATACAGTACCCTCATATGATCAAATTATTCATCTCCTTCAAAATTCAGCTCAATCCAAGCAAGTATGTGAGTGCCACTTCATATTTTGCATTTCTGTTCAGTAAAGCCCATTGAACTGCAAGTGCTATTTATATCCATCCAAATGGTCTGCAAATTTGCAGTGATGATCACCCTAGTGAGTGATCACTCTCAGCCAAATATCTGAGTCTAGTTCCTTCTCAACTTTTCTCAGCTCACATCAAACAGCTTGCTGGTGCATCGTATCCAAGCTCCCTCTAGTCATCTCCTGGCATCTTGTGATGGGATTTCTCTCCCAAGCTGCCTTGGGGAGCAATGACTTCCCGCTAGACATCAAATTAGGTAGCAGAGTGCACCACGTGCGCCAGTGCACGCGGTGACCATGCGGCTGGTGTGCAGTACGCGCGCTTTGTGCATTGGGGCCCTCGGCCTCGTCGGTTTCTTCCTCTCTTTCGACACCTAGCTATGTCTAGGGACTTCGTTTCGTCGTCGCCCTCGCGCTGGACCCCTCTCCCCCTCTCCCGTCCCATCCGACGCGGTGCACCGACGGTGCCCGTGCCGCAAACCTCCTCTGCTCCTCCCTGTTTTAGTCGCCCGCGAGCTCCCGAGTCTTCCCGACCTCGCCTGAGCCTTCCCCGATCCTCCGTGAAGCTCATGGATGTCTCTCCCCTCCTCCCCGCGGCTTCCCGAAGGCTCCGGCGCGTGGTGGACGTGTCGCCGTGGCCGAGCTCGGCCCCCTCCGTCGCTCGCCTATATATAGACCACACCGAGCCCTCCCGAGCACACCAGCAGCTCCACCTCACCTCACTACCCCTCCCTAGCCACTCGCCCGAGCTCCAGGGGCCCTTCCTGCTCGCCATTGCCGCCTCGGTCGCCGGCGGTCACCGCCTAAATTCGGGCAGGCCCGCGCTCCTCTCCTCCTCCCGAGCCCTCCACCATGTTCCCCTCCTTCCGGCGAGCCGCCCCACCCCATCTCCCCTCGCCGGAGTTGGCTGCACCACCGAGTTCCTCCACCATCGCCCGCCCCTGGCCTCCTCTGGCGCCACCCCTCTTCGCCTCCCTACTCCTCCCCAGCGCCGGACGACCCTCTGGACGGTGGAGGCACGGTCCCGCGGTCCCGCCGGTGCCCTCGGTGTGGCCGGAGACCGCCGGAGCCGGCCGGCCCCCTCACCGCGCCCCTCCTCTGCTCCCTATTCGGTTCCGCTCGAGAACGAACGGGAGCCAGGGGAGGAGGAAGATGACGAGCGCCAGCGCCCCCTCCCCTATTTCGTGGGCCCCACGTGTCATTGGCTCTAGACCCGGGCCCAGGTGCGTTAAGTGGACACGGTTTTTGATGGAATACGTTTTCGAAGTTAGAAGACGTATTCTGTTTCTATTGCGGCTAAAAATACGTTTTCCTTTTCAGAAAACGTAATCTTCCCGAAGACGCTTTCTACTTTTAGCCGCCAGGGAACTGCTTGTGAGGATCTTTTCACAGATTAGTCCCTGATCTTCCAACTCTCGTATCTCCGCAACCGTAACTCCGATCGAGGTGAATCCAATGCCCACGTCTTCGTCTCGTCGAGCCCGTTCTGATGGAGTCATTTTCATAATGTTTACACACAGTGGAAATGACCCTTTTGCCCTTGTCCGTAAACAGCCCCTCCGAGAGAGAACTGTTTCCGGCAGTCAACTCCGCGACCATTCCGCACTCCTTTCCGATGATTCCTTCATCCCCAGGCAGGCCACAACTCTCATCTGCATCATCGCATTGCAATGTCATAGTTTGACTATTTACTTTATCGGCAAGTATGAGTAGCTGTGAAATGGATTGGATTATGCAATATTCGAGTTAATTCTCTGATAGGTGACTACCATGTTGAGTACCGGATTATTAGTGACTAGTAGCTTACCCACTTGTTGATATTGTGATGTTGAGATCACTGTCTATGATTATTTTGGAGTTCATCCGGTAGTTCGTAGAGATGAATTAGTAGCAGTGGCTTAAGCATACTGGTTATCGGAGTGTCAGCCATGACGGGAATATTATTCGGGGATTAGATATTTCATGGTTGACCTTGAGTCACCTGTCCGGACTTATCCGTGCAGCCACATTTGCCGGTATGCGACGGCCTTGACTTGGTCTGATCACGTGCTCTTTCACCGGTACCGCCCGACAGGGAAGGTTATGCGTGCGCGCTACCCTGGCCCGGTAGGCGGTGATAACCTTGTGAGCCCAGTTGAGTTTTGTGCCGGCGTCCCCGTTTGGGACAGTTCAGTTTGGCCACGACGGTGGCAGGTGTCACGAGGTGACACAGGGGCCACCCAGGGCTTAACTCCGGGGGAGGATGATTGCCGGTGGTACGATGGGAGAGTCACGGGTCAGGCAGGTTTCGTTGGAGCAACGCTGATCCACCCGAATGGGATCACGAGGTCAGTGCTCCATAGTGTGGGTAAAGTGCGCAACCTCTGCAGAGGGTAAAATCTATTCGAATAGCCGTGTCCACGGTATTGGACAGTCCGTCCAGACCTCACTAGGTGGTCAACCATGGTAGTGATGATAATGATGGAAGAGCTTGTCGTATGATCAGAAGTACTCGGTGGTTCATGAGTATTCTGAGGGTTGTGAGACAACCCGGAGGAGAGTAAGTTTGTCAGACTTGTCGTGCAGATGGAATCAGGTATTTGATATGGTAGCCATGGGATGGCTGTGAGTTGAGTGGTCGGATGACCACATGCTTGGGGATTGGACTTGGTACAGGTTCGGATTGGAGCCTGAGATTATTTGAAGTAAGTATTTAACACGCTTTACCTTACTGCAGTCATTTCAGTAGCTACCTTGCTAGATAACCATGCTGGTTAAGTTTGGATTGCTATGATATTATCTTGCTTTAATGCTGATGTTTGTTGTGAGCTTGCGAGTACATTCAAAGTACTCACCTGGCGTGTCATGCCAGTTTGCAGGTCATGCCGTGATTGCTTGCTTGCCGAGGTTCCTGTGCTTGCGATCTATGATACGTGTTCTAGCCAGAGTCCCTGCGGAGTGGAGTCCATCACCGTCATCATTGTTCCACTTCCAAGAGAGTTACTCCGCTGTTAGCATAGAGCTACCCCGGGCAGGATAGTGTTGCCGTGCCGATGTAATCCTTGTACCGTTGTAACCATATCTATTGCAATAAACAGCTGATTTGTTCTATGCCAACAGTGCCGTATTCCAGAAGACTTGTCCTTGGGCTGGAATGTGGGGCGTTCCGGTTTACTCTGAGCCGGGGTGCCATAGAAGTTGGTATCAGAGCAGGTCTAGCTATAGGACGCGCGGTCTAGGTGCGAGCGTTAGTAACCGGTAGTATAGGATCCAGTTGGTTGCTGCACTTGGTTGTTGCATTTGTTTGTGCACAGCATGCATATAGACTAGATATTTTATCACTAACGGTGGATCTAGTGAGTGTAGGTGGCATCAGTTTCGATTTCCTACCTGCGCTCTCCAGTTTGCATATTTGTTCCTTGGTGTGGTGTCATCTTCGTCCCAGCGGAGTGATGCCAAAGTGCTTGGTGGTGTCGATCACTAGCAAGATTGATGCACTGGTACCACACCAATATATTCCCTTCCAACTCCCCTATCGTTTCGGTGATAAACAAGTTCTATCCCGGATCATGCCATTCCTCTAGCCGCTTCGACAACCCTTACTGATCCTTGTTATCAGAAAAGGGCAATGCCTGCAAGCCTTTCTCTCCACCACTATCTTATTCCGCCAACTATTCTTTGGACGTGTACGGTTTTCTTCCGTACGCTTGATGACGATGTGGTCGTGACCTCGTGCTCCGACCCCCGATCACCAAGTTCGTCCTCGCCACCGGTTCCATCCGTGTTAAGCCCATGTTTGGTGTAGCCTTGTTTACACCAATTTTCTTCCACACATTGATTCACTTTCGTGCACAGCGCCACAGCATGTTAGACCGTAATACCGGAGTTCTTGCGAGATTCGTGTGCTTAACTAGGAATGCATATTATTGCCGTGAATAGCTTTAGAATGTGATATTGCTTGTGTGTGTGATCTTGCTGCTTTGTGTGCTTTTGTTTAGTCGTTTCTTTTGTTTTTTTTGGGCCCTTGGTGTTACCTTATTTTCCCCTTACGGAAGCTGCTCACCGACCCTGAACCCAAAGAATCAGTGAAGAGACAGCCATTTGGAAGCACAGCTCAGCAATATGGAGTTTTTAGCAGACTGTGTTATATCGGGAATATCGAGCCTGAATATAAATGATATCCTGGTTGGATTGGTTATCAGCATCAAGTATGCATCAGTGCAACTTTCACAACAGCAATGATCACATCAGCAAGAAGGCAAATTGTGTACATGATCCACAGTGCATTCCGTGCCAAAGGTATGATTCATATACAAGGTTTGAGTCTGCTATGAGTACAGTTTGAACCCTGCTATGTCTTGGAATCAAGCCATAATGTGCTATGAACTTAGAGTTCAGCAAGAAGGATAGCCAAATACCCTGTTGCATACAACAAGTAACCGACAGCAGAAACGGTAAGGTATATACATAATAGTGAGCTGTATGGGACATGGATGAACCCTTGCCCATCTTTCTTTAGTGACGGCACCACGCCTGTGTTCTGAGCTGTTTCCGGCCGTCCGGGGTGGATGCCGATTTTTATTTCTGTTGTCAACAACTGTCTGTGTTCTGAGCTGCTTTTCGGCCGTCTCGGGCAGCTGTTGAATTTCTCTTCATAGCAATAACCCTATGCTCTGAGCTGTTTTTTTCGGCCGTCTTAGGGAGTTGCTACTTTCTTCTTATCGACACCGTCTCATGCTCTGAGCTGCTTTTCAGCCGTCGTGAGTCGGGGTTGAGTTACTCCAGTAAAAGTCCCAGATCTGAGTTGTAAAGACCGTTCTGGTGGCTACTGGTTTATTTGCCAGTTTTATTCAAGGGTTCAGACGATCGTTACCCTACAGCTACAACTTGTAAAGTAATATGCCTACCGGAATATGCACCTGACAACACCCATGGTCATCCGAAGAATCAAGGACACATCAGGCCAAGTTCTTTCAGCTAAGGATTTAGGCGAGAGAACCATAATAAAGGAGCAAGGTTGTTCAAACAGGTATGATAATGGTTGTAAGATCAATATGGTACAGATACTCAGAGCAGTCGGGTTCGATACCAGCCACCATGGGTACATACCCACGGGTCTATCCCAATTGCAAGGACCCCATAACAAGACAACCTGCCCAGTCAACCAGATATGCTCAGAATTGTCAGAAGAGGGCAATCAAGCTAGTCAGGTCAGTCAAAAGATTAACTCGGTAGTTGAAATTCAGCAACCATGTTAAAGCATTACACGGCCTACCATCCACATAGAAATACCGACAGACTGTGTGGTCAGAAGGATGAACAACAGTCTCGAAGCATGTGTCTTCACAGATGGGACTCAGTTAAAGACTAACCTGCCGTGAACAAGATTCGGCTGCCAGGACCACTGTCAGTCAAGTCTATGGATAACATCGCAATAAGACTGTACACCTTTATGCTGGTCACGACAGGTGACAGTCAAATATTTGGTAGAAGCCCTATACCCGAGACAGTGAAGATACCCAAGATGACCAAGCAATCCGTGCGAGGAGTCAGATTCCGTCAGGAGAACGGTACGAATCACGGTACTGTTTTGAGCTTGGAGGACACACAGCCATTTGAAGTCACCCAATGCAATGAGTAAAGGATTTCGTGCCCACCAAGAGAATCTGTTCACAACTCAGTGAACGGTCGTTCGTATTGGACCTCGTCATGACACGTCCATGAGGAACCACCATCGGACTTACGAGCATGGCACATAGTTTGGTCAGGGTAATTTATTGCCCCAGATAGGTCAGTAGACACAAAAGGATTGGAGTCAGAATAGCATATGAGGTTAGATTTGCCAGAAAAAGGATCCAGTGAAGCAACCCACCCCGAAGCAAGGCAGTCAGACATATGAAATTCAGTGGGAACATTATACAAAGGTAAAAAGGAAGCCCGAGTTGGAAACGGTTTCCTCAAGTGGAAATATTCATGTCTGATCCCTGAGCAACCAAATCTCGAGGACGAGATTTCTTTAAGGGGGGTAGGTTTGTAACACCCTGGATTTTGCCCATTTTCTTTTTCTTTTGATTTTGGTCCGGATTAGCTTTTTGTGGCTTAGTAGTCTTGTAACCTGGAGGGATCACCCTTCATTTTTCTTCCCGAGTGGCTTGCCAACCTCAAAACCCTCCCAAGACCATGTCATTTCCATCTTGGAACAACTCCCAATATTCTTTTTTTCTTGGGAATATTCCTTTTTCTATTAAAGGAATAACTCTGTTTGCCCTGAGTTGTGAAGCAACTCATATTTCCATCGTTCCCAAAATTCTCAAATAATTCCCATAAATCCTTTGGGACATATCTTATATAGATATGTCAAAATATTCCTTTCCATACCCAAAAATATTTCACAAATATTCCTTTTCCGATTATGCCCTATCTGTCATATTGAGAAGCAAGTACCCTTTATATTTGATTGCTTGCTCTCAAACTTTTTGTGCACTCTTTCCAACCCATATCATTGCCACATGCCAAAATTCAACTTTATTTGGATATTAAATCTCTCTTGGCTAATTTCCAAAGTTTCTGGGCAACCGGAATCTTGGTGAAGCAAGTGCTAGCTAGGAGTATCCAAATGAGTTGAAATTTTGCAAGCATCTTAATATGCTCAAATCCTGACTCTCCACCAAATTTTAGCATCATTAAATCATCTATGTGATCACAGCATCAAATCTTTGTTTCTGGTAATTATTATGGGTTGTGAAGCAACTATAATTTTTATTGGTCCATAATTCATGAATAATTTCCAGAACATGCTTCTACCCATATCACACCTCTCCACAAAAATTGGGCTCAATTCATCTACCCAATAATTCCCTAGAATTTCCCTAAGATTCTGTCCAGTGGGGTGCTGTGTGAAGGAAGTACCACTTTGGTTTATCCAAATGGTATGAAATTTATACAGTACCCTCATATGATCAAATTATTCATCTCCTTCAAAATTCAGCTCAATCCAAGCAAGTATGTGAGTGCCACTTCATATTTTGCATTTCTGTTCAGTAAAGCCCATTGAACTGCAAGTGCTATTTATATCCATCCAAATGGTCTGCAAATTTGCAGTGATGATCACCCTAGTGAGTGATCACTCTCAGCCAAATATCTGAGTCTAGTTCCTTCTCAACTTTTTTCAGCTCACATCAAACAGCTTGCTGGTGCATTGTATCCAAGCTCCCTCTAGTCATCTCCTGGCCTCTTGTGATGGGATTTCTCTCCCAAGCTGCCTTGGGTAGCAAGGACTTCCCACTAGACATCAAATTAGGTAGCAGAGTGCACCGTGTGCGCCAGTGCACGCGGTGACCATGCGGCTGGTGTGCAGTACGCGCGCTCTGTGCATTGGGGCCCTCGGCCTCGTCGGTTTCTTCCTCTCTTCCGACACCTAGCTATGTCTAGGGACTTCGTTTTGTCGTCTCCCTCGTGCTGGACCCCTCTCCCCCTCTCCCGTCCCATCCGACGCGGTGCACCGACGGTGCCCGTGCCGCAAACCTCCTCTGCTCCTCCCTGTTTTAGTCGCCCGCGAGCTCCCGAGTCTTCCCGACCTCGCCTGAGCCTTCCCCGATCCTCCGTGAAGCTCATGGATGTCTCTCCCCTCCTCCCCGCGGCTTCCCGAAGGCTCCGGCGCGTGGTGGACGTGTCGCCGTGGCCGAGCTCGGCCCCCTCCGTCGCTCGCCTATATATAGACCACTCCGAGCCCTCCCGAGCACACCAGCAGCTCCACCTCACCTCACTACCCCTCCCTAGCCACTCGCCCGAGCTCCAGGGGCCCTTCCTGCTCGCCATTGCCGCCTCGGTCGCCGGCGGTCGCCGCCTAAATTCGGGCAGGCCCGCGCTCCTCTCCTCCTCCCGAGCCCTCCAGCATGTTCCCCTCCTTCCGGTGAGCCGCCCCACCCCATCTCCCCTCGCCGGAGTTGGCCGCACCACCGAGTTCCTCCACCATCGCCCGCCCCTGGCCTCCTCTGGCGCCACCCCTCTCCGCCTCCCTACTCCTCCCCAGCGCCGGACGACCCTCTGGACGGAGGAGGCACGGTCCCACGGTCCCGCCGGTGCCCTCGGTGTGGCCGGAGACCGCCGGAGCCGGCCTGCCACCTCGCCGCGCCCCTCCTCTGCTCCCTATTCTGTTCCGCTCGAGAACGAACGGGAGCGAGGGGAGGAGGAAGATGACGAGCGCCAGTGCCCCCTCCCCTGTTTCGTGGGCCCCACGTGTCATTGGCTCTAGACCCGGGCCCAGGTGCGTTAAGTGGAGACGGTTTTTGATGGAATACGTTTTTGAAGTTAGAAGACGTATTCTGTTTCTATTGCGGCTAAAAATATGTTTTCCTTTTTAGAAAACGTAATCTTCCCGAAGACGCTTTCTACTTTTAGCCGCCAGGGACCTGCTTGTGAGGATCTTTTCACAGATTAGTCCCTGATCTTCCAACTCTCGTATCTCCGCAACCGTAACTCCGATCGAGGTGAATCCAACGCCCACGTCTTCGTCTCGTCGAGCCCGTTCTGATGGAGTCATTTTCATAATGTTTACACATAGTGGAAATGACCCTTTTGCCCTTGTCCGTAAACAGCCCCTCCGAGAGAGAACTGTTTCCGGCAGTCAACTCCGCGACCATTCCGCACTCCTTTCCGATGATTCCTTCATTCCCAGGCAAGCCACAACTCTCATCTGCATCATCGCATTGCAATGTCATAGTTTGACTATTTACTTTATCGGCAAGTATGAGTAGCTGTGAAATGGATTGGATTATGCAATATTCGAGTTAATTCTCGGATAGGTGACTACCATGTTGAGTACCGGATTATTAGTGACTAGTAGCTTACCCACTTGTTGATATTGTGATGTTGAGATCACTGTCTATGATTATTTTGGAGTTCATCCGGCAGTTCGTAGAGATGAATTAGTAGCAGTGGCTTAAGCATACTGGTTATCGGAGTGTCAGCCATGACGGAAATATTATTCGGGGATTAGATATTTCATGGTTGACCTTGAGTCACCTGTCCGGACTTATCCGTGCAGCCACATTTGCCGGTATGGGACGGCCTTGACTTGGTCTGATCGCGTGCTCTTTCACCGGTACCGCCCGACAGGGAAGGTTATGCGTGCGCGCTACCCTGGCCCGGTAGGCGGCTATAACCTTGTGAGCCCAGTTAAGTTTTGTGCCGGCGTCCCCGTTTGGGACAGTTCAGTTTGGCCACGACGGTGGCAGGTGTCACTAGGTGACACAGGGGCCACCCAGGGCTTGACTCCGGGGGAGGATGATTGCCGGTGGTACGATGGGAGAGTCACGGGTCAGGCAGGTTTCGTTGGAGCAACGCTGATCCACCCGAATGGTATCACGAGGTCAGTGCTCCATAGTGTGGGTAAAGTGCGCAACCTCTGCAGAGTGTAAAATCTATTCGAATAGCCGTGTCCACGGTATTGGACAGTCCGTCCAGACCTCACTAGGTGGTCAACCATGGTAGTGATGATAATGATGGAAGAACTCGTCGTATGATCAGAAGTACTTGGTGGTTCATGAGTATTCTGAGGGTTGTGAGACAACCCGGAGGAGAGTAAGTTTGTCAGACTTGTCGTGCAGATGGAATCAGGTATTTGATATGTTAGCCATGGGATGGCTGTGAGTTGAGTGGTCGGATGACAAAATGCTTGGGGATTGGACTTGGTACAGGTTCGGATTGGAGCCTGAGATTATTTGAGGTATGGATTTAATACGCTTTACCTTACTGTAGTCACTTCAGTAGCTACCTTGCTAGATAACCATGCTGGTTAAGTTTGGATTGCTATGATATTGTCTTGCTTTAATGCTGATGTTTGTTGTGAGCTTGCGAGTACATTCAAAGTACTCACCTGGCGTGTCATGCCAGTTTGCAGGTCATGCCGTGATTGCTTGCTTGCCGAGGTTCCTGTGCTTGCGATCTATGATACGCGTTCTAGACAGAGTCACTGCGGAGTGGAGTCCATCACCATCGTCATTGTTCCGCTGCCGAGAGAGTTACTCCGCTGTTAGCATAGAGCTACCCCGGGCAGGCATAGTGTTGCTGTGCCGATGTAATCCTTGTACCGTTGTAACCATATCTATTGCAATAAAGAGCTGATTTGTTCTATGCCAACAGTGCCGTATTCCAGAAGACTTGTCCTTGGGCTGGAATACGGGGCGTTCCGGTTTACTCTGAGCCGGGGTGCCATACACGACCAGGAGGAATCTGACCTAAATGCGTTGCTATTTGTAACCATCAAAGATTGGCCTGCTCTCAGTAACCTTTCAGGACAGACAAACTAGGGACGCCACGCATGCACGAACTATTTAGATGACACCGAAAGTATATATTTGGACAAATGCAGGAAGAATGTGTACCTGGGACATCGTCGATTTCTTCCGACCAACCATCAATGTCGAAAGAAAGGCAAGCGTTTCAAAGGCGAGGCAGATCAGCGGAAGAAGCCCGCTGTCCGTCATGAGGCGGGGGACAGGTAGACCCACAGTACAGAATGACAACAGTGGATATGAACAATCTTGGGTACATAGATGAACCATTCATCCTAGCCAATGTTGTGGCGCAGGTTTTCTATGTGAAGGACATGTCTACCAAACCGAGGAAAAGAAAAGATAAGGAAGCGAATACATCATACGATGAGCCAAAGCGCCACATAGTTCTTTCAGGGAAAAGAGACATCGTGCTAGTGGAGGGCAAGACAGACATGTCTGAAGATTATGAAAAGTTTCATGAAATTCCTCCATTCAAAGTCAAGGCTAACCCAAGCACCCTGTTAAACGATGAAGATTATCCATGGTTACGGCGTAATAAGCAAAGGACACAAGCGAAGAAAAAGTGAAGACTTTCTCTCCAAAACTATTATGATGATGCCTTTGATCTAGAATATCACTGCAGTTACATGTCAAGAAATGAAATGCCTTTTGTAACAGATGAGTTTTCGTCCGAAACCCTGATACATTGAAAGAGATTGTCCATTTTGTGCACGAAGTGCATCCAACTTTTGCCGTAACCCTCTCAACTTTTTACAACATGCTATGTGGGTGAAATGATGATACCATGCCAACTTTCAACTTGCTTAGAGTTCATTTGTAGTGCTTTTCAATTTCAGGGTCATTTAGCTAAAAAAAATCAGTAAATGCATGAAAAATACCAAATGAAGTCAGAAAGGGTTGAAAATTGATGATGTGGCTTTGAATGGTGCATTTTGAACACACAAAATATCTGGAATTCAAATAAGTTCAAAAAAATGAAATCCCTTTGTAACAGATGAGTTTTCCTCCGAAACCCTGATACTTCGAAAGAGATTTTCCATTTTGTACACGAAGTGCATCTAGTTTTTGTCATAACCCTCTCAACTCTTTAGCACATGCTATGTGGGTGAAATGATGATACCATGGCAACTTTCAACCTGTTCAGAGTTCATTTGTAGTGCTTTTCAATTTCAGGGTCATTTAGCTAAAAAAAATCAATAAATGCATGAAAAGTACCAAATGAAGTGAGAAAGGGTTGAAAATTGATGATGTGGCTTTGAATGGTGCATTTTGAACACACAAAAAATTCTGGAGTTCAAATAAGTTCAAAAAAATGAAATCCCTTTGTAACAGATGAGTTTTCGTCCGAAACCCCGATACTTCAAAAGAGATTGTCCATTTTGTACACGAAGTGCATCTAGTTTTTTCCGTAACCCTCTTAACTTTTTAGCACATGCTATGTGGGAGAAATGATGATACCATGCCAACCTTCAACCTGTTCAGACTTCATTTGCAGTGCTTTTCAATTTCAGGGTAATTTAGCTCAAAGAATGAACTAATAGCAAAAAGAATGAACTAGAAAACTTTTATAAAACTCTAATAGCAAAAAAGAATGAACTAAAAAGAATCAATTAAAATATTCTTTCGTTCAAAACATTAATAGCAACAAGAATTTACATAAAGTATTTCTTGTTAGAAACTTTAATAGCAAACTAAAATAACAAAATATGTTTTTCATTAAAACACACATTTAAAATAACCTAAAAATTACCAAATTGAATATAATGATAAAACACACTAATATTAAATAGCAGGAAAAAGAATCACTCAAAAATCTATTTTTAAAGTAAAGTTATTCACAAACTAGTGATTCACACAAATTTCAAAGAATTCAAATTTAAAATATTCAAAGTTGAAAACTAATGGCACTAACAGAAAGTTTATAATTTTTGTGACCTAAAGCAAAAAGAATCACTCAAAAACCCTAATTATTTATCTGTAAGTAGAAAAAAAGAAAATAAATAAAGCAAAAAACAAAACAAAAATACTGGAAAAAATTAAAAAAATGCCGCCTACAGGGCCACCACGGCCTGCATATGACTAGAAACCCAACCCGCTAGTTGGGCCAGGATGCAGGCCCGCAGTAGGCCCAGTAGGACCACAGGCACAGAGAGTGCATTTAGGCCCATAGGCCTGCAGTAGAGAGGAGCTCGAAGCGGTTGGCGCAGCGGCGCTTATAAACCACTCCGAGCCCCTATCAGCTAGTGAGGTGGAACTAAACATCCCACCACACCGCGCCAGTTACAGTACAAGGCCTTTGGTCCTGGTTCGTGGCACCAACCGGGAATAAAGGGTGCCTTTGGTCCCGGTTAGTGGCACCAACCGGGACCAAAGGTCTCTGTTTCCCGCCCTTTGGGCTGACCAAAACTGACCTTTGGTCCAGGTTGGTGGCACGAACCAGGACTAAAGGGGGGCATTGGTCCCGGTTGGTGCCACGAACCAGGACCAATGCTTCGTGTATATAAGCAAACACTTAGAAATTTTCAGTTTTCATCTACCAGTTGGCCTGACGACGCCGAGCTCATCGATGCCGCCAGGCTGCCCCAACGCCGTCCGCCGCCCCCGTCGTCGCCGTCACCCGTGCCCCTGCCCTGGCCCACCCCCATCGTCGCCATCGCCCCTGCCGCGAGCCCGCGCCCCTGCCCCGCGCGCCCCCTACATCACCGTCGGCCCCTGCCCCCCGAGCCGGCGCCCCTGCCCCGTCGTCGCCGTCGCCGTTGCCGTCCTCGCCGCCGACCCCGCACCCCTGCCCCGAAGAGGCTGCCCCTCCACACCGTTCTGTCCGGCCGGCGCCCTCCCTGTCCTCCTCCCTCCCGCACCCTTGTTTTTTTTCATATATATGCATGATGGATTTTTTGTTCATAGATGATATGTATGTTTATATGATGATATTTATGTGTATATGATCATATGATGTTTTTTTCATAATTTTTTTTGTTCATATATATGATGATTTTTTTTGTTTATAGATGATCATATGATGTTTTTTTTGTTCATAGATGATCGTATGATGTTTTTTCTGTTCATATGTATGCATGGATATGGATGGATGCATGGATGTATATATATAGAAATTAATCATATGATGTTTTTTTTAATTCATAGAGTATTTTTTTTTGTTCATAGAAATTAGTTAAAATTTACTAAGTTACTAAGTTACTAAGTTAAAATGTTCATATATTGAAAATGAGTTAAAATGTTACTTACTCCCGGTACGCTCGCCCGACCAACTCTCGAGGACACCCAAACCCTAGAAGAAAGAGCGACGTCGTACATGCATGAGACAGAGGCGGTCCGCTCGTCGGACATGTCATGTGGAATTTTTTTGTTCATATAGTAAACTCCGGTAACTTCGATATGAGGGGGACATCAATCAAACCCGTCTCGCCCGACCAACTCTCGAGTCCACCCAAACTGGGACTGAAGAAGCGTTATCGAGGCCACCCCAAACCCTAGAAGAGTTGTCGAGGCCACCCAAATTTACCAAGTTAAAAGAGCGTTGTCGAGGCCACCCCAAACCCTAGAAGCGTTGTTGAGGCCACCCCAAACCCTAGAAGAAAGAGCGTCATTGTCGATCTATCGTTGCCGGCATAGGTCAATGGGGGAGAATGCATGGATAGTTTTATCTCCTGCATAGCGATTATTTTTTGCAAAGTGTCCTCTCCTAGAAGAAAGAGCGTTGTCGATCTCCTACCCCCTCCCGCCCCTACTCGATAACTTTGACATGAGGGGGGACGTCGGACATGCATGAGAGAGGTGGTCCGCAACTAATCCATTGCTCATATATGCATATGATTCCTTGTTGTGATTAGCTAGTTCTATGTTTGCCACTAATATATCCATCTCTCATGTTTGTATATTGCCATGTTGTAATATTTGCAGAAACTATGGACAGAGAATTAGAACAAGAAGAGTTGTTGGGGGATATAATCCGCGACGGAGGTGATCCCTTGTCATTTCTCAACGACACTGATGGTCAGGAAGGAGAGGATGACGGCTCCGGTAATCCAACAATGGAGGAGGATGGAGATCATGACGGCTCCGGTGACTGAATGGCGGAGGAAGAAGACCATGATGACGTCTCCGGTGACCGAACGGAGGAGGGAGCTGCTGCAAAGTCCGGCGAGGTATATATATTAATTAAGCCTATGCTGACTTGATGCATTAATTATTTTGGTATGTATATATATTAACGCTTCTTTCTTCTTTTATAGCCCTCCAGATCGAGCCAAACTTCCGTAAGGAGATGAGGCCCGAAGAAAAGGTTGCGCCAGGATGAAAGGTTCACGATCACAGAAATCGCAGACGATGGCCAACCGATTGCTCCCAAGCGGACCAAGGACGCATGTGTACATCAGTGCGTTGCTATTGTTAGGGACAGCGTCCCGATCAGCGTCCAGCAATGGAATAAGAGTAAGAACGAACCTGAAGTTTCTTATGTCCAGGATAGTCTGAAAGGTGATCTTTGGACCTCGCTGATGGCAAATTTCAGCCTACCGCCAGAGGAGGATCCGAATAAGCCAGTTATAGAGCCAAAGGTCAAGGCATTTGCTCTTAAGAAGATGGCAGATCTATTCAGGAACTGGAAGAAAGAATTGAACACAAAGTTTGTCGACAAAGGGAAGACTCCAGAAATCACCGGCCGATATGAGAAGATAAGAGACCACTGGCCCGCATTTGTGGCCTACAAGAAATCGGATAACGGTAAGAAAAGGTCAGAGACAGACAAGAAAAATGCTGCAAAGAAGAAGTATCACCATCACACGAGGTCAGGTGGCTACTACAAAGCCCGGCCATTGTGGGACAAAGCTGAGCAAGACCTGCTTGCTAAAGGGGTCCAACCAGCGACATTGAACTGGCCAGATCATTCAAGGACTTGGTTCTTTGGGGTTGGGGGAACTTTGGACCTAGAAATAGGGGACTGTTGTTGGACGGATGAGCAACTTGCAATACCCATCAAGAAGCTTCAGGAATATATCAGGGCAGCGCAGGAAGGGACATTCATTCCCGACAAAGAGAAGGACGAGCTGACAGAGGCCCTCGGGAATCCTGAGCACCCTGGATGAACACGAGGCACACCAGGCTTCGTTCCGTGGGTGGTTGGGTTTCCCGACAGCGGTGGTTAGAGAAGCCGAGAAACAAAGAGGAAAGCGGAAGTGAGCGAAATGCAGAAGCTCAATGCAAGAATAGCAAAGCTAGAGGAACTTGCAGCTACCGGCTAACCATCTCAGCGGCACGAAGATCCTTGCTTCGACGCTGCCCCAGAAGCTCCCCTACCATCTCAGCGCAGAAGCAGCGTGGCTTCCACGGAGCTCGTTCAGCCAGATTTCACGGCTCGTTGCTACCCCGTGGATACTATCACGGAGGCTCAACATTGCGAGCTAATGATGAAATGGCAAAACCTGACTTTGAAGGTGGCGGCCGGCTCTGTTGTACCTCCTCAAGCTGAGGGAACTTTCCATTGTCGTCCGATTCCACATGGCTATGCTGTTGTGACGATGGATGAAATAATGGAGGGATTTGAGGAGCTGGAGCTTGACTAACCTACAGGTGAAGGGGAGAACCATCTGGTTTATGCTTTAAGGAGTACCTGTCTATAGAGGAAGTAGTACATCAAGCTTCCAAACTAGACGCCTCTTCCTCCTCCTCCTCCTCCGGTGAGTCAGGGCACTCTGCCTCCTCCTCCTCCTCCTCCTTCGGCGAGTGATCAGGGCACTCCGCCTCCTCCTCCACCTCCTCCGGCGCGTGAGGGCACTCCGCCTCCTCCGGCGCGTCGGAGCACTCCACCTCCTCCGGCATGTCAGCGGACTCCGCCGTGTCAGCAATGGCACAAGAGAGACACCACCCATCCGGCGGCTAGCAGTACAAGAGGCAGGAAGAAATTCTAAGCTGGTCCAAGCCTGAATCCTCTTCCAAAGTTACCATACGAGAGGACTAATGAGGAAACCGATGAAATCATGGCAGTCGAAGTGCAGGCCCATTTTGAACGAAAACTTCCACCTTCGAAGGAAAAGGCAGTTCCGGTGAAAGTGAAGCGCACTCTGGATGCCCTGAAGCGACCACCCCCGGCTCCGCCGAAACCAACTATGACCGCTATATTGAATGGACATATGGTGAAGCGCGGCTGTCGGGAAGTACTTGAAGTGATGCAAGGCTAGCAAAACGAAAAAGTGGGAAAAAAATTCCCCAGCTCGGCGAACAGGCGAAGCAATCGTGCCCCCCGCTCAAGGTGTCTAGCAATATCGTCGCTAATCATCCGGGGCTAGTGCCCGATACCAATCCTGCTGATTACCTGGGTGATGATGTACAGTTTGAAATGTTAGAGTGATACGTCCATTTTGCATCATGTTTTCCTACTATTATTTATGATGTTTTTATGCATAATAATGCTTTTTGGAGTAATTCCAATGCCTTTTCTCTCATAATATGCAAGGTATACACAAAGAGGGAGAATTCCGGCACCTGGAAATCTGGACCTGAAAAAGCTATGTCAGGCTACCTATTCTGCACAACTCCAAATAAGCTGAAACTTTACGGAGATTTTTTATTCAATAAATGAGGAATATTGGAGCCAATAAGTATCAGAGGGGGCCCACCAGGTGGGCACAACCCACCTAGTCGTGCCAGGGAGCGCAGGCGCGCCCTGGTGGGTTGTTCTCCCCTCGGACCACCTCCGGTGCCCATCTTTTGGTATATAAGTCATTTTGACCTAGGAAAAATGATGAGAGGACTTTCGGGACGGAGTGCCGCCGTCTCGAGGCGGAACTTGGGCAGGAGCACTTTTGCCCTCCGGTGGAGCAATTCCGCCGGGGGAACTTCCCTCCCGGAGGGGGAAATCATCGTCATCATCATCACCAACAAATCTCCCATCTTGGGGAGGGCAATCTCCATCAACATCTTCAACAGCATCATCTCCTCTCAAACCCTAGTTCATCTCTTGTGTTCAATCTTTGTACCAGAACTATAGATTGGTGCTTGTGGGTGACTAGTAGTGTTGATTACATCTTGTAGTTGATTACTATATGGTTTATTTGGTGGAAGATTATATGTTCAGATCCAATATGCTATTTAATACCCCACTGGTCTTGAGCATCATTATAATTTTTCAGTAGTTACTTTTGTTCTTGAGGTCATGGGAGAAATCATGTTGCAAGTAATCATGTGAACTTGATATGTGTTCGATATTTTGATAGTGTGTATGTTGTGATTCCCTTAGTGGTGTCATGTGAACGTCGACTACATGACACTTCACCATATTTGGGCCTAAGGGAATGCATTGTGGAGTAGTTATTAGATGATGGGTTGCGAGAGTGACAGAAGCTTAAACCCTAGTTTATGCGCTATTCTGTAAGGTACCGATTGGATCGAAAAGTTTAATGCTATGGTTAGAATTTATTCTTAATACTTTTCTCGTAGTTGCGGATGCTTGCGAGGGGGTTAATCATAAGTAGGAGGTTTGTTCAAGTAAGAACAACACCTAAGCACCGGTCCACCCACATATCAAATTATCAAAGTAGCGAACACAAATCGAACCAACATGATGAAAGTGACTGGATGAAATTCCCGTGTACCCTCAAGAACGCTTTGCTTATTATAGAGACTGTTTTGGCCTGTCCTTTGCCTCAAAAGGATTGGGCTACCTTCCTGCACTTTTATTACTACTACTGTTACTTGCTCATTACAAATTATCTTGCTATCAAACTACTCTGCTACTTACAATTTCAGTACTTGCAGACATTACATTGCTGAAAACCACTTGTCTTTTCCTTCTGCTCCTCGTTGGGTTCGACAGTCTTACTTATCAAAAAGGCTACAATTGATCCCGTATACTTGTGGGTCATCAAGTCTATTTTCTGGCGCCGTTGCCGGGGAGTGAAGTGCTCTTGGTAAGTGGAAATTGGTAAGGAAAAATTATTACTACTTGCCGAAATTTATTGTCACTTGTTACTATGGAAAACAATCCTTTGAAGGTTTTGTTCGGGGTATCTTCACCTCGACCGGAACCACAATTAATTACCCCTCAACCTACTGCACCTACTGAAAATATTGAATATGAAATTCCTTTGGGTATGATAGAAAACTGCTAGCTAATCCTTATGCAGGAGATGGAACCAAACATCCTGATATGCACTTGATATATGTGGAAGAAATTTGTGGATTGTTTAAGCTTGCAGATTTACCCGGAGATGAAGTTAAGAAGAAGGTTTTCCCTTTATATTTGAAGGGAAAGGCATTGGCATGGTATAGGCTATGCGATGATATTGGATCTTGGAATTGGAATCAATTGAAATTAGAGTTTCACCAAAAAAATTATCCTATGCATCTAGTTCATCGTGATCGGAATTATATATATAATTTTTGGCCTCGTGAAGGAGAAAGTATAGCTCTAGCTTGGGGGAGGCTTAATTCAATGTTATATTCATGCCCCAATCATGAGCTATCAAGAGAAATCATTATTCAGAATTTTTATGCTCGGCTTTCTCGTGATGATCAATCCATGCTTGATACTTCTTGTACTGGTTCCTTTATGAAGAAGACCATTGAATTCAGGTGGGATCTTTTGGAAAGAATTAAACACAACTCTGAAGATTGGGAACTCGACGAAGGTAAAGAGTCAGGTATTAAGCTTAAGAATGATTATGTTAAATCTTTTATGGATACCGATGCTTTTCAAAAGTTTAGCACTAAATATGGACTTGACTCTGAGATAGTAGCCTCCTTCTGTGAATCATTTGCTACTCATGTTGATATCCCTAAGGTGAAGTGGTTTAAATATCAACCACCTATTAAAAAGTAAGTTAAAGAACCGGTACCAGCTAAAGAGGAAACTATTGTTTATAATGTTGATCCAGTTATTCCTACTGCTTATATTGAGAAACCACCTTTCCCTGTTAGGATAAAGGAACATGCTAAAGTTTCAACTGTGGTCAACAAGAGTTATATTAGAAGACCTAAACCTGATGAACAAATTAATGTAGAACCTAGTGTTGCTATGGTTAAAGATCTCCTGGAAGAAAATATAGATGGGTATGTTATCTACTTCCGTAATGAAGCTACTAGAATTGTCAAACCTGATAAAGCAGATAATCATAGACCCGTTGTTGGTATGCCCGTTGTCTCGGTTAAAATAGGAGATCACTATTATCATGGTTTATGTGACATAGGTGCTAGCGTGAGTGCTATTCCCTTTACCTTATATCAAGAAATTATGAATGACATAGCACCTGCAGAGATAGAAGACATAGATGTTGCTATTAAGCTTGCTAATAGAGATACCATATCACCAATCGGGATTGTTAGAGATGTTGAAGTCTTGTGTGGGAAAATAAAATATCCTACTGATTTTCTTGTTCTTGGTTCCCCGCAAGATGATTTTTGTCCCATTATCTTTGGTAGACCCTTCTTGAACACCGTTAATGCTAGAATAGATTGTAAGAAACAAACTATCAGTGTCAGTTTTGGTGAGAAGTCTCATGATTTTAACTTTTCCAAGTTTAGTAGAAAACCTCATAAAAGAGAATTGCCTAGTAAGGATGAAATAATTGGTCTTGCTTCTATTGCTGTGCCTCCTACTGATCCTTTAGAACAATATCTGCTAGACCATGAAAATTATTTACATATGCATGAAAGAAATGAAATAGATGATATTTTCTTTGAACAACGTCCCCCGCTTAAACACAATTTGCCAATTGAAACTCTAGGAGGTCCTCCTCCACCCAAAGGTGATCCTGTGTTTGAATTAAAACAATTGCCAGACACTTTGAAATATGCTTTTCTTGATGAGAAAAATATATATCATGTTATTATTAGTGCTAGCCTTTCAGAACGTGAAGAAGAAAGATTATTGAAAGTTCTAAGGAAGCACCGAGCTGCTATTGGATATACTCATGATGATCTTAAGGGCATTAGTACCACTCTATGTCAGCACAAAATTAATATGGAACCTGATGCTAAACCCGTTGTTGATCACCAACGCCGGTTAAATCCGAAGATGAAAGAAGTGGTAAGGACGGAAATATTAAAACTTCTGGAAGCAGGTATAATCTATCCTATAGCTGATAGTAGATGCGTAAGTCCTGTTCATTGTGTCCCTAAGAAGGGATGTATTACTGTTGTTCCAAATGATAAGAATGAACTTATTCCACAAAGAATTGTTACAGGCTATAGAATGCTAATTGATTTTAGAAAAATAAACAAAGCAACTAGAAAAGATCATTACCCTCTGCCCTTTATTGATCAAATGCTAGAAAGATTGTCAAAGTACACACATTTTTGTTTCCTTGATGGATATTCTGGTTTTTCACAAATACCTGTTTCTCAACCTGATCAAGAGAAGACCACTTCACTTGTCCCTTTGGAACTTATGCTTATAGACGTATGCCTTTTGGTTTATGCAATGCACCTGCTACCTTTCAAAGATGTATGACTGCTATATTCTCTGACTTTTGTGAAAAGATTGTTGAGGTTTTCATGGATGACTTTTCTGTGTATGGGAAGTCTTTTGATGATTGTTTAAGCAATCTTGATCGAGTTTTGCAGAGATGTGAGCAAACAAATCTTGTCTTGAATTGGGAGAAGTGCCACTTTATGGTTAATGAAGGTATTGTTCTGGGCCATAAAATCTCTGAAAGTGGTATTAAAGTAGACAAAGCTAAGGTTGGTGCAATTGAGAAAATGCCATGTCCTAAAGATATCAAAGATAGTCGTAGTTTCTTAGGTCATGCTGGTTTCTATAGGAGATTTATCAAAGACTTTTCTAAAATTTCTAGGCCTCTTACGAACCTTTTGCAAAAGGATACTCCTTTTGTTTTTTATGATGATTGTTTAGAAGCCTTCGAAACACTCAAGAAAGCCTTAATTTCTGCACCTATTGTGCAACCACCTGACTGGAACTTGCCTTTCAAAATTATGTGTGATGCTAGTGATTATGCTGTTGGTGCTATTCTAGGACAAAGAGTTGATAAGAAACTAATGTTATCCATTATGCTAGTAAAACTCTAGACAGTGCACAACGAAATTATGCTACTACTGAAAAAGAATTCTTAGCAGTTCTGTTTGCTTGGGATAAATTTAGATCCTACATTGTTGATTCTAAAGTGACTGTTCACACCGATCATGCTGCATAAAATATCTGATGGAAAAGAAAGATGCTAAACCTAGACTCATTAGGTGGGTTATCTTGCTACAAGAATTTGATTTGCATATTATCGATAGAAAGGAAACTGAGAACCCCGTAGCTGATAACTTGTCTAGGCTTGAAAATGTCCTTGATGACCCACTAGCTATTGATGATAGTTTTCCTGATGAGCAATTAGCTGCAATAAATGTTTCTAATAACACTCCTTGGTATGCTGATTATGTTAATTACATTGTTGCTAAATATTTACCACCTAGCTTTACCTACCAACAAAAGAAAAAATTCTTTTATGATTTAAGACATTACTTCTGGGATGACCCACATCTTTATAAAGAAGGAGTAGATGGTATTATTAAACATTGTGTACCTGAGCATGAACAGGGACAAATCCTACGGAAATGTCACTCCGAAGCTTATGGAGGACATCATGCGGGAGACAAAACTGCTCACAAGGTATTGCAATCTGGATTTTCTTGGCCTACTCTCTTCAAGGATGCTTGTAAGTTTGTCTCATCTTGTGATGAATGCCAAAGAATAGGTAATATCGGTAAGCGTCAAGAAATGCCAATGAATTATTCACTTGCTGTTGAACCATTTGATGTTTGGGGTTTTGATTACATGGGACCTTTTCCTTCCTCTAATGGGTATACACATATTTTGGTTGCTGTTGATTATGTTACTAAGTGGGTAGAAGCTATTCCAACTAGTAGTGCTTATCACAACACCTCTATTAAAATGCTTAAGGAAGTTATTTTCCCAAGGTTTGGAGTCCCTAGATACCTGATGACTGATGGTGGTTCACACTTTATTCATGGTGCTTTCCGTAAAATGCTTGCCAAGTATTATGTTAACCATAGAATTGCATCACCCTATCATCCTCAGTCTAGTGGTCAAGTTGAACTTAGCAATAGAGAAATAAAATTAATTTTGCAGAAGACTGTCAATAGGTCTCGAAAGAATTGGTCTAAGAAATTAGATGATGCACTTTGGGCTTATAGAACAGCATATAAAAATCCTATGGGTATGTCTCCTTATAAAATGATTTATGGTAAAGCTTGTCATTTGCCTCTTGAGTTAGAACATAAAGCATATTGGGCAATTAAAGAACTCAACTATGATTTCAAACTTGCCGGTGAAAAGAGGTTATTTGATATTAGCTCATTAGATGAATGGAGAACCCAAGCTTATGAAAATGCCAAATTGTATAAAGAAAAAGTTAAAGATGGCATGATAAAAGAATCCAAGAGTGTGAGTTCAAAGTTAGAGAATATGTTCTTTTGTACAACTCTCATTTCAGATTCTTTGCAGGAAAACTCCTCTCCAAATGGGAAGGACCCTATGTTATCGAGGAGGTTTATCGGTCTGGAGCTATCAAAATACATAATGCCGAAGGTACTAACCCGAAGGTTGTTAATGGGAAACGAATAAAACATTATATCTCAGGTATGCCCATTAACGTTGAAAGCAATATTATCCAAACTATGACACCGGAAGAACACATAAAAGAGTCCTTGAGGAACACTCCAGAATCGTGAAAAAGAGGAGGTACGTGATACAGTAAGTAAACGGACTCCGAAAAATGCGCAAAAATATTTTTTGTCAGTTTTGGAATATTTAGAAAATTAGGAAAATAAGAAGCAACCAGGACGGCACCCCTGGTGGGCACAAGAAACAAGCCAGGTGCGCCCAGGTGGGTTGTGCCCACCTCGGGTACCTTCCAGACTCCGTTTTTCTTCCGTTTGCATGTTTCCCAAGATAAAAAATCTTTATATACCCCCCGAACCTATTGACCACAGTATTGCGGAGAAATCTCTTGTTTTCTTTTCCTTGCTGTTTTCTGAAAGATCTGATCCACCATGGCCGCTTCAAGCTCCTCCAAGGACAAGTTCTTCGAGACACTACTCGGGAAAATCCTAGCAGTAGCGTTGGTTTTTTGCCTAGAACTAGCGCGGGGTGCCGCGCTACTGATAAGGCACTACGGCTAACATGTAGCAGTAGCGCGTGTTGTCCCACGCTACTGCTATACATGGCTAGCAGCAGCGAGCTTCAGTGCAACGCGCTACTGCTAATAGCTGCAGCGCTTTTAATTAGGACGCGCTACTAGTAAGGGCATGCTGCTGCTAACTTTATTACCCTCGCTACTGCTAGTTTTATTAGTTTCTGTTTTTTTCTGCATATTTGTTTTGTATTTGAACAGGCTTTATACAATAATCTTTAGCATGTCATACACATACAAATGTAATCATAGCATATACATACAAATAGTCTCATCAAATCATGTCATCATCATAATCATCATCCAACACAAAGTGGTATCTCGTCATCATCTCGAAAATAGCGATACAAGTCACGATTACTTGCAACTACATTGTCATCCATCTAAACAATGATATACGCGAGAAGAGCTATCACTATGAGTGAGAGCGAAACTATGCAGTACATGAGTTTGTATCCCTCTCTCTCATTTGCGTGAACCTAAACTAACTACTGGCTGTCGCTCGGAAACTGGAAACCGGTACACCTGGGCCTGACACTCCGGCCACTCATCATATACTCCTGGCGTAGCACTTCTTCGCCATCGATGATCTATGCACCTGCATCGTCACATGAGTCGATGATATGCAACATATATAGTTGAGCAACAGAAAGAGACAGACTTGGCAAAAATAGAAGCAACATATCATAAGCATAAATAACAAAGTTCATCGTACCCAAAATGCCCTAACTAGAGTGATCTTTGCTAGTTGAGGAGGACGGTTTAATTAGATCACAAATAAAGTTTCGTCATCCATAACTCAAAGTTTCGTCATACAGAAAGTATGGACTAAACGGACACATTGTCATATATCGTCAATCACTCCAACATGTCGTGCCATCCATCCAAGTCAGGGAGATAGTCCCCGAGCTTAGTGAAAGTCTTCAGGTAAAGACGCTGAGTGGCTACGCGTGTTCGGACGTCTTCCCGCGACATTTGCCCTTCCTCGTAGAACGTCCCTATTTTTTTGAGGACCTCCTTCATGATGATTTGGGCAAGTTCACGCTGGATGTAATAGAACTAAGCTCGAAGTCTATGATCCAGGATATCTCCTAGGTTCTTTGCCCATTGTAGAATATCGGCATCGCCCGATGTAGGTGACATGCGAAGGTTCTGCTGATCCCGTCTGTACTCCAGAATTTGGTGGAGGACATAGAATCCATCACTAAGTGTACCACTCGGTTGTTGGATGCAGCAGAAGTCGGTCTTATGGCCGAAGCAGGGCCTGCTGTCCCTTATCTTCTTGGTCATGATCTCTCCACCCCATGCGTTGTAGATAAAGATAGCACTGTCGAGAACAGACTTGATGTGGGTGTAATCCTTTTTCTTCATGTTCTTCGACAAGTCCAAGTAAAGAGCGTGGGAGAATCGGGGGTAAAGGATGATGAGGACGGCGCGCCTGTCGCTGCGCAAAATAAGTACACCTCAAATTAGCCTCCACCGTGCAAATGAATGATTGAAATCGAAGGAAGGATATCCACGCGGATGACATACATGGGATGATAAGGCACGAGAATCATCTCCTTGTCCTTATTGGCGACCATGAAATTGGCGATTTAGTCCCTCGCGTATTCACGATGCTCTGGGCAGACTGCCAAGAAGGCCTCCTGCATGAAGTACGGGTCAGCGACACAGATATAAGGTATGTGCTCAATCCTGATGATGTAGTTCATGTGCAAGGTAAAAAGGCGGACAAACGTAAAATCCAGCTTTTTCAAGTGAAACATGTCGAAGATGTAATCGAATCGAAGGAAGAACTTCTCCGTAGGTAATGTGTCAACGTACAACCTTTGCCGCGGCACCTTAACCACGTAGAGTGGGTATCCTGGATTTTCTGAGGCGATTAGGCTTTTCTCTCTCTGCAGCACATCATCATGAAGTCTCCTTAGATCGCCGTATATGGCCTCTAACACTGCCTTAGGTATGATCGGATAACCGGGGATATGGTGTTTTGCCGCATCGGGGATAGGTATACGGTCTTGAATCCGAGGCTGCGGAGGCAGCTGGATCATAGAAGCAGCTTTGTTACCTTTCCTCGCTCTCTTCCTATGCTTCTTTGGTACTGGAGGGTCATCTATAATACGTCCAACCTCCGGAGGCGGCAATTCAGGCACCGACTCATGACGCTCAAACCCTGAGTACTCATACTGCTGAGCCATCAATCCTCGGTCATCATAGGCGCCAGTATTGATAAACTATAGAGTGTCATCGTCATCGTCATCCTCATGCATGGCATCGATATCATGCATTGCTTCTTCGACGGCGGCGACGTCATCAGCGACTAATGGAGCCTCTTCCTCACCCCGTCCGCTATCACCCGGCACAATAGGAGACGCTAATTGGGTAGGTGGGGTGTTGATGTTCATACCTTGCTGAGGCTGCGTGGTCGTGGGTGTGCTCCCGGCCGCCTCCAGACGAAGCAGACTCTTTGGCCACAACAGGACCCACCTCTTGCAATCACCAAGCCACCGCGGGGTCTCGTCATCATCTCCCCCTGGTACGGGAGGAGCTAAATTCTCGTGGCCCGGTTTGACACTGGCCACGAAAACCTTGTAGACGTCAGGGGGGATCGGCCGGCTGTGGAACAATGGTTCCTTCGGCTTCACTATCATCGCCTTCCCCACGTCCACCTTCTGGCCACTGATAGTGTACAGTATGGTGCACGGGGTTTCGTCGGCCTGCAAAGACATGTCTGCGATGTGAGACATCCGAAAGGCAACGGAAACGGGAGATTATACATTTATTGAAGAGGGCCGGTGTGACAGGTACCGTGAGGGCGTCGAGTTTAGCCAATGATGAAGCACCGCCGAGCACATCCGAGACGGAGGACGGGTTGCTATGAGCAAGTGCGGGACCTGGTGCAGGAGCTGGTGCGGGAGCAGGTGCTGGTGCAACGCTAGTCGAGCTGCTCCCGAAGAAGTTGACAAGGGGAAAGTCCGCTGCATCTTTATTTGGATTTTCCCTGCTCCAAGCGACGATAGCCGGAAGCAACACACCATACGAAGATGCCATTTCCACTTTTGCGGCAGCTACCGCTGCTTTGACTGTCTCGGTAGATTTCTTATCAACCGCAATCGCAACCTTCTTGTCGATGTTTTATTCAGTTAACCTCCGTCTTTCCTTTCTCTCCTTCGTGGTCTCACGGTAGTACTTCTTCCATGTGGCGCCATCTCCGATGCCGTGCACGCGTCCATACGACGGCCGAGTGTCCACCGGGAGTCCTTTCAATATGTTCAAGGCCCAGTTGAATGGGGTGTCCCACTTGGGCCTCGCCAACGCCTCAGACGGCGAGTCGCTTTCGGCCGTGATCCTGTGCTGCTCTCTCTGCAAAAGGAACAGGGATGTTTACAAATATGACTAAACATGCAGTCGAATTGGTTAGACGCTAACATTAGGGGGTAATTAAAAATTACCAGCAGTCTCATGAACTCCGTCGTGACCGGGTCCGTCTCGAAAACCTTCTTGACTGGGTCCCAATGGTACTGGGCCCTGAGGGCGTCATGCTCCTGCGGTACGGTGAACTCCGCCAAGGGGTCTGGGATGCCCAGACATTCGCGTTATGCGTCCTCCTTGGCCCATATGGACCTTTTCCCCGCTAACCACGGCTTCCGAGGTGGTGGCACCCCGTGTTCCTCTCTTGAAGCCCCTTCATGTACTCCGACTTTTCTTTGGCAGCTTCGGCAACGCAAGCCGCCTTGAATATTTCAAACTGCTCTACTGTAATTGTCGGATTATCGTTTACAATCTCGGAGTAGGGCTCCTTTTTGTCGATGATCCTTGATTTCACCCTTACTTTCCAGGCGGACAACGCGCCGCTAAACTTGCCCATGGCGCGTCTGTTTATCTTCTTCATTGCAGGGTCTTTATCTGGATTTTTATATTTGCTTTCATCCCGGCCTGGGAACAAGAACACCTGGTGCAGCTTCGTTAGGAGGGACTGCTTCATATCTGGTATCTTCCGTAGTTTCACATCGTTGATGGTGGCGTAAGCCCGTAGTATGCAGCCTATTTGATTGCCGTAGCACGCGCACGCTTCCGCGGGCTCTTTTGGCTCAAAACTGCCATCGTCCACCTCCGTGACCACCACTCTAGTAGTGATGAGCTGGTTTGGGCGCCGTTGCCTCTTGGGTTTCAGTTCTATACTGGCTCCGCCAGTCTCGGTGCCGGTCTCAGCGCCGGTCTCAGTCTCAGCGCCGGTCTCGATGTCGATCTCAGTCTCCGATGTGACTGGTGGGCCCTGCAACAACCGTTGCTCATCGAGAAGGTTCAAATAGGCGTCTGCCGCCTCGTAGATGTTGAAATCACCAGAACCCTGTCCTTCATCGTTGCTAGCCATGTTTCCTATGATTAAATCTAGTCAATTAATTCTAGACTTAATAAAATGGATAATGACATAAAAAAAGGCCTATGTTTTGCTAGAACGTTGCTTCATTCCCGATGCGGCAAATCCCGGGCACTCGATATGTCCTAGTTTGTAGCACAAGTCATGCCGAAATTCACGGAAAATTTCGGCATGACCTTTGCTAAAAAGTGGACAAATGGAGCACCTGAAATTTGACGGAACGGAAATGAATCAACATTCCGGCAAAACATAGGCCACTCGGAATCATTCCCTGCAAACAACAAAAGGCCACTTGGGCACAATCGAACCACTTCAATGTTGCATATAACAGGACCACTTAAGAACATGTACATGAGCAACTACAACAGTAGATAAACATGAGCAAACACAATTGAGGAATTTGCACATATCATGACCACTTCAATGTTTGACACTTGAAGAAAATCTACACAAATTTCAAATTATTAACCCTAGAACTCAATTCAAATTATGTCCTAAATTTCTGTCATAATAAAAAATCAGTAAAAATTAGGAACCTAGCACACTTGCAGCACTGATAGAAATTTGTATTTTTATACTGAATTTTTTCTCCAAAATAAACCCTACTGCCCTAATTAACATCTAGTTAAACCCTACAGCCCTAACCCTACTACCCTAGTACTTAAGCATCTACAAGTACTAACTAATTAGATGAACCCTAGCTAGCTACTTAAGCATCTACAACTACTTAAGCACCCAATGATGAACCCTAGGAATATACAACTACTTAAGCATACATTGGGTGCAGAACAACTATATAAGTACTTAAGCAACTATATATACAACCCTATAATATATTTAGTTAACTACTTAAGCATATACAAGTTTTTGCTAAAAATAATATTTAGTTAAGTACTTAAGCATATAAAATTTGTCCTAAAAATTCAGTTGACTACTAATTTCATTCATTTAACTTCACCTAATTAACCTAGTAAAACCATACTTCCCTAACTAAAAAACATCTAATTAGCATCTACTAGTACCACTACTGCCCTAACCTAATTAACCTAAGTTAATTCCTAGGGTCCTATTATATGCTGCTGCTTTACTGCCCTAACCTAATTAACCTAAGTTAATCTAATTAACATCTACTAGTACCACTACTTCTAATTCCTAGGGTTCATAACTAAATTCACCTAAGTTAATTAACCTAGAGAGGAGGGGTGGGGGCTTACAGAGAGGAGGGCATTAAGGGTGGCTCGGGGGAACGGTTGCGGGGAGGCAGGGGCGTCGAGGGAGGCAGGGGCGGTAAGGAGTGGACAAGCTGGCTCCGGGCGCGCGCGGCTCCGGTGGCAGCGATGGCGTGCGGCTACGGTGACGACGACGGAGGTAGGGGCGATGAGAGAGCAGGGGTGGCGAGGAGCGGACAAGGGTGTGGCTCCGGGGGCGCGCGGCTCGGGCGCAGGGCGATCGACGGCGTTGGTAGATCGACGGCGGGCGAGGGTGGGGGGAGAAGGGGAGAGGGCGAAAAGTACTTAGCAAAATTTTGAGCCCGCGCGTGTGGTTAAGTCAAACTAGCAGTAGCGCTGGCAAGGAAAACGCGCTATAGCTAAGGTAGCTATAGCGCTTTCCACTAAAACGCGCTACTGCTACTGGAAGCAGCTATTTATTTTCCTTTTTCTTTTCCTTTTATCTAAGGAACTTAGCTATAGCGCGTGACCAGAAAAGCACTACTGCTAAAGTAGCTATAGCGCTCTGTGAGAACAAGCGCTACTGCGATGCCTTTCTCCACTATTTTTCTTTTTCTTTTGTTTTTCTTTTTTTCTATTTCTTTCATTTTCATTTATTTTTCTATTATTTTTTCTACTTAATTTCTTTTTCTTAGCAGTAGCCCTCTACCATAGAAACGCGCTGCTACAACGCACTTAGCAATAGCGTGTTTCAAACAGGCTCGCTACTAATATTCCTAGCCTACCGGCAACAGTGTGGGAATTATAGTAGTAGCGCTTTTTTGCGTAGAGGCGCTACTGCTACAACTATAGTTGTAGCGTGCTTTTGTGACGAGGGATACTACTAAGTAGCAGTAGCGCTTAGTTTTGACCAGCGCTGCTGCTATACCTCTGTGTATAAGGTTTTCCCTAGTAGTGAGAACGTCATCAACCCATATCTGCGGGAGGTGATGCAGCACCCTCAAGCTATCCAGATGCGTGAGGGGGTGCTCCACATCCGTGATGTGCAAGACCCCAAGGGGACTGGATCCTTGGAGGCTAGGCTTGAAGCTGTGGAGCAGGACTTTTCCGGTGCAAGGAGATGGTGGAACGTGGACTCAATGCCAATCACCTCATGATCGCGGACTACACGCGTGATCTCAAGGTGGAGGGCAAGTCCATGAAGGACATCGTCTTCTCCTTCAACTAGCAAATCAACTTCCTCCAGAGCCAGATCTACGACCTCCAAAACCAAGTCTTTGAATATGAGGCAAGGTTTAAAGGTATGAGTTTGGCTGCCAGTTGCAGGACCCGTGAGACTCACTCCTCCTCTTATAATGGTGAGCCCCTGCCATGGAAACCCGAGGACAAGATTGCTTCTACTTCATCATCACCACCACCTCCTTCTTCACCACCAAAAGAAAATTGAGTATCGGGTATGGGCACTCCCCTTGGCTTCCGGTAAGCTTGGGGGAGGTGCCCCGGTATCATATCACCTCCACTACCTTTTGCCTTTACTTTTCTTAGTTCAATCTTTTGCTTTAGATGAATAAAAGTTTAGTTCGATCCTTTCTTTTTGAGAGCTTGCTTAGTGATCTATCCTTGTAATCGTGTGCGAGATATAAAATAAAGTTTAGTTTGAGTTTTTGCTTTCTTTACTTTCTTGTTGCAATAAAATGAAAAGAAATAAATAAAAAGATCGTATGCTAATCCTATGGTAGGTGACAACACCACATAAGGAAAAGTATAAGTAGAAAATTTTATTAGAGATTGACAAACATAGCATTAGTCAATGATGCAACTCATGAAAGAATTAATATGGGAAGAGAAGATTCACATATAAATACAGTATCATAGAAATCTCTTGTGATTGTGAGCCCCCATCAAAATATTATATGCCAAAATTGTTGACGTTGGACAAGGAAGACAACTTAATGATTTATGTTTGTTCATATTCACATAGAAGTTATATTGTCATAGATCCTTCAACATGTGGTGCTTGCCCCTATCTTTGCTAACCAAAAATTCCGCACTAAGTAGAGATACTACTTGTGCATCCAAAAATCCTTAAACCCAAATCTTATTTCCATTAATCCACCATACCTACCTATGGATTGAGTAAGATCCGTCAAGTAAGTTGTCATCGGTGCAATAAGGCAATAAAAATTGCTTCTAAAAGTGTAAGATCATTTAGTGTAAGAGAAAATTGAGCGTTGTACGAACTTGTGACGGTAAAGAAATAAAAGCGACAGACTGCATAATAAAGGTCGCCATCACAAGGGGCAATATAACGTGACGTTCTCTTGCACTAAGGCGTTGAGCATACAAACAAATAAGCGCATGGCAACCACTGCTTCCCTCTGCGAAGGGCATATCTTTTACTTTTATGTATTTATTTTTATGCAGGAGTCAAAGTTCTTCTCTCTTTTCCTTTTATTTTTCTCCTTTGGCAACCATCATGTGGTGAGGAAAGATTTAGGCACATATGTCCAGTTGAATATGGGTAGCATGAGTTATTATTGTTGACATCACCCTCAAGGTGAATACATTGGGAGGCGAAACTAGAAAGCCCCAATCTTTCTATGTGTCCGGTTGAAACGTTTTGCTCATCTGTATGCGGTGACTGTTAGCAATCATAGAAGACTATATGATGGTTGAGTATGTGGACTTGCCTAAAGGCTCTGGTATGTGACCCTTCCTAAAAAGATAATGAATTGTAGTTGCAAAGTTGACTGAGAACATAGTTTGTGGGTTTCTAATAGAGTTTATGCTTTATACTTTGATAGTGTGATGAATTGTTACTTATTCATGAGAAGTCTATGATAAAAGTTCTATGATAAAAGTTCTATGTTAAAGTTCGTTACTCTTACAATAATGCACATGATGCTTCTATGTCCGTATTTTGTTTTTATCAACACCTCTCTCTCTAAGCATGTGGACAGGTTTTTCGATTTCGGTTTTTGATTAAGGACAAGCGAGGTCTAAGCTTGGGGGAGTTGATACGTCCATTTTGCATCATATTTTCCTTCTGTTATTTATGATGTTTTTATGCATAATAATGCTTTTTGGAGTAATTCTAATGCCTTTTCTCTCATAATATGCAAGGTATACACAAATAGGGAGAATTCCGGCAACTGGAAATCTGGAGCTGAAAAAGCTATGTCAGGCTACCTATTCCGCACAACTCCAAATGAGTGGAAACTTTACAAAGATTTTTTATGGAATAAATGAGGAATATTGGAGCCAATAAGTAACAGAGGGGGCCCACCAGGCAGGCACAACCCACCTGGGCGCGCCAGGGAGCCCAGGCTCACCCTGGTGGGTTGTGCTCCCCTCGGCCCACCTCCGGTGCCCATCTTCTGGTATATAAGTCATTTTGACCTAGAAAAAATGAGGAGAGGACTTTCGGGATGGAGCGCCGCCGTCTCGAGGCGGAACTTGGGCCGGAGCACTTTTGCCCTCCGGCGGAGCGATTCCGCCGGGGGAACTTCCCTCCAGGAGGGGGAAATCATCGTCATCATCATCACCAACAACTCTCCCATCTTGGGGAGGGCAATCACCATCAACATCTTCAATAGCACCATCTCCTCTCAAACCCTAGTTCATCTCTTGTGTTCAACCTTTGTACTGGAACTATAGATTGGTGCTTGTGGGTGACTAGTAGTGTTGATTACATCTTGTAGTTGATTACTATATGGTTTATTTGGTGGAAGATTATATGTTCAGATCCAATATGCTATTTAATACCCCTCTGATCTTGAGCATGATTATCATTTGTGAGTAGTTACTTTTGTTCTTGAGGTCACGGGAGAAATCATGTTGCAAGTAATCATGTGAACTTGATATGTGTTCGATATTTTGATATTGTGTATGTTGTGATTCCCTTAGTGGTGTCATGTGAACGTCGACTACATGACACTTCACCATATTTGGGCCTAAGGGAATGCATTATGGAGTAGTTATTAGATGATGGGTTGCGAGAGTGACAGAAGCTTAAACCCTAGTTTATGTGCTATTCCGTAAGGGACCGATTGGATCCAAAAGTTTAATGCTATGGTTAGAATTTATTCTTAATACTTTTCTCATAGTTGCGGATGCTTGCGAGGCGGTTAATCATAAGTAGGAGGTTTGTTCAAGTAAGAACAGCACCTAAGCACCGGTCCACCCACATATCAAATTATCAAAGTAGCGAACACAAATCGAACCAACATGATGAAAGTTACTAGATGAAATTACCGTGTACCCTCAAGAACGCTTTGCTTATTATAAGAGACTATTTTGGCCTGTCCTTTGCCTCAAAAAGATTGGGCTACCTTGCTGCACTTTTATTACAACTACCGTTACTTGCTTGTTACAAATTATCTTGCTATCAAACTACTCTCCTACTTACAATTTTAGTACTTGCAGACATTACCTTGCTGAAAACCACTTGTCTTTTCCTTCTGCTCCTCGTTGGGTTCGACACTCTTACTTATCGAAAAGGCCACAATTGATCCCATATACTTGTGGGTCATCATATAGGTAGTAGATATCTTCAGATACGAGTATGGGAAGCCTCTCGTCAAACCTGATCATCCTCCTCTAACAACGATGATGCGAAGATTTCATGAATGGTACATGGATACCTGCAGGAAGTCTGGGAAGGATAGTTTGATGCTGGGAATTAAAGAGAAGCATGACCTCATTGGAACTGAGGTGATGCCTATTGAATTTGTGGAGTTATTCCAGTTATTCAATCCAGACGCCCTCGACAAACAACTCATGACTTGCTAGTGTCTGTAAGTATTACCTCTATAATTAAGTCTCTATAGCTGAGCTCTTTCATTGCATGTATATATAATTATCCTCACTATATTATGTAGATTGAAGATCGTCGAATGCAAAAAAACACAAATCTATGACATTGGGTTCATTAACCCAAATACCATAAATGAATGGTAGGTTCAAAACAGAGTCAAAGATACTGAGGACAACTTGTTAAAACCGTTACTTCAAAATCAAAACAAAGGGAAAATACTCTTTCCTTACAACTTCAAGTGAGTGTTACTGTCTTGTGCATATTCGGTTTCACTTACTCGAGGTTATAGTAATGTAATTGATGAGTTATGCATGCGTGCACAGCTTCCACTTTATTCTGCTAGAGATTAAGGTTGACCGGGGAGTAGTAACTGTCTTAGACTCGAGACGAAAAGATCCCAATAAATATGCGGACATGATTGCAATGCTCCAGAAGTAAGTTCAATCGACCATTATCGCACCATATCATATCGGCAACTTTGTTCATTTCTGGATATCAAGTAATTATTTTCTTTGTCTGGCAGGGTTTGGAAAGAGTTCAGCGGAATGGTTCCGGGACTGCCGAGGGAGCTGCGATTTACGCACCCTAAAGTAAGTAGTACTAGCTAGTTCCGCTCATCTCCCATTGATTCTAGTTTCATCAATACCATTTATCATGCTTGATTATCAGTTTGATTGAACTCTATTCTCGTAAAGTGCTTGTGGCAGGAAGGCGGGAATAATTTATGTGGATACTACATTTGCGAGTTGATCCGCCAATCGACCTCTGAGCGGGGCTACTCTGACTGACAATATGAAGTTCGTAAACAATAATATTCACAATTTTATTTTATTACCATCATTTGTGTTGAGTTTCATTCATATATATGTATTGACCCCCTTCTTTAAATTAGATGTGGCAGATGCGGAATGAACTCCTACCACATGATCGCATACGAGCTATTCAAGAGGAATTGGCGGGATTATTTCTTGACCACGTCATAAATGAGAAGGGAGAATACCATATGGAAATTGAAATGGATTTTAGATGTTAGGGATTATAAGAGATGTTATATTGTATATATGTAGTAGCGTCAGATAGATATACGAAAACTTGTTGTTCGACCAATCTCTCGGAGAAAGAGAGGTCACTTCTCTCTATATATGTTCATGACGATCTAGTGTAAATAATGGTTCCTTCATTTGCTTACTAGCTAGCGTGTCGAGTTCTCTCTATATGTATAGTAGCTAGCGTCGACCAAGCACGAAGAAAGAGAGGTCACTTCTCTCTATTAGCTAGCTAACACAATATGAAACCCCTAAATTAACCCTCCAAAACCCCAAACCCCCCCCCATTAAAAAAACAAAAACCCCAGCGCCTGGTAGCTGCTGACGTGTGGCTTCCTTTTGGTCCCGGTTCGTGTTACCAACCGGGACTAAAGGTCCTCCTGCCTGGGCGCCCTGTAGTGGCCACATGGAGCCCCGTTGGTCCTGGTTCATAAGCGAACCGGGACTAGAGGTTTTGTGCTTTAGTCCCGTTTGATTTGTCCCGGTTCCAGAACTGGGACTAAAGGCCCTTCGGAATCGGGACTAATACCATGTTTTCTATTAGTGTTAAGTGCGTGCAGTTGATGTGACATCATGGTCAAGATTCCGCATGACTGTCGTGACATCTCGCGAAGCCCAAAGGTCACTTTGACCAAGTTTGATAACACCAGATAGTGGCTCTTGTAGTCGTTCGATCAAGCTGGGAGTTGGATTCTTCTCATAGCACAATTCAAATATGACACCCAAATGTGCATCAGCTGCACCCACTTGGATGCAGCCTAGTTCCGTGAAATGGGTGTCGACGGCCAACTTTGTGTGAATTTCAGGTCACTAGGCAACACCCTAACTAAGGACGAACTCGGCATCCCGAGTGACACAAGTTGGTCTCTGCTCTAGAGCCAAATGCCTAAGCCCAATGACCCGGTTCTGAAACTAAAGATTGAAAGCATTCCTCTACAGGAAAATAACTGGCAACGATCAACTTAGATGATCCCAGACATATTTTGAGCTCACTCAGAATTTATGATATGGCTCCCAGCAGGACACAAGCCAGTCTCCCAGTCAAGAATCTTTGGTATCACCGAGTCTTTACTGTAATCAGCTTATAACTAGTAGTGGCGCGGGGTAAATGCCTAGCAGTAGCACGGGCTCCCTCGCTACTGCTAGCGCGCTGTAGCTAACTAGCTGGTAGTAGTGTGGGTCACGGCCCGCGCTACTACTAGTTACCTTCGCAGTAGCGCTGGGTCAGCCCCACACTACTACTAATTAGTTGTAGCGCATTGTTGAACCCCGCACCACTACTAACTCTGTGTATTTCATTTTTTAATACTCATTAATGCGGTACTTATACAACAATTATATAGATTTTTATACACCAGCTATTATATAACAACTCATCATCATCAAAATGATATAACAACTCATCATCGTCGTAGTGATATAACAACTAATCATAGTCGTAGTGATATAACAACTCATCATCATCAAAATGATAAAACAACTCATCATCATCATAGTGATATCACTAGTAGAAAATAGGCCTTTAGTCCCGGTTGGGAAGGGCCTTTAGTCTTGGTTCATCAACCGGGACTAAAGGTCCCCACCATTTAGTCCCGGTTGGCCACGACCCGGGACTAAATCCCTGCCACGTGGCCGGCCACGCGCGGCGGGGGCTGGGGACCTTTAGTCCCGTTTGGTGACACCCACTAGTGGAAAACGAGGCTTTAGTCCCGGTTGGGAAGGGCCTTTAGTCCCGGTTCACTAACCAGGACTAATAAATCGGGACTAAAGGGTCCCACCCTTTAGTCCCGGTTGGCCATGGACCGGGACTAAATCCTTGCCACGTGGGCGGCCGCACGCGCCGGGGGCTGGGGACCTTTAGTCCAGGTTGTTGTCACCAACCGGGACTAAAAGGTTCAGGGGATTAGCGGTTTAGGGTTTCATGTTTTCCATTTAATTCTTTTTCATTTCAGGGGTTTAGGGTTTTATTTTTCATTTTGATTTTGTGTTTTCCATTTTCTTTTTCATTTCGAACATATTTTATGCTACTGCAGTCATCAAGTGCCACTGCAGAGCAGAAGCATAGTGGCACACGCGAAGGATGACAACAGAATGCATGCAAGTGTCACGGAGCTGACTTCCGTTTGCAGAGCACGACTTGACTGACACGATAACACATCCACTGCCTCTTCTGCCGTCAAATTTCTCATACGACCATGCATACATACACACATATATACAATTTTGAATATATAATTTCTCCTACAATTTGGTGTATACAATTTCTCCTACAATTTGGAGATCATAATTATGGATTGCTGAAATGGAATTCTCCGTCGGGAGATATGACCTGCTCAAGCAAAAATCCCACCATTTCCTCTTAAATTGCTCGTATACGGTCCTTTGTTAGGAGCCTATCCCGCATCTCCTGAATCTTTAAAGAAGGAGATCAATATGAATATATTAGTTGTATGTATATATATTAGATCATGATAAAAAACTTGTGAATAGTGTTTACGTACCCAAAGACTTCTGTTATCGGTGCCCCTTTCGGTCAAAGAGCGAATGTTCTCAAAACATGGTATGCACATAAATTGGTCCCCGATTCCTGCCTCGCGCACTTTACGGGAATAGAATTCAATCAGATAATAATCAAGCATGATAATGGTATTGAAACTAGAATTAAAGAGGTGCGCGGACGTAGCTAGTACTACTTAATTACCTTGCCCCGTCGCCATCTCACCTCTGGTTTCCATTCATTCATGAGCTCTTTGGTGAACCTTTTCCAAACCCTGCCCGGCAAACAAAATGAATAAAGGAGTTATATATTAATTACTTGATATCAGGAAATGAACTAAAGGCCGACATAGTGTGATAATGATTGAAATTACCTTCTGAACACCAAATACAGGCTCTTGTATTCTTCATGTGGTTTATTCAGTGAGTCCAGTACTTCAACAGATCCTTCGTTAACCCTAATGATTAGCAGGATCCAGTGGAAGCTGCGCACACGTTTGTATAAGCGGGCATGCATGCATAGCTCCTCAACTACACTTAACATCGAGTAAGCAAAAATAGAATTTGTGCAGTACAAGACAGTAACACTCACTTGAAGTTGTAAGTTAAAAGTATTTTTGGTTTGGTATTTAGTTCCTTCAAAAACTTTAGCAAGCTATCCTCTGTGTCTTGGGGGTGTTCTTCTAACACCTTTGCATTAACGGTATTTGGGTCAATGAACCTAGTGCCATAGACTCCATCTCTTTTCAATTCAAAAATCTTCATTTTGCATAATACCACACAAAAGAATTTAGTGAGGATAATTATAGGCAATGAATGAGCTGAGCTAGAGACTTAAATTAATTATAGAAAGAAATCACTTACAGACAATAGCAACTGATGAGAGATTTGTCGAGTGCTTGTTGATTGAATAACTGGAAAAATTCTGGAAATTCAACCCACAAATCTTTCTCATGGAAGTAATGCTCTAACTTGACTTTCACCATGAGGCTCTCTAGCCCGTCCTTTACTGCTCTCTTGTACCATTGATGCAATTTGTATAGCCGCATTGATAGAAGCTCCTCCTCCTCAGGCCTGACCAGAGGCTGCCCGTGGACATATGTCCAAGCCTAGGAGTTGTTCAACAGTGATACCCCACTCTCTAGCCTTCTCTCTATGAGCCTCAGTAATTACCACCCTATCGGTACTCACCTTGAGCGGGGGGATCGATTGCACTGCCTGTTCTCCGAGCTGGGGAACAGTTCTCCCCCATTTATTATTACTGCCTGAACCGCTCGACTGCGGTTTATGATATAACTTGCTAATAGTGCATTCATAGTCTGATCGTAGCCTTTTCTCCGGAGGCGGTTTAGCATTATCCAGAAAGTGTTGTACGACTTTCTTAGGTATTTTCTCCTTCGCGGCGGGGGCGGTTTCGGTCCAAAATGGGCATTCAATTCAGCAGCCAGTGATACGTCTCCAACGTATCTATAATTTATGAAGTATTCATGCTGCTATATTATCATTCTTGGATGTTTCACAATCATTTTATAGCAACTTTATATCATTTTTTGGGACTAACTTATTGACATAGTGCCCTGTGCCAGTTGGTGTTTTTTGCTTGTTTTTTACATCACAGAAAATCAATACCAAACGGAGTCCAAACGCAGTGAAACTTTTTGTTGATTTTTTATGGACCAGAAGACATCCAATGGGCCAGAGCAGCACCTGGGGGGTGCCCCGAGGGGGGCACAACCCACCAAGGCGCGCCTGGGCCCCCAGGCGCGCCCCGGTGGGTTGTGCCCACCTCGGTGGCCTCTCGCACCGCCTCTTCGCCCTATAAATTGCGAAATTTTCCAAAAACCCTTGCGGAGACCCTAGATTAGAAGTTCCGCCGCCGCAGGCCTCTGTAGCCATGAAAAAAGAATCTAGACCCCGTTTCGGCACCCTGCCGGAGGGGGGGAATCACCACCAGTGGCCACCTTCATCATCCCGGCAGCCACCATGATGAGGAGGGAGTAGTCCACCCTCGGGGCTGAGGGTTTGTACCAGTAGCTATGTGTTTAATCTCTCTCTCTCTCTCGTGTTCTTGAGATGTCACGATCTTGATGTATCACGGGCTTTGTTAATATAGTCGGATCATATGGTGTTTTCCCCTCTCTATCTTGTTGTGATGAAATGAGTTTTCCCTTTGAGATTTCATTTTATCGGATTGAATACTTTATGGATTTGAGAACACTTTATGTATGTCTTGCTATGAACACCCGTGGTGACAATGGGGTATCATATTGATTGACTTGATATATGTTTTGGCACTCAACTCGCGGATTCCCGAGGTGACATTGGTGTAATCTATGCATAGGGGTTGATGCACGTTCTTGTCTTTGTTTCTCCGGTAGAAATCTTGGGGCACTCTTTAAGGTTCTGTGTGTTGGATTGAGTATTATGAATCTGAAATTATTTGGTATTATTTTAGTAGGAACTCTTGGATAGATCGATCGGAAAGAATAGCTTTGAGGTGGTTTCGTACCCTACAAACAATTTTTCTTATGTTCTCCGCTAGATAGGAACTTTGGAGTGATTCTTCATCGCACTTTGAGGGATGGTTATATGATCCAATTATATTAGCATTGTTGAGAGATTGCACTAGCGAAAGTGCGGACCCTAGGCCTTGTTTTCAAGCTTTGCAATACCGTTTGTGATCCGTTTTACCAATTGCTACCTTGCTGTTTTTTTATTTTCAGATTACAAAAATATATTTCTACCATCCATATTACACTTTTATCACCATCTCTTCGCCGAACTAATGCACCTATACAATTTGCCATTGTATTGGGTGTGTTGGGGACACAAGAGACTTTTACTATTTGTTGTTGTGTTGTTTGAGAGAGACCATCTTCATCCTACACCTCCCATGGATTGATAAACCTTAGGTCATCCACTTGAGGGAAATTTGCTACTGTCCTACAAAACTCTGTGCTTGGAGGCCCAACATGAGTATACAAGAACAAGTTGTGTAGTAGACATCAAGCTCTTTTCTGGCGCCGTTGCCGGGGAGGTGAGTGCTTGAAGGTATATCTTTAGATCAGGCAATCGAATATTTTAGTTTCTTGTTTTATCACTAGTTTGGTCTATAAAAGAAAACTACAAAAAAAATGGAATTGAGGTTTGCATCATATTGTTCATCTCTATAATGTCTTTCGTGAAAATGATGGAAAGGAAAATTGTGCTCAATTGATAGAAGAAGAATTCTATAAAATGTTTGTCATAAATGATGAGAATGATTGCAATGTTGTTGGTATGAATTCTTTGAATATCCATGATGCTAATGATATGCAAAGCTACAAGCTTGGGGATGCTATGTTTGATGAAGATGATATTTTTAGTCCCCCAAGTTTTGATGTGCAAATTTGTTATAATGGTAGTATGCCTCCTATTTATGATGATTATGTTCATGAAACTGGGTTTGGAAGAGTGTCAACTCTAGGTACTAATGATCCCACTATTTTGGAGGGTGTTGAATCTTATTGTGATAATTATGAAAGTGGATTTGGAGAGGTCATGACTTTATTTAGTGATGAATCCACTATTTTGGAAGAGGTTTCAATTGATTATGACAACAAAATTGCTATCTGTGATGACTATGGTGATGACATGTGGGCTATAAAGAATAATGATAACCATGAATCTTGTCATCATAATTTTAATGTTCAATTTGATTATGTCAATCAAGTAGCACATGATAGTTATTTTGTTGAATTTGCTCCCACTACTATTGATGAGAATAAATTTGCTTGTGTGGAGAGTAAGAAATTTTTTATGCTTGTGGATCATGAAAAGAGTGCTTTATGTGCTGGCTATATTGTTGAATTCATTCATGACGTTACTGAAAATTATTATGAGAGATGAACATATGCTTGTAGGCTTCTCACTAATATCAAGTTTCCTCTCTATGTGTTGAAAATATTGAAGTTATGCTTGTTTTGCCATCCTATGCTAGTTGATTCTTGTTCCCATAAGTTGTTTCCTCACAAAATCCCTATGCATAGGAAGTGGGTTAGACTTAAATGTGCTAGTCATATGCTTCATGATGCTCAGTTTGTGTTTTAATTCGTATCTTTTACGTGAGCATTATTGAAATCTTCATGCCTAGCTAAAAGGCATTAAAGAAAAGCGCTTGTTGGGAGACAACCCAACACTTTTACCTACTGTTTTTGTATGTTCACATGATTAGGATACTGTAGTAATCATGTTTTATAGCTTTTGTTTCAATAAAGTGCCAAGTAAAGCCTTTGGGATAGTGTGGACGCTAGTTGACTTGATTCTGTGCAAAAACAGAAACTTTTGCGTCCAGTACAGAAATTCCTGTCTTTTACTGGAACGTGCTTTTGATCTGATTTTTTTACAGGTGATAGATATACAAATTCTCTGCGCTTTTCTAATTTTTCAGAATTTTTGGAGGAGCAGAATTATGGTTGGAGTACAGATTACTACAGACTGTTCTGTTTTTGACAAATTCTGTTTTCAATGCATAGTTTGCTTGTTTTCTAGTTTCTATGGCTTATATTGATCAATATAAATTGTGGAAATGATATGATAAAGTAGGCATTATGTTGAAAAAATTATGAATCTTGTCTTTGACAGTACTAAAGTGAAATGGTTTGCTCTTTATCATACTAAACTATCTCACGAAGTTCCGTTAAGTCTTGTGTGATTGAAGTTTTCAAGTTTTGGGTGAGATGTCGATATGAGGAGAATAACGAGTGAAAAGACCATATGGTTGGGGATGCCCAAGGCACCCCAAGGTAATATTCAACGAAGATCCAAGCAACTAAGCTTGGGGATGCCCCGGAAGGCATCCCCTGTTTCGTCTCCAACATTATTGGTAACCTCACTAGGAGCTACATTTTTTTTCGTGACATGATATGTGTTTTGCTTGGAGCGTCATTTTCTTGTTAGGATTTGCTTGCTGTTCTTTATAATAATGTTTTGCATCTTTATTTTCAATAAAAATGTCAAGGATAGCCTTTACCATGCTCATTTTGCAAGTATATGAGTTGCTGTTTCAAAACAGAAAGTTTATCGATGTTGCAAAAATTCTTGAGAAAAGTCAGAATGTGATAAAATGTTGAAACTTTTTGCACAGTAAGATCTGATAAATTTTCTACAGTGTCGTAAACTTTCATAATTTTTGGAGTTAAAGAAGTATTGATACTCTTGCATTCTTTACAGACTGTACTGTTTTCACAGATTGCGGTTATGTTTGCATATGTTTGCTTGTTTAATGATTCTATTTGAGGATAGGAGTATTAAATATGCAGAGGAATTTAGTATGCAATGTTGAATAATATTTTTTGTGATTTGCTACAGTACAGAATGATAAGGTTTTTGCATTGGTTTATACTAACTTATCTCATGAGTTCTTGTTCAGTTTTGTGTGTATGAAGTTTTTAAGATTTAGGGAAACCATGATATAAAAGGAATTAAAGAGACGCAAAAGCTCAAGCTTGGGGATGCCCAAGGCATCCCAAGATAATATTTCAAGTAGTCTCAAGCATCTAAGCTTGGGGATGCCCCTGTAGGCATCCCACCTTTCTTCATCAACAATTATCAGTTAGTATCGGTTGAGCCTAAGTTTTTGCTTCTTCACTTGAGTTGTGCTATTCTTGGAATGCCATTTTGTTTTGTTTTACTTGCTGTTTTAATAAAATAATTAGATTTGAAAGTTTTTAAATAAGAGAGAGTCCTCAATTAGTTACCCCTTTACTTAACTACTCACTTGATCTTCACTTATATCTTTTTGGAGTAGTTTGTCATTTACTCTCGTGCTTCACTTATATCCTATGAGTAAATTGTTGAAAGAATTGAATATCATGAAGTTGAAATTATATGTTCATATCATGCCTAGTGGGAGCTTCACATTGCGTTTAGAAAGTGAAATCTTTTGAAGCTTGACAATCACAATATTGGTCGTACAAGCAATTCATGAATGATTACTATAAGGAAGAGAACTTTCACATGCAAATACACTATCTTGGAAATCTTTTGTGATTGTGAGCACCCATTAAAATATTATATGCCAAAATTGTTGACGTTGGACAAGGAATATAACGTAATTATTTATGTTTGTTCATATTCACATAGAAGTTATATTGTCATAGATCCTTCAACATGTGGTGCTTGCCCCCATCTTTTCTAGCCAAAAATTCTGCACCAAGTAGAGATACTACTTGTGCATCCAAAAACCCTTAAACCCAAATCTTATTTTCAAGAGTCCACCATACCTACCTAAGGATTGAGTAAGATCCTTCAAGTAAGTTGTCATCGGTGCAATAAGGCAATAAAAATTGCTTCTAAAGGTGTTAGATCATTTAGTGTAAGAGAAAATTGAGCTATGTACGAACATGTGATGGCAAAGAATAAAAGTGATAGACTGCATAATAAAGGTTGCTATCATAAGGGGCAATATAATGTGACATTCTTTTGCACTAAGGGATTGAGCATACAAACAAAAAGCGCATGGCAACCTCTGCTTCCCTCTGCGAAGGGCCTACCTTTTACTTTTATGTATTTACTTTCATGCAAGAGTCAAAGTTTTTCTCTCTATTCCTTTTTCTTTTTCTCTTTTGGCAAGCATCATGTGGTGAGGAAAGATCTAGGCACATATATCCAGTTGTATATGGGTAGCATGAGTTAATATTGTTGACATCACCCTTGAGGTGAATACGTTGGGAGGCGAAATTATAAGCCCCTATCTTTCTATGTGTCCAGTTGAAACATTTTGGTCATGTGTATGCGGTGAGAGTTAGCAATCATAGAAGGCTATATGATGGTTGAGTATGTGGAGTTCTTACTTAGACTCTGTTGAATAAGTTGAATTGCAATTGTTTGGTGACTAAGAATATAGGTTGTTGAGTTTCAAGAGAATTCATTGTTTGAACCTTAACATGTGAATTGGTTGCCACTTTAACATGATGAGTTTTACGAGAAAGAGTTGCTGTTATGATGCTAGGAAAAGTGATTGAAATTACTATTGATCAAACTTATGCACTTTGCTAGCATATACACTTCATAAATTATTTCTTTTATCATTTACCTACTCGAGGACGAGTAGGAATTAAGGTTGGGGATGCTGATACGTCTGCAACGTATCTATAATTTATGAAGTATTCATGCTGCTATATTATCATTCTTGGATGTTTTATAATCATTTTATAGAAACTTTATATCATTTTTTGTGAATAACTTATTGACATAGTGCCTAGTGCTAGTTGCTGCTTTTTGCTTGTTTTTTACATCACAGAAAATTAATACCAAACGGAGTCCAAACGCAGTGAAACTTTTTGTGGACTTTTTATGGACCATAAGACATCCAATGGGCCAGAGCAGCACCTGGGGGTGCCCCGAGGATGGCACAACCCACCGGGGCGCGCCTGGGCCCCCAGGCGCGCCCCGGTGGGTTGTGCTCACCTCGATGGCCTCCCGCACCGCCTCTTCACCCTATAAATTGCCAAATATTCCAAAAACCCTCGTGGAGACCCAAGATCAAAAGTTCCGCCACTGCAGGCCTCTGTAGCCACGAAAAAAGAATCTAGACCCCGTTCTGGCACCCTGCCCGAGGGGGGAATCATCATCGGTGGCCATCTTCATCATCCCGGTGGCCACCATGATGAGGAGGGAGTAGTACACCCTCGGGGCTGAGGGTTTGTACCAATAGCTATCTGTTTAATCTGTCTCTCTCGTGTTCTTGAGATGTCATGATCTTGATGTATCGCGGGCTTTGTTAATATAATAGGATCATTTGGTGCTTTCCCCTCTCTATCTTGTTGTGATGAATTGAGTTTTCCCTTTGAGATTTCGTTTTATCGGATTGAATACTTTTATGGATTTGAGAACACTTTATGTATGTCTTGCTATGAATACTCGTGGTGACAATGGGGTATCGTATTCATTCACTTGATATATGTTTTGGCACTCAACTCACGGATTCCCGAGGTGACATTGGGGTAATCTATGCATAGGGGTTGATGCATGTTCTTGTCTTTGTTTCTCCGGTAGAAATCTTGGGGCACTCTTTGAGGTTCTTTGTGTTGGATTGAGTATTATGAATCTGAAATTATTTTGTATTATTTTAGTACGAACTCTTGGATAGATCGATCGGAAAGAATAGCTTCGAGGTGGTTTCGTACCCTACAAACAATTTCTTCTTATGTTCTCCACTAGATAGGAACTTTGGAGTGATTCTTCATCGCACTTTCAGGGATGGTTATATGATCCAATTATATTAGCATTGTTGAGAGATTACACTAGTGAAAGTACGAACCCTAGGCCTTGTTTTCAAGCATTGCAATACCGTTTGTGATCCGTTTTACCAATTGCTACCTTGCTGTTCTTTATTTTTCAGATTACAAAAATATATTTCTACCATCCATATTACACTTTTATCACCATCTCTTCGCCGAACTAGTGCACCTATACAATTTGTCATTGTATTGGGTGTGTTGGGGACACAAGAGACTTTTTATTATTTGGTTGCAAGGTTCTTTGAGAGAGACCATCTTCATCCTACTCCTCCCATGGATTGATAAACCTTAGGTCATCCACTTGAGGGAAATTTGCTAATGTCCTACAAAACTCTACGCTTGGAGGCCCAACACGAGTCTACAAGAACAAGTTGTGTAGTAGACATCAGCCAGGACCAAGTCAGTTTCCTCCTTAGTCAGCTCGTAAGCTAACTTCTTTTTGGCAGGAGGCTCCGGTTTCTTCTTTGGTGCTCTCTTTCACTTTGGAGTCGGCTCACGCGGCAGTGGTCGATATCGCGGAATCGCGCTGGGCTCCATCTAGGGGTTGGGTGGATTCGGCTGACGCGGCGGAGAGTGATGCGGCGGACTCACGATGCGCTCCGTCTCGGGGTGGGTTGGAGTCGGCTCCATCTCCAGACATGGCCCCTCTCACTGACTTGGATCAGGAGGAGTCGGTGGCCTGGGCACCGAGTTTGGCAACACGATGCAATCCTTTCTCCATAAAATGTGACAACGTATGGCTTCTCCCGGTGTCTACTCCCCTTCACCTCCAGGAAAGTCAAGATCCAGTGAGTCATATCCCAACATAACTGCATCCACCCCGACATGAGCATAACCAGGTGGAATCGGATGGCCGTGGATGGTTGCTCCAGGTTCATTCGGTAAAGCATAGCCGTCCTCCACCTTCATGGATATGTTCTTCATTTTCATGTGTAGCTCACAAGTTGTCGTCTCTTGGTTATCATCAACGGGGTAGCGAGCCAGCAGAGCATCATCAGACGGGACCCCGGTGGAACCCACGCTGCTTCTCGGCATAGATGGGATGGTATCCAATGTTGGATCTGGTTGCTCCTACCGCTGAGACGCCCTTTGCTGGATAAGTGAGTCGATCTGCCCCTGCTGCCGCTTGAAAGCGCGTTCCAACTCCGCGTTCCTTGCTTCTACCCTTTGAAGCATGTCTGTTTCCTGCTTCTTCTTTCTCGAACGGCTTTTGTATGTGTCATTCCAGTCTGCAAAACCCATATACCACAGAACAACGCCTTTGCCTCGTGTTCGTCATGGGTGTTTGGGATTCCCAAGGGCGTGAGTAAGCTCGTCGTTCTCTCTCTTGGGCTGGAACGCCCCCGTTCGAGCCGCTTCTATTGCATCATGTAAATCTTTCAAGGCTTTTTCAAGACTTGCCTGCACCATAATCTCCCCTGTCTTTGGGTCCAGCTTTCCCCCATGCGCATAAAACGAAGTCCTGCACCTGTCGGGCAAACCCAAAGTTTTTGGAGTGACCCCTGCAGCAATCATCTCGGCCTCAGATGAATCCCACTTAGGCAGGCCAGTCTTGTAGCCACCTCGACCCAGAACATGGTGAAACACTTTTTTCGCAGCATTGAGCTTGTTTTTCCTCGACCGTTCCTGAGCTTCTTCTAATTCCTTGAACTCCAGAAATTCGTCCCAGTGTTCTTTCACCTTCTCCATTGTTCCAGTGAATTCTGGAGGCTGCTTTTCTGCGTCGTTGTACGCGGCCCATACTCTTTTCTTCCAGTTGGAGAATTGTGTGGCCATCTTCTTAAGAGCACTCTTCTTGACTTTCTCCCATTCTGCATCTGTGAGATGGTCTGGTAGGGTGAAACGTGACATGAGCGTATCCCAAAGCAGATCTTTTGCTCTTTCGTCGACATAACTAACTCCTCGATCTTCCTTTGGCTTATTCCATTCTTGAACGGAGATCTGGATTTGGTCCATGACAATAACTCCGCACTAACGAATAAATTTGTCCACATTATGTTTAGGAGCAAGTGGTTCGCCATTTTGTTTGAACTCATCGATGTTGTACTTTATGCCAGCCGGCAACTTTCTGGCCGGGCCTCGTACTATCCTACTTGATTTTGTAGAAGATTTGCTCGATCCAGAGGGCTAAAAGAAGAAAGATCGATTCGTTTGATATATAAATATATATATATATACAAATCAATTAATACACATAATGATCACCAGAGGCCTTATATATACCTCGCCGGTCTTTGTTAATTGAAGATCAATTCCTTCGTTTGTTGTTTCTTCCAGAAATATTCCCTCGCCGGAATTGTTAAGATATTGTGAGCCGTCATCTTGATCATGTTCTTCACCCTCTGGGTTTCGGATGATGTCGAACATGATCTCGTTTTGATCATCGTCTCTGCCACTAGCGTCCATAGCTTAACTAATCCAGAAGAAAGATAAAACAATTTAGTATCCAAATTAGATTGCATCTCGAATATTATCGAATATAATCTTGAATATTATCACTAATACATCTCGAATAATCTAGTTAATGCATCATCGAATATTATCGAATATAACCTCGAATACATCTCGAGTATTATCACTAATACATCTCTAATAATATAGTTAATGCATCATCGAATATTATCGAATATAATCTCGAATACATCTCGAGTATTATCAGTAATACATCTCGAATGTTATCATAAAACATCACTAGCTAATTCAGATCGAATATTATCAAATAATCTAGTTCAGTCGTGGTTCCTGAGGCGCCGGCGGTGGACACCCAAAGAGAACGAACCATCACAGGATCATAGCTCGAGTGAGATCACCGAAGAACCTGCCAGGTATTGTTGAACCTGGCGTCCAACGCCACCATGTATGTAACATCCCAAATTTTCAATTTGGAATGTTATACATAGGTCATCCATGCATATCATATTTTATTGCATTTCGTTTTGCGATCCTCGAAAATTCTAAGCAACTCAAGGACCCACGGAGAGAGTTGGGGATTTCACCGTTTTCATATTTGAATGTTCTCAAATATTGAAACAAGGATCAATTTGGTTTAATTATTTTTCTCTCCGAAAATATTTCATATTAAAAATATATGAGAGGAGATAATATGACTTCTCCAAAATAAATGGAATATTGGAGGAAAAATATTAAAATCAAATAAATATTTTATTTGGATTTTATTGCAATTTTATTTGAATATAGGAAAAATATGCATTTTTCAAAATTTCATTTGAGGCCCAAATAAATATTCACTTTGTCCGTTATATTTTTAGAGGACGGGGAAAATTTATTTCAGGATTTTTGCAGTCCGTTTATTATTTCTTTTCTTTGTTTTTCTGCGTCAGGATTTATTTTTAAAAAAAAACTTCGCAGACCGAACTGGGCCGAAGCCCAGCCGGCCCAGCAGGCCGCCGCCGCCTTCCCCGCACGGGAGTCCGCCCCGCCGTCGCCGGCCGTGTCCGAGGCGGACACGCCTCCCGAGGCCGTCGCCCCCTCCCCAAGCCACCCCGCCCCCTCCCCTCCTTAAATTAAATCCTCCGCCCCGCCCCCACTTCGCCTCGCCCCGCCTCCCACAGCAGCAGCAGGAGCCCGCAGCCGCCGCCGCCGCCACCTGAATCGTCGCTCGCCGCCGCCGCCCCGCGCCGCGCCGCGCAACACCCCGCCGCCGCACGTCGCCCGCGCCGCCGCGCCGCACCCCGCCGCCGCCCCTCAGCGCCTCGCCTCGCCGGAGCCGCCGCCTCGCCGCCGGAGCCGCCGCCGTTCCGATCCAATCCGACGTCCAGATTTTTTTTGGTTTAGGTAAAAAAAAACCGATCGGTTTTTTTTTAAAACCCTAGATGTGTTTTTTTTTATTTTTCGGTTCGTTCGGTTTTCTCGGTTTAGTTATTTAGTGGACGTTCGTCCGTACGGTCATTTTAACAAACGCCGTTCAACCGTTAAGTCACAGACAGCGAATGTTCGTTCGTTAATCCGTTCGTTAGTTTTTCTTTTTCCAGGGTTTTTCGCGATTATTTTCGTTCACGATTTCTGACCCAATTTTCGTTTTAGTTTATCTTTTCGCTCGTTCATCCAAATCAGGTGAAACAAGCGCCTAGATCTTCGTCTCAAAACCCTCTTTCTGTTTAACCAACTTGAACAAGATTTTGGTACTGTAAAATTTGACTTTAGTCCAGATTAGTAAATCGGATCCTGTTTCTTTCGCAGTTTGAGTTTCGTTGCTCCGTTTGTTTTGATTCTTTTTGCAACCGGAGTTTTTCAGTTGAACTTTCTGGTTAGATCTTCTTATTTGGGATTTACCCATGCATCTTCGCTTGATTTCTTACGTATGCTATTGTTTGTTTGCGATAGAATTCCCGGAGTGCGAAGCGTGCTACTACTAGTCTCTAGGTTTTGCGGATCGTCAGCAAGGCAAGTTACACTTTGATCATACCCCTTTATTACCCAATTTTTATGCATTAGTTACAATCCTCAAACACTGCATGATTAGGATGTGATTAACTTGTGGGTATTGGGAAGTAGATGATGAGGTAGAACCTATTGCCCTTTATTATCAAACCCTGGGAGATATATATACATTATGCTCATGAATTGCTTAGCCATGCTCGTAGACGGGGATTGGAACATGATGTACATGGAAGTTGTGAGAGATAATAAGTTTGGACAACATTAAGGTGGCAACTTTAATACACATCTGGGTGGATTGCTTGGGGCACCTGGAGAAACCAGTGCTTGCCCATGGGAATCCCGGAGTACCCGTGTGATTACCCTAGGTCCGCCACCCAGGCTCAAAGGGATCATATGATATTTCATGTCTGGAAACTTCCGTGTGCAGCCACAAGCCATTATGGGCTCTGGCATAGTTGAGTAAGTTGTGTGAGCTCTCGAAGAGGTAGACTAGCAGATGTAGGGGAAAGTAGGTGTACCGGTCTACCCGGAGTAGAGAGTTAATGCTTCAGACAGACTATGTCTCGATCTTCCGATCATGGATGCGGTCGAGTCTTGTGGGGAAAAGTGTGCAACCTCTGCAGAGTGTATAAACTAATCATGGTTAGCCGTGTCCCCGGTTATGGACATCTTGAGTATCTGGTACTTGAATTATTGATTTGATCTCATCACTCTAAATTAATTTGATGGGTTTAAATGATTACTTTTAATTGGGATTGAGATGGGGGTTTACCTTCTCAATGTTTCAACTACGATGATAGTTAAAATAAAACATATTCCTTTGATGTAGGGGAAAATTGGCTTTTCGCAAAACAATATAAACCTAGAGCTTTTCCACCAGCCATATATGCATGTAGTGATAGCTTTCATTTGTTCTTTTCTCTACTGTGTATATTGCCAGCATATTCCATGTGTTGACCCGTTTCGGGCTGCAACATATTATGTTGCAGACTTTTCAGACGAAGAGTAAGGTGCGCTAGGTCGTTGTCGTGCACTCAGCTATGCCGTTGGAGTTGATGGACTCACTTTATCTTCCAAGCCTTCCGCTGTTATCTTATTTAGACGGCCTTAAGCCATATTTATTGTAATAAGTTCTCTTTGGAGACATTCGATGTAATAAGTGTCTGATTGCACTCTGTTATAAATCATTCGAGTACTGTGTGTGTCAGCATTACCGATCCAGGGATGACACTTGAACACAGAGATTCGATCCATCCGGGTCGGGTCGCTACAAAGATGGTACCAGAGCACACGCTGACTGTAGGACACGACCACTAAGAAAAGCCATAGGTCAATCTTCTCTACTCATTTCTGACTCTCTCCATCTTCTACTCTCTAGGATGGCGGACTCAAGGAACAAGTTTGCACAACCGGATGAAGACACACCTTTTGGACGACACTTGAAGGAAGTCACTAGGTACCTGAACATCGGAATACCAAGCTTCACCGGGACCTACACCGCCACTGTACTAGAAGAGGAGCGTTGGACGATTCGAGTTCAAGTTCCAGGAAGGACATTCACGCCAGTTACTGAGCCCATAGAGTTTTCCTTTGATGCACCAACCTGGAGTCTAGGAAAGAGCATGGCAGCCCACATCGCCATGGGACTCATCGGCGAAGTGTATCACAAGGATCTTAAGGACACCATCTACCAGATATGTGGGCGCCGAGATGAGCAATGGGAGATGATCAGCACCAGGAGGGACAGGTCCATTGCAGCTTTCATCCAGGAGTTAAACCAGCACATTCGTCGACAGGAGAACCAGATGTGTGCAAGCATGATAGACCTGAAGAAGGTGATGACTAGGAACATGGAGCTAGAAGAGGAACTCAAGACTACACGCAATGGATACGAGGAGGAAATCGCAATACTAGTGGAGAAGAACGACGACCTGACAAGGAAGCTAGGAGTATTCATGGGAGACCCCGCGCTAGAAGGAGATGACGACCATCCCGACGACATTCATTCTGAAGACTACATCCTCATCGACGACACCGACTCCGACCCCGACAGTAGTGATGATGATTATGAAGACGAAGCTGGAGCGGACATCATGGAGTCTTCCACCGATCAAAATTTCTAGATGACCACCATATTATCATTAGTATTTTCCCCATGTATATAGTAGTAGTCCGAGCACTGTAACGAGAGTTAGATCGATTGTATGCCCTTGCTTGAATTGACTCAGGTGTGATATGAATGTGTTTGTCTCATGTGCATACGGGTAGTGCTACCTCACTATACCTTACTCTATTCTAATATCTTCCCTCTAAACCCATCAGATGCCTCCGAGACGCGACACCAGATTTGTCTTCCCACCGGAGATCACACAGTTGATCCTGCAGCAGAATGCCTTGATGCAGATACTAGTCCAAAACCAAGGCAACGACAATAACAACAATCCACCGCCACCACCCCCAGTTGACAACTTAGCCCGTTTTCTAAGGTTGAATCCGCCGGTGTTTTCTAGCAGCACCGAGCCGATTGTTGCTGATGATTGGCTCCGCAAGATTGGAAGGGAACTGATCACCGTAGGTTGCACTGATGCTGAGAAGGTGCGCTTTGCCGCACATCAACTGGATGGACACGCAGCCTCATGGTGGGAGAACTACACCGCCACCTTTCTCGTGGCCAACGTTACTTGGGATCAGTTTCGGCAGGCCTTCCGCACCGCACATGTCTCAGCTGGAGCCATGAGTATGAAGAAGCGTGAGTTCCGCAACTTACGCCAGGGGAATCATACTGTGGCACAGTACGTGGATGAGTTCAGCAAGTTAGCTCGTTACGCCCCAAATGATGTGGCCACAGATGCCGTGAAGCAGGAGAAGTTCCTTGAAGGACTGAATGATGAGCTGAGTATGCAGTTGATGGTGGCAACATTCACCAACTACCAGGAGCTGGTAGACAGGGCTCTCATGATTGAAGGCAAGCAGTAGCAGATAGAGAACCGCAAACGGAAGTATGGACAGGGAAGGTACAACTCTGGAGCCCAGCAGAAGCCCCGCTATTCCCCGTACTCTGGAGGACACACTCATCATACCCATGGAGGACATAACCATGGAGGCCATTCTCACAATGGAGGAAATTCACACAACCATAATGGCTCTAAAAATAGTAATGGGAATGTAGGAAACAACAGTCAGAACCGTTCCAACTCAGCAACCCCCGCCAAGAAGGATCTGAGTCACATTACTTGTTTCAAGTGCGGGAAGACCGGACACTACGCCACTGAGTGTCCTGAGGCAAAGGATGGTAATGGCAATGGAAGCTCAGGAAAGAAGCCCAATCCCTTCACTAGAGGCTAGGTGAATCACATCAATGTGGAGGAAGTTAATGAACAGCCTGACGCAGTTATTGGTAAGTTTTTGATTAATGCATTTACAGCCCTTGTTCTTTCTGACACTGGTGCATCACATTCATACATATCAAGGGGATTTGTGGACAAGTTTAAGTTGCCAACTGTAGCCCTTAAGTCACCTATGTTAGTAAGCTCACCAGGAGCGGAGTATATGGCCAGTCAAGGTTGTTTTCAGATGGCATTGACCATAGGTATGCACATGTTCCCCTCAGACTTAATAATTTTGGAGTCACAAGGATTGGATGTGATACTAGGCATGGATTGGCTATCGATGTATGGAGGAAACATCGATTGCGCCAGTAAGTCAATTCTGCTCACCACCACGGAGGGAAAAAGGATCAAATATGTATCTAGGCATGCGTCAAGGAGAACCCAAATAAATTCCCTCTCAGGAGTTGTTCAGGAGGAAGTGCCAGTAGTGAATGATTACCCAGATGTATTTCCAGAGGAGTTACCAGGCATGCCGCCGGATCGAGACATTGAATTTTTGATAGAGCTGTTGCCAGGCACCGGACCGATATCGAAGAGACCATACCGGATGCCCGCAAATGATCTGGAGGAGATTAAGAAGCAGATCAAGGAGTTATTGGAGAAAGGTTACATTCGACGAAGTTCATCACCATAGGGAGCCCCAGTGCTTTTAGTTGAGAAGAAGGATGGATCCTTGAGAATGGTTGTTGATTATCGTGCATTAAATGAAGTGACGATTAAGAACAAGTACCCACTGCCGATGATTAATGATTTGTTTGATCAGTTGCAAGGAGCTAAAGTGTTCTCCAAGATCGATATGAGATCAGGATACCACCAGCTGAAGATCCTAGAACAGGATAAACCTAAGACAGCCTTCACCACAAGGTATGGGCTATATGAGTATACGGTTATGTCATTTGGATTAACTAATGCCCCTGCCTATTTTATGAGTATGATGAATAAAGTGTTCATGGAGTTCTTGGATAAGTTTGTCGTGGTGTTCATTGATGATATCCTGGTATACTCGAAGAATGAAGAAGAACACCTGGACCATTTGCGTTTAGTTCTCGAGAAGCTCAGGGAACATTAGTTGCATGCCAAATTCAGCAAATGTGAGTTTTGGTTGAAGGAAGTTGGATTCCTTGGACATGTTATATCAAGAGAAGGTATAGCAGTAGACCCTACCAAGGTTAAGTCAGTCACTGACTGGCTAGCACCCACCTCAGTACGAGAGATCCGCAGTTTTCTGGGACTCGCAGGATATTATCGGAGATTCATCGAGAATTTTTCTAAGATTGCGAAGCCTATGACGGATTTACTGAAGAAGGACACCAAGTTCAAATGGACAGATGAATGTGAGGCGAGTTTTCAGGAGCTAAAGAAACGTTTGGTTACAGCCCCAGTGCTGATTCTGCCGGATATACGCAAGGATTTCCAAGTGTATTGCGACGCTTCTCGCTTAGGACTTGGAGGTCTACTTATGCAGGACGGAAGAGTTGTCTCATATGCCTCATGTCAGCTTCGACCACATGAGTTGAATTCTGCCACGCATGATTTGGAGTTAGCAGCTGTAGTTCATGCACTCAAGACTTGGAGACATTTTCTTACTGGGAACCATTGTGATGTGTACACGGATCATAAGAGTTTGAAGTACATTTTCACACAGAAGGAGCTGAACCTCAGGCAGAGGAGATGATTGGAGCTTATAAAGGATTATGATATGAAGTTGCATTATCATCCAGGAAAGGCTAATGTCGTAGCAGACGCTTTGAGCCGGAAGAGTTATGTCAATACCCTCATAAGCGAAGGATTACCAAAGGAGTTAGCCGAAGATCATTGTAACATCCCAAATTTTCAATTTGGAATCTTATACATAGGTCATCCATGCATATCATATTTTATTGCATTTTGTTTTGCGATCCTCGAAAATTCTAAGCAACTCAAGGACCCACGGAGAGAGTTGGGGATTTCTCAAATATTGAAACAAGGATCAATTTGGTTTAATTATTTTTCTCTCCGAAAATATTTCATATTAAAAATATATGAGAGGAGATAATATGACTTCTCCAAAATAAATGGAATATTGGAGGAAAAATATTAAAATCAAATAAATATTTTATTTGGATTTTATTGCAATTTTATTTGAATTTAGGAAAAATATGCATTTTTCAAAATTTCATTTGAGGCCCAAATAAATGTTCACTTTGTCCGCTATATTTTTAGAGGATGGGGAAAATTTATTTCAGGATTTTTGAAGTCCGTTTAGTATTTCTTTTCATTGTTTTTCTGGCTCAGGATTTATTTTAAAAAAAAAACTTCGCGGACCGAACTGGGCCGAAGCCCAGCCGGCCCAGCAGGCCGCCGCCGTCTTCCCCGCACGGGGGTCCGCCCCGCCACCGCCGGTCGTGTCCGAGGCGGACACGCCTCCCGAGGCCGTCGCCCCCTCCCCAAGCCACCCCACCCCCTCCCCTCCTTAAATAGCCGCCGCCCCTCCCCCACTTCGCCTCGCCCCGCCTCCCGCAGCAGCAGCAGCAGCCCGCAGCCACCGCCGCCGCCGCCTGCGCCGCCGCTCGCCGCCGCCGCCCCACGCCGCGCCGCGCAACACCTTGCCGCCGCACGCCGCCCGCGCCTCACCCCGCCGCCGCCCCTCAGCGTCTCGCCTCGCCGAAGCCGCCGCCTCGCCGTCGGAGCCGCCGCCGTTCCGATGCAATCCGACACCCGGTTTTTTTTCGGTTTAGGTAAAAAAAACCGATCGGTTTTTTTAAACAGTAGATGCGTTTTTTTATTTTTCGGTTTGTTCGGTTTTCTCGGTTTAGTTATTTAGTGGACGTTCGTCCGTACGGTCGTTTTAACGAACGCCGTTCAACCGTTAAGTCACAGACAGCGAACGTTCGTTCGTTAGTCTGTTCGTCAGTTTTTCTTTTTCCAGGGTTTTTCGCGATTATTTTCGTTCGCGATTTCTGACCCAATTTTCGTTTTAGTTTATCTTTTCGCTCGTTCATCCAAATCAGGTGAAACAAGTGCCTAGATCTTCGTCTCGAAACCCTCTTTCTATTTAACCAAGTTGAACAAGATTTTGGTACTGTAAAATTTGACTTTAGTCCAGATTAGTAAATCGGATCCTGCTTCTTTCGCAGTTTGAGTTTCGTTGCTCCGTTTGTTTTGATTCTTTTTGCAACCGGAGTTTTTCAGTTGAACTTTCTGGTTAGATCTTCTTATTTGGGATTTACCCGTGCATCTTTGCTTGATTGCTTATGTATGCTATTGTTTGTTTGCGATAGAATTCCCGAAGTGCGAAGCGTGCTACTACGAGTCTCTAGGTTTTGCGGATCGTCAGCAAGGCAAGTTACACTTTGATCATACCCCTTTATTACCCAGTTTTTATGCATTAATTACAATCCTCAAACACTGCATGACTAGTATGTGATTAACTTGTGGGTATTGGGAAGTAGATGATGAGGTAGAACCTATTGCCCTTTATTATCAAACCCTGGGAGATATATATACGTTATGCTCATGAATTGCTTAGCCATGCTCATAGACGGTGATTGGATCGTGATGTACATGGAAGTTGTGAGAGATGATAAGTTTGGACAACATTAAGGTGGCAACTTTAATACACATCTGGGTGGATTGCTTGGGGCACCTGGAGAAACCAGTGCTTGCCCATGGGAATCCCGGAGTACCCGTGTGATTACCCTAGGTCCGCCACCCAGGCTCAAAGGGATCATATGATATTTCATGTCTGGAAACTTCCGTGTGCAGCCACAAGCCATTATGGGCTCTGGCATAGTTGAGTAAGTTGTGTGAGCTCTCGAAGAGGTAGACTAGCAGATGTAGGGGAAAGTAGGTGTACCGGTCTACCCAGAGTAGAGAGTCGTTAATGCTTCAGAAAGACTATGTCTCGATCTTCCGATCATGGATGCGGTCGAGTCTTTTGGGGAAAAGTACGCAACCTCTGCAGAGTGTATAAACTAATCATGGTTAGCCGTGTCCCCGGTTATGGACATCTTGAGTAACTAGTACTTGAATTATTGATTTGATCTCATCACTCTAAATTAATTTGTTGGGTTTAAATGATTACTTTTAATTGGGATTGAGATGGGGGTTTACCTTCTCAATGTTTCAACTACCATGATAGTTAAAATAAAACATATTCCTTTGATGTAGGGGAAAATTGGCTTTTCGCAGAATAATATAACCCTAGAGCTTTTCCACCAGCCATATATGCATGTAGTGATAGCTTTCATCTGTTCTTTGCTCTACTGTGTATATTGCCAGCATATTCCATGTGCTGACCTGTTTCGGGCTGCAACATATTATGTTGCAGACTTTTCAGACGAAGAGTAAGGTGCGCTAGGTCGTTGTCGTGCACTCAGCTATGCCGTTGGAGTTGATGGACTCACTTTATCTTCCAAGCCTTTTGCTGTTATCATATTTAGATGGCCTTAAGCCATATTTATTGTAATAAGTTCTCTTTGGAGACATTCGATGTAATAAGTGTGTGATTGCACTCTGTTATAAATCCTTCTAGTACTTTGTGTGCAGCATTACCGATCCAGGGATGACACTTGAACACAGAGATTCGATCCATCCGGGTCGGGTCGCTACAATGTAGCGACGGACGTGCTTGTCCTCCTCTCTGATACGGTGACGTACCACCTCCTCGGGGGGCCGGCTGCCTCCGCACCGATAGTGGCCCACGCGACCGCCAACAAAGAAGCTCCGGGTCGACAACGGGAGCCCTCCTCACCAAGTTGCGCGCCCCAGAAGGTAGCACCTCCCTGTGCCAGCCCGGCGGAGCCCAGTCCCGGACATGGCCCCTCTCAAGCAGGTAGTCGCCGCCGAGTCGACGACGAGGATGCGGGCCGGGATATTATGCTACTCGATCATATTTAAGAAACTTTTACAACTTTATAGTAGATGGGAAACTTTGCAAAACTCTCTAGGACGCAAAGACATCACACACATACATCGATCATCATTCTACATATACATCAATACAATCTTCGTAGTAAATAGAAGGGGCCCTAAATAGAATGATGAATTTAAAATAGTTTGGTATGCTAGTGTACCGATACATTGTTCATAATTTTGGCTAACATGTAACATTCATCTACATAAATCTAACATTCATCTACATAATTCCTACAAAAATTCCTAACATAATTAACATTCATCAAACATACAAAAATTCCTACATTGTTCATAATTCCATTCATCTAACATACAAAAATTCAATTCATCACATAATTAACATTCATCAACATTCGATAATGAACAAAAATTAAAAAAAAGATGGCCGGAGGATCGGAACTCACGGCGGGGAGGGGGCGATCGGGCCGCGTGGAGGAGCGGCGCGGCCGGGCGGCGTGGAGGAGCGGCCCGGCGGGATCGGGCGACGCGTGGAGGCCGGCGGGCTCAGACAGCAGCATGGGAGGCGCATCGGCGAGGTGAGGCGGCAAAGACGGAGGAGAGCGGCGCCGGCGGGCTTGGGCGGCGCTTGAAGGCCGGCGGCGGCGCGTCGGGCAGCCTGACGGCGTCGCGCGCGTGGAGGCCGGCGGCGGAGACGAAGTGAGTGTGGTCGATTAGGCGAGAGGGAGAAGAAGATTTGGGGGAGAAGGCGCGACCGCTTTAAATACCCACGCACCGGGACTATAGGTCCAACCTTCGGCCCCGGTTACCACCACCAACCGGGACTATAGGTATGTGGTGGGCGGCAGGTGGGAGAAGGACATTTAGTCCCGGTTGCCAGAAGGACATTTAGTCCCGGTTTGTGGTGGCAACCGGGACTATAGGTGTTTTACATTTTTTTTTTGTTTTTTTCCTTTATTTTTTTAATTTTGTTCTTATAATTAACAGGCAATATTTACAGTTTTTGAGTGAATCTTTTTGCTTTAGGTCACAAAATTTATAAACTTTTCGCTAGTGCCAGTAGTTTTCAAATTTGAATAGTTTAAATTTGAATTCTTTGAAATTTGTGTGAATCACTAGTGTGTGAATAACTTTACTTTAAAAATATCTTTTTGAGTGATTCTTTTTTCTGCTATTTATTATTAGTGTGTTTTATAAGTATGTTCAATTTGGTAATTTTTAGGTTATTTGAAATAGGTGTTTTAATCAAAAACAGATTCTGTTTTAATCGAAAGCTCATCTGTTACAAAGGCATTTCAATTTTTTAAACTTATTTGAACTTCAGACTTTTTGTGCATTCAATATGCACCATTCAAAGCCACAATATGCACCATTCAAAGCCACATCCTCAAATTTCAACCCTTTTAACTTCATTAGCTACTTTTCATGCATTTAATGGTTTTTTTGAGCTAAATGACCCTGAAATTGAAAAGCACTGCAAATGAACTCTGAAAAATTTGAAACTTGACATGGTATCATCATTACACACACATAGCATGTGCTAAAAAGTTGAGAGGGTTACGGCAAAAACTGGACGCACACTAGAAAAAAAATTCACTTTAGTGATGATACGTGTTTGTCACAGTAGGTCAGGTTTTCTGTCATGCATGTACATCCATGACGATTTTATGACAGAATCAAGATAGTCATACCTGTGCTGTCCTAGAAGTGTTCCATGACATTACCAAAATTATCATCACGGAAGTGTCCACTTCCATGACGATAAATCGAGCGTCATGGAAGTGTTTTCGTCAAGGGTAACAGACACGTGGCATCCACCATAACGGGTCACCGTTAAGCTATCGGGTTCCGGTTTGGATCCGATAACCCGTTAACAGCCCTGACCAGTGGGGATTTTCCACATGTAAAATTCTCATTCGCCGGAGTATCCATGTGTCAGCTTAGTGCTGGGACAGATGTCATCCCGCGAATGGACGGGACGCGCCTATGATACGTCGACACGTGGCATGGCCCAACAGTGGCCCATTCAGGTCAAAAGACCGGCCTGTTTGACTAAGTCAAAAGGTAGCGGCACGGCCCACGAAGGCCTGTTAACGGCCTGTTCGCATATAGCCCATTTACATCCCGCTAACTCACGCCCTGTTATAGCCTATCCGAATTAGGCTAAGTAGCGCCCTATGGGCCCTCCAATATGATTCCAGACCATTCTAACTTCCGTCCCATGTATGGCCCATGACGTCTTTTGGCCCATATGAGGCCCTTTCTAAATCTTGGCCCAAAAAAGGCCCCTGGTGAAACTGGCCCATAATGAACAATATATAACTTTATACCCATTAACGGCCCATTATTCCACTGGTCCATTTCAGCCCGTGTTATCTTTCGGCCTTCTAAGGGCCCATTTATTATTGGGCTCATTTCCGGCATTCGATTACTTACGGTCCATTACTGGCCTGTTCCGCTTGTGGGCCAAATTCAGGCCATGGTTAAAGTCGGCCCGTCTGTGGCCCTTTAATCCGTTGGGCCATTTTCAAGGCATCATCAAATATGGCCCATTAACGACCCGTTATGCCTGCCGTTGGAATTAAGCCCGTTGCACACATGGGCATGTTAACGGCCCATAAACAGACGATTCCCATTATAGCCCATTTACGGCCCATATTGCGGTCCGTTAATTGTCCATCAAAGTACGGCCCATGTTTGGCCAATCGATCGTATGGCCCGTAGAAGTTCCATTGATTCTACGGCCGGTACAAGGCCAATGGATCATACGGACCTTAGGAGGCCAACTACAGCAGGCAGCAGGACCATGGTTACAACGGTCAGTATGTTGCGCATGTTAACTGTGGCCTAGTTCTAAATAAAAAGGTTACCGCGGAAAAAGAACTGCAGCGACTACCAGCAAAAAAATAAACAAGACAATAAGAAAATAAATAAGCAAGCAACTTATGCTAGGCTATTACGGCTATTACAAATATTACATCCACTGGGCATAAAAGTTCGCCACCAGTGCAAATATAGTGAACAAAGCAACATATTACATACACTAGGCGTCTAAATTGGCCACCAGTGAAAATAAACGCGGCAGCAAAACAAGTCCAGAACTCTAACCACTTCAGAAGAGCTCAAGAAACGATATCCTGGATATCAACCATGCTGGCAAGAAGCTTAGCAAGCTTATTAGTTTTCTCTTGTTTGGCGCTAAAATCATCCAGTGCTTGCTGTTGCACCAGAAAGTATGCATCTGAATTCTGCGGGGACTTCCTCAGTCGTTTGGCTTCTTGCCGCAGTACAGCTGACTGATGCCTTCCAGCTTGTAGCTGAGACTGAAGAAGCCGAAGTGATTCAGGCAGCGAGTTCAAAGAGCTTGTGCCAGTGATAGTGGCCAGTAACTCGAACACTATATCCACGCAGGACTTTGGGGTTGTCTCACTGTCTACAAGATAGTTTTTATCACCTTTCATGGAGACCAATAGGGTTGTCTCACTATGTTGAACCTTATCTGCATTACTTTCTCTAACATTGCATAATGGGGTGCTCTTCTCCAATATTCTGTTCGCATTCTACAAGAGAAACAAGCAGACACATCACAGGCTTAGCATATAGTATATGAAACTCATTTCGATAAAACGGTTCAGTAGTAAGGTGGACAGGATAACAGCATGAAACAAACATACATCTATGTACTATGGTCACTGTATTGTCCATATCATTCTAGTTTATGTTGCCAAATCAAGATAGAGACACAGTTCAAATCATATATTTTTAAGACACAGCAACATAGATAGAATATAAGTGTGGGAAACTACACAGGACTGGGAACACTTGTAATGTGCATGACATGAGAAAATAATTGTTTATACAACTGAAACTGAAATCAACATAGAGCAAGAAGTTAGAACAGCAATCCAGTTAAAGAAATAGGTTTAAAACATACATGGTGCACCATTGGAGTTTCAATTGGATCCTTTAAATTCGAAATTAGTTGGTATTAGTAAATACAGTGATGCAAGAGCACAGGAGTATAGACCATAGCTATGGAATCTGACCTGAGAACAGTTGCTCTTCTGCTTTAAACTTGGAGTTTGGGTTCGCTGTGGTGGTCTTCGTGCTTTGGGCACTGTAGTTGCTTTACAAACTGCTCGTGTGGGGGTACTCTATGGTGGACATGGTGCTGTGTCAATTAGAAGTGGGTTACTATCATTTGGGGTTGGGGTTAGATGGGGTGTAGCTGGTTCTCTGTCCAACGGTGTACGTGTACAATCTGGAAGAGTCTCGATTATGTGTGGTGGGGCTAGTTCGTGGGCCAGTACAACCATGGTTCTATCTACATCGACGGGTAGCACCATCTTTTGTGAAGAACGGGTTTTTACTCCCGTAGATACTGCCGTCACCCCCTCCAATTCAAATGGCTGACAAACAAGAAAATAAATTGAAAGTACAGACATTGTATGATAGACAGATGTGGTGATTCACATATATGTTGTCTAACAAAACAGGACAGCATGATACAATTTCACATATATGACGACTAACTAAATAGGATAGCATGACACAGTTTCATATATATGATGGATAACTTAACATGATATAATGGCATACTTCAACATATGATGAGTATCTAAACAGGATGACATGACAAAACTATATGATGTCTTTCTAAAATAGGTTGGGATCAAATAATTCACATACATGTTGTCTAAGTATACAGGATGGCATGATATAATTCACATAAATGATTCATATACTAAGCAGCTGGCACTCTCATGTATGATCTCTAAACTAAGCAGATGGCATTGAATATTGTGTATATGATGTCTAAACTAAGCAATGCAAGACACCATATGCATGATATGAGAAATATAAACATTGCAAGTTAGAGCATACACCTCAGGTGGGATATAGGACTGGTCATCTTTCTCTGAATCCTCGTCTGAGGAGCTACCTGTAACCATCGAGATATATGCTTCAACATGTACCATTGCCTGCTCTGAAGACCTTGTTTTCACTCTTGATTTTTCCATAACCGGCTCAAATGGATGATACACATGAAGAGTAGTTCAATATACATAGATTGTCGACAAATGGAATACATAATGAAAAAAAAGGATGGCATGAGACAATTCACATATATGATGCCTGGCTACATGGCGGTGCATAATTCACATATATGATAACTGGCTGAAAAACATAGCATTGCAGAATTCACACATCTGATATAGAAAGCAAACAGGAGGCATTCACACAAAGCATGTCTAATCTAAGCAGATGGCATGGCAATGCAAGACACCATATGCATGATATGAGCAATATAACCCTACCAAGTTAGAGCATACACCTCGCGGGGGGGGGGATACGACTGGTCATCTATCTCTAAATCCTCCTCTAAGGAGCTATCTGTAACCAGCAAGAAATCTGCATCGACAGGTAGCACTGACTGCTCAGAAGACCTTGTTTTCACTCCAGATTTTCCCATGACCGACTCAAATGGCTAATGCACAGGAAGAGTAGATGAACATATCAACATTGTTGACAAATGGAACACATTATGAAAAAAAATATGGCACGATACAATTCACATATACGAAGACTGGCTAAACAGGATGGCATTGCATGATTCACGTATATGATGCCTGGCTAAAGAAGATGGCATTGCATAATTCACATATACTCCCTCCATTCCTAAATATTTGTCTTTTTAGAGATTTCAAATGGACTACCACATACGGATGTATATAGACATATTTTAGAGTGTAGATTCACTCATTTTGCTCTGTATGTAGTCACATGTTGAAATCTCTAAAAAGACAAATATTTAGGAACGGTGGGAGTATGATATAGAAACCAAACAGGTGGCACCCACACAAAGCAAATCTAAACAAAGCTGATGACATATAAGATGTATAATGTAAGCAATTCGATGCGCCATATGCATGATATGACCAACATCAGCATGCCAAGTTAGAGCAAATACCTCAGGGGGTAAATAAGAGTGGCCGGCTCCCTCTGAATCCCCCTCTAAACAGTTAACTTCCTCTGGAATACAATCTGGAATGGGGGGAGGGGGGCCCACTTCGCCCACCATGGTGCGGCGTCTGCGTGACATTATATTCCAACGCAACGGTCTTCTCTTTTTCTCCACATGCTCAGTACGATTGTGTACAATAACTGACATGCATAATAAAAAAACATAGTTAGATTATGTAAGGTCTAAGGGGTGCATGTAGAAATCAAGACTGATGGTAGCAAACAAGTGGATAGATCCAAAACTAATGATAGCAGGCAGATTAAAACTTCAGTTTAAAAAGATAGACGATGGGTCATCCACTGTTTGTTGCCCACCCAACATGAACCACATAGAAGACCCCAGATGAACCAGATAGTAGACATATACTATTCATTGCTGCCTCGATATGTGCCCCACAGGCATTTTAAAATTCAATTTTGAACATTAGTTTGGACCTGACTTGGAGTCTAAGAGGTGAACATGACGATAAAGTAGCAGGTAATAATAACCGATGTATAACGTAAGCAGACACGAAAGAGTATGACCTCTCTTCCGGAACTGTGTAGTTCTCAGATTCATCTGCTCAGTCGATGATGGTAATGAAGTTGGCGTGGCTGCCAGCAACGGGGAAGATGATCTGAGACGGCGAAAGAAAGTCTGCAGGGGGAATCTCTACTGCAGTGAACGCTTCCGTCGATGGTGCACCTCAGGTGGGGTGGATGACGGCATGACAGGAGCAGGACATAACACACAAAGTTTTCTTTGACACCTATCTGAAAATGAAGTAAATTTGTAAGAGCTCCTTAGAATTGGAGGATTCTATAAATGCAGGGATAGGAAAAACACAGGAATAGAATAGGAATGCACGTGCATAATAGAGCATTTGCAAACATAGGATTTCTGTCAACCTGGGTGTTTGGTTCACATGAATTGGAAGAACACAGGAATGGAGAAACATGGTCAAATTAAAGTCAAACCACATGAAAATGTAAAATACGAATCTTATTATGCCAGTAATGCAATTAGTCCTGTTCTTCATGCATACTAATTTGAAAAGGACGTCCATGTGGATATTAAAATTCCTATGTTTTTTCTTTGAAAGAGACACCAAAGGAAAAAAAATCCTCCAGTTTTGCTTTGCTCCATTCCTTCTAACCAAATGCACGAATAGTAGTACCATAGTAAAGTTTCTAATTCCTATGTTTTCCTTCACTTTTTCTTTGAACCAGTGGCAATCCTAGTAAGCAGTCTTCAATAGACTGAAGCTTGCCATCAAAATATTTTGTGAGCTTAGATTTGGTCCACATGAGTATCATATAATGGCTATCTTGCTAAACCGATTCAAATTGTGGTTCAAAAGAGCATTTAGTTTTCTCCCTGTTAACTTTGTGACCATGATTCATTTATTTCTGGATTTGCAACTGCTTTGAACCAACGGATCCCTGAGGGATCGACATGATTGCAGAGTAACAAAGTGATGCGACGAGTGTACAACCTCTTTGGCATAGCCTTGTCGACCTCAGCATCATTGGGTTGGACGTGGAGGACGGTGATGCTGGTGTGACTATCGGAGGCGGGGAAGAAGATCTGAGGCCCCTGGAGACGGCGCCGAGGGTACTGCTCCGCTGTGATGGATGGTTCTGTCGTTGGAGCAGCTCCGGTGAGGTGTACAACGGTGATGCTGAAGCAGGACAAGACAGACAACGTTAATCTGAAGTGGGACTATAATAGCATCTGCGATAGATGATGTAAAATACATCACCAAAAAGTGCTTGATGTAAAATGCATCAGCCGCCCCACGGCCGCTCCGACAGGTGTTGTAAATACTGTTCACTCTGAACTTAACTGAAGAAACTGAACTTTACAGTCGAAACTCAATTTTACTGTCGAAACTAATTGAACTAGTAGCAGAGCATTGCAATATAAGTTTAGGCCGTTCGAGCACTAGTAGCAGAGAAGCAGTGATCTAAATCAGCAGCCGCTCGAGCAGGGAACGCACTAGCAGAGAGCAACTCATGCAACAGCACCGCGAGCGAGTGCTAAAGCAGCAACTCCTGTAGACGCTGCAGGTCGTGCAGCAGCAGCAGCAGCGCGAGCGAGAGCAAGAGCAAGAGCAGAGCAGAGCAGCGGCATGAACAAGAGCAAGAGCGGAGCAGCAGCGCAACCGACAGCAATAACAGAGCAGAGCAGCAGCACGAACGAAAGCAAGAGCAGTGCAGCAGCGCGACCGATAGCAAGAACAAAGCCGCAGCGCGAGGCAGAGCCAGAGCAGCAGCAGCAGCAGTGCGAGCGAGAGCCGAAGCAGCAGCAGCTAGTGCTAGTGTGGAAGTCGCCACCGAGGAAGCAACGACATGGGGGAGAGATGCCGTGGAGGAAGTGGCCGGCGACGACGTCGTCGATGGAGACCCGCCTTGGCTGCTCGGTATCGAGCACCGGCAGGCCCATGAGATTGAATAAAAGATAAAATGCAGCGGTGAGTGCAGAACCTCCTTGGTGGCACCGAGTAGTCCTCGGCTTCATCAGAGGAATTGGTGAGGGTGCTGCGATTCCGGTTGGGCAGGTCAAGACGGTGGTGTGGGGATGGAGGTGGCGCGATATACGAGGCGAACGTCGGGGCAGCTCCTTGGAGGTGGAGGACGGGGCAGCTGATCCGGTGGGACAACGAGATCGATGACGGATCCTCATCCGGTGCGGTGGATGAGGGACGTCGAGCTATTGCTGTGGACGACGTCGTCGGGGAAGAGTCTCTGGCCGGGCGGCAGTCCGGAGGCCGACGGAGGAGCGTGGGGTTTCGCGGGTTTTGGCGGCCTCGGTGTACGAATGGGGGGGGATGAAGGGGAAGGTAGGGAGGAGCCATGGCTTAGGGACGCGCTTGTCCGAAATGTGGGGTAAGTTACAAACGTACCCCCACCGGTTTTGACCACGCGACGTCGACGCAGCATTTCGGTTGAGGGGTAGAAGGGGGATTTCGCATGTCTGGGCTGCGGGACTGATTTCGGATGAAGAGGGAGTTTTCACGCCCGTCAAAATTTTGGGACAACAAGGCACGGTGCAGGTTGAAGAGGCGGGAGTTTCACAGCAGAAGAGACAAAAGATACTCGAGCTTGAAAATTTCGGGATAACAAGGCCTGGATTTCATGTTCGGCAGAACAAACATAACGTGTACAAAAGAAACAATTTATACAAGACACAAGAGAGTCACGTCCCCTTTTACTATATTGCTATAAATGCCATTGAAAAAACTACAAGAAAAATGTAAAAAAATTCAGGAGAACAAGATTAGCCTGTACAATACCAAATCAATTCGCACTTCCCTCAACAACAACAAAAAACAAATCAATTCCCACCACAAGAAAGAGTCATGTCCCTTTTTATATGATTCCAAATGCCAGGATCTCGAATTTCAATTTTTGAATCCACGTTATGTTGAATTCGAATATATCGTTAGGTGATCTTGCGGTTTATAATGGATGTACTCCTAAATTTTGATCTTCCATCTTATATGAACATTTTACTCCACCCTATGAATATATATATTGTCGTCTACCATGCATATGGACTAAATTTGAATCAATTTTCCTTAATTGAATACGATTGTTGTCAAGTTATACCATCATTTAAATATTATCTTGATAACAGAAAACATGCATATAGTAGTAATCATATTTCAATATGAGCTACATGTACCATACGATCTCCAATTCAAATATTTGTATCCATTTTATGTTGAATTCAAATCATAGTACATTGGTCTAGGTAGCGAGATGTTCGGGATAATCTAAACCCTATTTTGATATGTATAATTGGTATAAGCTTCTTGCAAACCGGAGATTCTCTCAAGAAGCCTCGTGGTTCCGAGAGGGAACATGTCACCTTTGTGTGCGAAACGATATACGCTGCCTCCCCCCTAATTTTCTTTATAGAGCCAACATAGAACTATACGAGTGCCCTGTTAAATTTTGGAATTATTCTGGGTTCGTTTGGCCTTTTTTATACATTAATTGAGTTTCTGGTCATTTAAGGTGCATAATTCAAATTTGAACTGCAAGCACATGCTCTGGTGCACCAAAGTTGGTTAAAAAATCACATGTGGGTCCTTGCATGAATTTCTAGGTCCGATGCAAGAAATGGGAATGAAATTCAAACATCTGGGCGTCCTGACTCGGCCGAGAACATTGAGAAAGTTGGTTTTTAAATTCCTGTAAATCCAAAACTTGCTTGAAAATCATTAAATTGGCATGGTGTCATGTCATGGCACTAACATGTTGTGGTAAATTTTTTTGCCGAATTGGAACAAGTTTTGGTATAAGATTCTTGCAAAACGGAGCTTCTCTAAAGAAGGCTCATGGTTTTGAGAGGGAATGTGTCGCCTTTGTGTGCGAAATGATATACGCTGCACCCCTGATTTTATTTACAGAGGCAACATAGAACTATATGAGTGTCATGTTAATTTTGGAATTATTCCGGGTTCGTTTGGCCTTTTTTATACATTAATTTAGTTTCTGGCCATTTAATGTGCATAATTCAAATTTGAACTACAAGCACATGCTCCAGTGCACCAAAGTTGGCTGAAAAATAACATGTGTGTCCTCGGATGAATTTCTAGGTCCCATGCAAGAAATTGGAATGAAATTCAAATACCTGGGCTTCATGGCTCGACCGAGAACATTGAGAAACTTGGTTTTTAAATTCTTGTAAATCCAAAACACGCCTGAAAGTCATGAAACTTGGCATGGTGTCATGTCATGGCACTAACATGCTGTGGTAAAATTTTTGGCCGAATTGGAACAAGTTTTGGTGTAAGCTTCTTGCAAACCGGAGCTTCTCTCAAGAAGGCTCTTGGTTCCGAGAGGGAACGTGTCACATTTGTGTGCGAAACGATATACGCTGCCCCCCCCCCCCTTGATTTTCTTTACAGAGGCAACATACAACTATATGAGTGTCGTGTTAAATTTTGGAATTATTCCGGGTTCATTTGGCCTTTTTTTACATTAATTGAGTTTCTGGTCATTTAATGTGCATAATTCAAATTTGAACTACAAGCACATGCTCCAGTGCACCAAAGTTGGTTGAAAAATAACATGCGTGTCCTCGAGTGAATTTCTAGGTCCCATGCTAGAAATGGGAATGAAATTCAAACACCTAGGTGTCATGGCTCGGCCGAGAACATTGAGAAACTTGGTTTTTAAATTCTTGTAAATCCAAAACACGTCTGAAACCATGAAACTTGGCATGGTGCATGTCATGGCACTAACATGCTGTGGTAAATTTTTTGGCCGAATTGGAACAAGTTGTGGTATAAGATTCTTGCTAACCGGAGCTTCTCTCAAGAAGGCTCATGGTTCTGAGAGGGAACGTGTCACCTTTGTGTGCAAAGGGATATACGCTGCCCCCCCCATTGATTTTCTTTACAGAGGCAACATAGAACTATATGAGTGTCGTGTTAAATTTTGGAATTATTCCGGGTTTGTCTGGCCTTTTTTATATATTAATTGAGTTTCTGGTCATTTAATGTGCATAATTCAAATTTGAACTACAAGCAGATGCTCCAGTGTACCAAAGTTGGTTGAAAAATCACATGTGTGTCATCGGGTAAATTTCTATGTCCCATGCAAGAAATGGGAATGAAATTCAAACATTTGGGCGTCGTGGCTCGTCCGGAAACATTGAGAAACTTGTTTTTTTAATTCCTGTAATCCAAAACACGCATGAAAATCATGAAACTTGGCTTGGTGTCATGATAAGGCACCAACATGCTGTGGTAATTTTGCTGTCCGATTTGTGAAGGCGCACACATTAACAATCAACAAAGTCATTTTTGGAACAAGTGCTGTCACATTACAATCGAAAACACAAGTATTATTGAAACCGTGGGCGTTCTACTTACCATTTACGTGCCGCCACGCGTCCCCTTTTTTTATTGTCTAGGAGGCGCCGTGCGGGGTAGCTATTTGAGTACGGGACGCGTGAGATCAGACCCCTGCGCTTGCTTATCGGGAGGAGAGCCCTTTGACCTCCATCTGCCGCCCACCTCTCTCCCAAGGTGTCCATTAATAGCACCCGATCCCCTGCTTAATGGCGTGGCTATGTCTCACTCGACTGAGATTTAAGAGAGAAAAAAGTAAATATGAAAAGAAAATTTTGCACGGATCTTGACGTAAGATCCGACGGACCTATATAGTATCTACTTCGACTTATAGCAAGACTGATGAATATATAAGGACGACGACAGTGGATAATAATTGTCTTACATATTTAGGAAGATAATAAAAAAATCCACATGCGGCTACGCCCGAAATAGACAAGGGCAAAAGAAGAAGGAAGAACATACAATGATCTGGCTCACTGATCTCTACTTTCTTGATGCGCTACAGGTCGCGGAGACTAGTTCTTGCGGCGAGCGGCGATGATCTCTTTCATCAGTTTCATGTCCTTAATATGCTGCTTGGCAGCATCCACGGATTCCTCCACCAGCCTTTCACGCTCGATGCGGAGCATGGCATTCTCGTCCATAAGTTTCTTGACGATGACGCCCGTCCTCTTCAACAAGGCAGCGGTCTCCTCCGCCTGCTTTGCCCTTCCGGCGATCTTCGCCCTCAGCAGGTCATGCTCGGTGCGGAGCTTCGCCTTGACCTCACCTAGTCCCCGGATGACGGTTGTAGCATTTTCAAACGAGGCATTCATCTTGTCCTGCAACTTCATCCATCCGGAGATCCGACCCATCAGGCCGTCGAGCATAGCACGCATGCGCTTGTGAGAGTCCTCGCCTGCCCGCGAGACATTTTCCCAGGCCGCCATGGCACGGAAGGACCTTCCTGCTACATTCGCGATGTGGCGGGACATCTCTACTGCTTCCGCGGCACGGCCGGACCAGTCTGCTGCATCGACGGCGTGGCGGGACCTCTGTGCTGCTACGGCAGCACGGCGGGACATGTCGGCTATGACAGCGGCGAGGCAGGACATCTCTCATGCTTTCGCTTCCATGCTCGTCTCCCCCTGGTCGTAATCTCTCGACCCAGGACTCATGCAGGCCATGGCAGATGCAAGGGAACGACGATGAAAGAGTTGTTTGTTTTTGTGGATGAGGAGTTGAGGAGGAATGTGCAGTCATCTTGGAGTAGAGTATTTATAACCAAGTACTAATACACTCCTTAGTGGGAAACCGTTTAGGTTTTGATCGGTGTGAACTGGTTTGCAATTAAATATAGCATAGTAGTAATTTGGAATGTGACGAGATGCAAGCTAAAAATTTATTGACGGTTCTAGTTTCGAAGTGCAGCACTATTCCCGGATGGCGTAACGTGGGCACGCGTTCTCGGCCGTGCTGTAGTAGTTTTGTAATATGCCATGGTACTTCTTTTTCTACTACTGTGTACGTGCAATAACTGGCACCGTCGGATACATATCTTACGGTTATAGGGGCGTTCGCCAGGAATAGCCTCATGGCGAGCTATAGACTAGTCTTTTTTTCATACGCATTACATCGACACATATCATCTCTCTCCCTCTTTCCCACGCACACACCTTTAGTCTCTCGGGAATTCTCAAACGCACCATCTCTAGCTCCCTAGGTCGATGTCATCCACATACACTTGTACTCCGAGTTTAGTACATTATACACAAAGAGAAGTGGTGCACGCACGCACTCATCCTCTCTCAGACACGCATCTGTAACTACAAATTGTAGTGTTATCAACCATCCGATTGGCTCTATCATAGGTTCCCGTTGCTCCTTAGCCTTGAGATTGAGAAGTTTAAAACACGGAGGCTAAGCTGGAGGCGAATTGTTTTGTTTAATGTGCGGGCCGCACACGGCACCAACACGACACGAGCTTCGTCTGCCTGGTGCGCAGTCGGGTGAGTACTACTAGTATTAGTACTACTACATTGATGTGTCGCGTCAACTCGCAGAAGTAAGAAACACTTCCTAAAAAACAAGCATATAAGCAGCTTATACTTCTTACCCAAAGGATCTTTATATCCAACAGACACAAAATATCCGTTCCACTGTTGGAAATTACTTTAACTGCTGATCTGATGTCAAAGTAATTGCTGGATCGCCACCAAAATCCACCATCTCTTAAGCAAAAGTAGACCAAGCTAACCCCTATATTAGCATATTACTAAGATAAACAGAAGGCACTATAGAATCAATTAGGAGGTGAGCTTGTCAATCTGAAGGTTGAGGGACACCGTCCTCGACAACCCAGCCCCGGCCAGCAGCTTGGCCGGAACTGTGAAGAAGGTCAGCTCCTACACGGCGACGGTGCTGAGATCCTTGCTGCTTGCCACCTCGATTTCCACCTTGACGGCGTCGGTCCAGCCTATGGCCTCCCCAGGCGGGCCTTTCGCCCATAGCTTGGCCGCGTTGTGCGGCGGTGGGGACGCCCCCGCTCTGATGTAGACGACCGACACGGCGATAGCCGCGCCGGCGTCGAGCACGCCGCCGACCAAGAAAAATGTGCGGCCGTCCTCCTCCGCGAACCGCAGGAGCTGCGGCTCCGACACTGGCACTTGCAGCTGGAGCACCTTGCCGTACTGGATCCAGTACATGGGCATGGGATGCATGGTGCTGATGTGGTAGGGGAGCTCCGGCGATGGGCCTTCGTAGCTGCAGACGGGCACAGGGCATTTGCAGGGCACGAGCAGACACACGCTCTGGTGATCGACGAGCTTGTGGTAAGTGACATAGGGCCCATAGCCTTCGTGCGGGAACTGCAGCCTCATCGAGGAGAGGACGGCGTCCATTGCCGGGTTCCGCACGTCTAAGCCGCCGCCGCACTCGCACTGCCGCTGGTTCCCGGGGCGCTCGCCGCGGCAGTCCGCGCAGGCCAGGTGCCCTCCCTTGCACTACACAAATCAATCGAACATCACATCAGTGAAGGAACCTGCACCATGCTCGATCAGCCAAACGGACGAGGTGTATTTGAACCTCATAAATTGGAGGCTTCAAGGGGCGGAGGCATGAGGGACAGTGGAGCAAGGTGAGGTCCATAGAGACCATAGGGAGCTCCATCGTCGGGTCCTGTTCCATCGGCATGATCTTGCCGTCCTCGTGCACCACCATCTCTCGCTTTAGGGCCGGGGCATTAGAAAGTGTTACCATCACATATTCATACTACTTCAAGGTGCATTAAATCAACACGTGCAAGTATCAAAAGGAAAATCACGGCATGCATGCATGCGTTGTAATTAATGCATCGGTAAACGCAAATTATTGAAATATATCGAGTGCACTACTTTGATGTGTCGCGTCAACTCGTACAACAAGGAGAAGTTTGATTGCAACGCCGACCCCTCGCCCATGAGCGTGGTGGTTCGCAAGACTAGAGAAGCTTTCGCTACACGCTCTCCCTCCCGCACGCGGTGGACATGCAATAGTTCATTCGGTGTCAGATGGCCAGAAGCTTACTAGTACTCCACTATAGTACTACCATCATTGTTCGACTTCCCGAAGAGGCGAAGAGCCAAGCGCAACCTGAACACTCGTGTTGCAGTTTCATGTGTAGGGGAGGTAGTATAGTAACATAGTCTAGGATAGCGTGTACCAAGCTTAAAATCGTTGGAGTCGGCTCCATGCTATGAGGCCATCTCGAAGCATTTTTTGATTAATATAATCTTCTGGCCGTACCTGTCATCCTGGTTATTGTAGTTTGCACACTGATCTGGTCAAGAGAGGAATATATATTTAGATTTGTGGTGGGGTAAATGTTAGAGGTTGCAGCAAATATTGTACAATGTGTGTCTTTTAGCCATGTTTAGAGGCAAGCATGTAGGGCCGGTGCTATGATGTGTCGCATCAATTCGTACAACAAGGAGAAGCTTGATTACTAGTAGTATGCCCTCTCCCTCGCCAATGCGCGCAGTGGCTCACAGACGAGGAGAGGCTTTTGCTTTTACTACTCCTACAATAGGCTCTCCCTCGCCCACGCGGTGGACAGGACATGCAGCAGTTCATTCGATACTGTAGAAGTAGTAACATCATTGTTCGACTTCTCGAAGAGGCGAAGAGCCAAGCGCACCCCGAACGTGGCAGTTGTGTAGGGGTGGGGCGTGGTGCGGCAATTTTGTGGCAATTCTTTTCTATTGCTGTTTGCGTCCAATAGGTGCCACCGTCGGATGCAGATCTTATGGTTATTGTGGCAATTGCTAGTAATAGTCATCTTACGAAAATCAAATAATCCCAAAACAGTCCCAACCATGTTTCTTGTTTCTAGACATGAATAGGAATCAACCAATGAGAGACGTGGGACGTAGTACCTAGCACAGCATGCAGTGGTCAGTTGGAGCACGCATCTTCTCTCTATCTCTTTCCTCACATTTATTGCATCTGCCTTGGAGCACGCTTATAGCCAGGCTCTTGCATGAGAGCCCACTCCCCTTACTTTTTTATGTCTCTCTCCTCCACCTGGACAAAATTGCCATTTAAGCAGACAATATGCCCACTATTGAACTTGCTCTTAGGCTGGTCATAGTGGGGAGTAACTTAGACTAGTAACATGCTTTTGTTACTAGTCCATGTTACTACCTTTATAATGGGTAGTAACATATGTATGGTAACATACAAGCCTTCATTAATTGATACATAGACTCATTTTACCTTGGGTGTGTTATGTTATAGTAACATATTAGACTAGCCACAGTGGGGAGTAACTTAGACTAGTAACATGCATATGTTACTAGTCTATGTTACTACGTCTATAGTGGGGAGTTACATATATTGGGTGTCACGCAACACTTCATTTAATAGGTTGTAGATTCATTTTGCCTTGATATGTGTGATGTTACTCATACTACTAGTAACTAGCTATGTTACCACAAGACTCTCTTTCTTCATTAATTACTTGCCACATCATCTATTTTGTCTAGATATGTGTGATGTTACTACCTATGTTACTCCCACTATGGGTAGTCTTAGGCCCCTCCCAATGTTCCACCTTGTACAGGTGCTATGCCTGCCATGTAGGCAAAAAAGATGATGTGGAAAAGTAATTAAGAGGAGAGAGAAGGGTGTGGTGACTCCAGAAACAATGCTAAGCGCGGGAACCTAGAGAAAACACTTCAATGAAAGAAGCCCACCAATGCATGGATAACTTTATTTGCTAAATCATTAAATGAAGGATGCTTAGCTACAACAAGTTAAGCACCTTTGCATTGGGGACTTTAGTTTCTTAGCTCTTTGATATGCTTAGCGCCTCATCTTAGCACTAGTGCATTGGAGGAGGTCTTATCATGTTACCACAAGCATCTCTCCCCTCATTAACTCCATGCCACATAAGCAAATTTGTCTTGGGATGTGTCATGTTACTACCGAATAGTACAGCCCTGTAAACTGGAAAGGAGGGACTACTCCCTCCATTCCTAAATATTTGTCTTTCTAGAGATTTCAACAAGTGACTACACCGTAAATGACTACATACGGAGCAAAATGAGTGAATCTACACCGGAAATAAATATGTATTATGTTCTCTCGTTTTCCTCTCCGCCTTGGTCGCGGTGCACAATATTGAGTATACTACTACTACTGACTAGTCTCTTTTTGACACGCATTTACATTGGTATGGCTTGAATGCAAACAAGGGAGAGGGTAGCGGTTCCCGAAATGTTGAACGGTCAATGATCCCTCAGCATTCAATTAGCATGCAGAGGTACAGTAAGTAATTGGAGAAGCAGAATGGAGCCAGCACGATCTGAATGCAACGCAGTTTGGACTCTCATATAAAGGCGCCCCACCAGTCCAATCCATCTACTCCTAGTCTCTGCGCAACACTGCCCACTCCAATCCAAGACCAAGACCTAGTGACCAGAAGCCACAAGCACCCATGGCGTCGATGGACGCGAGCGGCAGTCGGCTGTGCCAGATCGTCCAAGACGCCGGCCTGCAGCCCCACACCACGCAGCGTTTCCAGACAATGCTGGCGACTACCGGCGTCATAGCCCTCGTCGACGCTGGCTTCGCCTCTCGCATGTACGAGATGATGGTCGGCTCCATCCGCAAGTTCACCGCCGTCAAGAAGTGCACGGACGACAATGCCGTACTGCTCCAGCCCACGCGCCCAGGCTCCTCATTGCCTGCCACCCTCATCGGCCTCCAAGGTGACAAACTCTTTGAAGCACTGGTGGCCCAGCAGCTGCCGGAGGTCATGACGAAGAATGTGCACCTCGAGGCCGCGCTCACCACGCAGTGCCTCGCCATGCAAGAAACCGTCGACCTTCACATCCACGTCTACGAGGAAATCGTCTACTTAGGCCAATACAAGGCCAGTGAGGACAGAAAGACGCTGGCCTTCTTCAAGCGGCTGGAATCTTTGGACGCCATTGTTCAGAAGCACGTCGACCTTGCCACGAAAGCCACTGCTACTTAGCCGCTGTTTGGTGGGCCAGCGCCCTGAGTCTAGGAGGTGGACATCGTCGATGGATGCATCTTTCTTCTTGCCTCCTATAACCAGCACTGCATCACCTCGTGGCCTTAATGTTTTATTAGTGTATGGCATTTTTATTCCAGTCGTAAATGACATGTGTGATCCCTTGCTCTTATTTGGCGTCAATTATATGTAGTATCACTGTCTTCGTCCTGGTGTACTACCTAGGTCCTGGTTTGTTAGTCGCTTTTGTAATTTGTGCTAAATTTTGACCAAAGATTTAACTGACAAAATATTAGTGCATGTCAACAAAAATTATATCGTTTGATTTGTATTTGAACATAGTTTTCAATGATATAATTTTGGTGACATGCATGAACCTTTTGTTAGTCAAATTTATGGTTAAAATTTGGCACAGATTACGACGGGGAGCAATAAACCAGTACAGAGGTAGACTAGTCCGTCACCATCATGTTTTGTGTCTAATTTTGACTTCAGCGACCCAACCTACATGGAGGGAGTACTGTATATGTTGGCGCGAGGTCCAAACTTATATATATTCAAAATTGAGTGTTACTACAAGTCACAAGTTCAAAACGAGAAAGTGGAACAAGTATAGCATGCCTGTGCCAGGTTACGATCCTCTGCAGTAGCGCACCATACAGTACGGTCACTACCGTGTGGACCCGGCCCCACATGTCATCCACACTTCAACACCATACAGTACTGCAGAGGATCTCAACCCTGCCGTTCGCGTCGCACCCCCACACGGTATGTCCGGCACGCCGCTCAAGCTAGGGAACGCTTGTTGTCTTAGCATTTTCACTGTCAGGTGGGGCCGCAGTTGAGCAAACCGACTTTCGACAAATCCCCACCCCGCCCACTACACGTCGGGTGAGTTAGAATTGGAAGAGAGAAACGAGGGAGAAGAGCTAGCGGTAGCACTCGTACCTTTTTTTTTTGAGGGAAAAAGTAGTCGTACGTCTAGTACGAGTACTACCACTAGTTGGGCGCGCGCGACCTATACCTATCATCACTTTAGGTCTCCTTTTCGAACCGCAGCTACGCTTCATAGTACATATTTTTTCACGCATTTGTCCTCCTATATGTACTCCTAGGCTATTTCCACGTGCTTCCTTTCGCCGACGTGTGTGACATAGAGCATCTGGGTTGTAGTGCATGCACGACTCGGAGCATATGCAACCATGCTGGCGTACTTTACATTTCAGACCTAATGAATTACATGCAAACCCCCCGCAGAAGAATAAATAAATAAATGAATTACTGCATGCAAAACGGATTATTTTCATAGAAACCAGAGCACGTTCATTAAATTTTTGACATAACACATTTATAAAAAATGACCGGACCTAAACCAGTCTAAGGGCGTCTTTGATTCGGAGGATATTGAAAACACAGGAATGGGGGAAGTATGGTGGCGATGAACCGAGAGGAGTACTGTACATGCTAGAGACTGTACTGTAGCACATTGTTTTTTATGGCCATATCACCACATTGTTTTCTATGGCCTATCGCCTGCTGATTCACTGGGATGTGAGTAGTAGTACTAGTATAAACACTATATATACCGCATGATTCTTTGCTCCTTCTTACTTCACCGACATGTGGGAGAGCCAGCATCCGGGTCGACGTGGCATGCACCAGATTAGAGTGGGGAACGGAAGGGAGGGCATCACCCCGGTCGTAGCGCTAGTAATTAATGACTATAGTGAGTAGTCATATCACAAGACCCCGTCTTTCCAGTAGTAACGCACCGTCAAATCGCACAGCCCTACCTTTCCAGCAGTAAGTTGAATCCGCTACTGCCTCACCCTCCTTGCCTCTCTGTCAAACGGGCTACGCGAAAACTGCCGCGCGTACTGCTCGGGAAAAGTCCCGCCCTCAACTTTTAACTACTCATAGTATAATTTTGTATCGATGAATTGCACCATGGAGCGAAAAACCAAAAGAAAAAGGTGGTACATGTAAACAAATACTCCCTCCGTCGTTGAAAAAGTGTACTTCCAACTTTGTTGGACGGTCAAACTATCTCAAAGTTTGACCTAGTTTGTGCAAAAATATGTTAATGCTTGTGAAACCAAATAGGTATATAACAAAAATGTATTTTATCATGAATCTAATTCTACTAATTTGATGGCATGAATGTTGGTCTATTATTGTATAAATATGGTCAAACATAAAAAAATGACTTTCCAACAAAGTTGGAAGTACACTCTTTCAAGGACGGAGGAAGTACAGTTCAAGCTCTAGCTAGCGATTCGGAATGTAAACCGTGCATGTGTTTATATGTATAGGTTACTTCAAAGTACTGAGTCCATTGATGCAATGTGGTCAAACTTTACCATCGATATCTCAAAGCCAAAATAGTTCGACCTTGTTCGTTCTATATAAATAGTACTATATGTTAATTCACCCGTGGGGTTGTTCAATGAATGGAGGGTCGGGGAGCACAAATGAACAATACTAGTGAAGGAAATATGCCCTAGAGGTAATAATAAAGTTGTTATTTTCTATTTCCTTATATCATGATAAATATTTATTATTCATGCTAGAATTGTATTAACCGGAAACTTGATACATGTGTGAATACATAGACAAAACACTGTGTCCCTAGTAAGCCTCTACTAGACTAGCTCGTTAATCAAAGATGGTTAAGTTTCCTAGGCATAGACATGTGTTGTCATTTGATGAACAGGATCACATCATTAGGAGAATGATGTGATGGACATGGCCCATCCGTTAGCTTAGCATATTGATCGTTCAGTTTTATTGCTATAGCTTTCTTCATGTCATATACATATTCCTTTGACTATGAGATTATGCAACTCCCGGATACCGGAGAAATACCTTGTGTGCTAACAAACGTCACAGCGTAACTGGGTGATTATAAAGATGCTCTACAGGTATCTCCGAAGGTGTTTGTTGGCTTGGCATAGATCGAGATTAGGATTTGTCACTCCGAGCATCGGAGAGGTATCTCTGGGCCCTCTCGGTAATGCACATCATAAGAAGCCTTGCAAGCAATGTGACTAATAAGTTAGTTGCGGGATGATGTATTACGGAACGAGTAAAGAGACTAGCCAGTAACAAGATTACACTAGGTATGAAGATACCGACGATCGAATCTCGGGCAAGTAACATACCGATGACAAAGGGAATAACGTATGTTGTCATTACAGTACGACCGATAAAGATCTTCGTAGAATGTGTGGGAACCAATATGATCATCTAGGTTCTGCTGTTGGTTATTGACCGGAGAGTTGGCTCAGTTATGTCTACATAGTTCTCGAACCCGTAGGGTCCGCACGCTTAACGTTCGATGACGATTTTATATTATATGAGTTATGTGATTTGCTGACCGAATGTTGTTCGGAGTCCCGGATGAGATCACGGACATAACGAGGAGTCTCGAAATGGTCGAGAGGTAAAGATTCATATATAGGACGATGATATTCGGACACCGGAAGTGTTCCGGGGGTACCAGGTACATATCAGGTCACCGGAAGGGGTTCCGGGCACCCCCCGGCAAAGATATTGGCCTAATGGGCTAAGAGGGGAAATGCAGCAGCCAGCAGGGGCTACTGCGCCCCCAATATGGGCCGCACCAGAGGGAAAGGAAAGGGGGGAAAGAGAAGGAAGGGGAGGGATTCGGCCTCCCCCTTCCTTCCCTCCGCTCTCCTCTTTCCTTCCCCCTCCGGTAGATATGGAAGGGGGGGAGGCCGACTTGGAGGAGGAGCCCAAGTAAGATCCCTCCTACTTGGGGCACCCCTTGTTGCTCCACTCCCTCTCCCACCTATATATATGTGGGGGGGGGGGCACCGCTAGAACACACAACATTGATTCCTAGCCGTGTGCGGCGCCCCCCTCCACAGTTTACGCCTCCGGTCATATCTTCGTAGTGCTTAGTCGAAGCCCTGCGCAGATCACTTCACCATCACCGTCACCACGCTGTCGTGCTCACGGAACTCTCCCTCGACACTTTGCTGGATCAAGAGGTCAAGGGACGTCATCGAGCTGAATGTGTGCAGAATGCGGAGGTGCCGTACGTTCGGTGCTTGATCGGTCGAACGAGAAGAAGTTCGACTACATCAACCGCGTTGTCAAATGCTTCCGCTTTCGGTCTACGAGGGTACGTGGACACACTCTCCCCCTCTCGTTGCTATTCATCTCCTAGATAGATCTTGCGTGAGTGTCGGAATTTTTTTGAAATTGCATGCTACGTTTCCCAACAGTGGTATCAGAGCCAGGTCTATGCGTAGATGATATGCACGAGTAGAACACAAAGAGTTGTGGGCGGTGATAGTCATACTGCTTACCACCACATCTTATTTTGATTCGGCGGTATTGTTGGAAGAAGCGGCCCGTACCAACCTTACCTGACCACGTTCATGAGACTGGTTCCACCGACAGACATGCAACTAGTTTTGCATAAAGGTGGCTGGCGGGTGTCTGTTTCTCCAACTTTAGTTGAATCGAATTTGACTACGGCTGGTCCTTGTTGAAGGTTAAAACAGCAAACTTGATGAAACACCATTGTGGTTTTGATGCGTAGGTAAGAACGGTTCTTGCTAGAAGCCCGTAGCAGCCACGTAAAACTTTCAACAACAAAGTAGAGGACGTCTAACTTGTTTTTGCAGGGCATGTCGTGATGTGATATGGTCAAGACATGATGTGATATACGTTGTTGTATGAGATGATCATGTTTTGTAAAAGTTAACGGCAACTGGCAGGAGCCTTATGGTTGTCGCTTTATTGTATGAAATGCAAACACCATGTAATTACTTTACTTTATCACTATGCGTTAGCGATAGTTGTAGAATCAATAGTTGGCGAGACGACCACGATGCTACGATGGAGATCAAGGTGTCAAGCCGGGGACGATGGAGATCATGACGGTGCTTTGGAGATGGAGATCAAAGGCACAAGATGATGATGGCCATATCATGTCACTTATTTTGATTGCATGTGATGTTTATCTTGTATGCATCTTCTTTTGCTTAGTACGGCAGTTGCATTATAAGATGATCCCTTCACTAAATTTCAAGGTATAAGTGTTCTCCCTGAGTATGCACCGTTGCGACAGTTCGTCGTGTTGAGACACCATGTGATGATCGAGTGTGATACAATCTACGTTCAAATACAACGGGTGCAAGACAGTTTTGCACATGTGGAATACTCGGGTTAAACTTGACGAGCCTAGCATGTACAGACATGGCCTCGGAACACGGGAGACCGAAAGGTCGAACGTGAATCATATAGTAGATATGATCAAGATAGAGATGTTCACCATTGATTACTACACCATCTCACATGATGATCAGACATGGTTTAGTTGATTTGGATCACGTATCACTTAGATGACTTGAGGGATGTCTATTTAAGTGGGAATTCATTAGTAATTTTATTAATTGATCTTAATTTATCATGAACTTAGTCCTAATAGTATTTGCATATCTATGTTGTAGATCAATAGCTTGCGATGTAGTTCCCCTATTTTTTTCATATGTTCCTAGAGAAAACTAAGTTGAAAGATGATAGTAGCAATGATGCGGACTGGGTCCGCAATCTGAGGATTATCCTCATTGCTGCATAGAAGAATTATGTCCTTAATGCACCGCTAGGTGACAGACCTATTGCAGGAGCAGATGTAGACGTTATGAACGTTTGGCAAGGTCGATATGATGACTACTTGATAGTTTAGTGCGCCATGCTTTACGGCTTAGAACCGGGACTTCAAAAACGTTTTGAATGCCACGGAGCATAAGAGATGTTCCAAGAGCTGAAATTGGTATTTCAGACTCATGCCCGTGTCCAGAGGTATGAGACCTCTTGTTGGAGATATAACTATTGAGTATAAACCGCCCAAGAGGGGCCGGGTTATGCTCATAGTGATTTACCTGTATTGAAGCCCATGAAGACATAGAAGATAGCGACTTACGAAGGAAACTTAATAAGAAGGCCCAAAGCCTAAAGGCGAGTTAGGGCCCAAAGATGTAAACCGCCATAAGTATATGACTTGTATTGTAAGATAGGAAAGAGTGGATACCGAGCCTAACACGTTTATGAGCCGGCCGGGATTCTGTGAACCGCCGGGCGTCAACCTGTGTATATAAAGGGACGACCCGACGGCGGTTTAGGGACAAGAAACAACAAATCGAGAGCCAGGTTAAGCGTATTCGCTCCCTGGTCATCGAAACCCTAGCAATACCACCTCAAACTGGATTAGGCCTTCACCTTCACCGCAAGGGCCGAACCAGTATAAACTCCCCGTGTCCTGTGTCCTGACTAACCCCTTTAAACAAACCTCATTGCGATGGCTCCACGACTAAGTCCTCACACTAGGACATCTGCCATGACTATTCCATACCACCTCTGACAAGTAATTTGCCTACAAGATGGAGGAGAATAGCTCAGCAAGTGAGCATGTGTTCAGAATGTCTGAGTACTACAATTGCTTGAATAAAGTGGGAGTTAATCTTCCAGATAAGATAGTGATTGACAAAATTCTCTAGTCACTATCACTAAGCTACTAGAACTTCGTGATGAACAATAATATGCAAGGGATGACGAAAACGTTTCCCAAGCTCTTCGCGATGCTAAAATCAGCAAAGGTAGAAATCAAGAAAGAGCATCAAGTGTTGATGGTTAACAAGACCACTAGTTTCAAGAAAAAGGGTAAGGGGAGGAAAGGAGAAGTTCAAGAAGAATGGCAAGCAAGTTGTCACTCCCGTGAAGAAGCCCAAAGCTTGACCTAAGCCTGAAACTGAGTGCCTCTACTGCAAAGGAAATGGTCACTGGAAGCGGAACTACACCAAATACTTGGCGAATAAGAAGGATGGCAAAGTGAACAAAGGTATATTTGATATACATGTTATTGATGTGTACTTTACTAGTGTTCATAGTAGCCCTTGGGTATTTGATACCGGTACAGTTGCTAAGATTAGTAACTCAAAACAGGAGTTGCAAAATGAACAGAGACTAGTTAAGGACGAGGTGACGATGTGTGTTGGAAGTGATTCCAAGGTTGATAAGATCACCATCGCAAACTCTCTCTACCTTCGAGATTAGTGTTGGACCTGAATAAATGTTATTTGGTGTTTGCGTTGAGCATGAATATGATTGGATCATTATTATTGCGATACGGTTATTCATTTAAGTCAAAGAATAATTGTTGTTCTGTTTACATGAATAAAACCTTCTATGGTCATACACCCAATGTAAATGGTTTATTGAATCTCGATCGTAGTGATACACATATTCATAATATTGAGGCCAAAAGATGCAAAGTTGATAATGATAGTGCAACATATTTGTGGCACTGCCGTTTAGGTCATATTGGTGTAAAGCGCATGAAGAAACTCCATGCAGATGGGCTTTTGGAATCACGAGATTATGAATCATTTGATACTTGCGAACCATGCCCCATGGGCAAGATGACTAAAACTCCATTCTCCGGAACAATGGAGCGAGCTAATGACTTATTGGAAATAATACATACCGATGTATGCGGTCCGATGAGTGTTGAGGCACGCGGTGGGTATCGTTATTTTCTGACCTTCACAGATGATTTGAGCAGATATGGGTATATCTACTTGATGAAACACAAGTCTGAAACATTTGAAAAGTTCAAAGAATTTCAGAGTGAAGTGGAGAATCATCGTAACAAGAAAATAAAGTTTCTACGATCTGATCGTGGAGGCGAATATTTGAGTTACGAGTTTGGCCTTCATTTAATGGTGTGTCCGAACGTCGTAACCATACATTATTAGATATGGTGTGATCTATGATGTCTCTTACTGATTTACCACTATCATTTCGGAGTTATGCATTAGAGACAGCTTCATTCACGTTAAATTGGGCACCATCTAAATCCATTGAGACGACACCGTATGAACTATGGTTTGGCAAGAAACCTAAGCTATCGTTTCTTAAAGTTTGGGAACGTGACGCTTATGTCAAAAGGCTTCAGCCTGATAAGCTCAAACCTAAATCGGAGAAGTGCATCTTCATAGGATACCTTAAGGAAACAATTGGGTACACCTTGTACCACAAATCCGAAGGCAAGATCTTTGTTGCTAAGAATGGGTCCTTTCTAGAGAAGGAGTTTCTCTCGAAAGAAGTGAGTGGGAGGAAAGTAGAACTTGATGAGGTAATTGTACCTACTCTCGAATTGCAAAGTAGCTCATCACAGAAAACCGTTCCCGTGATGCCTACACCAACTAGAGAGGAAGCTAATGATGATGATCATGAAACTTCAAATCAAGTTACTACAGAACTTCGTAGGTCAACCAGAACACGATCCGCACCAGAGTGGTATGGGAATCCTGTACTGGAAGTCATGTTACTAGACCAAGGCGAACCTACGAACTATGAAGAAGCTATGATGAGCCCAGATTCCGACAGATGGCTTGAGGCCATGAAATCTGAGATAGGATCCATGTATGTGAACAAAGTGTGGACTTTGGTGGATTTTCCCGAAGATCGGCAAGCCATTAAGAATAAATCGATCTTCAAGAGGAAGACGGACACTAATGGTAGTGTTACTATCTACAAATCTTGACTTGTCACGAAAGGTTTTTGACAAGTTCAAGGTGTTGACTATGATGAGAACTTCTCACTCGTAGCAATGCTTATGTCTGTCCGAATCATGTTAGCAATTACCGTATTTTATGAAATCTGGCAAATGCATGTCAAAACTGCACTCCTTAATGGATTTCTTAAAGAAGAGTTGTATATGATGCAACCAAAAGGTTTTGTCAATCCTAAAGGTGCTAACAAAGTGTGCAAACTCTAGCGATCCATCTATGGACTGGTGCAAGCATCTCGGAGTTGGAATATACGCTTTGATAAGGTGATCAAAGCATATAGTTTTATACAGACTTATGGTGAAGCCTGTATTTACAAGAAAGTGAGTGGGAGCTCTGTAGCATTTCTGATATTATATGTGGATGACATATTGCTGATTTGAAATGATATAGACTTTCTGGATAGCATAAAAGGATACTTGAATAAGAATTTTTCAATGAAAGACCTCGGTGAAGCTGCTTACATATTGGGCATCAAGATCTATAGAGATAGATCAAGATGCTTAATAAGATTTTCAATGAGTACATACCTTGACAAGATTTTGAAGGAGTTCAAAATGGATCAGTCAAAGAAGGAGTTCTAGCCTGTATTGTAAGGTGTGAAGTTGAGTAAGACTCAAAGCCCGACCACGGCAGAAGATAGAGAGAGAATGAAAGGCATTCCCTATGCCTCAGCCATAGGTTCTATAAAGTATGCCATGCTGTGTACCAAACCTGTTGTGTACCTTGCCATTAGTTTATCAAGGGGGTATAATAGTGATTCAGAAGTAGATCACTAGACAGCGGTCAAAATTATCCTTAGAGGAATAAGGAAATGTTTCTCGGTTATGGACGTGATAAAGAGTTCGTCGTAAAGAGTTACGTCGATGCAAGCTTTGACACTGATCTAGATGACTATAAGTCTCAATCTAGATACGTATTGAACGTGGGAGCAATTTGCTAGAGTAGCTCCATGCAGAGCATTGTAGACATAGAAATTTGCAAAATACATACGGATCTGAATGTGGCAGACCCGTTTACTAAACTTCTCTCACAAGCAAAACATGATCACACCTTAGTACTCTTTGGGTGTTAATCACATAGTGATGTGAACTAGATTATTGACTGTAGTAAACACTTTGGGTGTTAATCACATGGCGATGTGAACTAGATTATTGACTCTAGTAAACCCTTTAGGTGTTGGTCACATGGCGATGTGAACTATTGTTGTTAATCACATGGCGATGTGAACTAGATAATTGACTCCAGTAAACCCTTTGGGTGTTGATCACATGGCGATGTGAACTAGATTATTGACTCTAGTGCAAGTGGGAGACTGAAGGAAATATGCCCTAGAGGCAATAATAAAGTTGTTATTTTATATTTCCTTATATCATGATAAATATTTATTATTCATGCTAGAATTGTATTAACCGGAAACTTGATACATGTGTGAATACATAGACAAAACACTGTGTACCTAGTAAGCCTCTACTAGACTAGCTCATTAATCAAAGATGGTTAAGTTTCCTAGCCATAGACATGTGTTGTAATTTGATGAATGGGATCACATCATTAGGAGAATGATGTGATGGACATGACCCATCTGTTAGCTTAGCATATTGATCGTTCAGTTTTATTGCTATAGATTTCTTCATGTCATATACATATTTCTTTGACTATGAGATTATGCAACTCCCGAATACCGGAGGAATACCTTGTCCGCTATCAAACGTCACAACATAACTGGGTGACTATAAAGATGCTCTATAGGTATCTCCGAAGGTTATTGTTGGGTTGGCATAGATCGATATTAGGATTTGTCACTCCGAGTATCGGAGAGGTACCTCTGGGCCCTCTCGGTAATGCACATCATAAGAAGCCTTGTAAGCAATGTGACTAATAAGTTAGTTGTGGTATGATGTATTACGGAACGAGTAAAGAGACTTGCCAGTAACGAGATTGATCTAGGTATGAAGATACCGACGATCGAATCTCGGGAAGTAACATACCGATGATAAAGGGAATAACGTATGTTGTCATTACGGTACGACCGATAAAGATCTTCGTAGAATATGTGGGAACCAATATGAGCATCTAGGTTACACTGTTTGTTATTGACCGGAGAGGTGTCTCAGTCATGTCTACATAGTTCTCGAACCCGTAGGGTCCGCACGCTTAATGTTCGATGACGATTTTATATTATATGAGTTACGTGATTTGGTGACCGAATGTTGTTCGGAGTCCCGGATGAGATCACAGACACGACGAGGAGTCTTGAAATGGTCGAGAGGTAAATATTCATATATAGGGCGATGATATTTGGACACCGGAAGTGTTCCGGGGGTACCGGGTACAAATCGGGTCACCTGAAGGGGTTCCGGGCACCCCCCGGCAAAGATATGGGCCTAATGGGCCAAGTGGGAAACGCAGCAGCCAGCAGGGGCTGCTGCGCCCCCCATATGGGCCGCACCTGAGGGAAAGGAAAGGAGTGGAAAGAGAAGGAAGGGTAGGGATTCGGCCTCCCCCTTCCTTCCCTCCTCCCTCCTCTTTCCTTCCCCCTCCGGTAGATATGGAAGGGGGGAGGCCGACTTGGAGGAGGCGCCCAAGTAGGATCCCTCCTACTTGGGGTGCCCCTTGCTGCTCCCCTCCCTCTCCCACCTATATATATGTGGGGGGGGGGGGCACCGCTAGAACATACAACATTGATTCCTAGCCATGTGCGGCGCCCTCCTCCACAGTTTAAGCCTCCGGTCATATCTTCGTAGTGCTTAGGCGAAGCCCTGCGCGGATCACTTCACCATCACCGTCACCATGCCATTGTGCCGATGGAACTCTCCCTTGACACTTTGCTAGATCAAGAGTTCGAGGGACGTCATCGAGCTGAATGTGTGCAGAACTTAGAGGTGCCGTACGTTCGGTGCTTGATCGGTCGGAACGAGAAGAAGTTCGACTACATCAACCGCGTTGTCAAACGCTTCCGCTTTCGGTCTACGAGGGTACGTGGAAACACTCTCCCCCTCTCATTGCTATGCATCTCCTAGATAGATCTTGCGTGAGCGTACGGATTTTTTTGAAATTGCATGCTACGTTTCCCAACAACTAGTAGTAGTAAGTAGGAGTAGTACAGTTAGTCATGTTAAATAGAGAGTTTCTTTTCTTTAATGCCACGTACACAAATTGAAATGCTTGTTGTGGAGAGAAAAAGATAACCACTCCACTATATATTTAGGCAGGGGCCTGAGCCCTTTCTTTACTAGGGTTGCTCTCTTCATTCTCTCATCCTCTCCAGAAGTAAACAAGACAGCGGTAGCGACATTTTCTCTCTGCTCACCGCTGGTCACAGATCCGGCCGGATCCCTTCGGCTGGTGTGCGTAGGGGAATAGGGGCATCGTTCACGCGGTCATCAGCGGCGAGGGAGGAAACCCGCAGCTGCCGGTGGGTCCCGATCCTCTGTCCGTGCCGTTCTCTCCGACACAGCGCCGGCTCCAGAGGTCCTCCGACCCTTCTTCTTCCCTGCCGAATTGTGGGCAGATCCTACCTGTCGCCTGCCTCCTAGCCACATCCCGTCGACCCTCCGGTATAAGTTCCTTTAGAAGCGGCCTTGCTCTACTGTCCCAGCACCCCACGTGTCTGCATGTGGATCTTTTTCTACTTCCATCAGCTCTTCCAAAGCCACCTAAATTTTTAGTATTATTAGAGGTAAAGCTACTTCATGCAGTCGCATCTAGGACTTGGTTCAAACAGCGAAGAAATGGGGTAAAGTTGTACTAGCATGAATCTAGGACTTGATTCGAAGAGGAAATAATAGGGGGGAAGTAGTAGAGACTGGATACCCAACCGGTCTCTTGTTTGAAAAGGGAAATAAAGGGCAAAGGCAGTACAAACTGGATAAGGAACAGATCTATTATTGGTTGAAAAAAGGATTGAAAGTGGCAGCTGGTGGACAAGTCAACAGAGTATGTCACTATGTACAGGATTAGATTTGCTGCCCTCACATAGTAAAAGGTCTCCAGGATTAGATTTGTTGCCCTCACAGAGTTTGAACAAACTCGGCATCACCACTTTATGCCTCCCTGTAGGTACATTGTGCTGATGCATCCACTGTCACATGTCCTACATGTAAGGGCGCATGTAAAATGAAGCAATCACACTGTTACCGTAAGGACATGTCTAACCAGTGTTATTGTTAATCTAATGCCTCTAGTAATATGATGCAATTGAACTGTGTTACAAATGGTACTCCTGCTGTTTTTACCAGTATGATAAGTAAGTTGGTTCTTTACGCTGCTGAGTGTCCTGGTGTGCCCACTATCCCATGCCCTTAAACCAACTCTTTAGCTGCTATTGATCTACTGTATCTGGTAAACAAGCAATGCCACTATTAAAGTAATCCCATATTTGACGGATGTCATTGTTGATCGTAATGCTTCTGGTAACATGAAGCAATGCCGCCATTTTAAAATTTCAACTGTTCTTGTGTGATTTCCATGAACATAATCAAGATGCTTCTTTTCATTTCGTGTATGTTTTGTATGTTGTTATTGACCAGTAACTATTTTATTTCTATCTTTTTGTGTGGATAGGGATATCCTATGAGAGAATTCTCTCAACAAGAGCATATTCATCTTGATGTTTCTTCTGTGGCTCACCCGTAGTCTAACGGTCAAGATGAGAGGGCAAATCAGGAAATCTTGATAGGTATCAAGCCTCGGCTTATGGTTCCTTTACAGCGAACGCCGGGTTGTTGGGTGGAAGAGTTACCTTCCGTGCTTTGGAGTATCAACACCACCCCCAACAGATCAATGGGTTATACACCTTTTTTCATGGACTACGGGGCAAAGGCGGTTCTTCCTAGCGATATCCGTCATGACTCGACCTGTGTGGCGGCTTATGTTGAAGCTGATAATGAAATAGCATGTCAGAATGCACGTGATGTTTTGGATGAGGAGTGAGACCTGGAGGTAGCTCGTTCGGCGATATATCAACAAGATCTGCGTCGCTATCACAGTTGCAGAGTAAGAACCTGAACAACGGGTTGTATTACCTCATCTATATACGTGAGCACAAGGATTCTCGTAAGTCGGAGGAGGAGACCCGCCGTCCGTGGAATATCGCGCATCTTCGGCCGTACTACACTTAAGCCGCCAGTTCCTAACCTTGTACATATTCTTGTCACTGTATATACTTTTTGTGATACGGGGCCGCTGTCGTTTTACTACTAAATATCTGAGCATTTATTAATTGATCATAAGGTCACTTGGGGGCTTCCACCTATTGTGGTTTAAGCTTTCACACCCTTTCGGCCGGCTTGAATACCACTTCTTCTGAGGTTTTCTCCTGCCTGTCTGCCACTAGCTATTCTATTGATAACCCGCCAAATTCCTAACAGTCAATCTTTTTGATAAGACCCTGAACTTGTTAAGAGGGAAACGGCGGCTTGTATCGCGTGAAAGCCGGCTTATAGTGAGCAAGGTATAACCAAGGCTGTTGCTGCCTCTTGAACGCAATCATGAGGGCCTTAGTGCCAAAAAGGTTGTTGCTGCCTCTTGAAAGCAATCATGTGGGCCTTAGTGCCAAAAAGGCTGTTGCTGCCTCTTGAAAGTAATCATGTGGGCCTTAGTGCCAAAAGGTTGTTGCTGCCTCTTGAAAGCAATCATGTGGGCCTTAGTGCCAAAATGGCTGTTGCTGCCTCTTGAAAGCAATCATGTGGGCCTTAGTGCCAAAAGAGCTATTGCTGCCTCTTGAAAGCAATCATGTGGGCCTTAGTGCCAAAAAGGCTGTTGCTGCCTCTTGAAAGCAATCATGTGGGCCTTAGTGCCAAAATGGCTCGTGCGGCCATTTAAAGCACATGGCCTAAGTGCCAAAAGGCTCATGCGGCCATTGAAAGAACATGGCTTAAGTCTCAAACGGCTTGTGCGACCATAGAAAGCACATGGCCTTGTAAGACAAAATGTCTGGTCCTGCTTTGATAAGCTGGCCACACAGTAATTGAGATTTTTTTAGAGTTTTCTTTTCTGAATCTTTTTGAGTTGTGTTTCTTAAACATATTTTACAATCTGGGTCATGAACCTTTGATTATATGACTCATTTTTTAGTATTTTTGGGTTTGGTAACCCACCCTGGTTGTGGACTTTAAGTCGCGAGGATGATTTTTTGCCTTGAGCAATCAAGATCATGATATTTCACGACTTCGGGTTGGTAGCCGCTATGGATACTAATGACTAAGACGACACCATAGTTATAATCTACAGGTATGTTCTGAGGTTTCATAACCCGCCCTGGATTTACACTATAGCTCGCCAGCATGATTTCGGCTTAGATGGCCTTTACCATAGTCTCTGTCAATTTTATGAAGACTATTATATTGGGGTTGTTACCCGCCTTGGCTTAAATCGCCAGGGCATATGTTGGTTAACTTTTGTGCAGGAAATATGAAGTGCTGATGTAACCCATATGAATGATAATATTATGAGATATTATAGCGGCGGATCATAAATCACAAAGTTAAACATATGCACGAAGGCATAACAGGGAAGATCATTGTTTTATGCTATCCTATTTCCAAGGCATAGTTCTGGGCCTATTTCCAAGGCGACTGATAACTTATATTCTGTAACTTGAGCCGGCATAGTCGAAAGTTGATCCAGCACGGTCTTAATCTGATTCGGCCGTCATTTTCCACCTAATAAGGCCACAAGACTTCACAATGACCCGACATATAATTGCTCAGCCAGTGAGTACACGGACTTGAGCTTCACCAGCATATTCTCGCTAAGATTGGCGCTTCTGGGGCCTGTTAGTCAGTTATTGTGTCAGATAAACAATAGAAATTGAGAGACGCCCGGCGGCTTACAGTATTACTCCAACGAAGGTTCAAGAGTAAATCTTACCAAAGATGGCAGCGGTCATGTGATTAATGTGTTGCTTCAAGCCAGATAACTCATCAGTCACCGCTTTAAGAGCAACTTCAGCATCTTCGGCTCTTTTCAACAGTGCATACTTTTCAATTTCTGATCGGCTCCCTCAGTGTTAAAGTCTGTTTTCAGCTTTTCTGTGGCCTCTAGGGCAGCTTTCAATTCTGACTTGACCTTTGATGTTTCTGCCTGCTAGGTCTTGATGTCTTTCTTTAAATCGCCTACTTGCGACTGCTGCATGATTATTTCTACCTGAAAGATAGCAGTGGGATAATGGTTAAAACATACATTGACAAGATATGGTGCGACAGCATAATGCAAGTCCCAAGCACATTGCCAGCAATATACTTGGCACTTGGGGGCTAATGCAGGTTGTTTCAAAATTTTACAAAGTCCCGGGTCAACTTGGCAACTTAAGCCGGCCCTTGGGGGCTACATATTTGGGTTTTCTTTGACCATCATAATGTCCCGGTTTAACTTATCAGTTTAAACCGGTACTTGGGGCTATGTGTTGAATTTTCTTCAGTAATTATAAGGCCCGGCTCAATGTATCATCTTAAGCCGGCCCTTGGGGGCTACACATTTTGGCCTTAAAAGACGAATGGAGACAGGTTGTAGTGTGGAGATTCTTTTTCAAGTATACAACATACTCATTTCTTTCCTATCCTCTAGACTTGGCGGCTAAAAGATGAATACATATGAAAAGGGGTTAATAACGTACCTCATAGCGTTTCTTCATAAGGTTCACTAAGCAGGCTTCCATCTCACTCCTATTATGGAGGCGGCTTAGATAACCTGCGTGGATGTCGCTGGCCCTGAAGCCAGCATAACTCTCCAGATCCAAGCTTAGTGTGCCCTTATTGGCGGGTGAAGGCTCTTCCTTCGTGTTGTGTTTGGCTAAAATAGTTGAATTCCCCGGCTCTGTGTAGCCTATGCCAGTGATAATGACATCATCAACAGCCTTGTCAGAAGGAGCTTCTTCATTAAAGTTGGCAGGGCTTGGCGGCTTAGGTCTCGGCGGGTCATGACTGCCAACGGGTGGAGCTTCAGTATGAGTTGGCTCAAGAATCATAACATCTACTTGCGGTGGTGGATTGAGGGAAACATCATCAGGATCTTGGGTTATGACATTTGGGATCTCTGGCATTTGTTTTGTCGGCTCAACAGTTTGGGGATTTTTTGAAGAGCAGCCCACTTTCTATTTTTTGCCGGCTTTGTCCACGCCTCTGCAATGCAAATATAAGAGTATGAAGGTATCTTCATAGCATATTAATCAGCAAAGGAAACAAGTACAAATACATACCCAAGGGCGATTCTGAAGACAGGCATCTGAGTCCCAGTAGATTCGCCCGATGATGAATGAGGGGTTCCCTGATTGTTTGAGTTGGAAAGATTAAAAAGTTGGCGAAAAACGACCAATCTTCGAAAGTGAAATTTCCGGGTCATGTGGTACCTCATGTTGACGCTTGCGAGGGGCTGGAGTATTTGGTAAGCCGGAAGCCAGCTCTGCATCGCCGCTGCTCGGAGTCTGACGCCTTGCTTCGTGTTGCCGTTTCTTCAAAATAAAGTCGGGATCGAAGTAAGCAAGAGGGTGAGAAAATCTTACTTTCCGGGTCACCTGCCGGGTTTTCTGTCTTGGCAAATGCTCTGAGTTGGAGGAGACAGGGATTACCTCTGCTGTTTTAGCTTGTCTGGTCTCCGCGTCATCCTGTGAAGCATCGGTGTTAATAACTTGAATAAAAAGACGTCCAAGGGAATCAGGTTCTACCTCTGAATCGCCCAGTTTAAGAAGATCTTCTGCTGTTTGCTTTTTATGGTGAATCAGAGCATGGGATTAGTTTTAGGCTTCTTAGCCAAAGTGGCGGCTTGCGGTATTTTAGTCCAGAAGGCAGAGTCAGCCTGTTTAGACATGAGAAGAAGTCTGAACAAGGTATAAGGCCAGATTAGCATATATGGAGGCAAATAAAAAGTAAAACTTACAGGTGGAGCTGGGTTCAGCTTAAAGAATGGAGGCAGACCTACTTTGTTACAAATGTCATGAGACTCGTCAAGCAGGGTCCTCATAGTCTTATAAATCTCTTCAGCGGTGAAATTATCCTTTGTGAACCACTGAGGATCATTGGGTTCGCCAGAGTAGTCATACATTAAGCCGGGGCGGCGACTTAAAGGGAGTATTTTCTAGAAGACCCAGCATCGGGTCAAGTCAACTCCAAGTAACCCGTTAGCTAGTAAAGCTTTGGCCCTAGAAAGGAATGGGAGAGCCAATACATGCTCCTCCGGCATAATTTTGCTTGGCGGGTCAAAATTCACTGGAAGACACTCAGCTCTAAACCGGGCAGGGGGTTTTCTGTGGCAGGTGCGGTGTTTCTGCAGTAGAACAAGGTGGTCACCCATCCCTTTGGGTGACTGGGTAAGATAGTTGAGGGAAAATTGTTATCCCTCCGTCTCTAAATTGAGATCCCACCTAATTCTTGACTCGGACCATTTTTGCATTCAGTTTGATGGTTTATGTAGAAGAATTCCTTGAAAAGAGGGACTGAGGGTGCAGTCTGAAGATAAACCTCGCAGAAGATTTGAAAATGGCAGATATTGGACACTGAGTTCAGCCCTATATCTTGAGGGTGTATGTTGAAATAATGAAGAAGATCTTGGAAGAATCTAGACCCAGGTGGGGTAAACCCTCTTAGTATATGGTCAGTAAAGACTATGATCTCGTCCTCAGCCGGGGTAGGGGGTACTTCTCCATTACTAACTCGCAATCCAAGGTCTTGTTGACTCGCCAATAGGCCTTGGCTTAAGAAATCGTCAAGGATCTGTTTGGCAGTACCCCCCTCCCCCTCCCTCATCCTCTCTTCCTTCACTTTCCCCTACCTCCCACCTCCTCTCTCCCTCACTTTGCTTCTTCCTCACTACTTCTCCCCCCATTACTCTCCTTCTTCTACCTATCTTTCTCTCTCTTTATTACTCCTAGCTAACTACACCACCTCCATTAATGCATCTCCTTTCTCTTTTTCCTTGCCCCTCCACTAGTTGAACTTGTCTCCTCCCAAACTAGCTAGCTAGGTAGATCTAGCATTTAGTGAAGTGACCTATGTACCTCCCTAACTAGAACTAGCCTTGTCCACTTTTGATCATTCCATAGGTGTGTGTGGTGACACCTATCGACATCATCATCACCGTGCTTGATCTTGAGATAGGTGATTAAAAATTTATGCTTTTGCAAGAATGGAAATATGTGTATGTGTGTGATATGACATAATCGGCCGATATGATGGAAATTGTGTGTGTGGCATGAGTTGCCGCCGAATTGTGCTTGTGAGTTGCCTATGTTTTGCCGAAATGTCGATTTATTTCCGTTTGGCGAATTCCGGGCAAACTCTATATGTCCTATTTTTAGGGAAGGTCATGCCGAATTTTTGTATGACTTTGATGCATGCATGCATTTTTATAATCAATTTGTTTATTATTACCGTGCAGGCATTCATGATGGTCACTTGAACGATGGTGGACAGGTGGTTGCGGTCGGTGGTGCAGGACATGAAAGAAAATAACCTGACAGAGATTTTATGTCCGTGTCGAAGATGCAAAGGAGGAGTTTGGCTTGACCCCTATGACCATGGTCATGTGATGGTGCACCTGCTCATGACTGGTTTCATGGATGGGTATACTCGATGGATAATTGAAGATGAGGATGATGATGTTGATGACGCCGACAGGGCAGGCAATGACGACACGGGGCAAGGCGAAGAGATGATCGATAATGGCGGCGGAGAAGGGGCTAGATATGGCGGCGGGGAAGAGGCCGGACATGGCGGTGGAGAAGGGGCCGGACATGGCGGCGGAGAAGGGGCAAGACATGGCAGCGGACAAAACTTGGACTCCACGCCGCAGACTTCGTCGGTACTAACTTCAATTGTGCGGGACCCTCATTTTCAAGCACTGCTTCGCAATGAGACGAGTACTGACAGAGCTGCTTCTACAGAGGAGGCCAAGCTGCAGCAACTGGTGGTAGACTCGAGCACTCCATTGTATGATGGTTGCGATCCCGAGGTGACCCGCTTGAGTTTCACGCTCGAACTCTTGAAGATGAAGGCTAAAAACAAATGGACCGACACTAGCCTCGATGAGATTCTCAAGTACCTAAAGGATGTTCTTCCCGCAGGGAATCTATGTCCTACTAGTGTGGATGAGGCCAGGAAGATCGTGTGCCCTCTTGATCTGCTGCACGTTGGATACCATGCATGCATCAACGATTGCATAACTTATCGGAAGGAGCACGCGGAAAAAACTAGCTGTCCGGTGTGCAATGCTTCTCGATACAAGGTCGGGAAGAAATCTCGCCAGAAAGTTGCATGGTACTTACCGATCACTCGCCGTCTGCAACGTTATTTTGTAGATCCCAAGGAAGCAAAGCTCATGTGTTGGCACATGGAGAGGACAAAGCCCGATGATGGAGATGATCCGATGCTGACACACCTCATGGATGGAAGCCAGTGGAGTGCGTTCAACGACGAATATCAGTATTTCGCATGTGATGCAAGGAACATTGTGATCGGCGCGTGTACCAATGGCATGAATCTGTTTGGCAACCAGAACACCAACCATAGCACATGGCCCGTGTTTGTATGGATGTACAACCTACCCCCCTGGTTGTGCATGAAGTCGAAGTACATACACATGAACATGCTGATTCAAGGGCCGAAACAACCAGGAAATAATATTAATCTGTATCTGGGGCTACTTCAAGAGGAGTTAGACACGTTATGGAAAACACCAGCCAAGATATGGGACGCCAGCAAAGGAGAGTATTTCTATATGAGAGTCGCGCTGATCACGATGGTGCACGACTATCTCGGTTACGGATATGTCATAGGCCAGGTGTGCCATGAATATTGTGGATGGGTGCATGGATGATACGATGTCTCAGCAGCTAACGTCAACGAAAGATGGTGGGTCTGGGAAAATCATGTACATGGTGCATCGAAGATGGCTCGAGAAGGACGACCCATGGAGAAACCGTGGAGATCTATTCAATGTTGAGGCTGAGCATCGAGGACCTCCACATAAGCGGAGCGGCGCCAAAATCGATGAAGTGTTAAAAAACTGGGAACAGTGCCCCGCACCGGGAAAGGTGATGAAAAAGGCGCCGGAGCTGCTGCTGAAGGTATGGAAGAAGAGGTCTGTTTTCTGGGACTTGTAGTACTGGCACAAACTTGACATGCCTCATTGCCTTGATCAAATGCATATCTGTAAGAATGTCCTTGAGAGCTTGCTTGTGACACTGATGAACATGCCGGATAAGACCAAGGATGGGCCGAAGGCAAGAAAAGACTTGCAAGATTTGAAAATCAGGGAAGGTCTGCACATGCCGCCCCGTAAAAAGTCAGAGGAGACAGAGACGGAGACAGAGGCGCGGGAGAAGAAGGGCAAAAAAGTAAAGGAAGAGGATTATTGCCCCCCTTCTTGCTTCACCTTAAGTCTGGCTGAGATCAATCAATTCTTCAAGTGCCTTACCAGAATCAAAGTTAGTTCCTGTTACTATGGGAAGATAAGCAGATTTCTAGACATCAAGAAAAAAGGTTCAGCGGGATGAAGTCCCATGACTGTCATGTGATGATGACGCAGATACTACCTGTTGCCCTTAGAGGGATAATGGACAAGCACGTCCGTGACACACTTATTGGTCTTTGCAACTTTTTCAACGTCATCTCTCGAAAGTCGATCAGTGTGAAGCAGCTCCGAAGGCTACAGGAAGAGATCGGTGCCATACTAAATGAGCTTGAGATGTACTTCCGGCCCGTGTTCTTTGACGTCATGGTGCATCTGTGTGTCCATATTGTGGATGACATAATAGACCTGGGGCCGTCATTCCTGCACAACATGATGCCGTTTGAGAGTGTGATTGGGATCATCAAAGGATTCGTTCGTAACATGTCCCACCCAGATGGAAGCATCGTCCAGGGCTATCTGACACAAGAGTGCATCTCTTTCTTCGAGAATTTTCTATATGGCGTAGACCGGCCGCCTGGTGTTGGTTTGCCCGTTAAGAAGCACGTTGGGAGGCTCGAAGGAGAAGGTCACTCCAACAGTCGCAGGGAACTGCATGTGGCCTACTCAGATCAACTCAATGACTTTGACAGAGCAAACTTGGTAGTGCTAAAACACCTAGACCAGGTAGATCCTTTCGTGACACTGCACAAAGAAACTATCGCAAAGAAGTATCATGACCGGGGGGTATGCAAGATGGACGCCGAAGTTACTAGAGAGCACAACTCCACTTTCCTGCATTGGTTCAAAGAGCATATTCTTGCTAATCCCCTGGAAGAGGGCACTAAGGACAGATTGCTCATATACGCCTTAGCACATGGCCCCTCGCCCAACCTCATCAGCTATCAGGCATACGATATCAACGGATACACGTTCTACACGGAGGCCAAAGATATGAACAGTGATTTTCAGAACTCAGGGGTGACGATGGAATGCATGACCGGCAGCGACAACGGCGCAACTGAGAGATTTTATGGAATGGTCGAGGAGATCTGGGAGCTTGACTACTCTGTACTGCACAACACGACGATGTTCCGTGTCAGATGGGCTAAGAATGTCGAAAGAGAAAACCAGTATTTCACTACCAAGACTATACCCGACGCCAAGAGCACTACTGTGAACGCCATAGCCAAAAACGAGCCATGGGTACAAGCTAAGCTTGTGACACAATGCTTCTTCATAACCGACCAGAGCAGTCCCAGCCGTGTTGTCGTGAGGAGAGGCAAAAGGAACATCATTGGAATGGATGGAGTCACCAACGAGGAAGACTACGACCAGTACGGAAACCCGATGAGGGAAGATGACGATGATGATAAAGTATACTTCAGAAGAAGAATCAATACTACATTACCTAAGAAAGATCGTACTCCATCGAAAAGGAAAAGTCACAATGAGGGGCTCAATTATTCGTCAACGAACAAGAAGGGAAAGAAGCTCACTCACAAACTAAAACGTCGACGCTGAGAAATCGTTATCGGTCAAATGATATAATATATATGTTCCTATTTTGTATGCACACTTAACCATTATGGGTCAAATGATGCAATATATATTGCCTTAGTTATATACATTGTACCACCTTCCCTTTGTTCTGGCACTCGGAAAAAAAGGAAAAGGAAAAGAAAACAGAAGAAACAAAATGGAAAAGAAAAGGAAAAAAATAAGCAAAAAAGAAAGGAAAATAAAAAATAAAAACAATAGCAGGAGCGCTGGTTTAGTAAAAGTGCTATAGCTACGTTATGTAGCAGTAACGCTATTCCAGAAACGCGCTATACCTACTTCATGTAGCAGCAGCGCTTTTCTAGAAAACGCGCTATAGCTAAGTTAGCTACAGCGCGTTTTCAAGAAAAGCGCTACTGCTATTTTCACATAACCCCCCGCGCGGGCTTCCCTCCTCTCCTTCCTCCCCCAATTCCCCAACTCTCTTCTCCCCCTCGGCGCCCCTGCCCTCGCCCTCGCCGGAGCCCGAACGCCGACCCCGACGTCTCACGCCTCCCTCGCCATCACCCGGCCCCGACCCCAACACCGCGCACCTCCTCACTCTGCCCCGGCCGCGACCACGACGCCGCACGCCTTCGTCGCCGTCTGCCGGCCCCAGCCCCGACCCCGACGCGCCACGCCTCCCTCCTCTGCTTCCTCCCCTCCCAACCTCGGCCGTCGTCGGGCCTGCCTCCTTGCCCTGCACCCTCTGTAAGCCCCCCACCGCTCCTCTCTCTCTACCATTAGAGTTCTAGCTAGGGTTCTTCCGTTAATTTACATAGGTTTTAGTTAGGGCAGTAGGTTAATTAGGTTATCTATTTAGTTAGGGCAGTAGGTAGTTTTTTTTTGTGGTGATGAATTTAGTTATGAACCCTAGCTAGGTATCAAATTTAGTTATTAATTTAGCTAGGTATGAACCATAGTTATGAATTTTGCGGTGATGAATTTATCAAATTTAGTTATGAATTTAGCTAGGTATCAAACTAGTAGGTTAATTTGGTATTTAGCTAGGTATCAAATTTTATTCAAGGAAGTTTTATTGGTATTTAAAGACAAACATAATTGTTGCTATTTGATTTTTTTAGTTAAAGCTATTGTTGCTATATGAACCCTATATGGTATGTGGACATGTGATTTGGACATATGTGAAGTGGACATGTGATATTTGGAAAATGAATGGTTATGTGCAGGGTAAATGATCCGAGTGGCCTATGTTTTGCCGGAATGTTGATTCATTTCTGTTCCGGTGAATTTCAGGCGACGATATGTCCACTTTTTAGCAAAGGTCATGCCGAAATTTCCCGTGAATTTTGGCATGACTTGTGCTAGAAAGTAGGCATATCGAGTGCCGGGATTTGCTGCGACGAGAATGAAACGTCATTCCGGCAAACCATAGATCTTTTTTTATGTCATTTCTCATTTTATTATAGTTTTAGAATTAAACGAGGAGACTTAATCATAGGAAACATGTCGAACAACGAAGAAACCGGGCCTTCTGACCAAGATGCAGTCGAGATGGATTATGAGGGTGAACAACAGTACCTCGAATTTTTGTCTACTAAGCACAGTCAAGGTTTGCAGGGCGGCCTCGATTATGGTACTGATGCCGACATCGACACCGACAGCACCAGCACCAATAGCGGCGCCGAGATCGGCGGGGAAGGTACCGGCGCCGAAGCCGGTACTAAAAAGAAGAAGCAGAGGATACGAAAACCTAACAAACTCGGTATCAGATGACTGGTGATCACAAAGATGGCCCTTGGCAAGTTTGAGCCATCAGAGCCGGAAGAACCTTGCAAGTGCTATGGGAACCAAGTAGGATGCATCCTACAAGAATGCGCGAGCATCAACGACAATGACTTAAGGAGTAAAGAACATTTAGGCAGTTGCTCCTGACGAAGTTGCACAAGAGATTCAAGTTCCCGACCGGGATGATAGCATAGAACAACCGTGGGATGATCTGAAGAAGAAACAGATTAACAATCACGCCATGGGCATCTTCAGCAATGATTTGGCATCCTGGAAAGGGAGGGTGAAACGAGCTATTGAGGCTGAGGAACCCCTGTCCAAGATTCTGGAGGAAAATCTGCACTTACGGAAGAGGAGTTCCAAAAGTTCAAGGACACTTGCGCTACCGAGGCAGCCAAGGCTAAGGCTGCGAAATTCAAGAGCCTTCAGCAAAGGAACACAGGGAACCAACGGCTCGAAAGCCGTGGCTACATTGGCAAAAGGCCCATAGGGGATAAGGAGGACGCGGAACGTGAAGCCGCGGGTCTCCCAGACCCCTTCCTGAAATTCACCAACCCCTTGGAGCGTGACTTCATCAGGGCTCGCTACAAGTGGGACAAGGAAAAGAATGTTTTTTACACGGACCCGATCACGAGGAAATTGGTTAGAATACTGGTAATTATTGTTTTACCACCTTACATTTAGCTTCTGATCAAGTCGACTACACATTCGTAAATGGTTCACGTTCCTTCTGCAGGAGAAGCAACACCAGCTTGCAGCCGAAAGCCAGTCTTCGTCGATGAGGCCCAAGTGGGACACCCCTCTCAATCGGGCCTTGAACGAACTTAAGGGACTCCCTTTGGATCAGCGGCCGCAATATGGACGTGTGCACGGCGCCGGAGACAGCGCCACGTGGAAGGTCTTTTACAACGAGGGCCTGGAGGCCAAGAAGCAGAAAAAGAAGTTTAGTCAAGCGGACACCGACGAGAAGGCGAAGCTTGCGTTCGAGAAAAAAGCAGCTGAGGACGCGAAAAATGCAGCCGAGGAGAAAAATGAGTTACTACAGCAGGCAGTTGCTGCAGCTGTAGATGGCTGCAGAAATGATTTCGCTACTAGCTTGATCCCGGCTATCATCAACTGGACGAAGGAAAATCCAGACAAGACGGTAGATGATTTCCCCATGCCCAGTTTCGTCGAGAGCAACTTGGTGAACAACACCACCGCACCATCACCTGCTCACGCAACCGCGACTGCTCCTGCACCCGCACCCACACCCACTCATAGCAGCCCATCCTTAGTCTCTTGCACGCTAGGCGGGTCTTCGTCTTTGGCTAAGCTCGACGCCCTCATGGTAATTACATGTCGCACCAACATATATCTAGAATATTTCATTTTCGTTGCCTTTCGGATGTTTTACGCCGCAGACATGTGTTTCCAGGCTGACGAAACCCCATGCACCATACTCTACTTGATCAAAGGCCAGAAGGTGTATGTGGGAAAGGCGGTGATAACAAAGCCCTTGGAACTCACGTTCCACGGCCAGCCGATGCCCGGTGGGCACTTCAGGGTTACCTTGTCGAGTGTGAAATCAGGGCACAAGGATTTGCCTCCTCCAGTCTGGCTAGCGGGAGAGGACGACGAGACCCCGCCGCGGCTTGGAATCTGCAAGGGTTGGGTGCTGCTATGGCCGAAGAATCTTCTTCGTCTGGAGACGGCCGAGGGCACACCAATAACCACACATCAACAAGCAGGTATGAACACCACCACCCCGCCTACGCAATTACCAGCGCCTGTAGTGCCGGGTGAGAGCGGTGGACGACGTGATGAAGGGGGTGCAATAGTGGTTGATGTAATCGCCCCCGTAGAAAAAAGAATGGATGATGAGATGGACGAGGACCCTCTTCGGTTCCTCAATACAGGCGCCTATGATGGTGACTTAGATATGATGATTCAGCCATATGACGACTCAGGCTATCAGCATGCTGATGAGGATATGGATGATCTGCCTGGGAAGAAATGTCCTAGCAGGGATTGGATGAAGTCTCTCTTCATGCAATCCTCACAGGACACGCCTCAAGATGCCGCCTCAACACAGGCTCAACTAGCCAAGGGTCATACAGTTCTTAGCCCGACAACACTGGGGCAGGGGTTAAGGAAGGGTCTGGAAGGTCAGCCCAAGGAAAAGGAGAGGAAGAGACCGGGGAAGAGAGGCTCTGCTGCCTTCAAACAAGCCAGAGCACATAGCAGCCAGATGGCAGATTTTGAAGAGCGTGTACCTATAAAAGGTGCGGCCATGTTCCATGTCACGGGCAAGCCGATGCTACCGCCGAAACCGCTGGAGGAAATATCAGGGGATCTCAGGACACTGCACGACCATGTGCTGTCGACTGAGAAAAACCTACTAGCCTCGAAAGATCCAGGATATCCGACATACGCGGCTCGTGTGCCTGAGGGGAAGTGCTACGTCGACACATGGCCCGCGAAGGTGTTCTTCCTGCGGTTTGAGCATATCTTCGAGATGTTTATGACAAGGCGGCTCGATTGTACAATCGTCCGCCTTTTTGTGCTACATATGAGCTCCGTCATGAAGAGAGAAGAAGTCTCGCAAATCTGTGTGGCGGATCCATACTACATGCATGAGTCCTTCTTGAGTCTCGGCGATTTTGAGCGTAAAACTGCTTGGGAGTACCTCGAAAACTTCATGGTACAGAATAAGGACCAGGAAATTGTCCTCCTGCCTTATCATCCAATGTAAGTCAGTGCCGAACAACCCTTTCGTACATTTCAATCATTCCTTCTTGCTCATATGGAGAATAATTTGAGGTGTTTTTTTCCCCGCAGCAATGGGCACGCCGTCCTTATCATTCTTTACCCACGAGTCTCCCACGCCGTGTATTTTGACCCTACCAGAAACTATGAGAAGAAGGACTGCACCCACGTAGTGAATATTCTAGATGATGCTCTCCAAGGCTTCAGCTTGAGGGGTGGCCACGTGCAGATCAGGAAACAAAGGAACAAGAAGACGGGTTTCTCGCATAAAACTAACTTCTGCTGCATCCATGTCCCAAAACCAAGCAAGAACGATGGATTCTACCTCCTCCATCTCATGATGGAGTTCAGGAGGGATCACCAAAAGCTTCGCATGACAAGCAGAAACGATGATCATATCCGCAAGTGGGTAGAATCTCATGGAGAAGCGGATTATAAACTTAGAGATGACTTCTTTCGCATCCAGAGGGAAATTGCGACGATCATCATGAAAGAAGTCGTCGAAGAGAAGGGGATGTTCTACCACGGCCCTATATCGCGAGCTGACGTCCGAACTCGCATAGGTATGCAACGTCAGGACCTCACGCCGTTCAAGAAGCTAGGGTGCATCCTCGATGATATGGAAGCATGGAACTTCTAGTGATTTACAATGCCGATGATGATGATATGTGTCGGTTGAACTTGTATAGTTTCTGTAGCGATGAAACTTTGTGATGTCCACGGTCCCTGCCGAACTTGCGTAACGCTACTTTGTTAGTTTGGGTACGATGACCTGCGTAACTCTAGTTAATTAGTTTGCATACGATGAAACTGCGTTGATTATTTGTATGTTTACTATATGTTGCATCTAGTTGCTAACCCTTTCTTTTTCGTGTTGCTCAAGTATATTTTGTTGCATATTATTGTACATTCTCTTGATGAAGATGCATCTCTAATAGGTACCTTGATTCTTGATGGCGAAGAAGCAATGCTATGTCGTGTACAAAGGGAAGGTTCCTGGAGTGTACGACGAATGGCCTGAGTGTCAGGCGCAAGTGGAGGGGGTCTCGGGCGCCAGCCATAAAGGCTTCAAAAGCAGACAAGAAGTAGAAGCTAGTTACTTGAGGTTCACGCTAGCACGAGAGAGGACTCATAACCGCCGCCTCATGTACTGCATAGTTCCGCTCTCACTCATAGTGATAGCTCTTCTCGCGTATATCATTGTTTAGATGGATGACGATGTAGTTGCAAGTATTCTAGACTTGTATCGCTATTTTCGAGATGATGACGAGAGACCACATTGTGTTGGATGATGATTATGATGATGACATGATTTGATGAGACTATTTGTATGTATATGCTACGATTACATTTGTATGTGTATGATCTGCTAAAGATTATTGTATAAAGCCTTTTCAAATACAAAACAAATAAGCAGAAATAAACAGAAACTAATAAAACTAGCAGTAGCGAGGGGAATAAAGTTAGCAGCAGCGCGCCCTTACCAGTAGCGTGGCTTAATTAAAAGCGCTGTAGCTATTAGCAGTAGCGCGTCGCTCCAAAGCTCGCTACTGCTACCCATGTATATTAGTAGCATGGGCCGACCCGCGCTACTGCTACATGTTAGCTATAGCACCGTATCAGTAGCGCGGGCACCAAATACCTACGCTATTGCTAGGCTTATCCCTAGTATTGATGTTCGGAGATACAAGCAGACTATGGACATTAAAAATGAGACGGCTAAAAGACTGGCAAGTTATAAGGTTGTTATTTAGGGTGCATGAATGGTGTTGGCAGAGCAGGTTGGAAGAATTCTGCTAAGTGTGAGACAAACAAGTTTCACAATTTTTGCTCATCGTTTTGGATCCACTTCAGTGTTAAAAAAATGGGCTAAAATGAAGGCGTAGCAATGGAAGTATTGGAGATCTAATCGTTGGATGTTTAAGGTGGATCTACACAGAATGTGAACAAAAAGCTGAAAATTATCGCCGCGCTACTTTCTGTTTTGGTTTTTGGCTTCAATGATGTGTACTTGAGCGATGAATGGTTGGACTAGGATAAGCTCTCAAGAACTCCGATGAACCCTATCAATGAGATCGATCTAATGAGGATCTGAGAAGGAAGAGAAAGGGCACCTGGAAATACTGATGAAGAGCAGAGGTGCGCCGTGGTTTGCAGGTCCGGTCAGGTTGATGCAGCGGTCTCGTCGGGGTCGGTCGCGAAGGTTAACTAGGGCAACGAAGCTCTGGAGGCGTTGGTCGTTGCGAGGAAGAAGAAGAGAAAGAGGCAGGGGTAAAAAGTGAAAACGGGACCCCTTGTCCCTATTTGTAGGGGAAAAAGGCAAACAGTAAAATGGAAGGCATGGGAATTGAGGAGGCGTGATCATTATCTTAACAAACTGACATACCTCAGTTTTCGGAGTGGCTGTTTAATGCAAAAGATCCGTTGTGATGTTATGAAGGTTGTTTCTGAAATTAGTCATATGATGTCACCTTTCATCATGGTGGGTCAAGAAGGTTTGACAAGTTAGTATTAAAAGATTTCAAGACTCGCCAACCAAAGGATGAAGATTGACATGAACAGGTTCAAATCAATCTGGGGCCTAATGTTGGTGATATAACCCCGAGGTGTGACCTGCCCAGGAGGGGCCGGGATACACCATTGGTGACCTATACGAAGAAAGCCCAAGAGGCCCAAGAAGGCAGATTGAGAAGATGGCAGCTCACAGAAGCGGGCCTGGGGCTGGCCCAAGACCTGGACATGTAAACCGCAATACGATGACTTGTCTATTAAGACAAGGCAATTTAGATACCGGGCCGGTCACGTTGTGTAATCCGGCTTGGACTCTTGTAAGCCTCGAGCCTCGACCTGTGTATATAAAGGCGAGACCCGACGGCGGCTTAGGCCAAGAAAGGATCAACCGAGAGTTAGGTTAATAGGATTCGCTCCCTTGTAATTGAAACTCAAGCAATACAACTAGAAGCAGGACATAGGCTTTTACCTCGTTGTGAGGGGTCGAACCTGGGTAAATCCTTTGTATCCTTTGTCCCGTTCAACCCGTTCGAGCTAACCTACGTTGCGATGGCTCCACACCTAAGTCCTTTCACTAGCGCATCTACCGTGACAAACCAACGACACCGCTCATGAACCCGAGGGGGCATGTTCTGTCGGGCGTGCAGCGGGTGAGGGAGGTGTAGTAACTGCTGTCGCCTGTACACACTGAGTTTACTATTGGATGCAGTTCCCCAAGAGCTGAAAAACTAACTGCTGCGGCCGCCTACCCACTCGTTCACCGTTGATTGCAGTTCCCCAACACTGGAAAAATGAACTGCTGCTACGGCGGTGCCACCCACCCGTACCCCAGTACACACAGACCGTCTTCATCCCCCTGCCCCCAATCCCCACAAACGAGAACCGCCACATCAACTCTGCGTGAGAAGAGACTCCAATGGCGATCCAAGGGGTGAGCCTGCTGGATATGGACTTCACCTTTGAGTTCGCCGTTCAGACCCTTGGCAGCACCAAGTTGAATGTGATGTGAACCAATGATTTGGACTCGGTGAAGCTCTGCCTCGCCAAGTTCAAGCAGTACCCACAGGAGGAGAAAGCACAAGGTCGCGGGACTAGGCCTTGTGCCCATCCATTCGTCTCTTGACAGGGACCAGCGGATCGCCGTCGCCCAGGTATGTGTGCGGGACGAGGTTCTCATCAACCACTGCTGTAGGGCCACCAGAGGTTCTGGAGAATCTGATGCAACAAGCCGTTCGACATCCAGAAGCAATACAAGATCATCGGCAACTGGCACGAGGACTCTGTGGTTGACCTTGCCGCGACCATCATCGACCCCTGCTATGCCAACATGAAAGAAGACGTCGATACCAAGAACCTGAACACGTGGGAGGTACCTCTGAATCTAGCCTACAAAAACTACGCGGCCAAGGACGCGTACGCATGCTACGACATGTACAGGTGGATCTTGGACATGAGGGCATGTCTGCTTCCCGTAACCGACGAGTACACGGATAACCGTAGCGTCATGATCAAGCGCGTCAGGAAGGTCTAGATGACGTATTTTATCTATTTAAGCACCTTTATCATCTGAGTGTTTCCCCTCCGCCTGCGTCTTCCCCAGCTCCGGTTCGTTCGGTCCGAGGTCTCGATGTCGTCCTCCACCTTGGTGCTCTCGCCGCGGAGCCACCGTCTGTCGTTCCCAACATGGTCAATAAAATGAGAGGAATCGGGAGATGACTGTTCGTCGAGAGGCTGATAATCCCGGGCCCACCAGATCCATGGCCTAGGTTTTGTTGTTTAACATGCGCAGCCCACGACATGCAGACACAGTTGATCCAGCTAGTTTCAACTTTTTTTTGGGGTCCAGCAGGTATCAAGCGGCCTCTGGGCCTCCCAGCCTGGCTTGTCTATAACATCCGCAGCCCAAGTTATGTTTGTTTTTTCAAGATGATGCAGAGCTCAGTTCTATTTTTCTATAAGAATGCAAAACTGAACCTATGTTTTCCCTTCTATAATAGTATATATATTATCTATATTTATATTTATATCTTATTTTATTCCATATATATAATAGGAACAACATAAGGTTCCGTTAAACCTGTCGTTCGTCCAACCATTGTATAGACCTTCCCACTTCCTTTATTTTTCGTTCCTATTAATCCTATATCTGAATTTTCTCCCACTTTCTTTTTCGATGTAATCTGAGTTCTCTCCCAGACTTTTCCCTAGAACCTACTCAACTGTCCCACGTCTAGCCTAAAAAATAATAATACCCTACGTCCTATTAACTCATCAAAGTAAAATGATATTTTGTTTCGTAAATTGAAAGTTCTTACAAAATAATAATAATAATTGTTTATATATAACTTGGCAAGTTAACACCTGGTGATTGCGTACATAAGCTGGCAAAGATTTTACTGACCAATTCAGTAATAGACGTGCAATCTTGTGTTTATGTTTTAATAACATTTGTCCGTCCAGCAAAACATGATATTTTCACCCAGCCCAGCAAGTCCGCGGATTTCGAGAAAAATGAAAATGGGCTTTAAATTCTAACATAACATATAAACGGGCTGCATAGACGCTACATCATTGTTTCACTCAGCCCACCAAATAGAATAAAAAAACAAAATGGACTGGCTGACATGTGCGCCAGTAGGTCGAAGCCTAAGCACTTTCGCAAAAAAAATAGAAAGGTCGAAGCCTAAGCAAGGCGTTGGATTTACATCTAATGGCTGGCATTCTTCTTCAATCTCTCATCTTCTTCCCCCGGTGTTGCCGGGACTGCCAGCTCCAGCCTCCGGCATCTAGCGGTGCTATTTTTCGCGCCTCGCAGCGAAACGCTACCCCACCGACGGCCAGGCCATCCCTCCACTCCTCCGCACCTCCTGTTATTCTCTGCCGAGTGTAGGCCCACCCCGCACCCGAACCAGTCAAGCTTCCCACTCCTCTCCGTCTGTGAATCCACTGCCGCATCTTCCCCATCTCTGGGGCATTCCAGTCTGGGGCCTCGCCGTCGTCCACCGGCCTTGGTGCGCTCTTCATGGTGTGGTCAACGTGGTCAACAAACGAGAGTCATCGGAAGATGACTGTACGTAGAGAGGTTGACAGTGGGGACGCACCACGCCCATGGACGCATGCATGCAACCGAATCTTTTTTACCCTGAAAAATAATGTTTTCTCCCCCTTACAGCTGGGACCCACCAGCTACATCTTCGCATGCAAGGAAGTGCGTCCTTATTACGGGCAAAAAAAATGATCGTTCCCCCTGACAGCTGGGACCCACCGGAAGGGCCTCTGCATTTCGCGAAAAAAACATTCCCGCGCTGACAGCTCGGACCCACCAGCTATATCTTCACACACAAGGAAGTGCCTCCTTATTATGCACAAAAAAAATGAATACCCCTACTGCTAGGTGGGACCCACCATATTTGAAGGCTGACTTGTGGGCCTACTAAGTTGACGCGGACGGAGGGCTTTTTCAACTTAGTCAATACGAACGATTCTAATTCCAGTGACCGTACGATGTCCATCCAATGGCCGTAGTGCTTCTTCAACCTTTGGTCGTCTTGCTCCAGCCACCCAAACCAGCGCAGGTCGTGCCGCCTGCTCCTGCCACCCGTGGCCGGCTCTGCTGCCGCGTAGGCCTCACCGCCCCACCCTACTCGCAATGCTGGCCTATCCATCCCTGTACTCACCCAGACCTGCTGTTATTCTCCGGCGACAGCAGCCTCACACTGCAGCCCATCCAGTAAACCCTCATACGCCCCTCCGCGTGGGAAACAACTGCCGAGTCTTCCCCGGCTCCCGGTCATTCCCTTCCTAGGCATCGCCGTCGTCCACCGCCTTGGTGCTCTCGGCGCGGTGTGATCAACGTGCTCAAGGAACGACTTACATCGGAAGAGGACTGTACGTGGAGAGGCTGACAGCTGGGTCCAATGTCGCAACAAGGAAGTGCCTCCTTATTATGCACAAAATAATGATTCCTCCCCTGACAGCAAGGACCTACCGGAAGGGCCTCTGTATTTTGGCTTAGTTGTATTTTGCGAAAAAATTGTTTTCCTCTATGACAACTGGGACCCACCAGCTATATCTTCGGACGCAAGGAAAGTGCCTCCATATTAGGCGCGAAAAAAAATGAATCCTCCCCCTGACAGCTGGGACCCACCATCAATAACTTCGCACGCAAGGAAGTGCCTCCTTATCCTCTCTGACAGCCGGGACCCACTTGGTCGAATCGTACGTAGCGTTGTCGCGAGCGTGTATGTACATACTGGTCGATCGGTCTCTCTACAACGATAAACCGTGGCCGAGCAAGCAGCGGCACGTGTAGTAGTAGAGCCCCCGATGTAGCAGTTCAGCCAGTCCCTTCTAAACCGTGTACACGTACGTACAGCCACATGCCAAAAAATACAGCCACGTACATACATACGGGCGGGGTGTCGAATGTGTACTCGCGCATACGTACGACCAGGGCTGGTGTACATGGGGAGGTAACAGACAGCAGCAACAGCGTCCAGTTCATCGAGCAGCCAACCAGCTGGGTCGGAACGGAGAAACAGCGTCCTGTTCATCGGTAAGCAACAGACTGGGTCGGAATGCATCCTGTTCAACGAGAGCCAACCGGCTTGGAAGGAACGGCCGAAACGGGGTCTGGCGTACCGCAGTACGGAGGAAACGGCCTTCTGTTCGACTGGCTACGGTCGAAACGGCATCCTGTTGATCGGGAGGTGTGTGGCATACCGCAAAACAGAGGAAATGGACTTGTGTTGGAGCGCTACATTCGAAATGGGTGTCATGTTCATCGGGACGGGTGTGGCGTACTGCTAAACAGAGGAAACAGACTTGTGTTGGAGCACTACGGTCGAAACGGCGGTCCTGTTCATCGAAGGGGTGTGGCATACCGCAAAACGGGCCTCCACGGGCTACTATTCACCCACCATGGACTTGCTTCAGCCTCCACCTGCACTGTTCATCCACCTCGTCTTCCTCCTGCCTCCGCCAGCTACTTTTCATCCATGGCAACTGTTCATCCAGCCCTCCACCGGCTACTGTTCAACCAGCCCTCCACGGGGTCCTATTCATCCACCCCAACCAGCTCGGCTGTGGCGGCCTCCTCTCGGGGTCCTGTTCATCCAGAGGCAGCAGGTTCGATCGGCTTCAGTAAGCAGCAACAGCAGCAGTGATCGATCGCTCGGGTTCAGTTAGCAGCAGTAGCGAAGGAATCGCTCGGGTTCAGTTAACAGCCAAGGGATCGATCGCTCGGGTTCAGTAACGTAGCTAGTGCAATCGCTCGGGTTTGGTAAGTGAATGCCTCGCTCGGGTTCAGTTAGAGCCCAATGCCTCGCACACATGCGCATACATGTACGAGAGTAACGCGCAATCCCTTCGTGCATCGCTCGGCCCCGACCACCCACCGTAACCGGGAACTCTCCGAAATTTTCCTCGCCCTCACTTCTACCATGATTTTTTCCGTCATTGACAGCCCAAAGAATGTCATGTAGGTGCGTCCCCAGCCCGCCCATGAGGAAAAGCCCATTTTCTTTCATGATTTTTTGTCACAGAAGTAGGAGCCCACCACATCTATGATGATACATGCTTTTGTCACAATTATCATCACAGAAGTGTCATAAGTATGACAGAAAAAAATTTTGTTCGGCCCAAAATGTCACGGATGTGTCTTTTTTTTGTAGTGGCACTTCGTGTACAAACAGGACCATCTCCTTCGAAGTATGAGGGTTTCGGACGAAAACTCATCTGTTACAAAGGCATTTCATTTTTTTAACTTATTTCAACTCCAAACATTTTGTTCATTCAATATGCACCATTCAAAGCCACATCCTCAAATTTCATCCCTTTCTTACTTCATTTGCTACTTTACATGTGTTTAATGATTTTTTTGAGCTAAATGACCCTGAAATTAAAAAGCACTACAAATGAACTCTGAAAATGTTGAAACTTAGCATGGTATCATCACTACACACACATAGCATGTGCTAAAAAGTTGAGAGGGTTACGGTAAAAATTGGACGCACTTCGTGTAGAAATAGGACCATCTCCTTCGAAGTATGAGGGTTTCGGACGAAAACTCATATGTTACAAAAGCATTTCATTTTTTAAACTTATTTCAACTCCAGACATTTTGTGAATTCAATAAGCACCATTCAAATCCACATCCTCAAATTTCAACCCTTTCTAACTTCATTTGCTACTTTTGATGCATTTAATGATTTTTTTGAGCTAAATGACCCTGAAATTGAAAAGCACTACAAATGAACTCTGAAAAGGTTGAAACTTAGCATGGTATCATCATTACACACACATAGCATGTGCTAAAAAGTTGAGAGGGTTACGGTCAAAAATCGGTGCACTTCGTGTACAAACTGGCCTATATATCTTCGCTACTCACTAGAGAAGAAAGTGATGACGGTGAAGCCGTTCACATCCCAGAGTGGGATCTTGGGGTATAAAACTTTTTCTTCACGTGTGTCCCTTTGCGCCGCAACCATGGACAATCTTCATCATTTAACATGATGCTTGGGTCAGTCTTCACTGTGAAGGGAGGAATTTCATGAAACTTTTCATAATCTTCTGACATGTCTATCTTGTCCTCCACTCCCATGATGTTTCTTTTCCCTGAAAGAACTATGTGGCGCTTTGGCTAACCGTATGATGTGTTCGCTTCCTTATCTTTCCTTTTTCTCAGTTTGGTAGACATGTCCTACACATAGAAAACCTGCGCCACATCATTGGCTTGGATGAATCGTTCGTCTGTGTACCCAAGATTGTTGAGATCCACTGTTGTCATTCCATACCGCGGGTCAAGCTTTACCCCGCCTCCTGTCAGACTGACCCATTTGCACTGAAACAAAGGGACCTTCAAATCACGTCCATAGTCAAGTTCCCATATCTCCTCTATGTTACCATAACACGTGTCATTTGGCCTATTGGTGTTTGCTGCATCAAAGCGAACACCACTGTTTTGATTGGTGCACTTTTTATCTTGGGCGATCATCTAAAATGTATTCCCATTTATCTCGTCCCCTTTGAAAGTCGATATAGTCGAAGATGGTAACTTGGCCAGCAAGTACAGCTCATCTCCAACACTGTCGTCATGCATGAGACGTGTTTGCAACCAACCGCTGAATGAGTCCATGTGTGTATGTTTGATCCAGGGCTCACACTGCTCCGAGTTCTTGGAGCGTACACTATCCAGGTGTTCCTCGATATACGGAGCCACCAAGCTGGAATTTTGTAGAACTGTGTAGGGTGCTTGCGCCCAAGAATGCCCGTCATGGCATAATACTGAATTCTTTCCTAGTGTCCATTTTCCACCCAGCATGCCCTCATGCTGTGATTCCGGAACACCAATCGGCTTAAAGTCAGGAATAAAGTCAACACAAAACTCAATGACCTCTTCTGTTTCATGGCCCTTGGAGATGCTTCCTTCTGGCCTTGCACGGTTATGAACATATTTCTTCAAAACTCCCATGAACCTCTCAAAGGGGAACATATTGTGTAGAAATACAGGACCCAGAATGGCAATCTCGTCGACTAGGTGAACTAGGACGTGCCTCATGATATTGAAGAAGGATGGTGGGAACACCAACTCGAAACTGACAAGACATTGCACCAAATCATTCTGTAACCTTGGTAGGATTTCTCGATTGATTACCTTCTGAGAGATTGCATTGAGGAATGCACATAGCTTCACAATGGCTAATCGAACTTTTTCCGGTAGAAGCCCCCTCAATGCAACCGAAAGCAGTTGCGTCATAATCACGTGGCAGTCATGAGACTTTAGGTTCTAGAACTTTTTCTCTGCCATATTTATTATTCCCTTTATATTCGACAAGAAGCAAGACGGGACCTTCATACTGAGCAGGCATTCAAAGAAGATTTCCTTCTCTTCTTTGGTAAGAGCGTAGCTGGCAGGACCTTGATACTGCTTTGGATGCATGCCGTCTTTTTCATGTATACGTTGCTGGTCCTCCCGTGCCTCCTGTGTATCTTTTATCTTCCCATACACGCCCAAGAAGCCTAGCAGGTTCACGCAAAGATTCTTTGTCACGTGCATCACGTCGATTGCAGAGCGGACCTCTAGGTCTTTCCAATATGGTAGGTCCCAAAATATATATTTCTTCTTCCACATGGGTGCGTGTCCGTTAGCGTCATTTGGAACAGATTGTCTGCCAAGACCCTTTCGAAAGATTACTTTTAAATCCTTGACCATATCAGGTATATCCGCAGCAGTACGGTCGAGAGGCTTCTTCCGGTGCACTGCCTCACATTTGAAATGCTTGCCTTTCTTTCTTAAGAGATGCTTGATCGGAAGAAATCGACGATGTCCTAGGTACACATTCTTCTTACATTTATCCAAATATATACTTTCGGTATCATCTAAACAGTGTGTGCATGTGTGGTACCCCTTGTTTGTCTGTCCGGAAAGGTTACTAAGAGCAGGCCAAGGATTGATGGTTACAAATAGCAAAGCTCGTAGGTCAAATTCCTGCTGTTTGTGCTCATCCAAAACACGTACACCTTTTACGTCCCACAGCTGTAAAAGTTCTTCAACTAATGGCCTTAGGTACACATCAATGTTGTTGCCGGGTTGCTTGGGGCCTTGGATGAGCACTGGCATCATAATGAACTTCCACTTCATGGACAACCAAGGAGGAAGGTTATAGATAAATAGAGTTACAGGCCATCTGCACTTAGTCCAAACCATACGTTCCTTGCGTCATCTGCAAAGTCCCGCCACTTTCTCTCGATTTTTCTCCACTGCGACCAGTCAGCGGGTACTCTCAACTTCCAATATTTCTTACGGTCTTCTTTGTGCCATCGCATCAACTTGGCTTGCTCTTTGTTTTGGAACAAACATTTCAACCGTGGTATTATAGGAGCATACCACATCACCTTGGCAGGAATCCTCTTCCTGGGGCGCTCGCCCTGAACATCGTCACCAGGGTCATCGGGGCTGATCTTATAGCGCAATGCACCGAATACCGGGCATGCATTCAAATTCTCGTACTTATCACCGCAGTAGAGGATGCAGTCATTAGGGCATGCATGTATCTTCTGCACCTCTAATCCTAGAGGGCAGACGGCCTTCTTTTCTTCGTATGTATTGTCGGGCAATTTGTTGTCCTTTGGAAGCTTCTTCTTCATTATTTTCAGCAATTTCTCAAATCCTTTGTCAGATAAACCATTCTCTACCTTCCATTGCAGCAATTCCAGTGTGGTACCCAGCTTTGTGTTGCCATCTTTGCAATTTGGGTCCAACAACTTTTTGTGATCCTCTAACATGCGCTGCAACTTCAACTTCTCCTTTTCACTTTCGCATTTCTCTTTGCATCAGCAATGGCCCGACCAAGATCATCAGCGGGCTCATCTGATGCCTCTTCTTCAGCTTCTTCTTCTTCATTCTCTTCCCCCATTGTAGTACCATCGTATTCATGGAACCTAGGATAGTTGTCATCGAGTTCTATTTCATTCTCTTCCATTAGCACCCCTCTTTCTCCGTGCTTGGTCCAACAGTTATAGCCGGACATGAAACCGGACATAAACAGGTGGACATGAATGTCTCTTGAGTTAGATTAATTTTTATCATTCTTACAGACAGCACATCGACAACACATAAAACCATCATCCCGCTTGTTTGCCTCTGCCGCAAGCAGAAAACTATGCATGCCATCAACGAACTGGGGAGAGCGTCGGTCATCATACATCCATTGCCTGCTCATCTTCATTACACAACACCGAAAAGACCAAATTAATACAAGTTCATACATAAATTTCATACACACTTATTCTCATAAAACAACATACAAACTATCTAGCTAAAGCATTTAAATGCAACAACAAATGCGATAAAGATCGCAACTAAGGTAACAATTGATCCAACAGCATAGTGATACCAAGCCTCCTTATTAACGACATATTTCCTAATCTTTCGGACCTTGAAGCGCATTGCATCCATCTTGATCTTGTGATCATCGACGACATCGGCAACATACAACTCCAATTTCATCTTCTCTTCTTCAATTCTTTTCAATTTTTCTTTCAAATACTCGTTTTCTTTTTCAACTAAAGTTAACTTCTTGACAAGAATATCTATGTCGGTTGCAATTTCCTGTTCACATACCTTCTAGATAAAAATATCTATGTTAACTTAATGGGCATAATTGTCATAAACACGAACTGCAACAAATAGTTATAAAACAGAATAGATATACCACATCCGAATCATAAACCGGACGAGGGCCAACGGGCACGGATATCAAAACCATGGCACTACGTATAACAAACAATCATACTGGTAAGAAAATTATCAAGCAACTATCTCAACTATCTTAATCATATAAATAAGATTTTTTTCACAAAAAGGAAAAGAGCCTCACCAAGCGAGGTAGGTGGTGTCGGCGATCGGGCGACGCGGGCGATCGACGACGGTGAGGATGGGAAGGCACTAGATTAGGTAAACCACACCTACAAATATGCAAACTAAGAAGTTAATTTGAGCTCAAATTGCATATAAATCAAATAAACTCCCACATAATTACTCCCAAATTAAAACCCACAAATCACAATACTTATAGAGCATTGCATGAGCCAATCTTGCAATGAGAGATGAAACGACAAAGTTGCTAACCTTTGTGAACACTTGGAGAGATGGGGTGCCTCAAATCTTGACAAATTTTGGCAAAAAATGGAGATGGAGCTCGAGCTAAGGGGAAGAACAGAGAGGGGAAAAGGAGAAAACAAAGAAATGGGCTCGGGCTGGACGAAGGGTTTATATAGGGACATCTTTAGTCCCCGTTGGTTATACAAACCGAAACTAAAGGTCCACCTATAGTCCCGGTTTGAGATACAAACCGGGACTAAAGGGGCTGGTGGGGGCCCCAAACTGACACCGGCCTGTCACCACCCCTTTAGTGCTGGTTTGTGTCTTGAACCGGGACTATAGGTCCCATAGGAACCGGGACTAATGACTAGCCCTTTGAACCGGGACTAATGTTACCTTTAGTTCGGGTTCAAAACACGGCCGGGACTAATGCTATGGACGAAAGGCCTGTTCTCCACTAGCGACCAACTGGGACTAAATCCCTGCCATGTGGCAGGCAGCGCGCACCGGGGGGCTGGGGACCTTTAGTCCTGGTTGGTGACACCAACGGGACTAAAAGGTTTAGTGGTTTAGGGATTTATTGTTTATTTTTCCTTTTCCTTTTGTGTTTTCCATTTAATTCTTTTTCATTTCAAACATATTTTACGCACCTACGTACTGTACACGTTATGCATATATAATAGAATTTATTGTAGAACCAATCATATATCAAAGAATTTCTCATACGACCATGCATACACACATATATATAATTTGGTATATACAATTTCTCCTACAATTTGCAGATCATTATGGATCGGGGTATAACGGTATTCTCCGTCGGGAGATATGACCTGCTCAACCAAAAATCCCGCCATTTCCTCTTGAAGTGCTCGTATGCGGTCCTTTGTTAGGAGCCTATCCCGCATCTCCACCATCTTTAAAGAAGGAGATCAATAATATATTAGTTGTGTGTATATATATTAGATCATGATAAAAATTTTGTGAATAGTGTGTACGTACCCAAAGATTTCTTCCATCTTTGCTCCTTTCGGTCAAAGAGCGAATGTTCCACTACTAGGGAAAAGCCAAGCAGTAGCGCGGGTCACAGCGCTACTAGTAAGGTGCTACAGCTAACTTTTAGCAGTAGCGTTCTTTCTCCCACGCTACTGTATACCTACTTAGCAGTAGCACTGTCCTCGCCCGCACTACTGCAAAGTATCTTAGTAGTAGCGTTTTCCAGTCCTGCACTACTGCTAATTAGATGCAGCGCTTGTGTACGGCACTACTACTTCCTGCTAAAGAGCGCTGCTGCTATATTTTCACATTTTTCTTTGCTACATATTTGGGTTGTTTTTGTACAGGTTTTATATAGTATTCTAATCATATCATAAACATGCAATATGCTCATCATATCATACACATAATAGTCTCATCATATCATCCAACGCAAATCATGTCGTCGTCTCATCATAATCACGACATAGCGATACAAGTTAAGTGGCATGTCTCGAATACAAGCAACTGCATGGTCATCACATACACATGTTTCGTCATCTATATCTAAACAAAGATATATAAGAGAAGAGCGATCACTATGAGCAAGAGCACGATAATGTAGTAGTTTTTGAGGCGCCGGTTCCGATCCCTCTCTCGCGCTAGCGTTAACCTCAAGTAACTATCTTCCGCTTCCGCTTCGGCTCTGCTATCGAACCCTCTATGGCTGCCGCCCAAAAAATGCAACATATATAGTTGAGCAACAGAAAGAGACAGAGTTCGCAAAAATAGAAGCAACATCTCATAAGCATAAATAACAAAGTTCATCGTACCCAAAATGACCTAACTAGGGTGATCTTCGCTAGTTGAGCAGGACAGTTTAATTACATCACAAAGTTTCATCATGCATAACTCAAAGTTTTGTCATAGAGAAAGTAGTGACTGAACAGACACATTGTCATATATCATCAATCACTCCAACATGTCGTGCCATCATTCCAAATCAGAGAGGAAGTCCCCGAGCAAGGTGAAAGGCTTCATGTCGAGACGCTGAGCGGCTATGCATGTTCGGACGTCTTCGCGCGACATTTGCCCTTCTTCGTAGAACATCCCTATTTTTTCGTGGACCTCCTTCATGATGATTTGGGCAAGTTCACGCTGGATGTGATAGAACTCAGCTCAGATTCGATGATCCGGGACATTTCCTAGTTTCTTTGCCCATTGCAGAATATCGGCATCGCCGGATGTAGGTGACATACGAAGGTTCTGGGATCCCGTCTGTACCCCAGCATGTGGTGGAGGACATAGAATCCTTCTCTGGAAGTACCTCTCAGTTGCTGGATGCACCAGAAGTCGGTCTTATGGCCGAAGCAGGGCGCACCGTTCCTTGTCTTCTTGGTCCTGATCTCTCCACTCCGTAGGCCGTAGCTTAAGATAGCACTGTCGAGAACAGACTTGATGTGGGTGTAATCCTTTTTCTTCATGTTCTTCGACGAGTCCAAGTAAAGAGCGTAGGAGAATCGGTGGTAAAGGATGATGAGGACGGCGTGCCCGTCGGCGCGCAAAATAAGTACACCTCAAATTAGCCTTCATGTGTGCAAATGAATGATTGAAATCGCAGGAAGGATATCCATGGATGACTTACATGGGATGATAAGGATAGAGAATTGTCTCCTTGTCCCTATTGTCGACCATGAAATCGGCGATGTAGTTCCTCGCGTATTCACGGTGCGCTGGGCAGACTGCCAAGAAGCCCTCGTGCATAAAGTACGCGTCGGTGACACACATATAAGGTATTCGCTCAATCCTGATGATGTACTTCATGTACAAGGCAAAAAGGCGGACAAACGTAAAATCCATCTTTGTCAAGTGAAACATGTTGAAGATGTAGTCGAATCGAAGGAAGAACTTTTCCTTGGGAATGTCTGGATGTACAACCATTGCTGTGGCACGTTAACCACGTAGAGTGGGTATCCTGGATTTTCCGACGCGATAAGGCTTTTCTCTCTCTATAGCACATCGTCATGATGTCTCCTTAGATCGCTGTCTATGGCCTCTAACGCTGCCTCAGTTAGGATCGGATGACCGGGGATATGGTATTTTAGCTTATCTTTGATAGGTATACGGTCTTCAACCCGAGGCTGCGGAGGTGGCTAGCTCATTGAAGCAGCTTTGCCGCCATTTCGGCCTTTCTTCGGTCTCTTCGTATGCTTCTTTGCTACCGGAAGTGAGCCTATCGTATGTTCATCCTCCGGCAAATCAGTCATCAACTCATCATGCTCAAACCCTAAGTCAAACTGCTGAGCCATCAATCCTCCGTCGTCATAGGCGCCGGTATTGAGATAATGTAGAGGGTCATCATCCTCATCCATGGCATCATGCATTGCTTCTTCGATGGTGGAAACATCATCAACCACTAATGGAGCCTCTTCCTCACACCGTCCGCTATCACCCGACACGACAGGTGACGCTAATTGGGTAGGTGGGGTGTTGGTGTTCATACCTTGCTGAGGCTGCTTGGTCGTGGGTGTGCTCCCAGCCGCCTCCAGACGAAGCAGACTCTACGGCCACAACAGGACCCAACTCTTGCAATCGCCAAGCCGCCGTGGGGTCTCGTCGTCATCTCCCCCTAGTGCTACTGGAGGAGCCAAATTCTCGTGGCCCAGTTTAACACAGGCCACGGAAACCTTGAAGACGACACAGGGGATCGGCCGGCTCTGGAACAATTGTTCCTTCGGCTTCACTATCGTCGCCTTTCCCACGTCCACCTTCTACCCGCGGATGTTGTACAGTATGATGCACGGGATTACGTCAGCCTGCAAAGACATGTCTGCGATGTGAGACATCCGAAAGGCAACAGAAATGGTAGATTATACATATATTGAAGAGGGCCGGTGTGACAGGTAGTTACTGTGAGGGCGTCTAGCTCAGCCGAAGATGAAGCCCCGCCGAACATGCCAGAGATGGAGGACGGGCTGCTATGAGCAGGTGCGGGAGCAGGTGTGGTTGCATGAGTAGGTGCTGGTGCAACACTAAACGAGCTGCTCCCGAAGAAGTTGGAAAGGGGAAACTCCGCTGCCTCTTTATGTGGATTTTTCCTGCTCCAATCGATGATAGCTGGAAGGAAGGCACTATACAAAGCTGCCATTTCCTCTTTTGCGGCAGCTACCGCTGCTTTGACTAACTCTTCCTTGGTCTCAGCTACTTTCTTAGAAACTGCAATCTCAATCTTCTTGTCAATGTTTTCTTTGTTTAACCTCCATCTTTGCTTTCTCTCCTCGGCGTTCTCATAGTAGTAGTGCTTCCATGTGGCGCCGGCTCCGACGCCGTGCATGCGTCCATACGACGGCTGAGTGTCCATCGGGAGTCTTTTCAATATGTTCAAGGCCCGGTTGAATTGGGTGTCCCACTTGGGCCTCGCCAATCCCTCAAACGTCGAGTCACTTTCGGCCGCAATCCTGTGTTCCTCTATCTGCAAAAGGAATGTGGACCGTTTACAAATGTGACTAAACGTGAAGTCGAATTGATTAGAAGCTAAAATTAGGGGGTAAATTAATAATTACCAGCAGTCCCATGAACTCCTTCGTGACCGCGTCCGTTTCGAAAACCTTGTTGACTAGGTCCCAATGGTACCGGGCCTTGATTAGGTCACGCTCCTGCGGGACGGTGAACTCCGCCAAGGGGTCTGGGATCCCCAGACTTTTGCATTCCGCGTCCTCCTTGGCCCACATGGGACACTTCCCCGCGTCACCATGGCTTCCGAGGTGGTGGCACCCCATGTTCCTCTCTTGCAGCCCCTCCATGTACTCCGACTTTTCTTTGGCAGCTTCGGAAACGTAAGCCTTTTTGAATATTTCGAACTGCTCTTCCGTAATTTTTGGATTATCCTTAACAATCTCGGAGTAGGGTTCCTTTTTTCTGATGATCCGTAGTTTCACCCTTACTTTCCAGGTGGACAACGCACCGCTAAACTTGCCCATGGCGCTCCTGTTTATCTTCTTCATTGCTGGGTCTTGCCACGGGTGCGTATATTTGATTTCATCCCGGCCCAGGAACAAGAATCTCTGGTGCAGCTTCGTAAGGAGGGAGTGCTCCATATTTGATATCTTCTATAATTTTTCATCGTTGATGGTGGCGGTTTCCTGTAGGATGCAGCCTACTTGATTGCCGTAGCACATGCGCGCTTCCGCAGGCTCTGTTGGCTCGAAATTGCTGGGGTCCACCGCCGTGACCACCAGTCTAGTATTGCTGAGCTGGTTTGGGCGTCGTATCATCTTCGGTTTTGGTTCTATACCGGATAATTCGCCAGCAGAGGCGCTGGTCTCTTAGCCGGTCTCGGCGCCAGTCTCGGTCTCGGCGTTAGTCTCGGCACCGGTCTCGGTGTCGGTGCCAGTGTCGGTCTCGGATGTGACATGGCGGCTATGCCTAGCCCGTTGCTCCTCCAGATAGTTCAAATAGGTGTCTGCCACGTCGTAGATGTTGCAATTACCAGAACCCTCTCCTTCATCGTTGCTAGCCATGTTTCCTACGATTAAGTCTAGTCAGTTAATTCTAGACCTAATAAAATGAATAATGACATAAAAAAATGCCTATATTTTGCCAGAATGTTGATTCATTACTGTTGCAGCAAATCCCGGGCACTTGATATGTCCTAGTTTCTACCACAAGTCATGCCGAAATTCACGTAAAATTTTGGCATGTCCTTTGTTAAAAAGTGGACAAATCACGGGCCTAAAATTTGCCGGAACGGAAATGAATCAACACTCCCGCAAAACATAGGCCACACGGAAACATTCCCTACAAACAATGTTCAAATATCCATCTTCGACACCGCAACACATGTCCAAATATACACGAGAAACCACATGTCCAAATTTCACAAGCTAATTCAAAAACTAAGTGTAGAAGAAAATTCAGTTAACTAATAATAGAACAAAATTCAGTTAACTTTAGTGCTCTATAATGATGAAATGAAAAAAATCAGTTAACTACTAATTTCATTGATTTAGGTTATTCATTTAACTTCACCTAATTAACATATTGTACCACTACTACTAGCAGCACTACTAACCTAATTAACCTAGTAAAACCCTACAACCCTAACTAAAAAACATCGAATTAACATCTACTAGTACCACTACTTCCCTAACCTAAATAACATCTACTAGTACCACTATATACTACTAGCAGCACTTCATTTTGTTCTTTTAAAAAAACATCTATGAAAACAAAACCCCTAATTAAACCCTACTACCCTAGTTAAAACCTACTACCTAACTAAATTTTTGCTCTACACCCTACTTCCCTAGTTAAACCCTACTGCCCTAACTAAATTTTTGCTCTAACCTAGCCAACCTAGTTAACCTAGTGAACCTAGTTAACCTTGTTAGTTAACCTAGCTAGTTAACCTAGTTAACCTAGCTAATTACCCTAATTAAACTAGTTAACCTAGCTAGCTAGTTCTCTGTCAAATCCCTAGTCCATGAGAGAGAGAGGAGGGGTGGGGGACTTACAGAGGATACTCGGGGAGGTGGCGAGGGCGGCTCCGGTGACGGTGAGGGAGGAAGTGGCGGCGAGGAAGGCAGGGGCGTCGAGGGTTGCTCCGGTGGCGTTGAGGGCGCGCGGCTCTGGTGGGGCGAGGGAGGCAGGGCGTCGAGGGCGGCTCCGATGGCGTCGAGGGCGCACGGCTCCGGTGGCGTCGAGGGCGCGCGGAGGCCGACGGCTATGTAGGGCATGCGGAGGGCGACGGTGGCGAGGGAGGCAGGGGCGTCGACGACGGTAGAGTGGGGATTTGGGGGAGAAGTGGCCGGGGAGAAAGCCCGCGCGTGGTGGTTATGTCAAACTTAGCGGTAGCGCAGGTTGGGGAAAACGCTATAGCTACGTTAGCTATAGCGGTTGTACATAAAACACGCTACTGCTATAGGAAGTAGCTATTTATTTTCCTTTTTCTTTTCTTTTTATTTTCTCCTTTATTGAAGGAACTTAGCTATAGTGCGGTTCTACAAAAAGCGCTACTGCTAAATTACCTATAGCGCATGTTCGGAAAAAGCGCTACTGCTATGCCTTTCTCCTTTATTTTTCTTTTTCTTTACATTTTCTTTTTTTCCTTTCTCCTTTTTCTATTTCTGTCATTTTCATTTACTTTTCTATTTCTTTTGCAATTTATTTTCTTTTTCTTAGCAGTAGCGCTTTTCGCCGGAAACGTGCTTCTACAACGAGCTTAGCGGTAGCGCATTTCCTTGAGATCGCTACTACTATGCCTAGCCTGGCGGCAACAATGTGGGAATTATATTAGTAGCGCTTTTTCACATAGGCACGCTACTACTAGAAGCATATCTCTAGCGCGTTTTGTTCTCCCGTGCTACGGGTAAGTAGCAGTAGCGCCTTGTTTTCTCCACCGCTACTGATAATCCTCTATGTATAAGGTTTTCCCTAGTAGTGTTCTGGCAAACGTAGTATGTACATAAATTGGTTCCCCTTTCCTGTCTTATGCACTTTACGAGAATATAATTCAATCAGATAATAATCAAGCATGATAATGGTATTGAAACTAGAATTAAAGAGATGCGCAGACGTAGCTAGTACTACTTAATTACCTTAGACCGTCGCCATTTCAGCTCTGGTTTCCATTCACCGACAAGCTCTTTGATGAACTTTTTCCAAACCCTGCCCGGCAAAGAAAATGAATAAAGGAGTTATATATTAATTACTTGATATTAGGAAATCAACTAAAGATGCCGACATAGTGCGATAATGATTGAAATTACCTGTCGAGCATCAAATACAGGCTCATGTATTCTTCAGGGGGTTTACTCCAGTACTTCAACAGTTCCATCGTCAACTCTAATGATTAGCATGATCCAGTGGAATCTGCGCACACGTTTGTATAAGCGGGCATACATAACTCATCAACTACACTTATTATCGAGTAAGCAAAAATAGAATTTCACTACTGAAATCTGGTAATTTGCCGTCTGCCACCTCTTTGCCGTCCGCCAGCTGATGGCTAAGAGCCTCTTAGCCATCCGCTTCCACAAAGCGGACGGCAAAGAAAGTGCAGATGGCAAAAAGTCTATTTGCCGTCCGGTGTTTCTTTGCCGTCAGCCAGCTGACGGCAAAGAGCTAGAAGGCAGACGGCAAAGGGCCAGGTGGACCCCACGGGGCACGGCGTGGCTAGGTCAGGTTCTTTGTCGTCCGCCTGCGGACGGCAAAGAGGAGACGTGGGCTAGCCCTAAACAGCCGCCCTCTTTGCCATCTGCTAGTAGACGGCAAAGAAGGCCCACTTAACGGGCCGAGCCGTCTCCCCTCTCTCTCTCTTTCTTTGTTTCCTTCCCGCGCGCCCGCCTCTCTCCTCCCCCGCCGCTCTGCCGCCGCCGCCCGCCAGCCCCGCGCCCCGGACCCATCCCCCACCGCCGTCCAGCCCTCGCCCCCCCCACCCCGCACCCCGTTGCCTGCCGCCCCACCGCGCCCCGTCGCCCCATCGCCCCGCCGCCGCCCCTTCGCCGGAGGGCCTGCGCCGGGCCGCCCCGGTGCCGGACCCTCCCCGCAGCCCTACGCCCCCCCGCCCACTGCCGCCCTCCTCCCCCCCGCCCCTGCGCCGCCCGGCCCACCGGCCGACCTCGCCCTCCACCGGTGATCCCCTGCAGGTTTGTTCTTCCCCCCTTTTTTTCAGTTTTGTTTTTTTTAGTTTCTTCTAGTTTAGTTTCTGTTTTAGTTTTAGTTTAGTTTTATTTTCAGTTTAGTTTTAGTTTTAGTTTTAGTTTATTTTAGTTTAGTTTATTTTAGATTAGTTTTAGTTTTAGTTTAGAAGAAGAAGAGGTGTAGAAGGAGGAGGAGGAGGGCGGAAGAGGAGAAGAAGAAGAAGAAGAAGAAGAAGAAGAAGAAGAAGAAGAAGAAGAAGAAGAAGAAGAAGAAGAAGAAGAAGAAGAAGAAGAAGAAGAAGAAGAAGAAGAAGAAGAAGAAGAAAAAGAAAAAGAAGAGAAGAAGGAAAGGAAAAAAGAGGATGCCCGGGGATGAGTGGGTTAGGGGTTCCTCGGTGTCAATGGAACCCTAAATAGCAAGTATCATCGGTGCGAGATACATGTGGCCGTCGGTGTTGAACACTACATCCATGTCCCACAAGTGACGCCGACGTCCGGCATCCGAAAGCAACTGTTCTCAGCGTCGATGGCGGTCAAACACCACCGTGAATTTGCCTGGCAGCCTCTGCGATGACGATTAAAAGGCAAGTGTTGAAACTTGAAACACCCAAACTGACTCAATTCGGTTTGGTTGTTTGAAATTTCAAAACTTGGCTTTAATCCTCATCGCAGAGGCTGCCAGACAAATTCGCGATGGTGTTCGACCGTCATCGGCCACCAGAACTATTGTTGCGGGACGCCGGGTGCCGGCTTCACTTGTGGAATGTGGATCTAGTGTTCAACACCGAGCGCCACATGTATCTCGCACCGATGATACTTTCTATTTAGGGTTTCATCGATGCCAAGGAACCCCTAACCCGCTCGTCCTGTTGTCAATATTTAGTTAGGTCGACGGAAGAAACAAAATTGCTATGTTACTCATCTTTGGATTTAAATATGGAGTTATTTCGTCGCTACATGGACGTAATAAAACTAACAAACTCCATTAACTGATGGATATGGTTTGCTTAATTATGTATATATTTCTTGTGTGTCCAGTAGGAAGTCAATATGAGTGATCGTGCATGGATGTACACCAGTTACACTTGTCAGAAAGTTTGGACCGAGGAATGGTTACCAAAAACCAAGGGGTTTGTTAGAGCCGCATTGGCAAATGGCCAGGAATTTAGCTGGTGCCCCTGTGCCCGTTGCGACAACTATAACAAGAGGGACGAGCTTGAAATGAGTAAAGACCTGCAGAAGTTTGGTTTTACGCCTGGTTACACGGTCTGGACATTACATGGTGAGTCTGCCCAATGTGCCACAGCTGAGGTTCGTCGTCGCACCGACGAGCATGGTACCTGGACCGCAGACATGGTGCAAGACTTTGACGATGCTCGGGACTCGGACGAGGAGATGGAGGAATCTGCAAAGGCCTTCACTGAAATGTTGGAGTCCTCAAAACGTCCTCTCCACGAGCACACTGAGCTTTGTCAGCTGGATGCCATCTCACAAATAATGGCTTTGAAGGCTCAATTCAACTTGGGCAGAGAATGCTACGACGCGATGATGACACTATTCAGACGATTTCTACCCAAAGGCCATGTGCTACCTCCAAACCTGTACCAGTCAGACAAAATCCTCGGTGCTCATAAGATGCCCTATTAGAAGATACATGCCTGTGAGAAAGGTTGTGTCTTATTTAGGCTTCAGTATGAGGACTTGAACTATTGTCCCATTTGCAATTCTTCCAGGTATGTTGTGGTAGACAACGGTATGGGTGAGAAGACGCAGACCAAAATACCCGTTAATGTTCTTTGGTATATGCCAATCGTACCAAGACTTCAATGTCTTTTCATGGTCGAAGAGACGGCCAGACAGATGACATGGCACAAAACGGGCAAAAGAACCGAACTAGATGCAGATGGGAATGTGATGATGGTGCACACATCGGATGGTGAAGCGTGGAAGCGCTTCGATGCATTACATAAGGAAAAAACGGCAGATCCAAGGCATCCTCGAGTCGCCGTCAGCACAGATGGGTTCAGTGTGTTTGGTCAGATGGCAGCCCCATACAACTGTTGGCCCGTGTTTGTCATTCCACTCAATCACCCCCCCGGGCAGATTATGCAACGAAAGAATATTTTCCTGACGTTGATAATTCCAGGGCCCAACTATCCGGGGAAGAATATGAATGTGTACATGCAGCCGCTTAAGGACGAATTGCAAGAAGCTTGGGATAATGGGTTCAAGACATACGACACCTTTAGCAAACAGAACTTCATAATGCGTGCCTGGTACATGTACTCGACGCATGACTTGCCGGTGTATGCGCTATTCGTTGGCTGGTGTGTGCATGGAAGGTTCCCGTGCCCCACATGCAAGGGAGCTCTTGAGTTTCGTTGGCTGATGGCAGGGCGCAAGTATAGTTGCTTCGACTTGCATAGACCGATTCTACATCCTGGCCATAAGTTCAGGAAAGACAAGAAGAACTTCATCAAAGGTAGAGTTGTCAAACACTCTGCACCACCTGCGTTGACAGGCCAACAGACCCTAGATCGGTTAAATGCTCTCGAGCCAGATCCAGAGCATCCAGGGTATTTCAAGGGGTATAATAAGGAACACGCCTGGACTCACAAGACATGCTTCTGGGATCTGCCTTACTTCAAAGACCTCCTTTGCCCACACAACATTGACGTGATGCACACTGAAAAGAATATCGCCGAAGCCATTTTTGGTACATTGTTCGGCATAGCGGGGAAATCAAAGGATAATCCTAAGGCTAGAGTCGATCAAGAGGAGCTATGTGATAGACCGTTACAAAACATGAAAGAACCGAAAGGAAAGGGGATCAACTGGACGAAGCGAAAGGCATGGTTCAATCTTGGAAGGCCAGCTATGAAGGAAATTATTTTGTGGGTGAAAATGCAGTTGATGTTCCCCGATGGGTATGCACCAAATCTAAAGAGGGGAGCGAGTCTTCAAAAATTGAAAATATTTGGTCTAAAAAGTCATGATTGGCACATATGTATTGAGCGGATAATGCCGGTGATGTTGCGTGGCTTCATCCCTGAGGATGAATGGCTAGTACTGGCAGAGCTGAGCTATTTCTTCTGTGTTCTTTGTGCGAAAGAACTATCGCCTGGCCTCCTAGAAGAAATGGAACAGTTGGCGCAGGAGTTGATCTGCAAGTTAGAGAAGAACTTTCCGCCAAGCTTCTTTAATCCAATGCAACACTTGATTTTGCATCTCCCGACCGAGGCACGATTGGGGGGGCCCGTGCAAAATCGTTGGTGCTACTCAACTAAGAGGATGCAGAAGACGCTTCGAGCAAAATGTAAAAATAAACGTAGAATAGAAGCATCGATGGCGAAGGCATTCATCACTGAGGAGGCGGCAAACTTCGTGACCGCACACTACGAAGCCAAAAAATAGTCATTTGCATAATCCGAAGCCTCGGTACAATGCTGACGAACCTCAAAAGGGTCAATCCAACCTTAGCCTATTCATAGGGAATCTCGCACCAGCCGGTGGTTGGAAACCAGTAAGGTTGGATGTTGAAGAATGGCGGACCAGTTCGCTGTATCTCTTCAACAACCTAACAGAAGTGCGGCCGTACATCGAGTAAGATCTCGGTACATTGTTTCACAACTTCTAATTCCTTTGAACTTCTCTGATTCCTGGATTTTTTATGCAGTCGATACGTCGCCATATTCTCGTATGGAGCGGTGATCCAAAAGGATTCCGTCGAAGAGTATGAGCTTCTGGCAAAACAAGGAGCCGAATTTCCCGGTTTCATCTCTTGGTTCAAAAAAACGGTAATTTCCATTAGACCCTTTTTTTTCTTTGGCTAATTTGCGACTAATGCAACAATCCTTTCGTATTAAACTTGTAGGCTAATTCAGAGATTATGGATGCCGAATTGAGACAAGTAGCTAATGGTTTTGACTATATGGTCCATTCATTTGACAAATACGACATCAACGGGTATCGCCTTCGTACCTATGACAAAGAGCTATCTATGGCCGACCGAAAGTCTACAAATTGTTGTGTCTCTGCTATCGGCGAAGGAGGTATCGAGTATTATGGAAGAGTTGAAGCAATTTATGAACTTAAATTCTATGGTGAAAACCCACCAAACGTCGTAGTCTTCAGATGTTATTGGTTCCAGCCGAGGGAGACTAGAAGGACTCATGAACATATAGGGCTAGTCGAAATCAAACAAAGCACCCATTTGGATGTTCCCGATGTCTATATTACGGCTCAACAGGCAATCCAAGTTTTCTATCTACCGTGGGCCTGTCAAAGTGATCCAAATCTCAGTGGTTGGGACGTCGTTTATGAAGTGCCGCCACGTGTTAGACCACCTCCCCCCAATGAAAAGGATTATGAACCTCACATTAACCAAGACACATATGACGAAGGAGAATTCTTCCAAGAAACACGTCTTTCCAAAAAACGTTTCAAGAACCGCTCTACTCCACCCCAGAACATTGAAGTAGACAACGATAGTGAATCCGACTTCACCTCTGAGCTGGAACAAGAAGAGCCGGAAGAAGAAGAAGTTACTGTTGCAGATGACCTGTCAATGCTTGAACGATTACGTAAATGTGGCCTTCCACATGATGATGCATTTATTAATGATGATGATGAGCACGTCATTACCGATAGTGATGATGATGATGCTTTTATTAATGATGATGACGAGCACGTCATTACCGATAATGATTATTAGGTATTCAAATTTTTATGTTGTACTTGATTTATATAGTTATTTGTATGATTGTATGATTTATATAGTTGGTATTTATAATTTTCGTACTTTGTATGATTGTTTCTTATACATAGTGCCATGGTCTTGATTTCCGTCCCGGTCGGCCCTCGCCCGCTTTATGATTCGGATGTGGTAATTTCTCTTTCATAACTATTTGTTGCATTTCGCATTTATGCAAATTATGGCCATCAAGTTGACATAGAGATATTTTAATCTATGAGGTATGTGAACCAGAATTTGAAACAGACCCTCTTGTCGAGAAGTTAAATTTAGTTGAAAAAGAAAATGAGTATTTGAAAGAAAAAATTAAAAGAATTGAAGAAGAGAAGATGACATTGGAGTTGTATGTTGCTGATGCCATCGATGATCACAAGATGAAGATGAATGCAATGCGCTTGAAGATGAATGCAATGCGCTTGAAGATGGATGCAATGCGCCTGAAGCTTAAGAAGATTAGAAAATATGCCATTGATAATGAGGCTTGGTATCATTATGCCATTGGATCAATTGTTACCTTAGTTGCGATCATCATCACATTTGTTGTGATGAGGGTAAGTTTTCTCTAGTGTTTTGCTTTACAAATGGATACTTAGCTTATTTTCCTCCTAAATGGCATAATTACCTAAGTTAGATAAAAAATGACATAATAACCTTACTAAGCTCCAAAATGACCTATTTACCTACCTTAGCTCTAAAATGACCTACGCTTAGCATTTTTACCTAGCTTAGCAATAAAATGACATTTTTACCTACCTTAGTTAGAAGAAGAAGAAGATAAAGACGAGGAGGAGGAGAAAATAAAGAGAAGAAAAAAAATCTTCGTCTATTCTTCTAACCTAGTCTTACTGCTTCATCGTAATTAACGAGTCGATGACTCCTTCTCTTCTTCGTTCTTGCTATCTTTCTCTTCTTATAATCTTATCTTCTTCTTCGTCTCTTTTCTAACTTTCATCTTTCCCAATTTGCAGATTTGCTTTACATGAGGAAGCTTGGATTCATGAAGTGTACTATTCTTGTGGTGCTTCCTTGTTGTTTATGAAAACTAGTTTGGATATGTATGTCTATATGGATATGTTGTTGGAAACTTGTTTCTGGTGATGTATATATGGATATGTCGGACTTTGTTGAAATATGTTGTTGGATTGGATGAAATATGTTGTTGGACATGCTGTTGGATATGTTGGATATGTATGCATGTATACCTGTGTTTGAAACCATGTCTAATTAATGGGATTAAATAAAAACAGGGGATATATAGCCTCTTTGCCATCCGCTAGCGGACGACAAAGAGCTTTGCCATCCGCTAGCAGACGGCAAAGAGAACACGTGGCAGTCACCTGTGCAAACTGGGAACACTGGCTGCCTATTTGGTCATTTTGCCGTCTGCTGGTGGACGGCAAAGTGACCAGCTGCCTCTTTGCCGTCTGCTGGCGGACGGCATATCTGGACACGTGGCAGCTTCCCAGTGCTGCCTAGCTGGGCTCTTTGCCGTCCGCTGGCAGACGGCAAAGAGCGCCGTTAACCCCCTAACGACTCTCACGCCACCGCACTGCCGTCAGCTTTCTTTGCCGTCTGCTGGCCTCAGATGGTGGACGGCGTAATCCTTTGCCGTCCGTTTCTAAGAAGCGGACGGCAAAGAAGGCCTTTGCTGGCAGGCTTTCATCCGGACAGTTTTCCGTCCGCTAGCAGACGGCAAAGATGTTTGCCATCCGTGATCCATGCCTTTGCCGTCCGCCATGGCGGACGGCAAAGAAGCTGATTCCAGTAGTGTTTGTAGTACAAGACAGTAACACTCACTTGAAGTTGTAAGGCAAAAGTATTTCTGGTCTGGTATTTAGTTCCTTCAAAAACATTAGGAAGCTATTCTCTGTGTCTTGGGGGTGGTCTTTTAACACACTTTCATTAACGGTATTTGGGTCAATGAACCCAATGCCATAGACTCCATCTCTTTTCAATTCAAAAATCTTCATCCCATGTTCCATATTTGAAGTGGGTTGACCTCCGTGCTTCTCTCATGGTACAATCCTCTTCCTGCTGAGCCCCCTTTCTCCTCGGTCCACAGAGAAAAAAATGTGGGACTGGTGCCGACAGTTCATCACGGAAGAAAGAACTACTGCATAATACCACACAAAAAAATATAGTGAGGATAATTACAGGCAATGAACGAGCTGAGCTAGAGACTTAAATTACAGAAAGAAATCACTTACAGACAATAGCAATTGATGAGGGATTTGTCGAGTGCTTCTTAATTGAACAACTGAAAAAATTCTGGAAATTCAATCAACAAATCTTTTTAATGGAAATAATGCTCTGGATCTGGTTGCTCCTGCCGCTGAGACGCCCTTTGCTGGCTATGTGTGTCGATCTGCTCCTGCTGCCGCATGAAAGCTCGTTCGAACTCTGCGTTCTTTGATTCTACCCTTTGAAGCCTGTCAGCATCCTGCTTCTTCTTTCTCGCATGGCTTCTGTAAGTGTCATTCCAGTACGCAAACCCATCAACACACAGAACAACGCCTTTGCCTCGTGTTCGTCCCGGGTGTTCAGGATTCTTGAGGACGCGTGTAAGCTCGTCGTTCTCTCTCTCGGGCTGGAACGCCCTCGTTCGAGCCTCTTCTATTGCTTCAAGTAAAGCATCCGAGGCTTCTTTAAGTCTTGCCTGTTCAATAATCTCCCCTGTCTTTGGGTCCAACTTTCCCCCATGCGCATAAAATCAAGTCCTGCACCTGTCGGGCCAACCCAATGTTTTTGGAGTGACCCCTGCAGCAATCATCTTTTCCTCAGATTCTTCCCACTTAGGCAATGATACGTCTCCAATGTATCTATAATTTTTGATTGTTCCATGCTGTTATATTATCATTCGGATGTTTTACAATCATTTTATAGCAACTTTATATCATTTTTTTGGCACTAACCTATTACCATAGTGCCCAGTGCTAGTTGCTATTTTTTGCTTGTTTTTTACATCGTAGGAAATCAATACCAAACGGAGTCCAAACATAGCAAAACTTTTTGGTGATTTTTTCTGGACCAGATGGTACAAGTTGGGCCAAGAAAGTACCTGAGGGGAGCTCCGAGGGGAGCACAACCCACCAGGGCGCGCCCAGGGGCCCAGGCGCGCCCAGGTGGGTTGTGCCCACCTTAGCCACCTCCCGCACCGCATCTTTGCTCCATAAATACCCCAATATTCCAGAAAACCTAGGGGAGTCGACGGAAATCAATTCCAGCGGCTGCAATTTCCAGAGAACACAGATCTAATCTAGACACCATCACGGAGGGGTCCATCATCCTCATTGGTGCCTCTCCGATGATGCGTGAGTAGTTCATTGTAGACCTACGTGTCTGTAGGCAGTAGCTAGATGGCTTCCTCTCTCTCTTTTGATTCTCAATTCAATGGTCTCTTGGAGATCTATTTGATGCAACTTATTTTGCGGTGTGTTTGTTGGGATCCGATGAACTTTGAGTTCATGATCAGATCTATGTTTTTATCCTTGAAAGTTATTTGAGTCTTTTGATCTATTATATGCATGATTGCTTATAGCCTCGTATTTCTTCTTCGAATGTTTGGTTTAGTTAGGCCAAGTAGATTGATTTTTCTTGCCATGGGAAGAGGTGCTTTGTGATGGGTTCGATCTTACGGTGCTTGATCCCAGTGACAGAAGGGGAACCGACACATATGTATCGTTGCTATTAAGGAAAAAAGATGGGGTCTATTTCTACATAAATAGATCTTGTCTACATCATGTCATTGTTCTTATTGCATTACTCCGTTTCTCCATGAACTTAATACACTAGATGCATGCTGGATAGCTGTCGATGTGTGGAGTAATAGTAGTAGATGAAGGCAGGAGTCAGTCTACTAATCTTGGACGTGATGCCTATATAATGATCATTGCCTGGATATCGTCATAATTATTTGAAGTCCTATCAATTGCCCAACAGTAATTTGTTTACCCACCGTATGCTATTTTTCTCGAGAGAAGCCACTAGTGAAATGTACGGCCCCCGGGTCTATTTTCTCATCATATATTTTCAGATCTATTTTGCTATTTGCCTTTTTATATATTTTCCACTTTTATTTTCAGATCTATATTATCAAAAACCCAAAAATACCTAGCTGAATTTTATTTGGTTTTATTTCCATCTACCAATCTATTACAACTTTCTCACGTCCGTTTGCCAATTTTTGGCGGCGTTACCCGAAAGGGATTGACAACCCCTTTAACACATCGGGTTGCAAGTATTTGTTCTTTGTGTGCAGGTGCTGTTTACGTAGTGTTGCTTGGTTCTCCTAATGGTTCAATAACCTTGGTCTCATCACTGTGGGAAATACCTACCGTTGCTGTGCTGCATCATCCCTTCCTCTTTGGCGAAATACCTACGTAGTTCAAGCCAACATCAAAAGGAATTCCTGGCGCCGTTGCCGGGGAGACATCATCAACATCTACCAGGTTCCTACTCACAAATCTCATCTCCTTGCAATTTACATTATTTTCCATTTGCCTCTCGTTTTCCTCTCCCCCACTTCACAAAAATTTGCCGTTTTATTCGCCCTCTTTTTTGTTCACCGTTTTCTCGTCAGATCTATTTTGTGTGCAATCTTGTTGATCACTTTTTGTCGTTATGGATAGTTCTTCCTCTATCGCATGCACCCTCGAGAACGAGGTTCTTAACTTTAAACAAAGGGGAGGGGAGAATTTAAAAGATGCTTGGTATAGGACTTGCAATTCTCATAATAGATCTATCCGTAAGCAATCTACCGTAGTTCTTCTTCGCTGTTTTTATGTGGTCATCACCACTTGGTATAGATTCGTCCTTGATACGATTACCGGTGGAAATTTCTTGATGTGTCCCTCTCTTGATGCTTTTAATGCTATGGGAAATTTAGTGGGTTCACCGCCTCTTATAATTAACGAAACAACTTTGACTCTTGAGCACGTTATGGAAAGACTTGATGCTATCGAAAAGAAAATGCTTACCGAAGAACACTTTGAAAACTTGGATAAAAAGATGCATAATTTTGCTAATAAATTTGGGTCAAAAAGGGAGAAGTTTTTAAGTTGTTAAAAGAAAAGGGAACCATAATGCACGAAAGAATTGAAGAAAGCCCTTCTCGGATTGATAAGTTGGATGAAATTTTTAGCAATTTAAGCACAGCTTTTGCTTCTGCTAAAACTATTGAAAAAACCCCCCGTTAAAATTAGTAATAGTACTCAAACCACTAAGAACAAGGGTGCAACTTCTAGTAGTAAAGAAGATCTTAAAATGATTAGTATTCACCCGGATTTTGTCGAAGTTATACGAGACTCTATTAATAAGAACGATTTCCTCAATTTTATGCCTACAAATTTTGCTATTTTACTTGCTAAATCTTCAAAGAAATCTGATTGTGTGATTGAAGAGTTGGAAGTTAAAGATGACAACACCTAGATCTTTGCATTATGCCTAGCTAAGGGCGTAAAACGATAGCGCTTGTTGGGAGGCAACCCAATGAATAAACTTTATTTTCGTCTTTATCTTTTTGTTCTTGAGTGTTTGCACAATTATGCTACTGTTATGATTGTGTTTTTTGTGTTTTAATTAGTGTTTGTGCCAAGCAAACCTTTGGGATAGCTTTGGTTATAGTTGATTGTTCCATGCTGTTATATTATCAATCTTGGATGTTTTACAATCATTTTATAGCAACTTTATATCATTTTTTTGGGACTAACCTATTGACATAGTGCCCAGTGCCAGTTACTGTTTTTTGCTTGTTTTTTACTTCGCTGGAAATCAATACCAAACGGAGTCCAAACGCTGCAAAACTTTTTGGTGATTTTTTCTGGACTAGAAGACACAAGTTGGGCCAAGAAAGTACCTGAGGGGGGCTCTGAGGGGAGCACAGCCCACCAGGGCGCGCCTGGGGGACCAGGCGTGCCCAGGTGGGGTGTGCCCACCTCGGCCACCTCCCGCACCGCCTCTTTGCTCTATAAATACCCAAATATTCCAGAAACCCTAGGGTAGTCGACGAAAATCAATTCCAGCCGCCGCAAGTTCCAGAAACCACAGATCCAATCTAGACACCATCACGGAGGGGTTCATCATCCTCATTGGTGCCTCTCTGATGATGCGTGAGTAGTTCATTGTAGACCTACGGGTCCGTAGGCAGTAGCTAGATGGCTTCCTCTCTCTCTTTTGATTCTCAATACAATGGTCTCTTGGAGATCTATTTGATGTAACTCTTTTTGCGGTGTGTTTGTTGCGATCCGATGAACTTTGAGTTTATGATCAGATCTATGTTTTTATCCATGAAAGTTATTTGAGTCTTTTGATCTCTTATATGCATGATTGCTTATAGCCTCGTATTTCTTCTTCGAATTTTTGGTTTAGTTAGGCCAACTAGATCGATTTTTCTTGCCATGGGAAGAGGTGCTTGGTGATGGGTTCGATCTTACGGTGCTTGATCCCAGTGACAGAAGGGGAACCAGCACGTATGTATCGTTGCTATTAAGGATAACAAGATGGGGTCTATTTCTACATAAATAGATCTTGTCTACATCAGATCATCGTTCTTATTGCATTACTCCATTTCTTCATGAACTTAATACACTAGATGCATGTTGTATAGCGGTCGATGTGTGGAGTAATAGTAGTAGATGCAGGCAGGAGTCAGTCTACTAGTCTTGGACGTGATGCCTATATAATGATCATTGCCTGGATATCGCCATAATTATTTGAAGTTTTGTCAATTGCCCAACAGTAATTTGTTTACCCACCATATGCTATTTTTCTCGAGAGAAGCCACTAGTGAAATCTACGGCCCCCGGGTCTATTTTCTCATCATATATTTTCAGATCTATTTTGCTATTTGCCTTTTTATTTATTTGCCACTTTTATTTTCAGATATATATTATCAAAAACTAAAAAATACCTCGCTGAATTTTATTTGCTTTCATTTGCATCTATCAATCTATTACAACTTTCTCACGTCCGTTTGCCAATTTCCGGCGCCGTTACCCAAAAGGGATTGACAACCCCTTTAACACGTCGGGTTGCAAGTATTTGTTCTTTGTGTGCAGGTGCTGTTTACGTAGTGTTGCTTGGTTCTCCTACTGGTTCGATAACCTTGGTCTCACCACTGAGGGCAATACCTGCCGTTGTTGTGCTGCATCATCCCTTCCTCTTTGGGGAAATACCGATGTAGTTCAAGCCAATATCAGGCAACCCAGTCTTGTAGCCACCTGGCCCTAGAACATGGTCAAACTTTTTTTTCTGAGCATTTATCTTGTTTTCCCTCGACCGTTCCTTAGCTTCTTCAGATTTCTTGAACTCCACAAATAAGTCCCAGTGATCTTATACCTTCTCTAGTGGTCCAGTGAATTCTGGAGTCTTCTTTTGTGCATCGACGTAGTTGGCCCATAATCTTTTCTTCCAAGTCTAGAATTGTGTGGCCATCTTCTTAAGAGCAAAACTCTTGACTTTCTCCCATTCGCGATCTGTGAAACCCTCTGGTAGGTTGAAATGTGACATGACCGTATCCCAAAGCAGATTTTTTGCTCTTTCATCCACAAAACTAACTCCTCGATCTTCCTTCAGCTTATTCCATTCTTGAACGGTGATCGGGATTTGGTCCCTAACAATAACTCCGCATTGACGTATAAATTTGTCCGCATTCTTTTTAGGAGCAATCGGTTCGCCATCTGCTTTGATTGCATCGATGTTGTACTTGATGCCAACGGGCAACTTTTTGGCCGGGCCTCGTACTACCCTTGTAGATGATTTGCTCGATCTGGAGGGCTAAAAGAAGAAAGTTCATTAATATCTATATATATATATACAAATCAATTAATACATGTAATGATCACTAGAGGCCTTATATATACTAGTCGTCAACCCGTGCATTCGCACGGGCTAGCATGCAATAAACTTTGTATGGTATGAGAATCTACAACTTTACATATTTAACACATATAAACATTAAGTGTTTGAAAAATTCACATGCATATGCCATATAAACACCATATAACTTTTCATAACTATTAGTAATAGAATATTGGCTTTATAGATATATTTACTAAGCTTAACTATGAAATTGCGATCATATTATTAATGGTTAATTTCCAAAATTAAAGCAATAAATTCAAATTTTATTATGTATTGGAACTCAATGTAGCAATATTTTACATTGATTGTTTTGCTCAAAATTTTAATGTAAGCACCTAGCACAAATTTGTATTCTGATGGGAAATTTATCTTTTTTCTTTTTTTTGCACTGCTATTAATACAAATGGAGGAATAGTTGGAAATTAGGAGTTGATTGTTACTAATAACATGTGACAACATATATTGGTTACAGTGTGGCAGAAAGGATCTATTTGTTCCTTAAATTCATGATAGGATAGTTTACATTGGTGCATACTGTGTAAATTACGTTAGACTAATACTCTATTGTCTTGTTATATTTTTGGAGGACAGGTTCGTAGGTCTATACTCGCAATATCAAATAAAGGAAATGTTAGTACCTGACAACATGAATGATATTTTGATGCTCCTTTGTCTATTTACTAACCAAGTCTCCCAGATCTCCAATTTATTTAAGGAAGGAATAATTAGGTAACATAGTTTGAGCTCTTAATAACACTACTATACCTTTAAATAATAGTGTGATTAAATCTTGTGTGCTTGCCAAATCCACTGTCCAATACCTAGTGACCGTACTATTTTATGATACTATGTGGAAAACGTCTTCCCAAGCTCTGTGCTGTTTGGGAACTCAGCAAGGCTCTTACAACCTTCTTGACTATATTTGAGTCTTTCTGATACTTTAAGATCCATACAGAAGATTTGTGTTTGTGGGATAAGGTAAATATAGTAGGACGGAATACTTATGGTGAAGCCTGCAGAAGAATTTAATATGTCTGCTCAAGAAAAGAACGAATGTGCACTTCGTTTCAGGAATATGTATATGTGGCTAGCTTGAGGAGAACACAGAAACTTCAAATTTATAATAACAATTGTACGTGTGTCTAATTTTTTTTCATAAACTGAGACATAAGACGATCCATAAATATATGTAGTTTTGAAAGATTACCTTTCAGAACATAATAGTTTGCAATGTAATTGATAGTGTTTAAATTCATATATTCCTCTATTAATTTCCAATTGGAGTATTAGTATTTGTGATCTTAAGTGGTTAGTAACATTATTACTTATAGTCGTGTTGTTATTGGACAACGTAACATTTGAGCATCATTACTGTTTAAATATATATTCTTTTCGAAATAAAATCAATATCTCTAGCAACCAAGCACAAAACAGAGTGTATCGCACGTAATGTAAGAATATGTATTAATTAGGGCTAGAGGGTACAGGTATGAACACTCTTTAAAATGGTCCGAGCAGGACATTATCACAATAATATAATAAGAAAAGTTTTTCAAAAATTATACATACACATGAACTGTTGATATCTCACTCTATATTCCATGCAATTATTCTTCCGCTACTCTCTGAGACGATAGAATCATTATACTTAGCTCTTATGGAAGATAATAACTATTATTCTGGAAATAATTTATTTTAATACAAAGTTACGGTAATCAAATAAAAAGAAAGAAAACAAATATACTAACGAAGATAATTGAAGAGCAAACGAATTATGTCTGAAATGTCAAGTTTATGATGACACTACACACATCAACTTGTTTTGCACTCTGTTATGGTAGAGAAAGTGCTAAAATCAAACAAATATGAAGCAACAATTTAACAATGTCTGTTAGAGAAAGAACAAAATTCTAGATACAATATGGTCAAGTATGGCAGGAGCATCACTGTCAACCATCTCAAATATGCGAGGAGATTCTCAAAGGACAATATGGCGTAAAGGTAAACAGAAACCTCACCTCTTGCAAAATTGGGATGATAGTCAGAAGACAAACTCAGCATATAGATTTGTTTGTTTAATTAAAATTATAGGAAATATGAAGAAATAAATTGTTCAACTTAGATCTCAAAATTTCATATAGAGTACATTATAATAGAGGATATAATGTGTGTGTGTGTGTTATATACTACCTCCGTTTCGAAATATATGTCTTTTAAGATATTTCAATATGAACTACATACGGACTCAGTATGTAGTTCATATTGAAATCTCTAAAAAGACTTATATTTAGGAACAAAGTGATTACATTAAAAGCCTACATGCGCTTAGAGCATCCATGCTTGACTCACTTCTAGAGGTTAATAATAGAATAATGCTTCAGGGCCCGTCAAGTGGTCATAACCTAGATGGAAAACTATAACTATTTATCAGACTGTACCATGTTTTTTCTGGTTGATTATATCCAAATTCTGTCCCAAAACTGTACATATAGGAGAAAACTGGACATCATGAAATCCATTCAATCGAAAAAAATATATAGAGTCGAAGGCACATACAAAGCTTATGATTGAATGACTATTAAATAAATCCAAATACCATGTTGAGAATTAACTTTGTCGGTGAACTCCAATAGCATAAATTCCACTACTATTTTCTTTTGCACAATGAAGTAATGACCAAGGAGGTAAGGACTCCCTGCCAGCAGATCCTGAGAATATCAGAAGCATAGGTAATACTTTGAGTAATGTAAATCAATATCATTGCGTGCCCAAATAGCATGCCATCCTTCCAACTCTGATAGTGCACGCCCATATAGGACTAATTCCAGCAATGCGATGCCACTTTAGCTAAATGCAAACATGTTAAAGGGAAACACCACTGAACATGGATTCCTGAATGACAAAAGATATAAAATCTAGAGCAAGAGGGTAATACATAGTGACATTAGCAGCAATAGAATTAAAACTTGTCCAGTTTTCAGGCCAAAATATGAACGAACACATGATTATCAGAACGTGACTACTAACAAAATGTACAAAAATAGATGATACCAGTTGTGACGTTGAGGTACACCATGTGATGCTACTGTTAGACATGTCACGCGTTGCGGGCGTGTATGTATATCTTCTTACTATAATGTTAAGCACCGCACTGATTGTAGGAGGACTCGAGGACGGCTGCAATGATGGCGGCCGTCATATCTTGTTCAGACTGCAAGTTCTCCTCGATACATGCATTAATCAACTCGGAATTCATTGGCTTAAGAGATACAGTAGGTCAAAAAAACAAAGATATGCAGCGAAGTGGGAGGCTCCGCCTTAACTGCTAGGATAGATCGAAGTCAGTATCTTAGTGCCCGGTCACTTACCTGGCATCGTCGATCTAACTCTAACCACAGCACTACCCTGGCCACATCCTCCACCTTCAGTACCATCCAGCTTGCTCGATCGGTACAACCGCTGTCTTCCACTCGCCTTCCTTGCCTGTCCCGGGGGCACCTCTTGGACATTGATCTCGTCGTCGGCATCTTCCTGATGGCATTCACACGCAAGCCGGAGGGCGTACGGCAGCACAAACTCCACAGGGCTTAGGGCAGCACATACCATGGTAATGATTTGGGCGGCCTTTGTGATCGTATACGTGAGGATCGGTTTAACAAAGTTGAGCACGCCCATGCTCTGAGCTGAGCAGGCCTTTATTATTGTATATGCGAGGATGGGTTTGCTGAAGCTGAGCACGCCTATGTGCTGGCCATGCAGCTGAAGCTGAGGCACGCGACGGCCTGGTTCTACATCCTGCTTGGGCGCACATTTACAATCAAGAACATCTATCTATCTATATCTATATCTATACTTATACTAAATACGCACTTCCAAGAAATTCCCATGTTAATTATAGAAAATTAAAAATTAGAGGCCATTGATTTTGTGGGACCAAATTATATCGGTTCAGATCTAAACTATAAACTCCAACGTTAATTAGAGAAAAAAAGGAACTGAAGGCCATTGATTTGGTGGGTCCAAATTATAACGGTTGAGATTATACCTATAAATTCCCACGTTAATTAGAGAAAATTAGAAACTAGACGCCATTGATTTGGTGGGTCCAAATTATAACGGGGCCATTGATTTGGTGGGTCCAATCCCATGTTAATTAGAGAAAATTGAAAACATCTTAACAGCCTTTCGATTTGGCCGACCTGCTCTGTACAGGTCTCAGCCTTCTCCACGTGAGGATTAGTCTCTTTAAAAAAATATTTATCTTCCATGCACTTAAACTCTAATTCGCAGCCGCCGCAGACATCGATCTCACCGCCGCCGTACAGGCCCTAGCGCTTATACATCACCACTCCCGTGAGGCCCGTCTGTGTCCTCCAATTCACTGCCGCGGATGTTGGCAGCCAATGATGTACACACCAACCTCTCACATACAACTGGTTGAGATGGTACGTGAGAGGTTGGTGTCCATCGACTCTCCACTGCAAAGTACTTCGTGAGTCCCATCCATGTCCTCCAATTCACTGTTGTCAATGTTAGCAGCCGGTCATGTACAGAAGACCTGCTGCCTCTCACGTACAAATGATAGAGATATGTAGATTGATCCTCCACTGCAGATCTGTCCGCCATAATCATCGTCGGAATTGGCGAGATGCGTCGAAAAGGAAAGCATAGCACCTCCTACATAGCGTGAGATAATCTACATATGTTCCTCTTCCTCAGGTATGCAAACAGGCCTGACACAAGAAGCTAGATTGGTGCTCTATGTTTCAGTTCCAAACATGGATGTCATCTGATAAGCATATTCAATTGGCGTTCCACGTTTTAATACCGAACATGGATGACATGTGATAAGCATATGAATCCTTTTTACACTCAAATCAATTTGCATTGTGGAGTTGGTCTGTGTGCTCCAAGTGTTGCTTTAAAGATACTTCAGTGCTATGAATGTGTGTAAGGGGAATCTATCATTAGCTAAACAGTACTGTTGGAATTAAGCATCGGAATATATATGTCCATTGCACCATGACCTTTTCCTTCTTGGTTTTCAGTCCGCTTTTAAAGGTGTGCTGCCATCTTACCTCTTGCAGGCTTGAGCTCTCTTTTGTCCAACCAGTTTGATTATTTATTATTGTGTAATGTACGACTAAATCGTCCATGCATGCCATCAATAAGTTTACTTAATATCTATGGATACATATTTTGACAGCTATTCGTCTTTAAGATAGATGTTCCCTACTTTCTAAAACAAATGTGGGTGCTTATATTACTGTTTGCAGCTCCTGTATTGGCCATCGATTTGGTGCACACTGCTTAGTCTTTGTCCTAATTTAGAATATTTGCTTTAATCAGGCGAACAATATTTTTCCTGTTTTGATTCATTTTCTAATAATATGCACCTACTATGTATTATTATCACAATATCATTGTTCAATGCCGATTCTAATCCGTATTCATATTCATATTCTTTTTCAGAATGTAAGAGAAAGCGCAATTATGTTTCAGTTTTCGACAGCTTTTGTGATAATTTGGTAGCTAAATATCGGTGTTTAAATGTGGTTTGCCAATAAATATTTCATTCTTGCAATCATGATTGCTATTCAAAGTGACATCCTTTACATAAAAAATAAAAAAATGTAATTGTTGTTGAAGTTATGGCTCAACAATTTTGTAGATACTTTTCTCATGTTACTTCATTTACCCGAAAAGCTAGGCACGATTTTATTCACTTGGTTTAATATGGAAGAAACAAAGAACAAATTGTTTTGTTCCAGTGATTCCGTAAGGGGGAAGGAAGGAACAAAGAATGCATTGTAAAGGATTTTTTTCCAATTTCATTGAGTGCGCACTCATTACAATACACCACAAGAAAATATGCGTCTACAAGTTTGCTTATAAGGTTCCTCCCTTCACCATGTCGATATGAATATCTTTGAAATTGCACAATATGATGATTCGGTTATAATGTCACTGCACTTAGTTTACAGCCACCCATTCCCGAGTCGAGCTTGAAATCTCTCCTTTAGATCATACTGAACTAAAGCATGCCTACCTTTGGTGACGATCCAAGAGTAGGTTACCATTGCTTTTCTTCAGTTTGCAGGGAAAGTCCAGCAGATAACATACATAAGTCATTTGACAAGAAACTACCTAGTGAACCGTATTTATTAGGTGTCAGTTCATGATTTATCTTTATTTGTTCTAGAAGATGCCACCATTGGAAACTAAGGAAAGAATGCACCTGCCCTTGCCAAGATAGACAATCTTCCTTCCATTGGTTGCGATTCATGTTGAATAGCATAAACAGTCAATAGTCTACAATGAATATGTAGAATGGGCCTGCATAACGTACTGGATGGTACTGCTATATATTCGTGGCAATTCCAAGTATACCTTGCACATTTAGGATTATATTACTACCAAAGTTAATTACATTGTGTTGCACAAATGCTATACAATTGCCTGTGTCACTGTCATGAAGATACTTTTAAAGTTAAATACTTTTAAAATGTGTAGGAGATATACATAAAACAAAAAAAATAGTTAATATATTTGTGCATAGAAGATTGAAAAGCTACAACATTTATATATTCTTTTCTAACAGGGTTGGTTAGGTTTAAAATATTACAATGTACGTTATGATTAATTGATTTTCATCATAATGTATACATATCTTTTTTTTTCTTCTTCTCAAAGTGTTTTCAGTTATTATCAATAATATGGATTTTCATGATAATGGTATATACAAATACCTAGCCCATGCAACTGCACGGGTTGACGACTAGTATAGATTAATCTGCTTGCATGCGACGGCAAGGAAGGTTGTGCCTTGGAATACCCGCCCGCCGTACGGGCCTGTCGCGTATGCCCGCCCGTCCGCCCCCCGCCCGCCCGCCCGCCCGTGTGGTTTGTGGAAAAAAAAACGCCCGATCGGGCGAACCCTATTTTCCCCTCGCCTCTGCCGCCGCCTCTCGCGCCGCCACCGCCGCTGCCGTCTCCGGCAGTACCTGGCCGACGGGGAAATAAAGTCACCGGCAGCACCCAGTAATATCGACGCGTTGTGCGCGACTCGACGCCGACAACCGCCTAGGTCGGGCATACGCCGCCGCCGTCGTCTGCTCGGCGTGCTGTTCGCCCTCAAGCCTCCGGCCAATCTCAACGCTATTGTCATGTCTGACGAAGGCAACGAGGTACGCAATCCGCTGGCATAGTGATTTAAAAACGGATTTTAGTTGTGACAATGTTACGTGCTGTTTGAATGGACCTTTGATTATATATAAACGTGTATAGATGGAGGCGGAAATCGGATGTGACGGTGATGATGGCGCACTACTAGAAAAACGGCTATAGATAATACGGACACTAATGACGCACTGTACACGTGGTGCGCTATTACAAAATAGCAATGGCGCACCATGTGTAGGTGCGCCATTAGTAACCTAAACAGTAATGGCGCACCAAGAGAAAAGTGGGCCATTACTATGTTTGACCAAGGTTTGACCAAATCCTGGACATAGTAATGGCGCACTTTGTATAGGTGCGCCATTAGTAAGTTGACATAGTAATGGCGCACTTTGTAAAGGTGCGCCATTACTAACTTTCTGAGGTGGCCAAAAAATTCACCAAATGCACCCCCCCGGACTGCCTTTTCAGTTTCAAAAAAAATAAAAAAAAGATAGAAATGTCAAAAAAATAAAAGAAAATAAGATTCCCATGTGATATGTGGTCTAGTTGTTAGCAAAATTTACAAACATGAATTTTCGACTTTTTTGCAAAATCTCTCGAGAATTTGTAAAATGGGCATAACTTTTGCATACGAACTCCGATGAAAAAGTTTTTTATATGAAAAATCATCTACTTGAAAAGTTATATCAGAATTCAACTGGGGGGTACCCCGTTGAAGATTTTTAGAATCCTCAAAAACCTAACATAAAAAAAGTTACGAGGCTTTCAAGATCTGGAGAGGCAAAAAAATTTAAAAAAAATCAAACTCAGTAATGACGCACCTGCCCATGGTGTGCCATTACTATCTTCCCGCCTTCAAAATTCAAACTATATAAAAAAATAAAAAAAAGTTAGTAATGGCGCACCTGCCCAAGGTGCGTCATTACTATCTTCCCGCCTTCAAAATTCAAAAAAAATAAAGAAAAAGATAGTAAGGGCGCACCTGCCCACGGTGCGCCATTACTATGCCGTATATATGGCTGGGTGGGGTCCTCTCCTCCTTACCTCTTCATTTTTCTCCTCCACTCCACCTCTCCTCCACTCCATCTCCTCCTCTCCTCCACTCCATCTCCCCTCCTCTCCTCCACCATACTCCCCTCCTCTCCAGCGACCTCCTCCTCCTCCTCTCCGGTGACCTCCTCCCACTCCTCTGCGGCGACCTCCTCCTCCTCTGCGGCGACCTCCTCCTCCCTCCTCTCCTCCCCTCCCCTCACGGTTTCTCCTCCCTCCTCTCCGGTGAGCTCCTCCTCCCTCCTCTCCGGTGATCACCTCCTCCCTCCTCTCCGTGAGCTCCTCTCCCCCTCCTCTCCCTCCCTCCCCTCACGGTTTCTCCTCCCTCTCCTCCCCCGGCGACCTCCTCCTCTCTCCGGCGATGTAGGTGAGCTCCTCTCCGGTGACCTCCTCCTCCTCCTCTCCGACGATGTAGGCGAGCTCCTCTCCGGTGACCTCCTCCTCCTCCCTCCTCTCCTCCTCACGGTCTCTCCTCGGCCCTCCTCTCCGGCGAACTCCTCTCCGGCAAAAGAACGTACAAGATCAAAAAACGAGAACAAAATTTGAAAAAAATTCGTGGAAAAAAAGAGCAAAAAAATCACGATCCAGATCCAGATTCAAAATTCAAAATAGTAATGGCGCACCGTGGGGGTTAGAATGTGCGCCATTACTATTTTCCCGCTTCCAAATTCAAAAAAAAATCGACAAAAAATAATAAAAAAATTTACCAGTGGCGCACCTGAAAAGGTAGTAATGGCGCACATGTGGTGCGCCATTACTACCTGAGATAGTAATGGCGCACCAGGCGCGCGCCATTACTATTTATTAGCAGTGGCGTGATAATAGTGGCGCACCTATAGTGCGCCATTAGTAGCCAAAATAGGTGCGCCACTAACAGCCTTTTTTCTAGTAGTGGCAGTAGCGAGGACGGATCATTGTCACTGGATGAAGACGAACATGGCGGGGAAAATTATATGAGTTTGGATGAGTCTTACAGTGGCAATGTAAGTGGTCTGCATGTTGTCAAGCATATTAAATACAAGCATCCGCGATGACACTAACATGTACTTGTTTGACTTTGCACAGGTAGGAGGGGATGATGACAATGGGGATATGGATGTAGATGATTCATATGCTGAAAGCGGTAGCCATGTAAGTTTAAAATTATGCAGGTTAGTTTAAAGTCACATGACAAACACATCAAATCTTACATATCATATTTAAAATTTGCGCAGATGGATGTGGAAGGGTACTATGAGTGGAATTTATTCGATGATGCCAATGACGAAAATGATATCGATGCATCTTATAATGACAGCTCGACCAAAGTAAGTAGTGCAAAGTGAATATATATGATAGTCCTCATACTACAACTTACTGACATATAAGGTAGTTTGTATTTTTCTTCAGGGAGAGGTTGGTGGCCCGTGCGAAAACGATGACGATGCCAATGGTGATGAGTGCAATTTTGACACTGGGTACGATGAATACCAGCAAGACTCACTGGACAGGCATTGGATGGTGATGGCCACGACGTTCAGGTCAGACGAGGAGGCATATCATTTCTATAATGACTATGCGAAAAAGCGTGGATTCAACATTAGGAGGTACAACTTGAAATACACGAAGGGTGTCGACGCACGTAAGCGCTTGAGGAGGTTTCTCTGTTCGAGGGCTGGGAAACGATAGACCAAGTGTTGTACCATGGAAGGGAGGAAGCGCAGGCTGAGAGCGGAGAGTCGGTTTTATTGCGAGGCCCATCTAACTGTGAAGCTTGATAGAGAGCGCTCCATTTGGTATGTCAGCAGTTTCAGCGATGATCATAGTCACATTCTTGCTAGACCGGATGAAGTTATATATGTTCGGTCTCATAATCAGATAAAGGAATACCAGAAGCTCGAGATCTTAGCAATGTCAGGTGCTGGGATCAGAAAACATTGGATTTATGACTACTTCGTTAGTATGTATGGATCATATGCAAGGGCTGGTTTCGGGAGGAGGAAGCTTTATAACATGTGTTATAGGGAGAAAATGAAGTTGCTACCAATGGGTGATGCGGACACTACGATTGGGATCATGATGACCAGAAAGGCAAGGGATCCAGACTTTTTCTTTGAGCACACTGTTGACGTAGAAGGCAAGCTGAAGAACATGTTCTGGCGTGATTCTCAGCCACGTCGGGATTAACTTGATTTCGGTGATGTAACCATCTTTGACAACACTTATAAGATGAATAGATACGGAATGCCATTCATACCTTTTGTTGGTCTAAACAATCATCGTTGCACCACTGTATTCAGTTGTGCTGTTGTGTCAGATGAGACCGAGGATGCATATGTTTGGGTGTCGCAGACCTTCTTGAGAGCTCACTGTCAGAAGAAGCCGAGGTCTGTAATTATTGACGGAGACACAGCCATGATAAGGGCCATCGGGAAGGTCCTTACTGACATGTGGCATCGACTTTGTTCATGGCATATAGAGAAGAACATACAGAAACACCTCCACCACAAGTCCCGTAAGGAGTTCAGGTCTCTTATTTACTATGCTACTACACATGATGAGTTTGAGGCGAGATGGGCAGCTTTTAAAGCTAAATGGGACTCGGAGAAAACTGAAACATGGTTGCGTAGGATGTACAGGAAGAAAAGGCTTTGGGCTGCGTCATATCTCACCGGTGGGTTCTTCCTTGGTATGCGGAGTAACCAGAGGAGCGAGAGTCTGAACTCTTGCCTTCATATGCATCTTGACTCTGGCATGACAATTGTTGATATGGTTGTGCATTATGAGAACTGCATTGTTCGGCTCCGTTAAAACGAGTCGTACGACGACTCCATGGCCACACAGACACTCCCTGTACTAGTACTCGACGAGTTCAAATGCATTGAGAAAGCCGCTGCCCGTGACTTCACTGCGGTGAACTTTTATCTCTTGCGGAAAGTAATGAAGAAGACAGTGGATCTCGAGATCATAGATAGACTCAGTGGACCCGTCAGTCAGAGATTCATAGTGGCATGGAAAAATAACAGGCAACTGAGATTCAAAGTGGACTATACACCTACTAACTCAGAAGAAACAGTGAAGTGCAGTTGTGATAGTATGAAATGTAAAGGTCTCCCATGCAAGCATGTTCTTTATGTTTTGGCCAGGTTGAACGTGAAGCACTTACCTAAGTGCTTAGTGCTGCGAAGATTCACCAAGAATGCTAGAGGTGGACTGCCCGTGAAGCACACTAGCGATCTCTTTGCATGGGGATGGGCAGATATGACTATTTTGTCTGCGGAGGCATCTCATGCGGCATGTCATAGACCATTTCTATTTGACAAACTGAAGGCTGCTCTCGAGGATGTGATAGCAAACAAGGACGTTGAGGAGGAAGATTATGTGAGACAGCATAGGGTTGCGCAAGACGATGCTTTTGTGCCGGATCAATATCATGTTTTTTTGGTGATCCACAGAAAGTCAATACGAAAGGAGCACCGAAAGGGCAGAATAACAGAGGCCGTGGTAAGGAACCTTGGGTGACTAAAAACGGTAGACCTAAAGGTTTCAATGAGAAACCTCTTGCACGCCTGTGCGGTTTATGCAGAACAAAAGGTCATTTCAAGAACAATTGTCCTCAGAATCCTAAGTATGTGTACACGTTTTTTGAACGTAATTTTGTTGTTTAGTTTATTGTTAATGATATTTTGACATATATTATGATCTTTCTATGCAGGAACATGGGATGATGATGATAGCACGGATTGTTTGAATAAGTGGAACAAGTTCTTGAATAGAGTTGATGATTTATTTGGTTGTAATAAAGAATTCTACTTATAAATTTGTTTCGGCACATCGCTACGGGAGACTTGTAATGGGTGTTTACTTATGTCATATTTGTTGGCACTATACTCGTTGTTTTTAATATGATATGCGGCATACACATTTTCGCTTTACAATATATATTTGTTGGCGCTATAGTCATTGTTTTTAATATGATATGTGATATACACAATTTTTATTTAGAAATATATGATTTGATGTATAAATCATGGATGTTGGGCGATCGGAGGCGTTCTACAGCCGCCGGTTGCTTCGTTTTAAAAAAAATTAACAGCCACTGGGCCGCGAGTGGCGCCAGCCGGCGCAAAGGGGCGCAAGGCACGAGGATGATTCAGGTGCCGCCGCAGATGGCGATCCCGGGGCTACAGCGCCCTCAGACGCAGAGGGCGCAGGTCGGCAGGGGGTGAATCCACCGCGGGGGCTGCAAAGTCCAACCCGGGAGCGACGGTCGGCGCGGGCCGGCTCGCCAGATGACGCGCCCCCCGCGGTCCATCTCGTGGCGACATGTGGCGCGGTTTCAGCCGCACGAGGCGAGCACGTGACGCACGGTGCGGGCGACGCTCGCCTCGTCTCGGCGACCGCAGTCGCGGGCCATCTCCAGGCGGGCACAGGACGCGCGGCGCGGGCGACGCTCGCCTTTGACACGGACCTGATTCGGTTCAACGGGACACGGGATGTTCTGCCGCTGACAGTATATTCGATACGTGATCCCGATGTGTCAATTCGAAGAACACGATCACAACAGGGTATTTTAAAGCCCCAACTTCAAACATTCACGTGAATGCTCATTCAACGCAAAATATGAAATAAATTTGTAAATTTCAAATGTTTAGAATGTACGTTAAATAAATCGGTCACGCAACATAATCTTGACATGTGAAAAATGTTTAAAACTCACATAAAAACATAAAACATCCACACACAATCTTCAATCATGTTTCATAAGCATTCAAGTAAATTCGAAGCCCGCGTAATACTCTGGTGTGAGATTTTTATTTCTTTTTCTTCTTTGCAATTCGAATAACTTTGTTCTTCACTTCTATAAGCTTATTTTCCGGGGACAAAATAATTCCTGCCATCATTCTTTCTCTCGAACTATCAATAGATTCCTGAAAAACAATTAAAATGATTTTAATTTCAACACTTAGATATAGTATGATGTAATATTTTTTCATACGGAAAATGTACCCACGTGAGAAAAAACGCTTATAAATTTTTCTCCGTCCCAGGATTGAAAACAGCGAAGGAGGAACAGCCCACATGAGTTCCTGTGCTCGAAAACCACAAGTGCAATTTTCAAAGCATGTTAAGTAAGACAGCACTGAATCAATTAATGTATTTCGAAAGCACATGCAACATGTAACTCACCCATCTTCTTGTTGAGGCTTGTCGTACAGGACTATAGGCCATGCGGACACATCCGGGAACGACATAATTGCACTATCATTTCATCTTGGATATCTGCTGCAAGTTGTTCTCTCTGAAAATAAAAAAAATGATACAAACACGTTGAGTACATACGGTAAACGAATGATAGGCTTAATTGTACACACATGAATACGAAACTTACAAAATTTTCAACACATCAATGAATCAAGAAGTTGAAACTCTTTCTTTCCGGTGTGCATAACACATGTAATCCAATGTTTTTATCCTTATTTAGAGCAAATTAAGCCTATTTGACAATTCAAATATTGTTACTAAGCTCGCCTTTCACATATGATAGTCATGTAAAAACAATTCTGCATTGCAAACGGTACCTTATGTTTTGCAAAATATTCTGTCATGCATCTGTTGAGAGGTTCATTTGCATGTGCTAAACCTTCCGAATCATCTACCAACTTCCCTCGTCTGACTAACTTTGGGCGAGTGTGCAGTAACCAGTAAGACCTATGTGTAGGTACAAGATACCTGTCCTTGGCGATAATTGAATCCGAAATGTACGTCGCATAAGCGTCAATTACCTGAAAAAGATGAGTAAATTTAACATGGATGCATTATATTTAACACATAGAAATAAGCATGACAATTAAAGTACATACATCACCGGATAACCATGCATGGTTAATTATCTGGCAAGCTTTTTGCCGCGGATAGTCTTTCATCTTTACCGTTGTTGAATATTTCATGGTTCTTGTGTTTTGGTGAGTGCTCGTACGCTTTGACGTATTGCACAGCCGCACGCACCACATCATCCACAGAATGATCAAACTGAGGGCTTGTTTCATTAAATAGTTCTACAACACAAGTCAATAAAGTTATAGTACAATTTTAGAATATAAAATTATCAAAGAAATATTCATACCGTGTTTAACTTACTCGCTTTCGCGGAACATTTCGCACGTTTTTTCGGAGTCTTTTTAACATAAGGAGATTTCTGGTACTTTGACACAGTCCGCCTTCGCTTCCCTAGAATCACCTCCTTCTTCTCTTCTATCTCGCTATTATCATCTGACATGCCCTGTGACACATCTTGCTCATTTGGTTCCACTTCCCATCTCATTGCTTCTATTTCATCTGTTTTTAGAGATGATGCTTCTCTTTTTTCTGACTGCTCTCGGACATCTATAGGATCATCCTTCTCACCTTTACAGGTACTCAAGTGACCAGTACTGAGTTTGAACGAATCCCCTCCTTCAGAATCCAAATCATAATTCCCACTGCCATTTGGGCCATTAGGTGTGTGTATGTCATCGTACTGAATTCTTTATTAGGATACTTGTTTTCATACCTGGACTCACTATTCTATCCATACAGTTTTCTTCCTCCTGTGCCATTGTGCCTGGTTTGTACCGCACACCTATTTTATTCTTTTTCTCTAACAATCTCTACGAAAGTAAGCACAGTAACATGCTATAACTTTGAGGTGCGCTTCGGTACAACCCCCCCCCCCCCCCACCCCAAAACTTATAAGGGGCAGGGGGTCATTTCACACCGCGTATTAAAATACCCGCCCGCCGTACGCCCGCCCGCGTTGCCTTCTGGGCCTGTTGCGTACGCCCGCCCGTCCGCCCCCCGCCCGGTGTACGCCCGCCCGCCCGCCCGCTGTGTACGCCCGTGTGGTTTGTGGAAAAAAAAATGCCCCATCGGGCGAACCCTATTTTCCCCTTGCCTCTGCCGCCGCCTCTCGCGCCGCCGCCGCCGCTGCCATCTCCGGCAGTACTTGGACGACGGGGAAATAAAGTCGCCGGCAGCACCCAGTAATATCGACGCTTTGTGCGTGACTCGATGCTGACAACCGCCTAGGTCGGGCAGATGCCGCCGCCGTCGTCTGCTCGGCGTGCTGTTCGCCCTCAAGCCTCCGGCCAATCTCAACGCTTTTGTCATGTCTGACGAAGGCAACGAGGTACGCAAGCCGCTGGCATAGTGATTTAAAAACGGATTTTAGTTGCGACGATGTTACGTGCTGTTTGAATGGACCTTTGATTATATATAAACGTGTATAGATGGAGGCGGAAATCGGATATGACGGTGATGATGGCGGTAGCGAGGACGGATCATTGTCACTAGATGTAGACGAACATGGCGGGGAAAATTATATGAGTTTGGATGAGTCTTACAGTGGCAATGTAAGTGGTCTGCATGTTGTCAAGCATATTAAATACAAACATCCGCGATGACACTAACATGTACTTGTTTGACTTTGCACAGGTAGGAGGGGATGATCACAATGAGGATATGGATGTAGATGATTCATATGCTGAAAGAGGTAGCCATGTATGTTTAAAATTATGGAGGTTAGTTTAAAGTGACATGACTAACACATCAAATCTTACATATCATATTTAAAATTTGCGCAGATGAATGTGGAAGGGTACTATGAGTGGAATTTATTCGATGATGCCAATGACGAAAATGATATCGATGCATCTTATAATGACAGCTCGACCAAAGTAAGTAGTGCAAAGTGAATATATATGATAGTCCTCATACTACAACTTACTGACATATAAGGTTGTTTGTATTTTTTTTCAGGGAGAGGTTGGTGGCCTGTGCGAAAACGATGACGATGCCAATGGTGATGAGTGCAATTTTGACACTGGGTACGATGAATACCAGCAAGATGCACTAGACAGGCATTGGATGGTGATGGCCACGATGGTCAGGTCAGACGAGGAGGCATATGATTTCTATAACGACTATGCGAAAAAGCGTGGATTCAGCATTAGGAGGGACAACTTGAAATACGTGAAGGGTGTCGATGCACGTAAGCGCTTGAGGAGGTTTCTCTGTTCGAGGGATGGGAAACGACAGGCCATGTTTTGTACCATGGAAGGGAGGAAGCGCAGGCTGAGAGCGGAGAGTCAGTGTTATTGCGAGGCCCATCTAACTGTGAAGCTTGATAGAGAGCGCTCCATTTGGTATGTTAGCAGTTTCAGCGATGATCATAGTCACATTCTTGCTAGACCGGATGAAGTTATATATCTTCGGTCTCATAATCAGATAAAGGAATACCAGAAGCTCGAGATCTTAGCAATGTTAGGTGTTGGGATCAGAAAACATTGGATTCATGACAACTTCGTTAGTAGGTATGGATCATATTCAAGGGCTGTTTTCGGGAGGACGAAGTTTTATAACATGTGTTATAGGGAGAAAATGAAGTTGGTAGCAAAGGGTGATGCGGACACTGCGATTGGGTTCATGATGACCACAAAGGCAAGGGATCCAGACTTTTTCTTTGAGCACACTGTTGACGTAGAAGGCAAGCTGAAGAACATGTTCTGGTCTGATTCTCAGTCACGTCGGGATTACCTCGATTTCGGTGATGTAACCGTCTTCGACAGCACTTATAAGATGAATAGGTACGGAATGCCATTCATACCTTTTGTTGGTCTAAACAATCATCGTTGCACCACTGTGTTCGGTTGTGCTGTTGTGTCAGATGAGACCGAGGATACATATGTTTGGGTGTTGCAGACCTTCTTGAGAGCTCACTGTCAGAAGAAGCCGAGGTCTGTAATTACTGACAGAGACGCAACCATGATAAGGGACGTCAGGAAGTTCCTTACTGACGTGTGGAATCGACTTTGTGCGTGGCATATAGAGAAGAACATGCAGGAACACCTCCACCACAAGTCCCATAAGGAGTTCAGGTCTCTTATTTACTATGCTACTACACATGATGAGTTTGAGGCGAGATGGGCAGCTTTTAAAGCTAAATGGGAGTCGGAGAAAACTGAAACATGGTTGCGTAGGATGTATAGGAAGACAAGGCTTTGGGCTGCATCATATCTCACCGGTGGGTTCTTCCTTGGTATGCGGAGTAACCAGAGGAGCGAGAGTCTGAACTCTTGCCTTCATATGTATCTTGACTCTGGCATGACAATTGTTGATATGGTTGTGCATTATGAGAACTGCATTGTTGGGCTCCGTGAAAACAAGTCATACGACGACTGCATGGCCACACAGACACTGCTTGTACCAGCACTCGATGAGTTCAAATGCATTGAGAAAGCCGCTGCCCGTGACTTCACTGCGGTGAACTTTTATCTCTTGCAGAAAGAAATGAAGAAGGCAGCGGATCTTGAGATCATAGATAGACTTAGTGGAGCCGTCAGTCAGAGATTCATAGTGGCATGGAAAATTAACAGGCAACTGAGATTCAAAGTGTCCTATACACCTACTAACTCAGAAGAAACAGTGAAGTGCAGTTGTGATAGTATGAAACGTAAAGGTCTCCCATGCATGCAAGTTCTTTATGTTTTGGCCAGGTTGAACGTGAAGGACTTACCTAAGTGCTTAGTGCTACGAAGATTCACCAAGAATGCCAGAGGTGGACTGCCCGTGAAGCGCACTAGCGATCTCTTTGCATGGGGATGGGCAGGTACTAAGGAGAGAACTAAGTATAGTGAGTTGACTATTTTGTCTGCGGAAGCATCTCATGCGGCATGTCATAGACCCTTTCTATTTGACAAACAGAAGGCTGCCCTCGAGGATGTGATAGCAAACAAGGACGTTGAGTAGGAAGATTATGTGAGACAGCACAGGGTTGCGCATGACGATGCTTTTGTGCCGGATGAAGATCATGTTTTTGTTGGTGATCCATAGAAAGTCAATACGAAAGGAGCACCGAAAGGGCAGAATAACAAAGGCCGTGGTAAGGAACCTGGCGTGACTAAAAACGGTAGACCTAAAGGTTTCAATGAGAAACCTCCTGCACGCCTATGCGGTTTATGCAGAACAAAAGGTCATTTCAAGAACAATTGTCCTCAGAATCCTAAGTATGTGTACACGTTTTTTGAACATACTTTTGTTGTTTAGTTTATTGTTAATGAAATTTTGACATATATTATGATCTTTCTATGCAGGAACATGGCATGATGATGATAGCACGGATTGTTTGAATAAGTGGAACAAGTTCTTGAATAGAGTTGATGATTTATTTGGTTGTAATAAAGAATTCTACTTATAAATTTGTTTCGGCACATCGCTACGGGAGACTTGTAATGGGTGTTTACTTATGTCATATTTGTTGGCACTATACTCGTTGTTTTTAATATGATATGCGGCAGACACATTTTTGCTTTACAATATATATTTGTTGGTGCTATAGTCATTGTTTTTAATATGATATGTGATATACACAATTTTTATTTAGAAATATATGATTTGATGTATAAATCATGGATGTTGGGCGATCGGAGGCGTTCTACAGCCGCCGGTTGCTTCGTTTAAAAAAAAATTAACAGCCACTGGGCCGCGAGTGGCGCCAGCCGGCGGAAAGGGGCGCAAGGCACGAGGATGATTCAGGTGCCGCCGCAGATGGCGATCCCGGGGCTACAGCGCCCTCAGGCGCTGAGTGCGCAGGCGGGCAGGGGGCGAATCCACCTCGGGGGCTGCAAAGTCCAACCCGGGAGCGACGGGCGGCGCGGGCCGGCTCGCCAGATGATGCGCCCCCCGCGGTCCATCTCGTGGCGACATGTGGCGCAGTTTCAGCCGCACGAGGCGAGCACGTGACGCATGGTGCGGGCGACGCTCGCCTCGTCTCGGCGACCGCAGTCACGGGACATCTCCAGGCGGGCACAGGACGCGCGGCGCGGGCGACGCTCGCCTTTGACACGGACCTGATTCGGTTCGACGGGACACGGGATGTTCTGCCGCTGACAGTTTATTCCATACGTGATCCCGATGTGTCAATTCGAAGAACACGATCACAACAGGGTATTTTAAAGCCCCAACTTCGTACATTCACGTGAACGCTCATTCAACGCAAAATATGAAATAAATTTGTAAATTTCAAATGTTTAGAATGTACGTTAAATAAATCGGTCACGCAACATAATCTTGACATGTGAAAAATGTTTAAAACTCACATAAAAACATAAAACATCCACACACAATCTTCAATCATGTTTCAGAAGCATTCAAGTAAATTCGAAGCCCGCGTAGTACTCTGGTGTGAGATTTTTATTTCTTTTTCTTCTTTGCAATTCGAATAACTTTGTTCTTCACTTCTGTTATCATTCTTTCTCTCGAACTATCAATAGATTCCTGAAAAACAATTAAAATGATTTTAATTTCAACACTTAGATATAGTATGATGTAATATTTTTTCATACGGAAAATGTACCCACTTGAGAAAAAACGCTTATAAATTTGTCCGTCCCAGGATTGAAAACAGCGAAGGAGGAATAGCCCACATGAGTTCCTGTGCTCGAAAACCACAAGTGCAATTTTCAAAGCATGTTAAGTAAGGAAGCAGTGAATCAATTAATGTATGTCGAAAGCACATGCAACATGTAACTCACCCATCTTCTTGTTGAGGCATGTCGTACAGGACTATAGGCCATGCGGACACATCCGGGAACGACATAATTGCACTATCATTTGCGTCTTGGATATCTCCTACAAGTTGTTCTCTCTGAAAATAAAAAAAATGATACAAACACGTTGAGTACATACGGTAAACGAATGATAGGCTTAATTGTACACACATGATTACGAAACTTACAAAATTTTCAACACATCAATGAATGAAGAAGTTGAAACTCTTTCTTTCCGGTGTGCATAACACATGTAATCCAATGGTTTTTATCCTTATTTAGAGCAAAATAAGCCTATTTGACAATTCAAATATTGTTACTAAGCTCGCCTTTCACATATGATAGTCATGTAAAAACAATTATGCATTGCAAACGGTACCTTAGGTTTTGCAAAATATTCTGTCATGCATCTGTTGAGAGGTTCATTTGCATGTGCTAAACCTTCCGGATCGTCTACCGACTTCCCTCGTCTGACTAACTTTGGGCGAGTGTGCAGTAACCAGTAAGACCTATGTGTACGTACAAGATACCTGTCGTTGGCGATACTTGAATTCGAAATGTACGTCGCATAAGCGTCAATTACCTGAAATAGATGAGTAAATTTAACATGGATGCATTATATTTAATACAAAGAAATAAGCATCACAATTAAAGTACATACATCACCGGATAACTATGCATGGTTAATTATCTGGCAAGCTCTTGCCGTGGATAGTCGTTCATCTTTACCGTTGTTGAATATTTCATGGTTCTTATGTTTTGGTGAGTGCTCGTACGCTTTGACGTACTGCACAGCCGCACGCACCACATCATCCACAGAATGATCAAACTGAGGGCTTGTTTCATTAAATAGTTCTACAACACAAGTCAATAAAGTTATAGTACAATTTTAGAATATAAAATTATCAAAGAAATATTCATACCGTGTTTAACTTACTCGCTTTCGCGGAACGTTTCGCATGTTTTTTCGGAGTCTTTTTAACATAAGGAGATTTCTGGTACTTTGACACAGTCCGCCTTTGCTTCCCTAGAATCACCTCCTTCTTCTCTTCTATCTCGCTATTATCATCTGACATGCCTTGTGACACTTCTTGCTCATTTGGTTCCACTTCCCATCTCATTGCTTCTATTTCATCTATTTTTAGAGATGATGCTTCTCTTTTTTCTGACTCCTCTGGGACATCTATAGGATCATCCTTCTCACCATTACAGCTACTCAAGTGACCAGTACTGAGTTTGAACGAATCCCCTCCTTCAGAATCCAAATCATAATTCCCACTGCCATTTGGGCCATTAGGTGTGTGTATGTCATCGTACTGAAATTCTTTATTAGGATACTTGTTTTCATACCTGGACTCACTATTCTGTCCATACAGATTTTCTTCCTCCTCTGCCATTGTTCCTGGTTTGTACCGCACACCTGTTTTATTCATTTTCTCTAACACTCTCTGCAAAAGTAAGCAGAGTAACATGTTATAACTTTTTGTCAAAGTAACGAATTTAATAGAGTGCATACCAGAATTGCCCAATTGTTACCTGTGCGCATAACTCCGGCATACGAACCAATTCCTTACAAATTTCCATCATATCATTCATAACCCGGTCCATAAACGGCTTTAGGTTAGCAGGGACCTCGGACACACTATCCACTTTTCTCTTTCCCGTAACGGATGACTTTCGGCTACTAGGTTTCTTACTACTTTCAGCATTTTGATCTGCAAGTTTTTTCATTCTATACTCGTTCGTAATGCAGTCATCTATCTGCAAAGTCAGTATGTAATGCAAAAATAAGTACATAACAATTTGAATGGATCATCAACGTATAGTTAAATAAACATTACAATATTACCAATCCATGATCACGACCATTGTCCAAGTCGTACTTGTCTCGTTTCTCCGCTTTAGATTCAGTCCAGTTTTTCATTAGGGGACTTTGCAATGACAACGGGTCATATTTCGGGCCGGTGGTTGGCTGCACCTTCTCCCAATATAAGTACTACAAAACAAATGACAAAATAAATTACGAATGCATAACATGAAGCAATATTAAATAGCATTAATTAATACCATACCTGGATTAGGGCTAGGTTGCCACATGGCCATTGCCTCACACGGCCATCCTGCTTAAGTTTACCAATCTCCGTCAAAAAAGTTCGCAAAGTGAACGCGTTAAAGTTCAACGTGCTGATCCGCTTCATGTCATGCACCAACGCGTAGTACTCCTTTGGTATGGAAACAGCTGACATCGGTGCAATAATAGTCCCCAAAAAAACAAGAACAGCCTTCCGAAGAAACTCATCGTCGGCGGATTTATTCCTCACAATTTTTTGGATCAAGTCATCTATCATTATCTGACCATTTTTCTATGAACATACTGCATAGGAATTTTCTTTATTAACTCTTTTCCTTCCGTCGGAAGAATTCCAAAAACATCCTCACCTTCATTCTTAAACCCAAATATTGAAAACACGTCGTCGGGTCTAAGTGAAATAAGACCTTTACTGCCAGTTTCTTCTTGTATAATGAATTTTTTGCTGTTTGGGTTATAACCTAGAATCATAAATTGCAGCAAAAAATCTCTCATTTGTACTGATGGAATGATCAAAATATCTTGCAAGGTTGTTTCGTAGAACCTAAATCGCTGAGCGGTTGTTAATTTCTCAACGAGACTTATCCACTTCTCTATGGAACATGGAATCACACCATCGATGTCCATACTGCATGTCAAAAAAATTTCCCCATTAATATATATAACTACGCAATACCACTAGCACAAATTGTACGGGGCGGGAAAATGTCACCATGATCCGGGTGACAGCCGCCGAGCAGCGGCCGTGGCAGAGGGAAAGTGGACAGCCTTATGTCGGCGAGATGTGCAGACAGCTGTTGGGCGCCCTGACACCAAGTGCGGCAACGTGCGGCGTTGACGGCAGTCGGACGCGCCCGCTTCTTTTTTCCGGCACCATGAGGAGGTGGACGGCGGTGGGCGTACGTGGGGTGAGTGGGGATAGGCCGACGAAAGGCACGGGGTGGCGTACAGGGCGAGTGGGGGTAGGGTTTCGCCGTGCGTGGCGGTTTACGGCGATGGAAAGGAAAAAAACGGTTTTCGGCGCCGACTGGGCCAGGCCCAATACCGCCCAAGCTAGCGATGCCACGGCGGCCACCGCCCAACCTGCTAAATCGTTTAGTCCCACATTGCTTCTGGTCACGCTTATTCACCTGTTTAAATACCGTCCTCTGCGTACAATGTTGAATCCTTTAGTGTTGCGGCCTTTCCTCAGTAGGCTATTGTAAATGATGCTCTGGCACTCCAAAATCATGGAGTGTCACAGCAAAAATTCACATTAGTCTTCTGAGGTAAATCCGTCCACACTACAGGATTTTTTATATTTGTTTTTTTTTCATTTTTTATATTTCCATGTAATGGCATCATTTTTTTTCACATGCTACAGTGTGCAACACAAACTCGCATTCAAAATTTCGGTGCGTTTCGACACTCGATGCATTTACTATGATTTTCTCCGTGAAAATACTCAAAAACGGTCTCCGGACGTGACGCAACGTCCGTTCGTACTCCGATTCCGTTGAAATTTGGCGTGGGGGAAGGTGGGTGTCACTCACACGCGCATGCAAATGTTGGGTGTGTTTCATCCATGTCGACATATAGTTGCAGTAGAAAGCTGAGGTATCGGTTTGGTGGGGACGGGCATCCGCGAGGTGTTCCCTTTCACAAAGTCATGAAACGACATCATTTTTTTTCACATGCTACAATTTGCAACACAAACACGCATGCAAAATTTCGGTTCGTTTCGACACTCGATGCATTTACTATGATTTTCTCCGTGAAAATACTCAAAAACGGTCTCCGGACGTGACGCAACGTCCGTTCGTACTCCGATTCCGTTGAAATTTGGCGTGGGGGAAGGTGGGGGTCACTCACGTGCATGCAAAAGTTGGGTGTGTTTCGTCCATGTCCACATGTAGTTGCAGTACAAACCTGAGGTATCGGTTAGGGGGGACGGGCATCCGTGAGGTGTTCACTTTCGCAAAGTCATGAAACGACACCATTTTTTTCACATGCTACAGTGTGCAACACAAACATGCATGCAAAATGTCGGTTCGTTTAAACACTCGATGCATTTACTATGATTTTCTCCGTGAAAATACTCAAAAACGGTCTCCGGACGTGACGCGACATGAGTGTGTGCTCGGAACACGATGAAATCTTGCGTGGGGTCCTACGGTGGGCATGCCTACCCTGTCGCAAAACTCGGGGTCGTTCTGAAGATGGCTAATAAACGACATATTACGGAGCCGAAAAGCGTTCCCTTTTGCCGTCGGCTTGATCGGGATCGGCCTATTACGTCTTGCTCGGCTACGGGCCGGCGATCTTTTTTTTTTAAATTTCTTTTGATTCTTTTTTGGTAATATTATTTATTTTTTTCTTTGTTTCGTTTTTTATTTACTTTTCTAATTTTCAAAGGTTATTTCTTATGTAATCTATCTTTTGTGTTTTTTAATTTTTTTGCATTTCAACTTTACAATTATTTTTTAAAATAAGACAATTTTAAATAACGTTATCCATTCAAGCACTCGATATCTAACAATTTTTTAACAACATCCATTGAAACACTCGATATTTCATTCAAGTTTTCAGAAATATTTTACATAATACTAGAAATTAAACTTAACTAAACGACATTACGAAAATAATTAAACATAACTAAACGACATTTTGAAACTAAACTAAACTAAACTACTCGTCCTCGACGCCGCCGACGTCTGCATTGTCGTAGAGCCCGTCGCTGTCGTCGCTGTCGTTGCTGCTGCCGTTGTCGTCGAGGGGCACCACAGGCGCTGCGGGCGCGGCCGGCGCAGCCATCGAGTCCTCCACCGCGGCGTGGTACCCGGGGAAGTCCGGCAGGTCCTCCGAGTGGATGGCGACCGGGGCGAGCTGCATGTACTCCTGGACGAGCGGGGGTGGCTGCGGCACGCTCTCCGACTCCCGAATCCTCGTCAGGTAACCCGGCATGTCGTCAATGTCGCCAGCCTCCGCCGCCAGCCGCCTGTACTCCGCCAGCAATGACGGCTCTGGCTGCTGCTCTGGCTCAGACGGAGGGGCGCGGCTGGACCCGGCGCCGTTCCTGGCCACGGTGCGGCGATCGCCGGCGCCGAGGCGGACATAGCCGCGGTCACCGCCTGGGCCGGCGCGAGGCGCGCCCGCGCCGAAGTTGACACGGGCGCGGGTGGAGCGCGCCTCGCCACAACGGAAGAGCATGTAGCCGTAGCTCGTCGGGGCAGGCAAGGCGCCGGCGGCCGCCTGCGCGCGGTACGGGGCGACGACCTCCTCGAACGTGCGCCCGTCCCAGAGCTGGTGCTGCCATGCGCGGTTGTCCTTCACGGGCGGGCGCGGGCCAGCGTAGGCGTGGAGGCGCCGCTGGCGGTCGTCGGCGAGCCGGTCCGCCCACCCGGGGTGGTTGGGGGCGTACTGCGGGTCTTCCAGCTCCTCTGGCGACTGCCGCACCCGATAGAGGCTGACGGCGCGGGCGAAGAGGTGGGTGCCGACCTCGGGCACCGGCGGCACCGGCACGCCGTCGACGCTCAGCCGCCACCTCGCCGGCAGGCGCACGTCGGGCACGGCGGGGATGGCGAAGTGGGCGAGCTCCTCCGCCTCCTCCAGCGTCAGGTTGGGGCAAGCCATCACCGGCGAGAGGGAGAGGAAGGCGCGAGAGGCGACGCCGGCGACAGAGTGATAAGGAGAGGGGGAGGCAAGAGTGGTGCGAGCGACGGCGGGCGTGGGCGGCTTTTTATAGGGCGTCTGGAGGGGGCGGGAGTGGGAGCCGGCGATTAATGTCGGCAGGCGAGGGGGCGTTGTGCGCAGGCGGTCAGGCATTGGCGCGTGAATCGGCGACGCGCGCGGACCGACGCCGGCGATTAATGCTGGCAGGCGAGGGGGCGGCGTGCGCAGGCGGTCAAAAAGCGGTGGCGTGTGTAGGCGGTGTGCGTGTGAATCGGCGCCGCGCGCGGACCGACGCCGGCGATTGGACTCCTCACTGCGCCGCCGATGCGACTTGCCACAGTGCCGGCGTTAATGGCCTTAGCGTAATCTGCGCCGGATTAATGCGGGCGGGCGGCGATGGTTAGGGTTAAGTACGCATGGGCCCGCCCCTACTCCTCACGCGGTGTACACCGCCACGTACGGGCGTACAGCGAACCGTACGGCCTCGTGCCTCGCTACGCTGCACTACGCCGCGCCCACCCGCGCCCATCTGGATTTCCCATCCTACCCTTCCTCACGAAGGGGTATCTTCTAATCTGTGCCGTTGATGTGTCCAGGGGGGTTGTACCGAAGACGAAGTGTATAACTTTTTGTCAAATTAACGAATTTAATAGAGAGCATACCAGAATTGCCCAATTGTTACATGTGGGCATAACTCCGGCATACGAACCAATTCCTTACAAATTTCCTTCATATCATTCATAACCCGGTACATAAAAGGCTTTAGGTTAGCAAGGACCTCGGACACACTATCCACTTTTCTCTTTCCCGTAACGGATGACTTTCGGCTACTAGGTTTCTTACTGCTTTCAGCATGTTGATCTGTAAGTTTTTTCCATCTATACTCGTTCGTAATGCAGTCATCTATCTGCAAAGTCAGTATGTAATGCAAAAATAAGTACATAACAATTTGAATGGATCATCAACGTATAGTTAAATAAACATTACAATATTACCTATCCATGACCACGACCATTGTCTAGATCGTACTTGTCTCGTTTCTCGGCTTTAGATTCAGTCCAGTTTTTCATTAGGGGACTTTGCAACGACAACGGGTCATATTTCGTGCCGGTGGTTGGCTGCACCTTCTCCCAATATAAGTACTACAAAACAAATGACAAAATAAATTACAAACGCATAACATGAAGGAATATTAAATAGCATTAATTAATACCATACCTGGATTAGGGCTAGGTTGCCACATGGCCATTGCCTCACACGGCCGTCCTGCTTAAGTTTACAAATCTCCGTAAAACAAGTTCGCAAAGTGAACACGTTAAAGTTCAACGTGCTGATCCGCTTCACGTTATGCACCAACGCGGAGTACTCCTTTGGTATGGAAACAGCCGACATCGGTGCAATAATAGTCCCCAACAAAACAAGAACAACCATCCGAAGAAACTCAGCGTCGGCGGATTTATTCCTCACAATATTTTGGATCAAGTCATCTATCATTATCTGACCATTTTTTTGTGAACGTACCGAACAGGAATTTTCTTCATTAACTCTTTTCCTTCCGTCGTAAGAATTCTAAAAACATCCTCACCTTCATTCTTAAAACCAAATATTGAAAACACGTCGTCGGGTCTAAGTGAAATAAGACCTTTACTGCCAGTTTCTTCTTGTATCATGAATTTTTTGCTGTTTGGGTTATAACTTAGAATCATAAAATGCAGCAAAAAATCTCTCATTTGTGCTGATGGAATGATCAACATCTCTTGCAAGGTTGTTTCGTAGAACCTAAATCGCTGAGCGGTTGTTAATTTCTCAACGAGACTTATCCACTTCTCTATGGAACATGGAATCACACCATCGATGTCCATACTGCATGTCAAAATTTTTTCCCCATTATTATATATAATTATGCAATACCACAAGCACAAATTGTACGAGGCGGGAAAATGTCACCTTGATCCGGGCGACAGCCGCCGAGCAGCGGCTATGGCAGAGGGAAAGTGGGCAGGCGTATGTTGGCGAGATGCGCCGACGGCTGTTGGGCGCCCTGACATCAAGTGAGGCAACGTGTGGCGTTGACGGCAGTCGGACGCGCCCGCTTCTTTTTTGCGGAACCGTGAGGCGGTGGACGGCGATGGGTGTACGTGGGGTGAGTGGGGATAGGGCGACGAAGGGCACAGGGCGGCGTACAGGGCGAGTGGGGGTAGGGTTTCGCCGTGCGTGGCGGTATACGGCGATGGAAAGGAAAAAAACGGTTTTCGGCGCCGACTGGGCCCGGCCCGATACCGCCCAACCTAGCGATGCCACGGCGGCCACCGCTCAACCTGCTATATCGTTTAGTCCCACATTGCTTCTGGTCACGCTTATTCACCTGTTTAAATACCGTCCTCTACATACAATGTTGAATCCTTTAGTGTTGCGGCCTTTCCTCAGTAGGCTATTGTAAATGATGCTCTGGCAGTCCAAAATCATGGAGTGTCACAGCAAAAATTCACATTAGTCTTCTGAGGTAAATCCGTCCACACTACAGGATTTTTTTTATTTGTGTTTTTTCATTTTTTATATTTCCATGAAATGGCACCATTTTTTTTCACCTGCTACAGTGTGCAACACAAACACGCATGCAAAATTTCGGTGCGTTTCGACACTCGATGCATTTACAATGATTTTCTCCGTGAAAATACTCAAAAACGGTCTCCGGACGTGATGCAACGTCCGTTCGTACTTCGATTCCATTGAAATTTGGCATGGGGGAAGGTGGGGGTCACACACATGCACATGCAAAATTTGGGTGTGTTTCGTCCATGTCGAAATGTAGTTGCAGTAGAAACCTGAGGTATCGGTTAGGGGTGGACGGACATCCGCGAGGTGTTTCGTTTCGCAAAGTCATGAAATGACACCATTTTTTTTCACATCCTACAGTGTGCAACACAAACACGCATGCAAAATTTCGGTTCGTTTCGATACACGGTGCATTTACTATGATTTTCTCCGTGAAAATACTCAAAAACGGTCTCCGGACATGACGCAACGTCCGTTCGTTCTCCGATTCCATTGAAATTTGGCGTGCGGGAAGGTTGGCGTCACTCACACGCGCATGCAAAAGTTGGGTGTTCGTTCAAATCAATCATCCATGTCACATGTAGTGCAAGACAAACCTGAGGTATCGGTTAAGGGGGGGGGGGACGTCATCCGCGAGGTATTCGCTTTCGCAAATCATCAACGACACCATTTTTTTCACGTCTACAGTGTGCAACACAAACACGCATGCAAAATTTCAGTTCGTTTTGACACTCGATGCATTTACTATGATTTTATCCGTGAAAATACTCAAAAATGATCTCCGGACATGACGCAACGTCCGTTCGTACTCCGATTCCATTGACATTTGGCGTGGAGGAAGGTGGGGGTCACTCACATGCGCATGCAAAAGTTGGGTGTGTTTCGTCCATGTCGACATGTAGTTGCAGTAGAAACCTGAGGTATCGGTTAGGGGGGGACGGGCATCCGCGAGAAGTTCCCTTTCGCAAAGTCATGAAACACACACCATTTTTTTTCACATGCTACAGTGTGCAACACAAACACGCATGCAAAATTTCGGTTCGTTTGGACACTCGATGCATTTACTATGATTTTCTCTCTGAAAATACTCAAAAACGGTCTTCGGACGTGACGCAACATCCGTTCGTACTCCGATTCTGTTGAAATTTGGCGTGGGGGAAGGTGGGGGTCACTCACACGCGCATGCAAAAGTTGGGTGTGTTTCGTCCATGTCGACATGTAGTTGCAGTAGAAACCTGATGTATCGGTTAGGAGGGGGGCATCCGCGAGTGTTTCCCTTTCGCAAAGTCATGAAACGACACCATTTTTTTTCACATGCTACAGTGTGCAACACAAACACGCATGCAAAATTCCGGTTCGTTTCGACACTCGATGCATTTACTATGATTTGCTACGTGAAAATACTCAAAAACGGTCTCCGGACATGACACAACGTCCGTTCGTACTCCGATTCCGTTGAAATTTGGTGTGGGATAAGGTGGGGGTCACTCACACGGGCATGCAAAAGTTGGGTGTGTTTCGTCCAGGTCGACATGTAGTTGCAGTTGAAACCTGATGTATCGGTTAGGGGGGGACGGGCATCCGCGAGGTGTTCCCTTTCGCAAAATGATGAAACGACACCATTTTTTCTTCACATGCTACAGTGTGCAACACAAACACGCATGCAAATTTTCGGTTCGTTTCGACACTCGATGCATTTACTATGATTTTCTCCGTGAAAATACTCAAAAACGGTATCTGGACGTCACGCAGCGTCCGTTCGTACTCCGATTCCGTTGAAATTTGGCGTGGAGGAAGGTGGGGTTCACTCACACGCGCTTGCAAAAGTTGGGTGTGTTTCGTCCATGTCGACATGTAGTTGCAGTAGAAACCTGAGGTATCGGTTAGGGAGGGATGGGCATCCGCGAGGTGTTCCCTTTCGCAAAGTCATGAAATGACACCATTTTTTTTCACATGCTACAGTGTGCAACACAAACACGCATGCAAAATTTCGGTTCGTTCCGACACTCATGCATTTACTTTGTTTTCTCCGTGAAAATACTCAAAAACGGTCTCCGGCGTGATGCAACGTTCCGTTCTTACTCCTTGCATTGAAATTTGGTGTGGGATAAGGTGGGGGTCACTCACCGGGCATGCAAAAGTTGGGTGCGTTTCGTCCATGTCCACATGTAGTTGCAGTACAAACCTGAGGTATCGGTTAGGGGGGACGGGCATCCGCGAGGTGTTCCCTTTCACAAAGTCATGAACAAACCATTTTTTTTTCACATGCTACAGTGTGCAACACAACACGCATGCAAAATTTTGGTTCGTATCGACACTCGATGCATTTACTATGTTTTCTCTGTGAAAATACTCAAAAATGGTCTCCAGGCATGACGCAACGTCCGTTCGTACTCCGATTCCGTTGAAATTTGGCGTGGAGGAAGGTGGGGAGACTCACACGTGCATGCAAAAGTTGGGTGTGTTTCGTCCATGTCGACATGTAGTTGCAGTAGAAACCTAAGGTATCGTTAGGGGGGGACGGGCATCCGCAGTGTGTTCCCTTTCGCAAAGTCATGAAACGACACCATTTTTTTTCACATGCTACAGTGTGCAACACAAACACGCATGCAAAATTTCGGTTCCATTTCGACACTCGATGCATTTACTATGATTTTTTGTGCCCTGAAATACTCAAAAACGGTCTCTGGACGTGACGCAATGTCCGTTCGTACTCCGATACCGTTGAATTTGACATGGGGAAGGTGGGGGTCACTCACACGCGCATGGAAATTTTGGGTCTGTTCGTCTATGTCGACATGCAGTTGCAGTAAAACCTAGGTATCGTTAGGGGGGACGGGCATCCCGAGGTGTTCCCTTTCGCAAAGTCATGAAACGACACCATTTTTTTTCACATGCTACATGTGCAACACAAACACGCATGCAAAATTCGGTTCGTTTCGACACTCGATGCATTTACTATTGATTTTCTCAATGAAAACTCAAAACGGTCTCCGGATGTGACGCAACGTCCGTTCGTACTCTGATTCCGTTGAAATTTGTGTGGGATAAGGTGGGGGTCACTCACACACGGGCATGCAAAGTTGGGTGTGTTTCGTCCATGTCCACATGTATTGCAGTAGAAACCTAAGGTATCGGTTAGGGGGGGACGGGCATCCGCGAGGTGTTCCCTTTCGCAAAATGATGAAACGACACCATTTTTTTTTCACATGCTACAGTGTGCAACACAAACACGCATGCAAATTTCCGGTTCGTTTCGACACTCGATGCATTTACTATGATTTTCTCCGTGAAATACTCAAAAATGGTATCCGGACGTGACGCAACGTCCATTCGTACTACTCCGATTCCGTTGAAATTTGGATTAGAGGAAGGTGGGGGGTCACTCTAACGAGCATGCAAAAGCTGGGTGTGTTTCGTCCATGTCGACATGTAGTTGCAGTAGAAACCTGAGGTATCGGTTAGGGGGGACGGTCATCCGCGAGGTGTTCCCTTTCGCAAAGTCATGAATAGCACCATTTTTTTTCACATGCTACAGTGTGCAACCACAACCATGCATGCAAAATTTCGGTTCGTTTCGACACTCGATGCATTTACTATGATTTTCTCTCGTGAAAATACTCAAAAACGGTCTCCGACGTGACCAACATCCGTTCGTACTCCGTTCTGTTGAAATTTGGCGTGGGGAAGTGGGGTCACTCACACGCGACGCAAAAGTTGGGTGTGTTTCGTCCATGTCGACATGTAGTTGAGTAGAAACCTGATGTTCGTTTAGGGGGGGACGGGCATCCGCGAGGTGTTCCCTTTCGCAAAGTCATGAAACGACACCATTTTTTTCACATGCTACACTGTTGCAACACAAACACGCATGCAAAATTCCGGTTCGTTTCGACACTCGATGCATTTACTATGATTTTCTTACTTGAATACTCAAACCGGTCTCCGGACGTGACGCAACGTCCGTTCGTACTCCGATTCCGTTGAAATTTGTGTGGGATAGGTGGGGTCACTCACACGGGCATGCAAAAGTTGGGTGTGTTTCGTCCAGTTGACATGTAGTTAAGTTGAAACCTGATGTATCGGTTAGGGGGGCGGGGCATCCGCGAGGTGTTCCCTTTCGCAAATGATGAAACGACACCATTTTTTCTTCACATGCTACAGTGTGCAACACAAACACGCATGCAATTTTCGGTTCGTTTCGACACTCGATGCATACTATGATTTTCTCCGTGCATATACTCAAAAACGTCTCCGGACGTGACGCAACATCCGTTCGTACTCCGATTCTGTTGAAATTTGGCGTGGGATAGGTGGGGGTCACTCACACGCGCATGCAAAAGTTGGGTGTTTGTTTCATCCATGTCCACATGTAGTTCAAGTAGAAACCTGAGGTATCGGTTAGGGGGACGTCATCCGCGAGGTGTTCCCTTTCGCACTGTCATGAACACACCCATTTTTTTTTCACATGACAGTGTGCAACACAACACGCATGCAAAATTTCGGTTCGTTTCGACACTCGATGCATTTACTATGATTTTCTCCGTGAAAATACTCAAAAACGGTCTTCGGACGTGACGCAACATCCGTTCGTACTCCGATTCTGTTGAAATTTGGCGTGGGGGAAGGTGGGGGTCACTCACACGCGCATGCAAAAGTTGGGTGTGTTTCGTCCATGTCGACATGTAGTTGCAGTAGAAACCTGATGTATCGGTTAGGGGGGGACGGGCATCCGCGAGGTGTTCCCTTTCGCAAAGTCATGAAACGACACCATTTTTTTTCACATGCTACAATGTGCAACACAAACCCGCATGCAAAATTCCGGTTCGTTTCGACACTCGATGCATTTACTATGATTTGCTACGTGAAAATACTCAAAAACGGTCTCCGGACATGACACAACGTCCTTTCGTACTCCGATTCCGTTGAAATTTGGTGTGGGATAGGGGGGGTCACTCACACGGGCATGCAAAGTTGGTGTGTGTTTCGTCCAGGTCGACATGTAGTTGCAGTTGAAACCTGATGTATCGGTTAGGGGGGACGGGCATCCGCGAGGTTGTTCCCTTTCGCAAAATGATGAAACGACACCATTTTTTCTTCACATGCTACAGTGTGCAACACAAACACGCATGCAAATTTTCGGTTCGTTTCGACACTCGATGCATTTACTATGATTTTCTCCGTGAAAATACTCAAAAACGGTATCTGGACGTCCGCGCAGCGTCCGTTCGTACTCCGATTCCGTTGAAATTTGGCGTGGAGGAAGGTGGGGTTCACTCACACAGCGCTTGCAAAAGTTGGGTGTGTTTCGTCCATGTCGACATGTAGTTGCAGTAGAAACCTGAGTATCGGTTAGGGGGGATGGGCATCCCGAGGTGTTCCCTTTCGCAAAGTCATGAAACGACACCATTTTTTTTCACATGCTACAGTGTGCAACACAAACACCATGCAAAATTTCGGTTCGTTTCGACACTCGATGCATTTACTATGATTTTCCTCCGTGAAAATACTCAAAAATGGTATCCGGGACGTGACCCAACGTCCATTCGTACTCCGATTCCGTTGAAATTTGGATTAGAGGAAGGTGGGGGTCACTCTAACGAGCATGCAAGCGGGTGTGTTTCGTCCGTCAACATGTAGTTGCAGTAGAAACCTGAGGTATCGGTTAGGGGGGACGGTCATCCGCGAGGTGTTCCCTTTCGCAAAGTCATGAATAGCACCATTTTTTCTCACATGCTACAGTGTGCAACACAAACATGCATGCAAAATTTCGGTTCGTTTCGACACTCGATGCATTTACATGATTTTCTCCGTGAAAATACTCAAAAACGGTCTCCCGCGTGACGCAACATCCGTTCGTACTCCGATCTGTTTGAAATTTGCGTGGGGGAAGGTGGGGGTCACTCACACGCGCACAGCAAGTTGGGTGTGTTTCGTCCATGTCGACATGTAGTTGCAGTAGAAACCTGATGTATCGGTTAGGGGGGGACGGGCATCCGCGAGGTGTTCCCTTTCGCAAAGTCATGAAACGACACCATTTTTTTCACATGCTACAGTGTGCAACACAAACACGCACGCAAAATTCCGGTTCGTTTCGACACTCGATGCATTTACTATGATTTTCTACTTGAAAATACTCAAAAACGGTCTCCGGACGTGACGCAACGTCCGTTCGTACTCCGATTCCGTTGAAATTTGTGTGGGATAAGGTGGGGGTCACTCACACGGGCATGCAAAAGTTGGGTGTGTTTCGTCCAGGTCGACATGTAGTTGAAGTTGAAACCTGATGTATCGGTTAGGGGGGGACGGGCATCCGCTAGGTGTTCCCTTTCGCAAAATGATGAAACGACACCATTTTTTCTTCACATGCTACAGTGTGCAACACAAACACGCATGCAAATTTTCGGTTCGTTTCGACACTCGATGCATTTACTATGATTTTCTCCGTGCATATACTCAAAAACGGTCTCCGGACGTGACGCAACATCCGTTCGTACTCCGATTCTGTTGAAATTTGGCGTGGGATAAGGTGGGGGTCACTCACACGCGCATGCAAAAGTTGGGTTTGTTTCATCCATGTCCACATGTAGTTGCAGTAGAAACCTGAGGTATCGGTTAGGGGGGGACGGTCATCCGCGAGGTGTTCCCTTTGGCACTGTCATGAAACAACACCATTTTTTTTTCACATGCTACAGTGTGCAACACAAACACGCATGCAAAATTTCGGTTTCGTTCGACACTCATGCATTTACTATATGATTTTCTCCGTGAAAATACTCAAAACGGTCTTCGGACGTACGCACATCCGTTCGTACTCCGATTCTGTTGAAATTTGCGTGGGGAAGGTGGGGGTCACTCACACGCGCATGCAAAGTTGGGTGTGTTTCGTCCATGTCGACATGTAGTTGCAGTAGAAACCTGAGTATCGTTAGGGGGGACGGCATCCGCGAGTGTTTCCCTTTCGCAAAGTCATGAAACGACACACATTTTTTTTCACATTCTACATGTGCAACCAAACCCGCATGAAAATTCCTGGTTCGTTTCGACACTCGATGCATTTACTATGATTTGCTACGTGAAAATACTCAAAAACGGTCTCCGGACATGACACAGTCCTCCGTTCGTACTCCGATTCTGTTGAAATTTGGTGTGGGATAAGGTGGGGGTCACTCACTCACACGGCATGCAAAAGTTGGGTGTGTTTCGTCCAGTCGACATGTAGTTGCAGTTGAAACCTGATGTATCGGTTAGGGGGGGGGCATCCGCGAGGTTTCCCTTTCGCAATGATGAACGACACCATTTTTTTCACATGCTACGTGTCAACACAAACACGCATGCAAAATTTCGTTTCGTTTCGACACTCGATGCATTTACTATGATTTTCTCCTGAAAATACTCAAAACGTATCTGCGACGTCACGCAAGCGTCCGTTCGTACTCCGATTCCGTTGAAATTTGGCGTGAGGAAGGTGGGGGTCACTCCACGCGCTGCAAAAGTTGGGTGTTTTCGTCCATTGACATCTGTAGTTCATAGAAACCTGAGGTATCGGTTAGGGGGGGAGGGCATCCCGAGGTGTTCCCTTTCGCAAATCATGAAACACCATTTTTTTTCACATGCTACAGTGTGCAACACAAACACGCATGCAAAATTTCGGTTCGTTCCGACACTCGATGCATTTACTTTGATTTTCTCCGTGAAAATACTCAAAAACGGTCTCCGGACGTGACGCATGTCCGTTCTTACTCCGATTCATTGAAATTTGGTGTGGATAAGGTGGGGTTCACTCACACGGCATGCAAAAGTTGGGTGGTTTCGTCCATGTCCACATGTGTTGCAGTAAAACCTGAGGTATCGGTTAGGGGGGACGGGCATCCGCGAGGTGTTCCCTTTCACAAGTCATGAAACGAAACCATTTTTTTTCACATGCTACAGTGTGCAACACAAACACGCATGCAAATTTTCGGTTCGTTCGACACTCGATGCATTTACTATGATTTTCTCTGTGAAAATACTCAAAACGGTCTCCAGACTGGACGCAACGTCGTTTTCGTATCCGATTCCGTTGAAATTTGGCGTGGAGGAAGTGGGGGTACTCACACGCATGACAAAGTTGGGTGTGGTTCCTCATGTCGCACATGTAGTTGCAGTAGAAACCTAAGGTATCGGTTAGGGGGGGACGGGCATCCCGATGTTTCCCTTTCGCAAAGTCATGAAACGACACCCATTTTTTTTCACATGCTACAGTGTCAACACAAACACGCATGCAAAATTTCGGTTCTTTCGACACTCGATGCATTTACTATGATTTGTGCCCGAAAATACTCAAAAACGGTCTCCTGGACGTGACGAATTCCGTTCGTACTCCGATCCGTTGAAATTGCTGGGGGAAGGTGGGGTCACTCACACGCGCGCATGAAATTGGGTTGTTTTCGTCATGTCGACATGAGTTGCAGTAGAAACCTGAGGTATCGTTTAGGGGGGACGGGCATCCGCGAGGTGTTCCCTTCGCAAAGTCATGAAACGACACCATTTTTTTTCACATTGCTACAGTGTGCACACAAACACCATGCAAAATTTCGGTTCGTTTCGACACTCGTGCATTTACTATGATTTTCTCATGAAAATACTCAAAAACGGTCTCCGGATGTGACGCAACGTCCGTTCGTACTCGATTCCGTTGAAATTTGGTGTGGGATAAGGTGGGGGTCACTCACACGGCATGCAAAAGTTGGGTGTGTTTCGTCCATGTCCACATGATTTTGCAGTAGAAACCTAAGGTATCGGTTAGGGGGGGACGCATCCGCGAGGTGTTCCTTTCGCAAAGTCATGAAACGACACCATTTTTTTTACATCTACAGTGTGCAACACAAAACAGCATGCAAAATTTCGGTTCGTTTCGACACTCGATGCATTACTATGATTTTCTCCGTGAAAATACTCAAAAATGGTATCCGGACGTGACGCAACGTCCATTCGTACTCCGATTCCGTTGAAATTTGGATAGAGGAAGGTGGGGGTCACTCTAACGAGCATGCAAAAGCTGGGTGTGTTTCGTCCATGTCGACATGTATTTGCAGAAGAAACCTGAGGTTCGGTTAGGGGGGGACGGTCATCCGCGAGGTGTTCCCTTTCGCAAAGTCATGAAATGCACCATTTTTTTCACATGCTACAGGTGTGCAACACAAACATGCACAAATTTCGGTTCGTTTCGACACTCGATCATTTACTATGATTTTCTCCCGTAAAAAACTCAAAAACGGTCCGGACGTGACGCAACATCTTCGTACGGATTCTCGATTCTGTTGAAATTTGCGTGGTGGGGGTGGGGGTCACTCACACGCGCACGCAAAGTTGGTGTGTTTCGTCCATGTCGACATTGAGTTGCAGTAGAAACCTGATGTATCGGTTAGGGGGACGGGCATCCGCGAGGTGTTCCTTTCGCAAAGTCATGAAACGACACCATTTTTTTCACATGCCAGTGTGCAACACAAACACGCATGCAAAATTTCGGTTCGTTTCGACACTCGATGCATTTCTATGATTTTCTACTTGAAAATACTCAAAAACGGTCTCCGGACGTGACGCAACGTCCGTTCGTACTCCGATTCCGTTGAAATTTGTGTGGGATAAGGTGGGGGTCACTCACACGGGCATGCAAAAGTTGGGTGTGTTTCGTCCAGGTCGACATGTAGTTGAAGTGAAACCTGAGTATCGGTTAGGGGGGGACGGGCATCCGCGAGGTGTTCCCTTTCGCAAATGATGAAACGACACCATTTTTTCACATGCTACAGTGTTGCAACACAAACACGCATGCAAATTTTCGGTTCGTTTCGACACTCGATGCATTTACTATGATTTTCTCCGTGCAAATACTCAAAAACGGTCTCCGACGTGACGCAACGTCCGTTCGTACTCCGATTCGGTTGAAATTTGGCGTGGGATAAGGTGGGGGTCACTCACACGCGCATGCAAAAGTTGGGTTTGTTTCATCCATGTCCACATGTAGTTGCAGTAGAAACCTGAGGTATCGGTTAGTGGGGGACGGTCATCCGCGAGGTGTTCCCTTTCGCACTGTCATGAAACAACACCATTTTTTTTCACATGCTACAGTGTGCAACACAAACACGCATGCAAAATTTCGGTTCGTTTCGACACTCGATGCATTTACTATGATTTTCTCCGTGAAAATACTCAAAAACGGTCTTCGGACGTGACGCAACATCCGTTCGTACTCCGATTCTGTTGAAATTTGGCGTGGGGGAAGGTGGGGGTCACTCACACGCGCATGCAAAAGTTGGGTGTGTTTCGTCCATGTCGACATGTAGTTTGCAGTAGAAACCTGATGTATCGGTTAGGGGGACGGGCATCCGCGAGGTGTTCCCTTTCGCAAAGTCATGAAACGACACCATTTTTTTTCACATGCTACAATGTGCAACACAAACACGCATGCAAAATTCCGGTTCGTTTAGACACTCGATGCATTTACTATGATTTGCTACGTGAAAATACTCAAAAACGGTCTCCGACTGACACAACGTCCGTTCGTACTCGATTCCGTTGAAATTTGGTGTGGATAAGGGTGTCACTCACACGGGCATGCAAAAGTTGGGTGTGTTTCGTCCAGTCGACATGTAGTTGCAGTTGAAACCTGATGTATCGGTTAGGGGGGGACGGGCATCCGCGAGGTGTCCTTTCGCAAAATGATGAAACGACAACCCTTTTTTTCTTCACATGCTACATTGTGCCACACAACACGCATGCAAATTTCGGTTCGTTTCGACACTCGATGCATTTCTATGATTTTCTCCGTGAAAATACTCAAAAACGGTATCTGGACGTCACGCAGCGTCCGTTCGTACTCCGATTCCGTTGAAATTTGGCGTGGAGAAGGTGGGGTTCACTCACACGCGCTTGCAAAGTTGGGTGTGTTTCGTCCATGTCGACATGTAGTTGCAGTAGAAACCTGAGGTATCGGTTAGGGAGGAGGGCATCCGCGAGGTGTTCCCTTTCGCAAAGTCATGAAATGACACCATTTTTTTTCACATGCTACAGTGTGCAACACAAACACGCATGCAAAATTTCGGTTCGTTCCGACACTCGATGCATTTACTTTGATTTTCTCCGTGAAAATACTCAAAAACGGTCTCCGGACGTGATGCAACGTCCGTTCTTACTCCGATTGCATTGAAATTTGGTGTGGGATAAGGTGGGGGTCACTCACACGGGCATGCAAAAGTTGGGTGCTTTTCGTCCATGTCCACATGTAGTTCAGTACAAACCTGAGGTATCGGTTAGGGGGGGACGGGCATCCGCGAGTGTTCCCTTTCACAAATTCATGAAACGAACCATTTTTTTTCACATCTACAGTGTGCAACACAAACACGCATGCAAATTTTGTTTGTATCGACACTCGATGCATTTACTATGATTTTCTCTGTGAAATACTCAAAAATGGTCTCCAGACATGACGCAACGTCCGTTCGTACTCCGATTCCGTTGAAATTTGGCGTGGAGGAAGGTGGGGAGACTCACACGTGCATGAAAAGTTGGGTGTGTTTCGTCCATGTCGACATGTAGTTGCAGTTAGAAACCTAAGGTATCGGTTAGGGGGGGACGGGCATCCGCGTAGTGTGTCCTTTGCAAAGTCATGAAACGACACCATTTTTTTTTCACATGCTACAGTGTGCAACACAAACACGCATGCAAAATTTCGGTTCTTCTCGACACTCGATGCATTTACTATGATTTGTGCCCTGAAAATACTCAAAAACGGTCTCTGACGTGACGCAATGTCCGTTCGTACTCCTTCTACCGTTAAATTTGACATGGGAAGGTGGGGGTCACTCACACGCATGAAATTGGGTGTCTGTTTCGTCTATGTCGACATGTCAGTTGCAGTAGAAACCTGAGGTATCGGTTAGGGGGGGACGGGCATCCGCGAGGTGTTCCCTTTCGCAAAGTCATGAAACGACACCATTTTTTTTCACATGCTACAGTGTGCACACAAACACCGCATGCAAATTTCGGTTCGTTTCGACACTCTGATGCATTTACTATGATTTTTCTCAATGAAAATACTCAAAAACGGTCTCCGGATGTGACGCAACGTCCTTTCGTACTCTGATTCCGTTGAAATTTGGTGTGGGATAAGGTGGGGGTCACTCCAACGGGCATGCAAGTTGGTGTGTTTTCGTCCATGTCCACATGTAGTTGCGGTAAAACCTAAGGTATCGGTTAGGGGGGGACGGGCATCCGCAGGTGTTCCCTTCGCAAAGTCATGAAACGACACCATTTTTTTCACATGCTACAGTGTGCAACACAAACACGCATGCAAAATTTCGGTTCGTTTCGACCCTCGATGCATTTACTTATGTTTCTCCGTGAAAATACTCAAAAATGGATCCGGACGTGACGCAACGTCCTTCGTACTCCGATTCGTTGAAATTTGGATTAGAGGAAGGTGGGGGTCACTCAACGAGCAGCAAAAGCTGGGTGTGTTTCGTCCATGTCACATGTAGTTGCAGTAGAAACCTGAGGTATCGGTTAGGGGGGACGGTCATCCGCGAGGTGTTCCCTTTCGCAAAGTCATGAAATAGCACCATTTTTTTCACATGCTACAGTGTGCAACACAAACATGCATGCAAAATTTCGGTTCGTTTCGACACTCGATGCATTTACTATGATTTTCTCCGTGAAAATACTCAAAAACGGTCTCCGGACGTGACGCAACATCCGTTCGTACTCCGATTCTGTTGAAATTTGGCGTGGGGGAAGGTGGGGGTCACTCACACGCGCACGCAAAAGTTGGGTGTGTTTCGTCCATGTCGACATGTTGTTGCAGTAGAAACCTGATGTATCGGTTATGGGGGGACGGGCATCCGCGAGGTCTTCCCTTTCGCAAAGTCATGAAACGACACCATTTTTTTCACATGCTACAGTGTGCAACACAAACACGCATGCAAAATTCCGGTTCGTTTCGACACTCGATGCATTTACTATGATTTTCTACTTGAAAATACTCAAAACGGTCTCCGACGTACGCAACGTCCGTTCGTACTCCATTGTTCCGTGAAATTTGTGTGGGATAAGGTGGGGGTCACTCACACGGGCTTGCAAAAGTTGGGTGTGTTTCGTCCAGGTCGACATGTAGTTGAAGTTGAAACCTGATGTATCGGTTTGGGGGGGACGGACATCCGCGAGGTGTTCCCTTTCGCAAAATGATGAAACGACACCATTTTTTCTTCACATGCTACTGTGGCAACACAACACGCATGCAAATTTCGGTTCGTTTCGACACTCGATGCATTTACTATGATTTTCTCCGTGAAAATACTCAAAAACGGTATCTGGACGTCACGCAGCGTCCGTTCGTACTCCGATTCCGTTGAAATTTGGCGTGTAGGAAGGTGGGGTTCACTCACACACGCTTGCAAAAGTCGGGTGTGTTTCGTCCATGTCGACATGTAGTTGCAGTAGAAACCTGAGGTATCGGTTAGGGGGGGATGGGCATCCGCGAGGTGTTCCCTTTCGCAAAGTCATGAAAAGACACCATTTTTTTTCACATGCTACAGTGTGCAACACAAGCACGGATGCAAAATTTCGGTTCGTTCCGACACTCGATGCATTTACTTTGATTTTCTCCGTGAAAATACTCAAAAACGGTCTCCGGACGCGATGCAACGTCCGTTCTTACTCCGATTGCATTGAAATTTGGTGTGGGATAAGGTGGGGGTCACTCACACGGGCATGCAAAAGTTGGGTGCGTTTCGTCCATGTCCACATGTAGTTGCAGTACAAACCTGAGGTATCGGTTAGGGGGGGACGGGCATCCGCGAGGTGTTCCCTTTCACAAAGTCATGAAACGAAACCATTTTTTTTCACATGCTACAGTGTGCAACACAAACACGCATGCAAAAATTTGGTTCGTATCGACACTCGATGCATTTACTATGATTTTCTCTGTGAAAATACTCAAAAATGGTCTCCGGACATGACGCAACGTCCGTTCGTACTCCGATTCCGTTGAAATTTGGCGTGGAGGAAGGTGGGGGAGACTCACACGTGCATGCAAAAGTTGGGTGTGTTTCATCCATGTCGACATGTAGTTGCAGTAGAAACCTAAGGTATCGGTTAGGGGGGGACGGGCATCCGCGTAGTGTTCCCTTTCGCAAAGTCATGAAACGACACCATTTTTTTTCACATGCTACAGTGTGAAACACAAACACGCATGCAAAATTTCGGTTCATTTCGACACTCGATGCATTTACTATGATTTGCGCCCTGAAAATACTCAAAAACGGTCTCTGGACGTGACGCAATGTCCGTTCGTACTCCGATACCGTTGAAATAATGCTACAGTGGTGCAACACAAAAACGCATGCACAATTTGGTTCGTTTCGACACTCGATGCATTTACTATGATTTTCTCTTGAAAATACTCAAAAACGGTCTCGGACACGTGACGCAACGTCCGTTCGTACTCAGTCCGTTTGAAATTTGGCGTGGAGGAAGGTGGGGGTCACTCACACGCGCATGCAAAAGTTGGGTGTGTTTCTCCATGTCGACATGTAGTTGCCAGTAGAAGTAGAAACCTGAGTATCGGTTAGGGGGGGACGGGCATCCGCGAGTGTTCCCTTTCGCAAGTCATGAAACGACACCATTTTTTTTCACATGCTACAGGTGGCAACACAAAAACACGCATGCAAATTTCGGTTCGTTTCGACACTCGATGCATTTACTTGATTTCTCTGTGAAAATACTCAAAAACGGTCTCGGACGTGACGCAACGTCCGTTCTACTCGCATTCCTTGAATTTGGCGTGGGGAAGGTGGGGGTCACTCAACGCCATGCAAAATTGGGTTGGTTTTGTATGGTCGACATGTAGTTGCAGTAGAAACCTGAGAGGAGCTGAGTAAACTGAGGTTGTTAGGGGGGACGGGCATCCGCGAGGTGTTCCCTTTCGCAAAGCATGACATGAAACGACACATTTTTTTCACATGATACAGTGTGCAACACAAAAAGCAAGCACAATTTGGTTCGTTTCGACACTCGATGCATTTATTGATTTTCTCAGTGAAAATACTCAAAAACGCTCGGAAGTGACGCAACGTCGTTCGTACTCCATTCCGTTGAAATTTGGCGTGGAGGAAGGTGGGGGTCCTCACACGCGCATGCAAAAGTTGGGTGTGTTTCGTCCATGTCGACATGTAGTTGCAGTAGAAACCTAAGGTACGGTTAGGGGGGGACGGGCATCCGCGAGGTGTTCCTTTCGCAAAGTCATGAAAACACACCATTTTTTTTTCAATGCTACAGTGTGCAACACAACACACGCATGCAAAAATTCGGTTCGTTTTGACACTCGATGATTTACTATGATTTTCTCCGTGTGAAAATACTCAAAAATGGTCTCCGGACGTGACGCAACGTCCTTGTATCGATTCCAATGTTGAAATTTGGCGGAGGAGGTGGGGGGTCACTCACACGCATGCAAAAGTGGGTGTGTTTTTCTCCATGTCGACATGTAGTTGCGCAGTAGAAACCTGGAGGTATCGGTTAGGGGGGGGGACGGATCCGCGAGGTGTTCCCTTTCGCAAAGTCATGAAACGAACCATTTTTTTCACATGCTACAGTGTGCAACACAAACACGCATGCAAAATTTCGGTTCTTCGACACTCGATGCATTACTATGATTTTCTGTGAAAATACTCAAAAAAAGGTCTCCGGAGTGACGCAACGCCGTTCGTACTTCGATCCGTTGTTGAAATTTGGCGTGGGATGGGATAAGGTGGGGGTCACTCACACGGGCATGCAAAGTTGGGTGTGTTTCGTCCAGTCCACATGTAGTTGCAGAGTAAAACTGAGGTATAGGTTAGGGGGAGGGGACGGCATCACGAGGTGTTCCCTTTCGCAAAGTCATGAAACACACCATTTTTTTACATTTTTTTCACATGCACAGTGTGCAACCAAACAAAACCGCAGCAAAAATTTTGGTTCGTTTCGACACTCGATGCATTTACTATGATTTTTCTCTGAAATACTCAAAAAACGGTTCTGGACGTGACGCAACGTCCGTTCGTACTTGATTCCGTTGAAATTTGGTGGGGAAGGTGGGGGTCACTCCACCGCATGCAAAGTGGGTGTTTGTCCATGTCCATGTAGTTGCAAGTAAAACCTGAGGTATCGGTTAGGGGGGGACGGCATCGCGAGGTGTTCCTTCGCAAAGTCATGAAATGACAGGCAATCTCATTTTTCTATCCCAGACCTAAGTTGCAACACAAAATCGCATGCAAAATTGCTGGCGTTCGAACCTACGATGCATTTATATGATTGCTGTCTCCGTGAGACTCAAAAACGGTCTTCGGAGTGACGCAACGTCCTCTGTTCGTACTCCGATTCTGTGAAATTTGGATGGGGAAGGTGGGGGTGGTGGTACACAAACGGCGAAGCAAGTTGGGGTTTATTCCATGTCGACAGTAGTTGTGCAGAGAAACCTGGATCACAAGACGGTATCAGGTGGGGGGGGACGGTCCATCCGCGAGTGGTGTTCCCTTTCGCAAAGTATGAAACCGACACGATTTTTTTTCACATGTGACTACGTGTGCAAACACAAACACAGCAATGTCGAAAGTGTCATTCGTTCGACACGTGATGCATTTACTCTGATTTTCATCTGTGAAAATACGTTCAAAACGGTCTCCGGACTGTGACGCAACGTCCGTTCGTACTTCGATTCCATGTTGAATTTGCGAGGGGGAAAGGTGGGGGTTCACTCACAACGGCATGCAAAATGGTTGGAGGTGTGTTCGCCATGTCCACATGTAGTGGACATAAAGACCATGTACGAGTGGAGGGGGGACGGCATCACGCTGATAGGTGGCCCTAGGCGCAAAGTACATGAAACGACACACGCTTTTTGTCATCATGGCTACAGCGTGAATCACAAAACGCATGCAATTTGGTTCGTTCGACACTCGATGCATTACTATGATTTTGTCTCCGTGAAATACTTCACAAAACGGTCTCCGGACATGACGCAACATCCGTTGTTCATCCGCCATTCGTGTTGAAATTGCCGTGGGATCAATGGTTGGGAGGTCACTAACTTGGATGCAAATGGGGATGTCAGGGCCGTAGTGCTAAAGTAGTAAGATATACTGAGGTAGGTTGTGTTTGTCCAGTCCGCAAATTGTAGTTCCGACAGTAGTCATAAGTAAAAACTGATGCGAGTGGTAGGGGGGACGGGATATCGCGACGGTGTTCCTATTCGCAAAGATTGAGACAGACCACCATTTTTCTTCACATGCGACAGTGTTTGACAACACAAAACGCTGCAAATTTGGTTCGTTTCGACACTCGATGCCATTACTTATGAGTTTTTCTCCGTGCTATATCAAAAACGGTGTCTCCGGAACGTGAGCAACGTCAGTCTCCAGTACTCACGAATCTAGTTGAAATTGGCGTCGGCAGAGGGTGGGGGATCACTCACAGCGACCCAGCAAAAGTTGGGTGTGATCTCATCCATGTCAATGTAGTTGCAGTAGAAGTAGAAAGCTGATATGTATGGACGAGATGCCTTGAGGGTTGAAAACAATTTTTTTCATGCTACAGGTGAAGACATAGAAATGTTTCGCATCATGCATTCTAGATTCCGTGAATATCAAAGGCTTCGGACACCATACATCGTCGTACTCCTTCTTGATTGCGGGGAGCGGTCACCCACGCGCTGCAAAGTGGGGGTTTCGCCTTTGACCATGGAGTTGCTACTGATTACGGTAGGGGGGGACGGCATCAGCGAGGTGTTCCTTCGCCAAATAGTCATGAAACGACACCATTTTTTTGCACATGCTGACAAGTGGCCAACACAAACACGCATGAAAATTTCGGTTCGTTTACGACAATCGATGCATTTACTATGATTCTCGTGAAAATACTCACAAAACGGCTCTCCGGACGGACAGCAACGTCGTTCTACTGTCGATTCCGTTGAAATTTGGGTGGGTAGTAAGGTGGGGGTCACCACACGAGCATGCAAAAGTTGGGTGTGTTTAGTCCAGTGTACAGTAGTTCAGTAGATGTTGCGAAGGTATGAACCTGTACTTTTCGCATAATTCTGGTACAAGGTATCGGTTAGGGGGGACGGGAATCCGCGAGTGGTCCCTTTTTCGCAAACATGAGAAACGACACCATGTTCTTCACCATGCTACAGTTGCAACACAAAGACGCAAGCCAAATTTTCGGTTCGTTTCGACACTCGTGCATTACTTATGATTTGTCTCCGTGGTGAAAATACTCAAAACACGGTAGCCTAAACCGAAGTCACGCACGTCCTGTCTGTACTCCGATTCCGGTTCGAAAATTTGGCGTGGAGGAAGGGGGTCACTCACACGACGCTTGCAAAAGTTGGGTGGTGTTTCAATCCATGTCGACATGTAGTTGCTAGGTACAGTAGAAACCTGACGGTAATCGGTTAGGAGGGGGAGGGAATCGCCGAGGTTTCCCCTTCGCAAAGTATGAAATGAACACCAGTTTTTCACATGCTACCAGTGTGCAACACAAACACGCATGCCAAATTCGGTTCTGTTCGGACTCGATGCATTCTACTTGATTCTCCCGTTCTCTCGTGAAAATACTCAAAAATGGTTACGGACTTGAGAGCAAACAGTACAGTTCATACTCAGATGCATGCAAAATTTCGGTTCGTTTCGACACTCGATGCATTTACTATGATTTTCTTCGTGAAAATACTCAAAAAGGTCTCCGGACGTGACGCAACGTCCGTTCGTACTTCGATTCCGTTGAAATTTGGCGTGGGATAAGGTGGGGGTCACTCACACGGGCATGCAAATGTTGGGTGTGTTTCGTCCATGTCCACATGTAGTTGCAGTACAAACCTGAGGTATCGGTTAGGAGGGACCGGCATCCACGAGGTGTTCCCTTTCGCAAAGTCATGAAATGACACCATTTTTTTTTCACATGCTACAGTGTGCAACACAAACACGCATGCAAAATTTTGGTTCGTTTCGACACTCGATGCATTTACTATGATTTTCTCAATGTAAATACTCAAAAACGGTCTTCGGATGTGACGCAACGTCCGTTCGTACTTCGATTCCGTTGAAATTTGGCGTGGAGGAAGGTGGGGGTCACTCACACCCGCATGCAAAAGTTGGGTCTATTTCGTCCATGTCCACATGTAGTTGCAGTACAAACCTGAGGTATCGGTTAGGGGGGGACGGGCATCCACGAGGTGTTCCCTTTCGCAAAGTCATGAAACGACACCATTTTTTTTCACATGCTACAGTTTGCAACGCAAACACGCATGCAAAATTTCGGTTCGTTTCGACACTCGATGCATTTACTATGATTTTCTCCGTGAAAATACTCAAAAACGGTCTTCGGATGTGACGCAACGTCCGTTCGTACTTCGATTCCGTTGAAATTTGGCATGGGATAAGGTGGGGGTCACTCACACAGGCATGCAAAAGTTGGGTGTGTTTCATCCATGTCGACACGTAGTTGCAGTAGAAACCTGAGGTATCGGTTAGGGGGGACGGGTATCCGCGAGGTGTTCCCTTTCGGAAAGTCATGAAACGATACCATTTTTTTCCACATGCTACTGTGTGCAACACAAACACGCATGCAAAATTTCGGTTCGTTTCGACAGTCGATGCATTTACTATGATTTTCTCTGTGAAAATACTCAAAAACGGTCTCCGGACGTGACGCAACGTCCGTTCGTACTTCGATTCCGTTGAAATTTGGAGTGGGATAAGGTGGGCTGGGGGTTCACTCACGGCTGCCAATGTTGGTGTGTGTCGTCCATGTCCACATGTAGTTGCAGTACAAACCTGAGGTATCTGTCTTAGGGGGGGGGGACGGGATCCGTGAGTGTTCCCTTTCGCAAAGTCATGAAACGACACCATTGTTGTCACATGCTAAAGCGTGCAACACAAAACGCATGCAAAATTTTGGTCGTTTCGACACTCGATGCATTTACTATGATTTTCTCCGTGTAATATACACAAGCGGTCTCCGGAATGACGCAAACGTCCGTTCGTACTACGATTCCGTTGAATGAATGTGAAATTTGACGTGGAGGAAGGTGGGGGTCACGCACACGTGCAGCAAAAGTGGGTGTGTTTCGTCCATGTCGACAGTAGTTGCAGTAGTAGAAACATGAGGTAATCGGTTGGTGTGTTTCGTCCATGTCCACATGTAGTTGCAGTACAAACCTGAGGTATCGGTTAGGGGGGACGGGAATCAGCGAGTGTTCAATTTCGCAAAAGTCATGAAAACGAAACACCATTTTTTTCACATGCTACAGTGTTTGCAACACAAAGACGCATGCCAAAGTTTGGGTCAGTTTCGACAACTCGATGCATGTATTTATGATTTTCTCCGTGAAAAATACTCAAAAACGGTCTCCGAACGTGACGCAGAAGAGGGCGGATGGGGAAAGGCAAGGTGAGCTCGTACTCCAATTCCGTTGAATTTGGGTGGAGGAAGGTGGGGGTCACTCACACGGAATGCAAAAGTTGGCGTGTGTTCGTCCATGTGACATGTAGTTGCGAGTAGAAACATGAGGGTATCGGGTTAGGGGGGAGGGGGAAGGGTATACGCGAAGGGTGTTCCCTTTCGCAAAGTCATGAAAAACGATTACCATTTTTTTTCCACATGTACAGTGTGCAACAGGAAACACGCAGCAAATTTCGGTTCGTTTCGCACTCGATGCATGTACTATGCTTTTCTTCGTGAAAGACTCAAAAGGGCTCCGGACGTGACGCCACGTCCGTTCGTACTTCGATTCCGTGAATTGGCGGGGGATCAGGTGGGGTCATCAAAAGGGCATGAAAAGGTTGGGTGTTTTCGTCCATGTCCAATGTAGTTGCAGTTACAAAACCGAGGTATCGGGAGGAGGGACCGGAATCCACGAGGTGTTCCCTTTCGCCAAAGGTCGAAATGACACATTTTTTTTTCACATGCTACAGGGTGCAACACAAAACGCATGCAAAACTTTGGTTCGTTTCGACACCGCGAATGCATTTACTATGATTTTCTCAATGTAAATACTCAAAAACGGTCTTCGGATGTGACGCAACGTCCGTTCGTACTTCGATTCCGTTTTGAAAAATTGCGTGGAGGAAGGTGGGGGTCACTCACACCCGCATGCAAAAGTTGGGTCTATGTCGTCCATGTCCACATGTAGTTGCCAGTACAAACCTGAGGTATCGGTTAGGGGGGGAAGGGCATCCACGAGGGTTCCCTTTGCAAAGTCATTGAAACGACACCATTTTTTTTCACATGATACAGTTGGCACGCAACACACGCAGGCAAAAGTTACGGTTCGTTTCGACAATCGATGCATTTCTATATTGTCTCCGTGAAAATACTCAAAACGGTCTTCGGATTTTGTGACGCAACGTCCGTTCGTACTTCGATTCTGTTGAAATTTTGGCATGGGAACTGCTCGATGCTGCCTGATACTAGCCTTTTAGCTCATCCGCTCTAACGTCCGTCTGGTGGGGGTGCACTCACACAGGCATGCAAAGTTGGGTGGTTTCATCCATGTCGGACACGTAGTTGGCAAGTAGAAACCTGAGGTACGGTTTGCGGATTAGGGGGGGAAGGGTATCCGCGAGGTGTTCCTTTCGGAAGAAAGTCATGAAAAGAGACATTTTTTTCCACATGTATGGGTGCAAAACATAACCACGCATTGCAAAAGTTGGTTCGTTTTCGGACCGTTCGATGCATTGCATGTACTATGGGATTTCTCGTGAAAATACTCAAAACGGGTCTCCGGGAAGTGACGCAACAGTCCGTTAGACTTAGATTCCGTTGGGAAATTTGGAGTGGGATTAAGGTGGGGGTCACTCACACAGGGCATGCCAAATGTTGGGGTGTTTCGTCCATGTTCCACATGTAGTTGCAGTACAAACCTGAGGTATCGTTTAGGGGGGACGGGGCCAGCCGTGAGGTGTGTCCTCTTCGCAAAGTCATGAAACGACACCATTTTTTTTCAAAATGCTACAGCGTGAAAACACAAACACGCATGCAAAATTTTGGTCGTTTCGAACTCGATGCTTTTACTATGATTTTCTCGTGAATATACACAAAAACGGTCTCCGGAATGACGCAAGTCCGTTTACTCCGTATTCAGTTGTGAATTTGACGTGGGGGAAGGTGGGGGTCACTCAAGTGCATGCAAAAGTTGGGGGGTTTCGTCCAGTCGACATTAGTTGCAGTAGCTAGGAAACCTGAGTATCGGTTTGGTGTGTCTCGTCCATGTCAAAATGTAGTGCAGTACAAAACCGAGGTATCGGTTAGGGGTTGGGAGGGAACAGCGAGTTGTTCATTTCGCAAAAAGTCATGAAACGACACCATTGTTTTCACATGCTTCAGTGTGCAACACAAAGACGCATGCCAAATTGGGTTCGTTTGACACTCGAGGCATTATTATGATTTTCTCTGTTGAAAATACTCAAAAACGGTCTACGAACGTGACGCAAGCGTCCGCTCGTACTCCAATTCCGTTGAAATTTGGCCTGGAGGAAGGTGGGGGTGCACTCACACGCGCAGGCAAAAGTGGGGTGTGTTGCGTCCATGTGACATGTAGTTGCCAGTAGAAACTGAGGTATCGGTTAGGGGGGCACGGGTCTCGAGAGGGTTCCCTTTCGACAAAGTCATGAAAACGGAAATACCATTTTTTTTCCACATGCTACAGTGTGCAACAGAAACAGCATGCAAAATTTCGGTTCGTTTCGACACTCGATGATGTACTATGATTTTCTTAGTTGAAAAGACTCAAAAAGGTCTCCGGACGTACGCAAACGTCGTTCGTACTTCGATTCAGTTGAAAATTTGGCGTGGATAGGTGGGGGTCACTCACCCGGCATGCAATATGTTGGGTGGTTGTTGTGTGTGTGTTTCGTCCATGTCAACATGTAGTGGCAGTACAACCTGAGGTATCGGTTAGGAGGACCGGCATCCACGAGGTGTTCCCCTTTCGCAAAGTCATGAAATGACACCATTTTTTTTCAAAGGCTACAGTGTGCTGCAACCAACAGCATGCAAAAGTTGGTTCGTTTCGAAACTCGAGCATTATTTTATATGATTTTCAATGTAAATACTCAAAAAGGTTGTCGGATTGTGACGCAACGTCCGTTCGTTACTTCCGATTTCCGTGTGAAATTTGGCGTGGAGGGGAAGGGTGGGGGTCACTCACACCGCATGCAAAGTGGGTCTATTTCGTCCAGTCCACATTTAGTTGCAGTACAAACATGACGGTATCGGTTCGGGGGGAGGGGCATCCACGAGGTGTCCTTTCGCAAAGTCAGAACAGACCCATTTTTTTTCCACATGCTACAGTTGCAACGCAAACACGCATGCAAAATTTCGGTTGTTTCGACACTCGACCTGCCCAAGTTACTATGATTTTCTCCGTGAAAAGAAAAATCTCAAACAAACGGTCTCGGATGTGACGCAACGTCAGTTCGTACTTCGATTCGTTGTGAATTTGGCATGGGATAAGAGGTGGGGGGGTCACTCACACAGGCAGCAAAAGTTGGGTGTGTTGCATCCATGCGACACGTAGTTTCAAGTAGAACAACTGAGGTATCTGTTAGGGGGGACGGGTATTCCGCGAGGTTTCCCTTGGAAAGTCATGAAACGATACCATTTTTTCCACATGGCTAACGTGTGCATTGCAAACACAAACACCGCAGGCAAAATTTCGGTTCGTTTCGACAGTCATGCATTTTACTATTGATTTTCTCTGTGAAAATACTCAAAAACGGTCTCCGACGTGACGAAACGTCGTTCGTAATTCGGATTCCGTTGAAATTTGCGAGGGGATAAGGTGGGGGGTCCACATCACACGGGCATGCCAATGTTGGGTGTGTTCCGCCCATGTCCACATGTAGTTGCCCGTACAAACCGAGGTATCGGTTAGGGGCGACGGGCATCCGTGAGTGTTCCCTTTCGCAAAAGCATGAAACGACACCATTTTTTTTTCAAATGCTACAGCGTGCAACACAAAACACGCATGCAAAATTTTGGTTCGTGTCGACATCGATGCATTTACTATGATTTTACTCGTGAAATATACACAAAAACGGCTCCGGAACCATTGATTCGCAACGTCCCGTGTCGTACTCCGATTCCGTTGAAATTTGACGTGGAGGAAGGTGGGGGGGTCACTCACACGTGCATGCAAAAGTGGGTGTGTTCGTCATGTCGTGACATGTAGTTGCAGTTAGAAACCTACGGTATAGGTTTGGTGGTTTCGTCCATGCCCACATGTTAGTTGCAGTACAAACTGAGGTACGGGTAGGGGGGGGGGAGGGAATCCGCGAGTGTTCCAATTCGCAAAGTCATGAAACGACACCATTTTTAATGCTACAGGGTTGCAAACACAAAAGACGCATGCCAATTTGGTGTCGTTTCGACACTCGATGCATTTATTATGATTTTCTCCGTGATGAAAAACTCAAAACGGTCTCCCCGAACGTGACCGAAACGTCCGCTCGTACTCCAAGTCCGTTTGATGAAAATTTGGCGTGGAGGAAGGTGGGGGTTCACTCACACGACGCATGCAAAAAGTTGGGGTGTGTTTCATCATGTCGACATGTTGTAGTTGCCAGTAGAAAGTAGAAACCTGAGAATCGGTGTTAGGGGGGACGGGCATCCGCGCTGTGTTCCCTTCGCATAGTCATGAAACGACACATTTTTTTTCACATGCTACAGGTGGCAACGCAAAAACACGCATGCAAAAAATTTCGGTTCGTTGTCGACTACTCGATTGCAGTTACTCTGATTTCTCGTGTGAAAATATCAAAAACGGTCTCGACGTGACGAACGTTCCGTTCTACTCCATTCCGTTGGAATTTGGCGTGGAGGAAGGTGGGGGTCATCAAACGCCGCATGCACAAAATTGGGTTGTGTTTTGTCCACTGGTCGACATGTAGTTGCAGTAGAAACCTGCAGGTATCGGTTTGGTGTGTTCGCCATCTCCAACATGTACTTGCCAGTACAAACTGAGGTATCGTCTAGGGGGGACGGGAATCCGCCGAGTTGTTCCCTTTCGCAAAAAGACATGAACGATGAAACGACACATTTTTTACATGATACAGTGTGCACACAAAGAAGCAAGCCAATTTGGTTCGTTTCGACACTCCGGTGCAGGTATTAGATTTTCTCAGTGAAAATACTCAAAAACGACCTCTGTCAGAACGTGACGCAACGTCTATCGTACTCCAATTCCGTGAAATTTGGCGTGGAAGGAAGGTGGGGGTCTCTCACACGCGCACTGCAAAAGTGGGTTGTGTTTCATCCATGGTCGACATGTAGTTGCAGTCGAAACCTGAAGGTACGGTAGGGGGGGGGGGACGGGCATCCGCGAGGTGTTCCTTTCGCAAAGTCATGAAAACTACACCATTTTTTTTTTCAAATGCTACAGTGTGCAACACACACACGCATGCAAAAATTGCGCGGTTCGTTTTAGACACTCGATGGAATTTGACTATGATGTTCTCCGATGATGAAAATACGTCAAAATGGTCTCCGGATCTTTGACGGCAACGTCGTTAGTAATCAGATTCCGTTATTTGAATGGATTGAAATTTGGCGTGAGGAGGGGGGGGTCACTCACACCCGCATGCAAAAAGTGGGTGTGTTTTTACTCCATGTCGAATTGTAGTTGCAGTCGATAGTAGAAACTGGAGGTATCGGTTAGGGGGGGGGACGTGTATCCGCGAGGTGTTCCCTTTGCAAAGTAATGAAACGATACCATTTTTTCACATGCTACAGTGTGCAACCAAACACGCATGACAAAATTTCGGTTCTTCGACACGCGATGCATTACTATGATTGTTCTTGTGAACAAATACTCAAAAAAAGGTCTCTCGGAGTGACGCAACGCCGTTCTACTTCGAGTCCGTTGAAATGTTGAAATTTGGCGTGGGATGTTGGATAAGGTGGGGGTCAATCACACGGGCATGCACATGTTGGGTGTGTTTCGTCCCCGTCCACATGTAGTTGCAGGAGTACAAACTGAGGTATAGGTTAGGAGGGATCCGGCATCACGAGCGTGTTCCCTTTGCGCAAAGTCATGAACTGACACCATTTTTTTCTACATATTTTTCTCACATGCACAAGTGTCTGCAACCAAACAAAAACCGCAGCAAAAATTTTGGTTCGTTTCGACACTCGATGCATTTCTATGATTTTTCTCAATGTAAATACTCAAAACGGTTCGTGGATGTGACGCAACGCCGTTCGTACTTTGATTCCGTTGAAATTTGGTGGAGGAAGGTGGGGGTCACTCCACCGCATGCCAAAGTTGGTTCTATTTGTTCCTGTCCACTGAGTTGCAAGTACAAACCTGAGTATCGGTTACGGGGGGACGGCATCAACGAGGTGTTCCTTCGCTAATTAGTCTATGAACGAGCGGCAGGCAATCTGCAATTTGGATGTGCTATGCCCAGAGGCCTTAAGTTGCAAGTTCATCAACACTCGCCTGCAAAATTGCTGGGCGTTAGACACCTACAGATGCATTTAATATGCGTGCTCTCCGTGCACCGACTCACACCAACACGGTCTTCGGATGTTGACGCAACGTCCTCTGTTCGTACTCCGATTCGTGAACTTTGAATGGGGATAATTTGGATGGGGGTGTGAGTACACAAACCGGCGAAGCAGAGCGTTGTGGGGTTTATTCGCACTGTCGACACGTATTAGTGGCCGGTCTGAGAAACCTGGATCACAACCGACGGGTATCAGCGTGGAAGGGGGGAACAGAGTATCCGCGAGTGGTGTTCCCTTTCGGAAAGTAATGAACCGACACGATTTTTTTCTCACATGTGACTACTGTGGCCCGCCCTGCAAACACAAACAAGCAATGTCGAAAGTGGTCTTCGTTCGACAGTAGATGATTTACTCTGATTTTCATCTGTGAAAATACGTTCAAAACGGTTTTCTCGAGGACGTGCACGCAACGTCCGTTCGTACTTCGATTCCGTTGTTATGTTGAAATTTGCCCCAGAGTGGGGAAAGGGTGGGGGTTACACTACACAACGGGCATGCCAATGGTTGCGAGGTGTGTTCGCCCATGTCCACATGTAGTCGCAGTACATCAACAGACCATGAGAGTAGGTAGGGGCGGACGGGCATACGCTGATAGGTGGCCCTAGAGCGCAAGAGTACATGAAACGACACAGCAGCTTTTTGTCCATTCAATGCGCAACCTACAGCGTGAAGATTCACAAAACGCATGCAACTTTGGTTCGTTCGACACTCGAGCATTACTATGATGTGTCTCCGTGAATATTACACGCAAAACGGTCTCCGGACATGACGCAACGTCCGTTGTCAATCCCCCCCTCATTCAGTGTTGAAAATTGCCGTGGACGGAATGGTTGGGAGGTCACTCAAACGTTGATGATGCAAAAGTTGGGGGAGTTGTTTGTCCAGGTCGACCAGTAGTTGCAGTAGAAGTAGTGTAGTAGAATAGAGTAGAAACCTGAGGTACGGTTTGTGTGTTTGTCCATGTCCGCAAAATTTTAGTTGCCGTACAGTTAGTACAATAAGTACAACAAACTGAGGAGCGGTAGGGGGGACGGGAATCGCGACGAGTTGTTCAATTCGCAAAGCTCATGAAAAGACACCTTTTTTCAATGCGACCGTGTCGGCTATTGACAACACAAAGACGCTGCCAAATTTGGGTTCGTTTCGACAATCGATGCCATTATTATGATTTTTCTCCGTCTGAAAATAATCAAAAACGGTGTCTTTTTCCGAAACGTGAAGCAACGTCAGCTCCGTCACTCACAATTCAGTTGAAATTGGCGTCGGCAGGCAGGGTGGGGGATAATCGATTCACAAGCCGCCCCCATGCAAAGTTGGGCTGGATCTCATCCATGGTCGAATGTAGTTGCAGTACCGAAGTAGCAAGCCTAGTAGAAACCTGAGATATCGGTGGATAGACCAACTCACTGACATTGCACCTACACTCTCTCCTTCTGTCCTCACCCCTCGCCGGTGTTTACATGTTTTATTAGGGGGGGGACGGGCATCAGCGGAGGTGTTCCCTTCGCATAGTCATGAAACGACACCATTTGCACATGCTGACAGTGGGCCAACGCAAACACTGCATGAAAAATTTCGGTTCGTTTCGACACTCGAGCATTACTATGAGTTCTCGTGAAAAATCCCAAAACGGTCTCCTCCCCCCGGACGGACGCAAGTCCGTTCTATAAGTCGCATTCCGTTGAAAATTTGGGTGGTAGGTAAGGCTGGCGGGGTTCACACCACACGAGCATGCAAAAGTTGGGTGTGTTTCGTCCATGTACATGTAGTTGCAGTAGAAGTGTTCAGCTAGAAGTGTAAGTAGAAACCTGAGGTATCGGTTTGGTGTGTTCGTCCATCTAAACATGTACATTGCGTACAAAGAGGTATCGGTTAGGGGGGAACGGGAATCCGCCAGAGTTGGTCCTTTCGCAAAGACATGGAAAACGACACCCAGTTTTCACATGCTACAGTGCTTGCAAACAAAGACGCAAGCCAAATTTTGGTGTCGCTTTCGACACTCGGTGCATTATTATGATTTGTCTCAGTGTGAAAATATCAAACACGACCTAAACACCCGAACGTGACGCAACGTCTGTTCTGTACTCCAATTCCGTCGAAATTTGGCGTGGAGGAAGGTGGGGGTCACTACACGCGCAGCAAAAGTTGGGTGTGTTTAATCCATGCGACATGTAGTTGCTAAGGCTACAGTAGAAACCTGACCGGTATCGGTTAGGGGGGGAAGGGAATCCGCCGAGGTGTTCCCTCTTCGCAAAGTATGAAATGAGACACCAGTTTTTTCACATGCTTACAGTGTGCAACACAAACACGCATGCCAAATTGCGGTTCGTGTTAGGAAATCGATGCATTCTCTATGATTTTCTCCCGTTCTACTCGTGAAAATACTCAAAAATGGTTACGGACTTGAGAGCAAACAGTACAGTTCATACTCAGATTTCCGTTGAAATTTGGCGTGGTGGAGGAGGTGGGTCACTCACGCGCATGCAAAGTTGGGTGATGTTTAGTCCATGTCGACATGTAGTTGCAGTAGAACATGAGGTATCGGTTTTAGGGGGGGAAGGGTTATAGCGAGGTGTTTGTTCCCTTTCGCAAAGTCTGAAAACGCTTTACAATTTTTGTCCAAATGCTACAGGTGATGCAACACAAACACCGCAATGCAAAATTTCGTTCGTTTGCCACTACGTGCATTTACTATGCTTTTTCTTCGTGAGGAAAACTCCACTCAAAAGGTCTCCGGACGTGACGCAACGTCAGTTGTACTTCGATTCCGTTGAAATTGGCGGGGATTAGGTGGGGGGGTCCCTCACACGTGCCTGCAAAAGTTGGGGTGTGTTTCGTCCAGTCGACCATTGTAGTTGAAGTACAAACCTGAGGTAGCGGTCTTGGTTGTGTTACGTTCCATGTCCCACACTGTAGTTGCAGAGTACAAACCTGATCGGGTATCGTGTTAGGGGGGGACGGGAATCGCGAGTGTCAATTTCGCAAAGTCATGAAAAGACACCATTTTTTTCACATGCTACAGTGTATTGCAACACAAAGACGCATGCCACATTGTGGTTCGTTCGACACTCGATGCATTTATATGTTTTTCTCCGGTGATGAAAAATACTCAAAAACGGTCTCCGGGAAAACGTGGAAGCAACGGCCCCGCTCTTACCCAATTCCGGTTGAAATTTGGCGTGGAGGATGGGGGGGGTCACTTCACACGGCATGCAAAAAGTTGGGTGTGTGTTTCATCCATGTTCGACATTGTTGCAAGTAGAGTAGAAACCGAGATACGGTTAGGGTGGGGACGTGGGCATCCGCAGAGGTGTTCCCTTTCGCCATAGTCATGAAACAAAAAAAACGACACCATTTGTTTCAATGCTACAGTGTTGCAACACAAACAGCATGCAAAATTTCGTTCGTTCGACCTCGATGCATTTACAATGATTTTCTCCGTGAATTACTCAAAAACGGTCTCCGGACGTGACGCACGTCCACGGTTTCGTACTCCGATTCCGTTGAAATCTTGGCGTGGAGGGAAGGTGGGGTACTCACACGCGCATGCAAAGTTGGGTGTGTTTCGTCCATGTCGACATGTAGTGCGTAGAACCGAGGTATCAGGTCGGGGGGGGGACGGGAATAAGCGAGGGGGTTCCCTTTCGCAAAGGAAATTGAAACGACACCATTTTTTCACATGCTACAGTGTGCAACCACAAAGACGCATGCCAAATTTTGGGTCGTTTCGACACGCGTGTGCATTATTTATGATTTTTCAGTGAAAATTACTTCAAAAACGGTTAGCGAACGGGACGCAACGTTTTAGTACTCAATTCCGTTGAAATTTGGCGTGGAGAAGGTGGGGGTCACTCACACGCGGCTATGCAAAAATATGTGTGTCTTCCATGTCGACATTTGTAGTGATGAGTAGAAAGTAGGAAACCTGAGGTAGGTTAGGGGGCACCGGGCATCCGCGAGGTGTTCCGTTCGCAATAGTCATGAAACGACAACCATTTTTTTCACATGCTACAATGTGCAACCACAAACACACATGAAAACATTGCGGTTCGTTCGACCTCGATGCATTACTAGATGTTCTCGTGAAAACTATCAAAAATGGTATCGGACGTGAGCAACGTCGTTCGTACTAAGATTCCGTTTGAAATTTGGCGTTGAGGAAGGGGGGGGGGGTCACTAAACACGCGCATGCAAAATGGGGGTGTTTAGTCCATGTCGACATGTAGATGCAGGAAGTAGAAACCTGAGGTATTCGGTTAGGGGGGACGGGTATCGCGAGGTGTCCTGATCGCAAAAGTCAGGAACGATACCATTTTTTTCGCACATCTACAGTGTGCAACAGAAACACGCATGCAAAAATTTCGGTTAGTTTCGGACAAATCGATTTGCCTACTATGATTTCTTCGTGAAATAATCAAAAAGGTCTCCGGACGTGACGCAACGTCCGTTCGTACTTCGATTCCGTTGAATTTGGCGTGGGATAAGGGGGCGGTTCACTCACACGGAGCATGCAAAGTTGGGTGTGTTTCGTCAATGTCCCATGTAGTTGCGAGTACAACCTGAGGATCGGTAGGAGGGACCGGCATCACGAGGTGTTCCCCTTTCGAAAGTCATGACAAGACACCATTTTTTTTTCAAATGCTACCGTGTGCAACACAAAACACGCATGCAAAATTGTGGTCGTTTCGACATCGATGCATTTACTATCGATTTTCTCAATGTACATACTCAAAAACGGTCTTCGGAAGTGGCGACTGGTCGTCGTACTTCGGATTCCGGTTGAATTTGGGGGGGGGAAGGTTGGGGGTCACTCACACCGCATGCAAAAGTTGGGTCCTATTTCGTCCATGTCCACATGTAGTTGCAGTACAAAACCTGAGGGTATCGGTTAGGGGGGGGACGGGAATCCACGAGGTGTTCCCTTTCGCAAAGTCATGAAACGACACCAAAGTTTTTTTCACATGCTACAGTTTCCAACGCAAACCGCATGCCAAAATTGCGGTCGTTTAGACACTAGATGCATTTAATATGAGTTTCTCCGTGAAAATACTCAAAAACGGTCTTCGGATGTGGACGCAACGTACGTCGTATTGATTCGTTGTGAATTTGGAAGGGATAAGGTGGGGGTCACTCACACAGGATGCAAAAGGTTGGGTTTGTGTTTCATCCAGGCGACACGTAGTTGCAGGAGTAGAACCTGAGGTTATCGGTTAGGGGGGGACGGGTATCGCGGGTGGTCCCTTCGGAAAGTCATTGAACACGATACCATGTTTTTCCACATGCTACTTGGGAATGCAACACAAACAAGCATGCAAAAATTGCGGTTCCGTTTCGACAGTCGATGCATTTATATGATTTTCTCGTGAAAATACTCACAAACGGTTCCGGAAGTGACGCACGTCCGTTCGTTTAATTCGTTCGGTTGAAATTGGAGTGGGATAAAGGTGGGGGGGGTCACTCACACGGGAACATGACAATGTTGGGTGTGTTTCGTCCATGTCCACCATTGTCGTCCAGTACAAACGGACGGTATCGTTAGGGGGGGCGATGGGCATCCGTGAGGTGTTCCCTATTCGCACAAGTCATGAAACGACAACATTTTTTCACATGCTACAAGCTTGAAACACAAAAACGCAGGATAAATTTCGGTTAGTTTGGACACCTCGATGCAGTTACTATGATTTTCTCCGTGAATATAACTCAAAAAACGGTCTCCGGACATGCGCAACCGTCCGGTCGTACTACCGAGTCGTTGGGAAATTTGAAGTTGGATGGAAGGTGGGGGGATCAATCACACCGTGCATGAAAGGGGGTGTTGTTTAGTGCCAGTCGACATGTAGTGGAAGTAGGAACCTGAGAGGTACGGTTGGTTAATGTGATTTGTACATGTCAACATGTGTGTTGCCATGTACCCAAACGAGGCGCATAGGTTAGGGGGGGACGGGAATCCGCGAGTTGGTTCAATTACAAAGGTCATGAAAGAACCATTCTTTTCACCTGCTACAGTGTATGCAACACAAAGAACGAATGCCAAATTTTGTTGTTTTTGACACCGATGCATTATTTTGATTTTCTTCGTGAACCTACTCAAAAAAGGCTCCGAACGTGACGGAAACGTCCGCTCGTTACTCCAATTCCGTTGAAAAATTTGGCGTGGAGCGGAAGGTGCGGGGTCACTTGAACGGCATGCAAAAGTTGGGGGTGTTCAGTCCTGTCGACATGAGTCAGTAGTCGAAGTTGAGAACCTGAGATACGGTTAGGGGGGGACGAGCTCGCGAGGGTTCCCTTTTCGCATAGTTATGAAACAGACACCCATTTTTTTTTCACATGATACAGTGTGTTGCACGCAACAGCATGCAAAATTTCCGTTAGTTTCGACACTCGATGATGACTATGATTTCTCCGAAAATACTCAAAAACGGGTTCCGGACGTGACGAACGTCCGTTAGTACTCGATTCCGTTGAAATTAGGTTGGAGGAAGGTGGGGGTCACACACGGCTGCAAAAGGGGGTGTGTTTCAGCATGTCGAAATTTTAGTTGCAAGTTCGAAACCGAGGATCGGTTTGGTGATTTCGTCCATGTACACATCTCATGCAGAGTACAACCGATGTATCGGTTAGGGGGGGGGACTGGATCTCGCGAGTTGTTCCCTTTCGCAAAGACATGAAAAGAACCCATTTTTTTCACATGCTACAGTGTGCAACACAAAGACGCAAAGCCGAAAATTTTGGTTTCGTTTCGACACTCGGTGCTTGATTATGATTCTCAGTGAAAGCGTTGGGGAGGAAGGTGGGGGTCACTCACACGAGCGCATGCAAAAGTGGGTGTGTTTCGTCCATGTCGACATGTAGGTGCAGTAAACCTGAGGGATCGGTTAGGGGGGGACGGGATCCGCGAGTGTTCCCTTTCGCAAAGCATGAAACGACACCATTTTTTTTCACATGCTACAGTGTGCAACACAAAACGCATGCAAAATTTTGGTTCGTTTGACACTCGATGCATTTATATGATTTTCTCCGTGAAAATACTCAAAAACGGTCTCCGAACGTGACGCAACGTCCGTTCGTACTCCATCCGTTGAAATTTGGCGTGGGGGGAAGGTGGGGGTCACTCACACGCGATGCAAAAGTTGTGTGTTTCTCCATGTCACATGTAGTTGCAGTAGAAACCGAGGTATCGGTTAGGGGGGACGGGCATCCGCGAGGTGTTCCCTTTCGCAAAGTCATGAAACGACACCATTTTTTTTCACATGCTACATGTGCAAACAAACACGCATGCAAAATCGGTTCGTTTCGACACTCGATGCATTACTATGATTTTCTCTGTGAAAATACTCAAAAAGGTCTCCGGACGTGACGCAACGTCCGTTCGTACTCGATTCCGTTGAAATTTGGCGTGGAGGAAGGTGGGGGTCATCACACGCGCATGCAAAAGTTGGGTGTGTTTCGCCATGTCGACATGTAGTTGCAGTAGAAACCTGAGGTATCGGTTAGGGGGGGACGGATCCGCGAGGTGTTCCCTTTCGCAAAGTCATGAAACGAACCATTTTTTCACATGCTACAGTGTGCAACAAAAACACGATGCAAAATTTCGGTTCGTTTCGACACTCGATGCATTTACTATGATTTTCTCTCGTGAAAATACTCAAAAACGGTCTCGGACGTGCAGCAACGTCCGTTCGTACTCCGATTCGTTGAAATTTGCGTGGGATAAGGTGGGGGTCACTCACACGGGCATGCAAAGTTGGGTGGTTTCGTCCATGTCCACATGTAGTTGAGTAAAACCTGAGGTATCGGTTAGGGGGGACGGCATCCCGGTGTTCCCTTTCGCAAAGTCATGAAAGACACCATTTTTTTTCACATGCTACAGTGTGCAACACAAACACGCATGCAAAATTTTGGTTCGTTTCGACACTCGATGCCTTTACTATGATTTCTCCTTGTAATACTCAAAAACGGTCTTCGGAGTGACGCAACGTCCGTTCACTCCGATTCCGTTGAAATTTGCGTGGAGGAAGGTGGGGGTCACTCACACCCGCATGCAAAAGTTGGTGTTTTCGTCCATGTCCACATGTAGTTGCAGTACAACCTGAGGTATCGGTTAGGGGGGACGGGCATCCGAGAGGTGTTCCCTTTCGCAAAGTCATGAAAAGACACCATTTTTTTTCACACTGCTACAGTTTGCAACCAAACACCATGCAAAATTTCGGTTGTTTCGACACTCGATGCATTTACTATGATTTTCTCTGTGAAAATAAAACTCAAAACGGTCTCGGAGTGACGCAACGTCCGTTCGTACTCCGATTCCGTTGAAATTTGCGTGGGATAAGGTGGGGGTACTCACACGGCATGCAAAAGTTGGGTGTTTCTCCATGTCGACACGTAGTTGCAGTAGTAGAAAACCTGAGGTATCGGTTAGGGGGGACGGGGTCGCGAGGTGTTCCCTTTCGCAAGTCATGAATGAAACAACCATTTTTTCACATGCTACATGTTGAACAACACAACACCATGCAAAATTCGGTTCGTTTCGACATCGATGCATTTACTATGATTTTCTCTGTGAAAATACTCAAAAACGGTCTCCGACGTGACGCAACGTCCGTTCGTACTTCGATTCCGTTGAATTGGGTGGGAAAGGTGGGGGTCACTCACACCGGCATGCAAATGTGGGTGTGTTTCGTCCATGTCCACATGTAGTTGCAGTCAACCTGAGGTATCGGTTAGGGGGGACGGGCATCCGGAGGTGTTCCCTTTCGCAAGTCATGAAACGACACCATTTTTTTTCAATGCTACAGTTGCAACACAAAACACGCATGCAAAATTTCGGTTCGTTTCGACACTCGATGCATTTACTATGATTTTCGTGAAATAATCTCAAAAACGGTCTCCGGACATGACGCAACGTCCGTTCGTACTCCGATTCCGTTGAAATTTGGTGGAGGAAGGTGGGGGTCACTCACACGGCATGCAAAGTTGGGTGTGTTTGTCCATGTCGACATGTAGTTCATGACTAGTAGTGTGTTCGTCCATGTCATGTAGTCAGTACAAACCTGAGGTATCGGTTAGGGGGGACGGGATCCGCGAGTTGCTTTCGCAAAGTCATGAAACGACACCATTTTTTTCACAACGCTACAGTGTGCAACACAAAAACGCATGCCAAATTTGGTTCGTTTCGACACTCGATGCATTTATATGATTTTTTCCGTGAAAATACTCAAAACGGTCTCCGACGTGACCAACGTCCGTTCGTACCAATTCCGTTGAAATTGGCGTGGAGGAAGGTGGGGGTCACTCACACGCGCATGCAGTTGGGTGTGTTTCTCCATGTCGACATGTAGTGCAGTAGAAACCTAGAGTATCGGTTAGGGGGGGACGGGCATCGCGAGGTGTTCCCTTTCGCCAAGTCATGAAACGACACCATTTTTTTTCACATGCTACAGTGTGCCACACAAAACACGCATGCAAAATCGGTTCGTTTCGACACTCGATGCATTTACTATGATTTCTCCTGTGAAATACTCAAAAACGGTCTCGGACGGACTGACGCAACGTCCGTTCGTACTCCGATTCCGTTGAAATTTGGCGTGGAGGAAGGTGGGGGTCAATCACAAGCGCATGCAAAAGTTGGGTGGTTTCGTCCATGTCGACATGTGTTGCAGTAGTGAGTACCGTCCATGTCCACATGTACTTGCAGTAAAACCTGGTATCGGTTAGGGGGGGACGGGAACCGCGAGGTGTTCCCTTTCGCAAAGCATGAAACGACACCATTTTTTTCACATGCTACAGTGTGCAACAACCAGAAAAGCCAATTTTGGTTCGTTTCGACACTCGGGCATTATTATGATTTTCTCGTGAAAATAATCAAAACGGTTACAGTGACGCAACGTCTGTTCGTACTCCCAATTCCGTTGAAATTTGGCGTGGAGAAGGTGGGGTCACTCACACGGCATGCAAAGTTGGGGTGTTTCTCATGTCGACATGTAGTTGCAGTAGAAACTGAGGTATCGGTTAGGGGGGACGGGCATCCGCGAGGTGTTCCCTTTCGCAAAGTCATAACGCACACATTTTTTTCACATGCTACAGTGTGCAACCACAAACACGCATGCAAAATTGGTTCGTTTCGACACTCGATGCATTTACTATGATTTTCTCCGTGAAAATACTCAAAAAAGGTCTCCGGACGTGACGCAACAGTCCGTTCGTACTCGATTCCGTTGAAATTTGGCGTGGAGGAGGTGGGGTCATCACACGCGCATGCAAAAGTTGGGGTGTTTCGTCCATGTCGACATGTAGTTGCAGTAGAAACCTGAGGTATCGTTAGGGGGGACGGGTATGCGAGGTGTTCCTCGCAAAGCATGAAACGACCATTTTTTTCACATGCTACAGTGTGCAACACAAACACGCATGCAAAATTTCGGTTGTTCGACACTCGATGCATTTACTATGATTTTCTCGTGAAAATACTCAAAAAGGTCTCCGGACGTGACGCAACGTCGTCGTTCGTACTTCGATTCCGTTGAAATTTGGCGTGGGATAAGGTGGGGGTCACTCACAGGCATGCAAAAGTTGGGTGGTTTCGTCCATGTCGCACAGTAGTTGCAGTACAAACCGTAGGTTGTAGTCCACATGTGTAGTACAACCTGAGGTATCGGTTAGGGGGGGACGGGATCCGCGAGTGTTCTTTCGCAAAGTCATGAAACGACACCATTTTTTCATCGTACAGTGTGCAAACACAAACGCATGCCAAATTTTGGTTCGTTTCGACACTCGATGCATTTATCTAGATTTCTCCGTGAAAATACTCAAAAACGGTCTCCGACGTGACGCAACGTGTCCTCGTACTCCATTCGTTGAAATTTGGCGTGGAGGAGGTGGGGGTCACTCACACGGCATGCAAAAGTTGGGTGGTTGTCTCCATGTCGACAGTAGTTGCAGTAGAAACCTGAGTATCGGTTAGGGGGGACGGCATCCGCGAGGTGGTCCCTTTCGCAAGTCATGAAACGACACCATTTTTTTTCACATGCTACAGTGTGCAACACCAACACGCATGCAAAATTTCGGTCGTTTCGACACTCGATGCATTTACTATGATTTTCTCCGTGAAAAACTCAAAACAAGGCTTCCGGACGTGACGCAACGTCCGTTCGTACTCGATTCCGTTGAAATTTGGCGTGGAGAAGGTGGGGGTCACTCACCCGGCATGCAAAAGTTGGGTGTGTTTCGTCCATGTCGACATGTAGTTGAGTAGAAACCTGAGGTATCGGTTAGGGGGGACGGGTATCCGCGAGGTGTTCCCTTCGCAAAGTCATGAAACGAACCATTTTTTTTCCACATGCTACAGTGTGCCACACAAACACGCATGCAAAATTTCGGTTCGTTTCGACACTCGATGCATTTACTATGATTTTCTCGTGAAAATACTCAAAAACGGTCTCGGACGTGACGCAACTCGTTCGTACTTCGATTCGTTGAAATTTGGGTGGGATAAGGTGGGGGTCACTCACACGGCATGCAAAATGTTGGGTGTGTTTTCCATGTCCACATGTAGTTGCAGTAAAACCTAGGTATCGGTTAGGGGACGGCATCCCGAGGTGTTCCCTTTCGCAAAGTCATGAAAGACACCATTTTTTTTCACATGCTACAGTGTGCAACACAAACACGCATGAAAATTTGGTTCGTTTCGACACTCGATGCATTTACTAGATTTTCTCATGTAAATACTCAAAAACGGTCTCCGGAGTGACGCAACGTCCGTTCGTACTTCGATTCCGTTGAAATTTGGCGTGGAGGAAGGTGGGGGTCACTCACACCCGACATGCAAAAGTTGGGTTTTTCGTCCATGTCCACATGTATTGCAGTAAAACCTGAGGTATCGGTTAGGGGGGGCGGGATCCCGGGTGTTCCCTTTCGCAAAGTCATGAAACGACACCATTTTTTTTCACATGTACAGTTTGCAACCAAACACGCATGCCAAAATTCGGTTCGTTTCGACACTCGAGCATTTACTATGATTTTCTCCGTGAAAATACTCAAAAACGGTCTCGGAGTGACGCAACGTCCGTTCGTACTTCGATTCGTTGAAATTTGGCTGGGAGGTGTGGGGTCACTCACACGGCATGCAAAAGTTGGGTGTGTTTCATCCATGTCGACATGTAGTTGCAGTAGAAACCTGAGGTATCGGTTAGGGGGGACGGGATCCGCGAGGTGTTCCCTTTCGAAAGTCATGAAACGAACCATTTTTTTCACATGCTACGTGTGAAACACAAACACGCATGCAAAATTTCGGTTCGTTTCGACATCGATGCATTTACTATGATTTTCTCGTGAAAATACTCAAAAACGGTTCCGGACGTGACGCAACGTCCGTTCGTACTTCGATTCCGTTGAAATTTGGGTGGGAAAGGGTGGGGGTCACTCACGGCATGCCAATGTTGGTGTGTGTCGTCCATGTCCACATGTAGTTGCAGTACAAACCTGAGGTATCGTTAGGGGGGGACGGGCATCCGGAGTGTTCCCTTTCGCAAAGTCATGAAACGACACCATTTTTCACATGCTACAAGGTGCAACACAAACACGCATGCAAAATTTTGGTTCGTTTCGACACTCGATGCATTTACTATGATTTTCTCCGTGAATATACACAACGGTCTCCGGAATGACGCAACGTCCGTTCGTACTCGATTCCGTTTGAAATTTGCGTGGAGGAAGGTGGGGGTCACCACACGTGCAGCAAAAGTGGGTGTGTTTCGTCCATGTCGCAGTAGTTGCAATAGCTAGTATCGTTGTGGTTTCGTCCATGTCACATGTAGTTGCAGACAAACCTGAGGTATCGGTTAGGGGGGACGGGATCGCGAGGTGTTCTTTCGCAAAGTCATGAAACGACACCATTTTTTTTCACATGCTACAGTGTTGCAACACAAAACGCATGCCAAATTTGGGTTCGTTTCGACACTCGATGCATTATTTATGATTTTCTCCGTGAAAAATACTCAAAAACGGTCTCCGACGTGACGCAACGTCGTTCGTACTCCATTCCGTTGAAATTTGGCGTGGAGGAAGGTGGGGGTCACTCACACGCGCATGCAAAAGTTGGGTGTGTTTCGTCCATGTCGACATGTAGTTGCAGTAGAAACTGAGGTATCGGTTAGGGAGGGGGAGGGTATCCGCGAGGTGTTCCCTTTCGCAAAGTCATGAAACGAACCATTTTTTTTCACATGCTACAGTGTGCAACAAAACACGCATGCAAATTTCGGTTCGTTTCGACACTCGATGCATTACTATGTTTTCTTCGTGAAAACTCAAAAACGGGCTCCGGACGTGACGCCACGTCCGTTCGTACTCGATTCCGTTGAAATTTGGCGGGGGATAGGTGGGGTCACTCACAGGCATGCAAAAGTTGGGTGTGTTTCGTCCATGTCCAATGTAGTTGCAGTTAAAACCGAGGTATCGGGGGGGGACCGGATCCCGAGGTGTTCCCTTTCGCAAAGTCATGAAAGACACCATTTTTTTTCACATGCTACAGGGTGCAACACAAACACGCATGCAAAATTTGGTTCGTTTCGACACCGATGCATTTACTATGATTTTCTCTGTAAATACTCAAAAACGGTCTTCGGAGTGACGCAACGTCCGTTCGTACTCGATTCCGTTGAAATTTGCGTGGAGGAAGGTGGGGGTCACTCACACCCGCATGCAAAAGTTGGGTTTGTCGTCCATGTCCACATGTAGTTGCAGTAAAACCTGAGGTATCGGTTAGGGGGGGAGGGCATCCCGAGGTGTTCCCTTTCGCAAAGTCATGAAACGACACCATTTTTTTTCACATGTACAGTTGGCAACCAAACACGCAGCAAAATTCGGTTCGTTTCGACACTCGATGCATTTACTATATTTCTCCGTGAAAATACTCAAAAACGGTCTTCGATGTGACGCAACGTCCGTTCGTACTCGATTCGTTGAATATTTGGGTGGGAGTAAGGTGGGGGTCACTCACACGGCATGCAAAGTTGGGTGTGTTTCTCCATGTCGACAGTAGTTGCAGTAGAAACCTGAGGTATCGGTTTCGGTTAGGGGGGGAGGGATCCGCGAGGTGTTCCCTTTCAAAGTCATGAAAAGAACCATTTTTTTCCACATGCTATGTGCAAAACAAACACGCATGCAAAATTGGTTCGTTTTCGACACTCGATGCATTATTACTATGATTTTCTCGTGAAAATACTCAAAAACGGTCTCCGGAAGTGACGCAACGTCCGTTGTACTTGATTCCGTTGAAATTTGGGTGGGATAAGGTGGGGGTCACTCACACGGCATGCAAAGTTGGGTGTGTTTCGTCCATGTCACATGTAGTTGCAGTAAAACCTGAGGTATCGTTAGGGGGGACGGGCACCGGAGGTGTTCCTCTTCGCAAAGTCATGAAACGACACCATTTTTTTTCACATGCTACAGCGTGAACACAAACACGCATGCAAAATTTTGGTTCGTTTCGACACTCGATGCTTTACTATGATTTTCTCCGTGAAATACCAAAAACGGTCTCCGGAATGACGCAACGTCCGTTCGTACTCCGATTCGTTGTGAATTTGACGTGGGGGAAGGTGGGGGTCACTCACAGGCATGCAAAGTTGGGGGTTTCGTCCATCACATAGTTGCAGTAGAACCTAGTATGGTTGGTGTTCGTCCATGTCATGTAGTGCAGTACAAACCTGAGGTATCGGTTAGGGGGGGACGGGAACGCGAGTGTTCTTTCGCAAAGTCATGAAACGACACCATTTTTTCACATGCTCAGTGTGCAACACAAAACGCATGCCAAATTGGTTCGTTTCGACACTCGAGCATTATTATGATTTTCTCTGTGAAAATACTCAAAAACGGTCTCGAACGTGACGCAACGTCCGCTCGTACTCCATTCCGTTGAAATTTGGCCTGGAGGAAGGTGGGGGTCACTCACACGCGCATGCAAAAGTGGGGTGTGTTCGTCCATGTCGACATGTAGTTGCAGTAGAAACCTGAGGTATCGGTTAGGGGGGACGGGTCTCGGAGGTGTTCCCTTTCGCAAAGTCATGAAACGAACCATTTTTTTTCACATGCTACAGTGTGCAACAAAACACGCATGCAAAATTTCGGTTCGTTTCGACACTCGATGCATTACTATGATTTTCTTGTGAAAAACTCAAAAACGGTCTCCGGACGTGACGCAACGTCCGTTCGTACTTCGATTCGTTGAAATTTGGCGTGGGATAGGTGGGGGTCACTCACCACGGCATGCAAAGGTTGGTGTGTGTTTCGTCCATGTCACATGTAGTTGCAGTAAACCTGAGGTATCGGTTAGGGGACGGCATCCCGAGGTGTTCCCTTTCGCAAAGTCATGAAACGACACCATTTTTTTTCACAATGCTACAGTGTGTGCAACACAACACGCATGCAAAATTGGTTCGTTTCGAACTCGATGCATTTACTATGATTTTCTCGTAAAATACTCAAAAAGGTTTCGGAGTGACGCAACGTCCGTTCGTACTTCCGATTCCGTTGAAATTTGGCGTGGAGGAAGGTGGGGGTCACTCACACCGCATGCAAAAGTTGGGTTTTTCGTCCATGTCCACATGTAGTTGCAGTAAAACTGAGGTATCGGTTGGGGGGACGGGCATCCCGAGGTGTTCCCTTTCGCAAAGTCATGAAAGACACCATTTTTTTTCACATGCTACAGTGTGCAACACAAACACGCATGCAAAATTTCGGTTCGTTTCGACACTCGATGCATTACTATGATTTTCTCCGTGGAAAATACTCAAAAACGGTCTCGGATGTGACGCAACGTCGTTCGTACTTCGATTCGTTTGAAATTTGGCTGGGAAGGTGGGGGTCACTCACACGGCATGCAAAAGTTGGGTGTGTTTCATCCATGTCGACACGTAGTTTCAGTAGAACAACTGAGGTATCGTTAGGGGGGACGGGATCCGCGAGGTGTTCCCTTCGGAAAGTCATGAAACGAACCATTTTTTCACATGCTAACGTGTGCAACACAAACACGCAGCAAAATTTCGGTTCGTTTCGACATCGATGCATTTACTATGATTTTCTCTGTGAAAATACTCAAAAACGGTCTCCGGACGTGACGAACGTCCGTTCGTATCGATTCCGTTGAAATTTGCGAGGGGATAAGGTGGGGGTCACTCACACGGGCATGCACAAGTTGGGTGTGTTCGTCCATGTCCACATGTAGTTGCGTAAAACCTGAGGTATCGGTTAGGGGGACGGGCATCCGGAGTGTTCCCTTTCGCAAAGTCATGAAACGACACCATTTTTTTTCAACATGCTACAGGTGCAACACAAACACGCATGCAAAATTTTGGTTCGTTCGACACTCGATGCATTTACTATGATTTTCTCGTGAAAATACCAAAAACGGTCTCCGGACATGACGCAACGTCCGTTCGTACTCCGATTCCGTTGAAATTTGCGTGGAGGAAGGTGGGGGTCACTCACACGGCATGCAAAGTGGTGTGTTCGTCACGACAGATGCAGAGAATGTGGGTGTTTCGTCCATGACATGTAGTGCAGTACACTGAGGTATCGGGTAGGGGGGGACGGGATCCGCGAGGTGTTCCTTCGCAAAGTCATGAAACGACACCATTTTTTTTCACATGCTACAGTTGCAACACAAAAACGCATGCCAATTTGGTTCGTTTCGACACTCGATGCATTTATATGATTTTCTCCTGTGAAAATACTCAAAAACGGTCTCCCGAACGTGACGAACGTCCGTCGTACTCCAATCCGTTGAAATTTGGCGTGGAGGAAGGTGGGGGTCACTCACACGCGCATGCAAAAGTTGGGTGTGTTTCTCCATGTCGACATGTAGTTGCTAGTAGAAACCTGAGTATCGGTTAGGGGGGACGGGCATCCGCGGTGTTCCCTTTCGCAAGTCATGAAACGACACCATTTTTTTTCACATGCTACAGGTGGCAACCAAAACACGCATGCAAAATTTCGGTTCGTTTCGACACTCGATGCATTACTTGATTTTCTCGTGAAAATACTCAAAAACGGTCTCCGGACGTGACGCAACGTCCGTTCGTACTCCGATTCCGTTGAATTTGGCGTGGGGAAGGTGGGGGTCACTCACGGCATGCAAAAGTTGGGTGGTTTTGTCCATGTCGACATGTAGTTGCAGTAAAACCTGAGTATCGTTGTGTGTTCGCATTCCACATGTATTGCAGTACACTGAGGTACGTTAGGGGGGACGGGATCCGCGAGTGTTCCCTTTCGCAAAGCATGACATGAAACGACCATTTTTTTCACATGTACAGTGTGCACACAAAAAGCAAGCCAATTTGGTTCGTTTCGACACTCGATGCATTTATGATTTTCTCGTGAAAATACTCAAAAACGCTCGTCGACGTGACGCAACGTCCGTTCGTACTCCATTCCGTTGAAATTTGGCGTGGAGGAAGGTGGGGGTCCTCACACGCGCATGCAAAAGTTGGGTGTGTTTCTCCATGTCGACATGTAGTTGCAGTGAAACCTGAGGTATCGGTTAGGGGGGACGGGCATCCGCGAGGTGTTCCCTTTCGCAAAGTCATGAAACACACCATTTTTTTTCAACATGCTACAGTGTGCAACACAACACGCATGCAAAATTCGGTTCGTTTTGACACTCGATGGATTTACTATGATTTCTCCGTGAAAATACTCAAAAGGTCTCCGGACTGACGCAACGTCCGTTGTTCGATTCCGATTAGTTGAAATTTGGCGTGGGAGGGGGGGGTCACTCACACCGCATGCAAAAGTTGGGTGTGTTTTCTCCATGTCGACATGTAGTTGTCAGTAGAAACCTGAGGTATCGGTTAGGGGGGGACGGATCCGCGAGGTGTTCCCTTTCGCAAAGTATGAAACGAACCATTTTTTTTCACATGCTACAGTGTGCAACACAAACACGCATGCAAAATTTCGGTTCGTTTCGACACTCGATGCATTTACTATGATTTTCTTGTGAAAATACTCAAAAAAAGGTCTCCGGACGTGACGCAACGTCCGTTCGTACTTCGATCCGTGAGTTGAAATTTGGCGTGGAGGGATAAGGTGGGGGTCACTCACACGGGCATGCAAGTTGGGTGTGTTTCGTCCGTCCACATGTAGTTGCAAGTAAAACCTGAGGTATGGTTAGGGGGACGGGCATCCGAGGTGTTCCCTTTCGCAAAGTCATGAAACGACACCATCTCTTTTTTTCACATGCTACAGTGTGCAACCAAACAACGCATGCAAAATTTCGGTTCGTTTCGACACTCGATGCATTTACTATGATTTTCTCTGTAAATACTCAAAAACGGTTCTGGAGTGACGCAACGTCCGTTCGTACTTGATTCCGTTGAAATTTGCGTGGAGGAAGGTGGGGGTCACTCACACACGCATGCAAAGTTGGTGTTTTTCGTCCATGTCCACATGTAGTTGCAGTACAAACCTGAGGTATCGGTTAGGGGGGACGGCATCCGAGGTGTTCCTTTCGCAAAGTCATGAAAACACTCTTTTTTTCAAGCTAAGTTGCAACACAACACGCCTGCAAAATTTGGTTCGTTGACACTCGATGCATTTAACTATGTTCTCCGTGAAATACTCAAAAACGGTCTCGGATGTGACGCAACGTCCGTTCGTACTCCGATTCCGTGAATTTGTGGAGGAAGGTGGGGGTGTATCACACGGCGAACAAGTTGTGGGGTTTATTCCACTGTCGACAGTATAGTCGTTAGAAACTATAGACGGTATCAGGTGAGGGGGGACGGATCCGCGAGGTGTTCCCTTTCGAAAGTATGAACGACACATTTTTTTTCACATGTGACAGTGTGCAACACAAACAGCATGCAAATGGTCTTCGTTCGACATGATGCATTTACTTGATTTTCTCTGTGAAAATACTCAAAAACGGTCTCGGACGTGACGCAACGTCCGTTCGTACTCGATTCCGTTGAAATTTGCGAGTGGGGAAGGTGGGGGTCACTCACACGGCATGCCAATGTTGGGTGTGTTCGCCATGTCACATGTAGTGCAGTATAAAACCTGAGGTAGGTTAGGGGGGACGGGCATCGCGAGGTGGCCCTCGCAAAGTCATGAAACGACACCACTTTTTTCATTCAATGCTACAGGTGCAACACAAAACGCATGCAAATTTGGTTCGTTCGACACTCGATGCATTTACTATGATTTCTCCGTGAATATACACAAAACGGTCTCCGGACTGACGCAACGTCCGTGTTCTCATTCGTGTTGAAATTGCGTGGAGGAAGGTGGGGGTCACTCAAACGGGATGCAAAAGTTGGGTTGTTTGTCCAGTCACCTGTGCTTATAGAAATAACCTAGGTACGGTGTGTGTTTGTCCATGTCCCATTAGTTGCAGTGCAGTAAACAAACTGAGGTACGGTAGGGGGACGGGATCGCGACGAGTTGTTCTTTCGCAAAGTCATGAAAAGACACCTTTTTTCACATGCACCGTGTGGCATTGACAACACAAAGACGCATGCCAAATTTGGGTTCGTTTCGACAATCGATGCCATTATTATGATTTTCTCCGTTGAAAATAATCAAAAACGGTCTTTTTCCGAAACGTGAGCAACGTCAGCTCCGTCATCACAATTCGTTGAAATTGGCGTGGAGGCAGGGTGGGGGAAATCGATTCACAAGCCGCCCCATGCAAAGTTGGGCTGGATTCTCCATGTCAATGTATCAGTCCGGTAGCAAGCTGTGACTAGTATCGGGTAGACAACTCACTGACATGCATGTTACTCGGTGTTACATGTTTTTAGGGGGGGACGGGCATCGCGAGGTGTTCCCTTTCGCAAGTCATGAAACGACACCATTTTTTTCACATGCTACAGTGTGCAACCAAACACGCATGAAAATTTCGGTTCGTTTCGACACTCGATGCATTTACTATGATTTCTCGTGAAAAATCACCAAAACGGTCTCCGGACGTGACGCAACGTCCGTTCTATTCGATTCCGTTGAAATTTGGCGTGGAGGAAGGTGGGGGTCACTCACACGGCATGCAAAAGTTGGGTGTGTTTCGTCCATGTCACATGTATCAGTAGTTGCAGAGAAACCTGAGGTATCGGTTGGTGTGTCGCCATTACATGTACATTGCGTACAAGAGGTATCGGTTAGGGGGGACGGGAATCCGCAGGTTTCCTTTCGCAAAGCATGAAACGACACCATTTTCACATGCTACAGTGTGCAAACAAAACGCAAGCCAAATTTGGTTCGTTTCGACACTCGGTGCATTATATGATTTTCTCGTGAAAATACTCAAAACGACTACCCGACGTGACGCAACGTCTGTTCGTACTCCATTCCGTGAAATTTGGCGTGGAGGAAGGTGGGGGTCACTCACACGCGCATGCAAAAGTTGGGTGTGTTTTCCATGTCGACATGTAGTTTGCAGTAGAAACCTGAGGTATCGGTTAGGGGGGGAGGGATCCGCGAGGTGTTCCCTTTCGCAAAGTCATGAAAAGACACCATTTTTTCACATGCTACAGTGTGCAACACAAACACGCATGCAAATTCGGTTCGTTTGACACATCGATGCATTTCTATGATTTTTCTCCGTGAAAATACTCAAAAAGGTCTCCGGACTGGAGCAACGTCGTTCTACTCGATTCCGTTGAAATTTGGCGTGGTGGAGGAGGTGGGGTCACTCACGCGCATGCAAAGTTGGGTGTGTTTCGTCCATGTCGACATGTAGTTGCAGTAGAACATGAGGTATCGGTTAGGGGGGGAGGGATCGCGAGGTGTTCCCTTTCGCAAAGTCATGAAACGCTACATTTTTTCCAACATGCTACAGTGTGCAACACAAACACGCATGCAAAATTTCGGTTCGTTTCCACTCGATGCATTTACTATGTTTTCTTCGTGGAAAATACTCAAAAGGTCTCCGGACGTGACGCAACGTCGTTCGTACTCGATTCCGTTGAAATTTGGCGGGGAAGGTGGGGGTCACTCACACGGCTGCAAAAGTTGGGTGTGTTTCGTCCAGTCGACGTAGTTGTACAAACTAGTAGGTGGGTGTCCATGTACACTGTAGTTGCGAGTACAAACCTGAGGTATCGGTTAGGGGGGACGGGATCCGCGAGTGTCTTTCGCAAAGTCATGAAAAGACACCATTTTTTTCACATGCTACAGTGTGCAACACAAAACGCATGCAATTTGGTTCGTTTCGACACTCGATGCATTTACTATGATTTTTCTCCGTGAAAATACTCAAAAACGGTCTCCGGACGTGACGCAACGCCGTCTTACTCCATTCCGTTGAAATTTGGCGTGGAGGATGGGGGGGGTCACTCACACGGCATGCAAAAGTTGGTGTGTGTTTCTCCATGTCGACATTGTTGCGAGTAGAAACCTGAGATATCGGTTAGGGGGGACTGGCATCCGCGAGGTGTTCCCTTTCGCCAAGTCATGAAAAACGACACCATTTTTTCACATGCTACAGTGTGCAACACAAACAGCATGCAAAATTTCGGTTCGTTTCGACACTCGATGCATTTACATGATTTTCTCCGTGAATACTCAAAAACGGTCTCCGGACGTGACGCAACGTCCGTTCGTACTCCGATTCCGTTGAAATTTGGCGTGGAGGAAGGTGGGGTCACTCACACGCGCATGCAAAAGTTGGGTGTGTTTCGTCCATGTCGACATGTAGTTGCAGTAGAAACCGAGGTATCGGTGGGGGGGACGGGAATGCGAGGTGTTCCCTTTCGCAAAGGATGAAACGACACCATTTTTTTCACATGCTACAGTGTGCAACACAAAACGCATGCCAAATTTTGGTTCGTTTCGACACCGTGTGCATTATTATGATTTTCTCGTGAAAATACTCAAAAACGGTCTCGACGGGACGCAACGTTTGTACTCGAATCCGTTGAAATTTGGCGTGGAGAAGGTGGGGGTCACTCACACGGGCATGCAAAAAGTTGTGTGTCTTCCATGTCGACATGTAGTTGCAGTGAAGTAGAAACCTGAGGTAGGTTAGGGGGACGGGCATCCGCGAGGTGTTCCTTCGCAAAGTCATGAAACGACACCATTTTTTTCACATGCTACAATGTGCAACACAAACACCATGCAAAAATTCGGTTCGTTTCGACACTCGATGCATTTACTATGATTTCTCGTGAAAATACTCAAAAATGGTATCGGACGTGAGCAACGTCCGTTCGTACTGATTCCGTTGAAATTTGGGTTGGGAAGGGGGGGGTCACTAAACACGGCATGCAAAATGGGGGTGTTTCGTCCATGTCACATGTAGTTGCAGAGTAAAACCTGAGGTATCGGTTAGGGGGGACGGGTATCGCTGAGGTATCGGTTAGGGGGGACGGGCATCCGTGAGGTGTTCCCTTTCGCAAAGTCATGAAACGACACCATTTTTTTTTCACATGCTACAGCGTGCAACACAAACACGCATGCAAAATTTCGGTTCGTTTCGACACTCGATGCATTTACTATGATTTTCTCCGTGAATATACTCAAAAACGGTCTCCGGACATGACGCAACGTCCGTTCGTACTCCGATTCCGTTGAAATTTGACGTGGAGGAAGGTGGGGGTCACTCACACGTGCATGCAAAAGTTGGGTGTGTTTCGTCCATGTCGACATGTAGTTGCAGTAGAAACCTGAGGTATCGGTTTGGTGTGTTTCGTCCATGTCCACATGTAGTTGCAGTACAAACCTGAGGTATCGGTTAGGGGGGACGGGAATCCGCGAGTTGTTCAATTTCGCAAAGTCATGAAACGACACCATTTTTTTCACATAGTCTGCAAAACAAAACACGCATGCAAAATTTCGGTTCGTTTCGACACTCGATGCATTTATATGATTTTCTACGTGAAAATACTCAAAAACGGTCTCGGACGTGATGCAACGTCCGTTCGTACTCCGATTCCGTTGAAATTTGGCTTGGAGGAAGGTGGGGGTCACTCACACGCGCATGCAAAAGTTGGGGTGTGTTTGTCCATGTCGACATGTAGTTGCAGTAGTAGAATCCTGAGGTATCGGTTAGGGGGGGACGGGCATCCGCGAGGTGTTCCCTTTCGCAAAGTCATGAAACGACACCATTTTTTTCTAGATCTACAGTGTGCGACACAAACACGCAGCAAAATTTTGGTTCGTTTCGACACTCGATGCATTTAATATGATTTTCTCCGTGAAAATACTCAAAAACGGTCTCCGGACGAGACGCAACGTGTTCGTACTCCGATTACGTTGAAATTGGCGTGGGATAAGGTGGGGGTCACTTCCACAGGCATGCAAAAGTTGGGTGTGTTTCATCCATGTCGACATGTAGTTGCGAGTAGAAACCTGAGGTATCGGTTAGGGGTGACGGGCATCCGCGAGGTGTTCCCTTTCGCAAGTCATGAAACGACACCATTTTTTTCACATGCTACAGTGTGCAACACAAACACGCATGCAAAAATTCGGTTCGTTTCGACACTCGATGATTACTATGATTTTCTCGTGAAAATACACAAAACGGTCTCTGGACGTGACGCAACGTCCGTTCTACTCCGATTCCGTTGAAATTTGGCGTGGACAAGGTGGGGGTCACTCACACGGGCATGCAAAAGTTGGGTGGTTTCGTCCATGTCCACATATAGTTGCAGTACAAACCTGAGGTATCGGTTAGGAGGGGACGGGCATCCGCGAGGTGTTCCCTTTCGCAAAGTCATGAAACGACAAACATTTTTTTCAACATGCTACAATGTGCAAACACAAACACGCATGCAAAATTTCGGTTCGTTTCGACACTCGATGCATTTACTATGATTTCTCCGATGAAAATACTCAAAAACGGTCTCCGGACGTGACGCAACTACCGTTCGTACTCCGATTCCGTTAAAATTTGCGTGGCATAAGGGGGTCACTCACACGGGCATGCAAAAGTTGGGTGTGTTTCGTCCATGTCCACATGTAGTTGCAGTACAAACCTTAGGTATCGGTTAGGGGGGGACGGCATCCGCGAGGTGTCCCTTTCGCAAAGTCATGACACGACACCATTTTTTTCACATGCTACAGTCTGCAACACAAACACGCATGCAAAATTTCGGTTCGTTTCGACACTCGATGCATTTATTTTTGATTTTCTCGTGAAAATACTCAAAAACGGTCTCGGACGTGACGCAACGTCCGTTCGTAATCCGATTCCATTGAAATTTGGCTTGGAGGAAGGTGGGGGTCACTCACACGCGCATGCAAAGTTGGGTGGTGTTTCGTCCATGTCGACATGTAGTTGCAGTAGAATCCTGAGGTATGGTTAGGGGGGGGGACGGGCATCCGCGGGGTGTTCCCTTTCGCAAAGTCATGAAACGACACCATTTTTTTCAAGATCCTACAGTGTGCGACACAAACACGCATGCAAAATTTTGGTTCGTTTCGACACTCGATGCATTTACTATGATTTTCTCCGTGAAAATACTCAAAAACGGTCTCCGGACGTGACGCAACGTCCGTTCGTACTCGATTCCGTGTTGAATTTGGCGTGGGACAAGGTGGGGGTCACTCACACGGGCATGCAAAAGTTGGGTGTGTTTGTCCATGTCCACATATAGTTGCACGTACAAACCTGAGGTATCGGTTAGGGGTGACGGGCATCCGCGAGGTGTTCCCTTTCGCAAAGTCAGAAACGACAACATTTTTTTTTCACATGCTACAGTGGTGCAACACAAACACGCATGCAAAATTTCGGTTCGTTTCGACACTCGATGCATTTACTATGATTTTCTCCGTGAAAATACTCAAAACGGCCTCCGGACGTGACGCAATGTCGGTTCGTACTCCGATTCCGTTGAAATTTGGCGTGGGATAAGGTGGGGGTAACTCACACGGGCATGGAAATGTTGGGTGTGTTTCATCCATGCCCACATGTAGTTGCAGTACAAACCTGAGGTATCGGTTAGTGGGGGACGGGCATCCACGAGGTGTTCCCTTTCGCAAAGTCATGAAATGACACCATTTTTTTTTCACATGCTACAGTGTGCAACACAAACACGCATGTAAAATTTTGGTTCGTTTCGACACTCGATGCATTTACTATGATTTTCTCCGTGAAAATACTCAAAAACGGTCTCCGGACGTGACTCAACGTCCGTTCGTACTCCGATTCCGTTGAAATTTGGCGTGGAGGAAGGTGGGGGTCTCTCACACGCGCATGCAAAAGTTGGGTGTGTTTCGTCCATGTCGACATGTAGTTGCAGTAGAAACCTGAGGTATCGGTTAGGGGGTGACGGGCATCGCGAGGTGGTCCCTTTCGCCAAGTCATGAACAAAACAAATTTTTTTCACATGCTACAGTGTGCAACACAAACACGCATGCAAAATTTCGGTTCGTTTCGACACTCAAGCATTTACTATGATTTTCTCCGAGAAAATACTCAAAAACGGGCCCCGGACAAGACGCAACGTCCGTTCGTACTCCGATTCGTGATGAATTTGGCGTGGGATAAGGTGGGGGTCACTAACACGGCAAGCAAAGTTGGCTGTTTCGTCCATGTCGACATGTAGTTGCAGTAGAAACTCGAGGTATCGGCTAGTGGTGACGGGCATCCGCGAGGTGTTCCCTTTCGCAAAGTCATAAAATGACACCATTTTTCTCACATGCTACAGTGTGCAACACAAACACGCATGCAAAATTTCGGTTCGTTTCGACACTCGATGCATTTACTATGATTTTCTCCGTGAAAATACTCAAAATCGATCTCCGGACGTGACGCAACGCGTTCGTACTCCGATTCCGTTGAAATTTGGAGTCGGATAAGGTGGGGGTCACTCCACACGGGCATGGAAAAGTTGGGTATGTTTCGTCCATGTCCACATGTAGTTGCAGTACAAACCTAAAGTATCGGTTAGGGGGGGACGGGCATTCGCGAGGTGTTCCCTTTCGCAAAGTCATGAAACGACACCATTTTTTTCCACATGCTACAGTGTGCAACACAAACACGCATGCAAAATTTTGGTTCGTTTCGACACTCGATGCATTTACTATGATTTTCTTCGTGAAAATACTCAAAAACGGTCTACGGACGTGACGCAACGTCCGTTCGTACTCCGATTCCGTTGAAATTTGGCGTGGAGGAAGATGGGGGTCACTCACACGCGCATGCAAAAGTTGGGTGTGTTTCGTCCATGTCGACATGTAGTTGCAGTAGAAACCTGAGGTATCGGTTAGGGGGGGACGGGCATCCGCGAGGTGTTCCCTTTTGCAAAGTCATGAAACAACACCATTTTTTCACATGCTACGGTGATGCACACACAAACACGCATGCAGAATTTCGGTTCGTTTCGACACTCGATGCATTTACTATGATTTTCTCCGTGAAAATACTCAAAAAGGGTCTCCGGACGTGACGCAACGTCCGTTCGTACTCCGATTCCATTGAAATTTGGGTGGGGAAGGTGGGAGTCACTCACACGCACATGCAAAAGTTGGGTGTGTTTCGTCAATGTCCACATGTAGTTGTAGTACAAACCTGAGGTATCGGTTAGGGGGGGGGGGACGGGCATCCGCAGGGTGTTCCCTTTCGCAAAGTCATGAAACGACACCATTTTTTTCACATGTACAGTGTGACACAAAACACGCATGCAAATTTCGGTTTGTTTCGAACTCGATGCATTTACTATGATTTTCTCCGTGTGAAAATACTCAAAAACGGTCTCCGGACGTGACGCAACGTCCGTTCGTACTTCGATTCCGTTGAAATTTGGCGGGGATAGGTGGGGGTCCTCACACGGGCATGCAAATGTTGGGTGTGTTTCGTCCATGTCCACATGTAGTTGCAATACAAACCGAGGTTACGGTTAGGGGGGGACGGGCATCCGCGAGGTGTTCCCTTGCAAAGTCATGAAATGACACCATTTTTTTTTCACATTACAGTGTGCAACACAAACACGCATGCAAATTTGGTTCATTTCGACCATCGAGCATTTACTATGATTTCACATGCTACAGTGTGCAACACAAAACGCATGCAAAATTTTGGTTGTTTCGACACTCGATGCATTTACTATGATTTTCTCCGTGAAAATACTCAAAAACGGTCTCCGGACGTGACGCAACGTCCGTTCGTACTCGATTCCGATTTAAAATTTGGCGTGGGATAAGGTGGGGGTCACTCACACGGGCATGCAAAAGTTGGGTGTGTTTCGTCCAAGTCAACATGTAGTTCCAGTACAAACCGAGGTATCGGTTAGGGGTGGACGGGCATCCGCGAGGTGTTCCCTTTCGCAAAGTCATGAAACGACAACATTTTTTTTACAAGCTATAGTCTGCAACACAAAAACGCATGCAAAATTTCGGTTCGTTTCGACACTCGATGCATTTATTATGATTTTCTACGTGAAAATACTCAAAAACGGTCTCCGGACGTGATGATGCAACGTCGTTCGTTCGTTCGATTCCGTTGAAATTTTGCTTGGAGGAAGGTGGGGGTCACTCACACGCGCATGCAAAAGTTGGGTGTGTTGTTTCGTCCATGTCGACATGTAGTTGCGTAGTAGAATCCTGAGGTATCGGTTAGGGGGGGACGGGCATCCGCGAGGTGTTCCCTTTCGCAAAGTCATGAAACGACCCATTTTTTTCTAGATCCTACAGTGTGCGACACAAACACGCATGCAAAATTTTGGTTCGTTTCGACACTCGATGCATTTAATATGATTTTCTCCGTGAAAATACTCAAAAACGGTCTCCGGACGAGACGCAACGTCCGTTCGTACTCCGATTACGTTGAAATTTGGCGCGGGATAAGGTGGGGGTCACTCTCACAGGCATGCAAAAGTTGGGTGTGTTTCATCCATGTCGACATGTAGTTGCAGTAGAAACCTGAGGTATCGGTTAGGGGTGACGGGCATCCGCGAGGTGTTCCCTTTCGCAAAGTCATGAAACGACACCATTTTTTTTCACATGCTACAGTGTGCAACACAAACACGCATGCAAAAATTCGGTTCGTTTCGACACTCGATGCATTACTATGATTTTCTCCGTGAAAATACACAAAAACGGTCTCTGGACGTGACGCAACGTCCGTTCATACTCCGATTCCGTTGAAATTTGGCGTGGGACAAGGTGGGGGTCACTCACACGGGCATGCAAAAGTTGGGTGTGTTTCGTCCATGTCCACATATAGTTGCAGTACAAACCTGAGGTATCGGTTAGGAGGGGACGGGGCATCCGCGAGGTGTCCCTTTCGCAAAGTCATGAAACGACAACATTTTTTTTCAACATGCTACAGTGTGCAACACAAACACGCATGCAAAATTTCGGTTCGTTTCGACACTCGATGCATTTACTATGATTTTCTCCGTGAAAATACTCAAAAACGGTCTCCGGACGTGACGCAACTACCGTTCGTACTCCGATTCCGTTAAAATTTGGCGTGGCATAAGGTGGGGGTCACTCACACGGGCATGCAAAAGTTGGGTGTGTTTCGTCCATGTCCACATGTAGTTGCAGTACAAACCTTAGGTATCGGTTAGGGGGGGACGGGCATCCGCGAGGTGTCCCCTTTCGCAAAGTCATGACACGACACCATTTTTTTTCACATGCTACAGTCTGCAACACAAACACGCATGCAAAATTTCGGTTCGTTTCGACACTCGATGCATTTATTATGATTTTCTCCGTGAAAATACTCAAAAACGGTCTCCGGACGTGACGCAACGTCCGTTCGTAATCCGATTCCATTGAAATTTGGCTTGGAGGAAGGTGGGGGTCACTCACACGCGCATGCAAAAGTTGGGTGTGTTTCGTCCATGTCGACATGTAGTTGCAGTAGAATCCTGAGGTATCGGTTAGGGGGGGACGGGCATCCGCGGGGTGTTCCCTTTCGCAAAGTCATGAAACGACACCATTTTTTTCAAGATCCTACAGTGTGCGACACAAACACGCATGCAAAATTTTGGTTCGTTTCGACACTCGATGCATTTACTATGATTTTCTCCGTGAAAATACTCAAAAACGGTCTCCGGACGTGACGCAACGTCCGTTCGTACTCCGATTCCGTTGAAAATTGGCGTGGGACAAGGTGGGGGTCAATCACACGGGCATGCAAAAGTTGGGGTGTGTTCGTCCATGTCCACATATAGTTGCAGTACAAACCTGAGGTATCGGTTAGGGGTGACGGGCATCCGCGAGGTGTTCCCTTCGCAAAGTCAAGAAACGACAACATTTTTTTTCACATGCTACAGTGTGCAACACAAACACGCATGCAAAATTTCGGTTCGTTTCGACACTCGATGCATTTACTATGATTTTCTCCGTGAAAAACTCAAAAAACGGCCCGGACGTGACGCAATGTCGGTTCGTACTCCGATTCCGTTGAAATTTGGCGTGGGATAAGGTGGGGGTAACTCACACGGGCATGGAAATGTTGGGTGTGTTTCATCCATGCCCACATGTAGTTGCAGTACAAACCTGAGGTATCGGGTAGGGGGGGACGGGCATCCACGAGGTGTTCCCTTTCGCAAAGTCATGAAATGACACCATTTTTTTTCACATGCTACAGTGTGGCACAACAAACACGCATGTAAATTTTGGTTCGTTTCGACACTCGATGCATTACTATGATTTCTCCGTGAAAATACTCAAAAGGCTCGGACGTGACGCAACGTCCGTTCGTACTTCGATTCCGTTGAAATTTGGCGGTGGGATAAGGTGGGGGTCACCTCACAGGGCATGCAAATGTTGGGTGTGTTTCGTCCATGTCCACATGTAGTTGTAGTACAACTGAGGTATCGGTTAGGGGGGACGGGATCCGCGAGGTGTTCCCTTCGCAAAGTCATGAAACGACAATTTTTTTTCACATGCTACAGTGTGCAACACAAACACGCATGCAAAATTGGTTCTTTCGACACTGTGCATTACTATGATTTCACAGCTACAGTGTGCAACACAACACGCATGCAAAATTTGGTTCGTTCGACACCGATGCATTTCTATGATTTTCTCCTGTGAAAATACTCAAAAAACGTCTCCGGACAGACGCAACGTCTGTCGTACTCGATTCCGTTGAAATTTGGCGTGGGATAAGTGGGGTCACTCACACGGGCATGCAAAAGTTGGGGGTGGTTCGTCCATGTCCACAATGTAGTTGCAGTACAAACCTGAGGGATTTGTTAGGGGGGGGCGGCATCGCGAGGTGTTCCCTTTCGCAAAGTCATGAAACGACACCATTTTTTTCACATGCTACGTTGCAACACAAACACGCATGCAAAATTTCGGTTTTGTTTCGACATCGATGCATTTACTATGATTTTCTTACGTGAAAATAATCAAAAACGGTCTCCGGACGTGACGCAACTCCGTTCGTACTCCGATTCCGTTGAAATTTGGCGTGGAGGAAGGTGGGGGTCACTCACACGCGCATGCAAAAGTGGTGTTGTTTCGTCCATGTCGACATGTAGTTGCAGTAGAACCTGAGGTATCGGGAGGGGGGACGGGCATCCGCGATGGTTTCCCTTTCGCAAAGTCATGAAACGACACCATTTTTTTCCAGATCTACAGTGTGCAACACAAACACGCATGCAAAATTCGGTTCGTTTCGACACTCGATGCATTTACTATGATTTTCTCTGTGAAAATACTCAAAAACGGTCTCCGGATGACGCAACGTCCGTTCGTACTCCGATTCCGTTGAAATTTGGCGTGGGATAAGGTGGGGGGCACTCACACAGGCATGCAAAAGTTGGGTTGTTTCATCCATGTCGACAAGTAGTTGCAGTAGAAACCTGAGGTTCGTTAGGGGGGGACGGGTATCCGCGAGGTGTTCCCTTTCGCAAAGTCATGAAACGAACCATTTTTTTCACATGCTACAGTGTGCAACACAAACACGCATGCAAAAATTCGGTTCGTTTCGACATCGATCATTTACTATGATTTTCTGTGAAAATACTCAAAAACGGTCTCCGGACGGGACGCAACGTCCGTTCGTACTTCGATTCCGTTGAAATTGGAGGGGATAGGTGGGGTCACTCACAGGTGATGCAAATGTGGGTGTGTTTCGTCCATGTCCACATGTAGTTGCAGTACAAAACTGAGGTATCGGTTAGGGGGGACGGGACGGGCTCGCGAGGTGTTCCCTTTCGCAAAGTCATGAAACGACACCATTTTTTTTCACATGCTAAGTGTGCAACACAAACACGCATGCAAAATTTCGGTTCGTTTCGACACTCGATGCATTTACTATGATTTTCTCGTGAAATATACTCAAAAAAGGTCTCGGACGTGACGCAAGTCCGTTGTACTCGATTCCGTTGAAATTTGGCGTGGGGAAGGTGGGGGTCACTCACACGTGCATGCAAAAGTTGGGTGTGTTTCGTCCATGTGACATGTAGTTGCAGTAGAAACCTGAGGTATCGGTTTGGGGGGGTTTCGCCATGTCCACATGTAGTTCAGTACAAACCTGAGGTATCGGTTAGGGGGGACGGGAATCCGCGAGTTGTTCAATTTCGCAAAGTCATGAAACGAACCATTTTTTCACATGCTATAGTTTGCAACACAAAAGACGCATGCCAAATTTGGTTCGTTTCGACACTCGATGCATTTATATGATTTTCTCCGTGAAAATACCAAAAAACGGTCGTCCGAACGTGACCGAACGTCCGTCGTACTCCAGTTCCGTTGAAATTTGGCGTGGAGGAAGGTGGGGGTCACTCACACGCGCATGCAAAAGTTGGGTGTGTTTCTCCATGTCGACATGTAGTTGCATAGTAGAAACCTGAGTATCGGTTAGGGGGGACGGGCATCCGCGGTGTTCCCTTTCGCAAGTCATGAAACGACACATTTTTTTTCACATGCTACAGGTGGCAACCAAACACGCATGCAAAATTTCGGTTCGTTTCGACACTCGATGCATTACTTGATTTTCTCGTGAAAATACTCAAAAACGGTCTCCGGACGTGACGCAACGTCCGTTCGTACTCCGATTCCGTTGAATTTGGCGTGGAAAGGTGGGGGTCATCACGCAGCAAGTTGGGTGTGTCCATGTCGACATATTGCAGTGAACTAGAGGTGGTGTGTTCGCCATTCCACATGTATTGCCAGTACAAACCTGAGGTATCGGTTAGGGGGGACGGGCATCCGCGAGGTGTTCCCTTTCGCAAAGATGACATGAAACGACACCATTTTTTTCACATGTACAGTGTGCACACAACAGAAGCAAAATTTGGTTCGTTTCGACACTCGATGCATATTATGATTTTCTCGTGAAAATACTCAAAAACGACTCGTCGACGTGACGCAACGTCTTCGTACTCCAATTCCGTTGAAATTTGGCGTGGAAGGAAGGTGGGGGTCCTCACACGCGCATGCAAAAGTTGGGTGTGTTTCTCCATGTCGACATGTAGTTGCAGTCGAAACCTGAGGTATCGGTTAGGGGGGACGGGCATCCGCGAGGTGTTCCCTTTCGCAAAGTCATGAAAACACACCATTTTTTTTCAAATGCTACAGTGTGCAACACAACACGCATGCAAAAATTCGGTTCGTTTTGACACTCGATGATTTACTATGATTTCTCCTGTGAAAATACTCAAAAGGTCTCCGGACTGACGCAACGTCCGTTGTATCGATTCCGTTGAGATTGAAATTTGGCGTGGGAGGGGGGGTCACTCACACGCATGCAAAGTTGGGTGTGTTTCGTCCATGTCGACATGTAGTTGCGTCAGTAGAAACCTGAGGTATCGGTTAGGGGGGGACGGATCCGCGAGGTGTTCCCTTTCGCAAAGTCATGAAACGAACCATTTTTTTCACATGCTACAGTGTGCAACACAAACACGCATGCAAAATTTCGGTTCTTTCGACACCGATGCATTTACTATGATTTTCTTGTGAAAATACTCAAAAAAAGGTCTCTCGGACGTGACGCAACGTCCGTTCGTACTTCGATCCTTTGTTGAAATTTGGCGTGGGATAAGGTGGGGGTCAATCACACGGGCATGCAAGTTGGGTGTGTTTCGTCGTCCACATGTAGTTGCAGTACAAACCTGAGGTATGGTTAGGGGGACGGCATCCCGAGGTGTTCCCTTTCGCAAAGTCATGAAACTGACACCATTTTTTTTTTTTTTCACATGCACAGTGTTGCAACAACAAACGCATGCAAAATTTTGGTTCGTTTCGACACTCGATGCATTTACTATGATTTTTCTCTGAAATACTCAAAAACGGTTCGGAGTGACGCAACGTCCGTTCGTACTGATTCCGTTGAAATTTGCGTGGAGGAAGGTGGGGGTCACTCACACCGCATGCAAAGTTGGTGTTTTTCGTCCATGTCCACATGTAGTTGCAGTACAAACCTGAGGTATCGGTTAGGGGGGACGGCATCCGAGGTGTTCCCTTTCGCAAAGTCATGAACGACACAACTCTTTTTTATCAAGCTAAGTTGCAACACAACACGCCTGCAAAATTCTGGCGTTGACACTCGATGCATTTAATATTTCTCCGTGAACTCAAAAACGGTCCGGAGTGACGCAACGTCCGTTCGTACTCCGATTCGTGAATTTGTGGGGATAATGGATGGGGGTCCACCGGGAGCAAGTGTGGGGTTTATTCCACTGTCGACAGATTGTGGCGTCTAGAAATGGAAAACCGAGGTATCGGTGAGGGGGGACGGATCCGCGAGGTGTTCCCTTTCGCGAAAGTATGAAACGACACATTTTTTTCTCACAGTGACTACGTGTGCAACACAAACAGCATGCAAATTTGGTCTTCGTTCGACATGATGCATTTACTTGATTTTCTCTGTGAAAATACTCAAAACGGTTCCGGACGTGACGCAACGTCCGTTCGTACTTCGATTCCTAGTTGAAATTTGCGTGGAGGAAAGGTGGGGGTCACTCACACGGGCATGCAAGTTGGGTGTGTTCGTCCCATGTCCACATGTAGTGCAGTAATAAAACCTGAGGTATCGGTTAGGGGGGACGGGCATCACGCGAGGTGGTCCCTCGCAAAGTCATGAAACGACACACATTTTTTCATTCATGCTACAGGTGCAAACACAAACACGCATGCAATTTGGTTCGTTCGACACTCGATGCATTACTATGATTTCTCCGTGAAATCACCAAAACGGTCTCCGGACATGACGCAACGTCCGTTCGTATCTCGATTCGTGTTGAAATTGCGTGGAGGAAGGTTGGGGGTCACTCACGGAGCATGCAAAGTTGGTTGTTTGTCCAGTCGACAGTAGTTGCATAAGAGGTATAAAAGAGTAGAAACTGAGGTACGGTGTGTGTTTGTCCATGTCCGCAAATAGTTCGTCAGTTGTCATAGTACAACAACTGAGGTAGCGGTAGGGGGGACGGGCATCCGACGAGTGTTCTTCGCAAGTCATGAAAAGACACCTTTTTTCAATGCACGTGTCGCATGACAACACAAAACGCTGCAAATTTGGTTCGTTTCGACATCGATGCATTATTATGATTTTCTCCGTGAAAATACATCAAAAACGGTGTCTCCGGACGTGAGCAACGTCGTCGTACTCCATTCGTTGAAATTGGCGTGGAGGAGGTGGGGGTCATCACACCGCATGCAAAGTTGGGTGTGTTCTCCATGTCGAAGTAGTGCAGTGAGTAGAAGCTGTGAAACCTGAGTATCGTGGTGACATCACTGACATGCAAATTCTCTTCTGTTACCCTCGTGTTTACGTTTAGGGGGGGACGGGCATCGCGAGGTGTTCCCTTTCGCAAGTCATGAAACGACACCATTTCACATGCTACAGTGCAACCAAACACGCATGAAAATTTCGGTTCGTTTCGACACTCGATGCATTTACTATGATTTTCTCGTGAAAAATCCAAAACGGTCTCTCCGGACGTGACGCAACGTCCGTTCTTATCGATTCCGTTGAAAATTTGGCGTGGAGGAAGGTGGGGGTCACTCACACGGCATGCAAAAGTTGGGTGTGTTTCGTCCATGTACATAGTCAGTATGTCCTGAAACATGCAATGTAATTGCGTAAAGAGGTATCGGTTAGGGGGGACGGGCATCCGCAGGTTGGTCCCTTTCGCAAAGTCATGAAACGACACCATTTTTCACATGCTACAGTGTGCAAACAAAACGCATGCCAAATTTTGGTTCGTTTCGACACTCGGTGCATTATATGATTTTCTCTGTGAAAATACTCAAAAACGTCTCCGACGTGACGCAACGTCCGTTCGTACTCCATTCCGTTGAAATTTGGCGTGGGGAAGGTGGGGGTCACTCACACGCGCATGCAAAAGTTGGGTGTGTTTTCCATGTCGACATGTAGTTGCAGTCAGTAAAACCTGAGGTATCGGTTAGGGGGGGAGGGATCCGCGAGGTGTTCCCTTTCGCAAAGTCATGAAAAGACACCATTTTTTTCACATGCTACAGTGTGCAACACAAACACGCATGCCAAATTCGGTTCGTGTTGACACATCGATGCATTTCTATGATTTTTTCTCCGTGAAAATACTCAAAAAGGTCTCCGGACTGAGACGCAACAGTCGTTCTACTCGATTCCGTTGAAATTTGGCGTGGTGGAGGGGTGGGTCACTACACGCGCATGCAAAGTTGGGTGTGTTTGTCCATGTCACATGTAGTTGCAGTAAACCTGAGGTATCGGTTAGGGGGGGACGGGATGCGAGGTGTGTTCCCTTTCGCAAAGTCATGAAACGACACAATTTTTTCCAATGCTACAGTGTGCAACACAAACACGCATGCAAAATTTCGGTTCGTTTGACACTCGATGCATTTACTATGATTTTCTTCGTGAAAATACTCAAAACGGTCTCCGGACGTGACGCAACGTCGTTCGTACTTCGATTCCGTTGAAATTTGGCGGGGAAGGTGGGGGTCACTCACACGGCATGCAAAAGGTGTGTCGTCAGTCATGCTTAGTTCGTCATGTCACATGTAGTGAAGTAAAACCTGAGGTATCGGTTAGGGGGGGACGGGATCCGCGAGGTGTTCCTTTCGCAAAGTCATGAAAAGACACCATTTTTTTCACATGCTACAGTGTGCAACACAAAACGCATGCAATTTGGTTCGTTTCGACACTCGATGCATTTATATGATTTTCTCCGTGAAAAATACTCAAAAACGGTCTCCGGACGTGAGCAACGGCCGTTCGTTACTCCGATTCCGTTGAAATTTGGCGTGGAGGATGGGGGGGGTCACTCACACGGCATGCAAAAGTTGGGTGTGTTTCTCCATGTCGACATGTAGTTGCAGTAAGTAGAAACCGAGATCGGTTAGGGGGGGACGGGCATCCGCGAGGTGTTCCCTTTCGCCAAGTCATGAAACGACACCATTTTTTCACATGCTACAGTGTGCAACACAAACACGCATGCAAAATTTCGGTTCGTTTCGACACTCGATGCATTTACATGATTTTCTCCGTGAAATACTCAAAAACGGTCTCCGGACGTGACGCAACGTCCGTTCGTACTCCGATTCCGTTGAAATTTGGCGTGGGGGAAGGTGGGGGTCACTCACACGGCATGCAAAAGTTGGGTGTGTTTCGTCCATGTCGACATGTAGTTGCAGTAGAACCGAGGTATCGGTTGGGGGGGACGGGCATCGCGAGGTGGTTCCCTTTCGCAAAGGATGAAACGACACCATTTTTTTTCACATGCTACAGTGTGCAACACAAAACGCATGCAAAATTTTGGTTCGTTTCGACACCGAGTGCATTATTTATGATTTTCTCGTGAAAATACTCAAAAACGGTCTGGACGGGACGCAACGTTTGTACTCGATTCCGTTGAAATTTGGCGTGGATAAGGTGGGGGTCACTCACACGGGCATGCAAAATTGGGTGTGTCTTCCATGTCACATGTAGTTGAGTAGAGTAAAACCTGAGGTATCGGTTAGGGGGACGGGCATCCGCGAGGTGTTCCTTTCGCAAAGTCATGAAACGACACCATTTTTTTTCACATGCTACAGATGTGCAACACAAACACGCATGCAAAAATTCGGTTCGTTTCGACACTCGATGCATTTACTATGATTTCTCCGTGAAAATACTCAAAAAGGTCTCCGGACGTGACGCAACGTCCGTTCGTACTGATTCCGTTGAAATTTGGCGTTGAGGAAGGTGGGGGTCACTCACACGCGCATGCAAAATGGGGGTGTTTCGTCCATGTCGACATGTAGTGCAGTAGAAACCTGAGGTATCGGTTAGGGGGGACGGGATCCGCGAGGTGTTCCTTTCGCAAAGTCAGAACGAACCATTTTTTTCACATGCTACAGTGTGCAACAAAACACGCATGCAAAATTTCGGTTGTTTCGACAATCGATGTACTATGATTTCTCTCGTGAAAATACATCAAAAACGGTCTCCGGACGTGACGCAACGTCCGTTCGTACTCCGATTCCGTTGAAATTTGGCGTGGGATAAGGTGGGGGTCACTCACACGGGCATGCAAAAGTTGGGTGTGTTTCGTCCATGTCCCATGTAGTTGCAGTAAACCTGAGGTATCGGTTAGGGGGACCGGCATCCGAGGTGTTCCCTTTCGCAAAGTCATGAAAGACACCATTTTTTTTCACAATGCTACGTGTGCAACACAAACACGCATGCAAAATTTGGTTCGTTTCGACACTCGATGCATTTACTATGATTTTCTCTGTAATACTCAAAAACGGTCTTCGGAAGTGCGCACGTCGTTCGTACTTCGATTCCGTTGAAATTTGGGGGGGGGAAGGTGGGGGTCACTCACACGCGCATGCAAAAGTTGGGTTTTTCGTCCATGTCCACATGTAGTTGCAGTACAAACCTGAGGTATCGGTTAGGGGGGGACGGGATCCCGAGGTGTTCCCTTTCGCAAAGTCATGAAACGACACCATTTTTTTCACATGCTACAGTGTCAACCAAACACGCATGCAAAATTGGTTCGTTTGACACTCGATGCATTTAATATGATTTTCTCCGTGAAAATACTCAAAAACGGTCCGGACGTGACGCAACGTCGTTCGTACTCGATTCGTTGTGAATTTGGGGGAAAGGTGGGGGTCACTCACACGGCATGCAAAAGTTGGGTGTGTTTCTCCATGTGCGACAGTAGTTGCAGAGTAAACCTGAGGTATCGGTTAGGGGGGGACGGGATCGCGAGGTGTCCCTTTCGAAAGTCATGAAACGAACCATTTTTTTCCACATGCTACTGATGCAACACAAACAGCATGCAAAATTCGGTTCGTTTCGACATCGATGCATTTACTATGATTTTCTCGTGAAAATACTCAAAAACGGTCTCCGGAAGTGACGCAACGTCCGTTCGTTTATTCGATTCGTTGAAATTGGGTGGGTAAGGTGGGGGGTCACTCACACGGGCATGAAAGTTGGGTGTGTTTCGTCCATGTCCACATGTGTGTCAGTACAAACGAGGTATCGGTTAGGGGGGGCGAGGGCATCCGGAGGTGTTCCCTTTCGCAAAGTCATGAAACGACAACATTTTTTTTCACATGCTACAGTTGCAACACAAAAACGCATGCAAAATTTCGGTTGTTTGACACTCGATGCATTACTATGATTTTCTCCGTGAAATACTCAAAAACGGTCTCCGGACGTGACGCAACGTCCGTCGTACTCCGATTCCGTTGAAATTTGGTTGGATGGAAGGTGGGGGTCATCACACCGTGCATGAAAGGGGTGTGTTGTCAGTCGACAGTATAGAACCTATACGTGGGTTTGTCATGTCACATGTGTTGCAGTACAAACGAGGGATGGTTAGGGGGGGACGGGCATCCGCGAGTGTTCATTGCAAAGTCATGAAAGACACCATTTTTTCACATGCTACAGTGTGCAACACAAAAACGATGCCAAATTTTGTTCGTTTTGACACTCGATGCATTATTGATTTTCTCGTGAAAATACTCAAAAAAGGTCTCCGAACGTGACGCAACGTCCGTCGTACTCCATTCCGTTGAAATTTGGCGTGGAGGAAGGTGGGGGTCACTACACGGCATGCAAAAGTTGGGGGTGTTCGTCCATGTCGACATGAGTTGCAGGAAACCTGAGATACGGTTAGGGGGGGACGGCATCCGCGAGGGTTCCCTTTCGCAAGTCATGAAACAGACACCATTTTTTTTTCACATGCTACAGTGTGCAACACAAACACGCATGCAAAATTTCGGTTGTTTCGACACTCGATGCATTTACTATGATTTTCTCCGTGAAAATACTCAAAAACGGTCTCCGGACGTGACGCAACGTCCGTTCGTACTCCGATTCCGTTGAAATTGGTGGAGGAAGGTGGGGGTCACACACGGCATGCAAAAGGGGGTGTGTTTCGCATGTCGATCGTTCCGAGTCATGAATTTGCAGTACAACCGAGTATCGGTTAGGGGGGGGACGGCATCCGCGAGTGTTCCCTTTCGCAAAGCATGAAAAGACACCATTTTTTTCACATGCTACAGTGTGCAACACAAAACGCAGCAAAATTTTGGTTCGTTTCGACACTCGGTGCATTATTATGATTTCTCGTGAAAAATACTCAAAAAAGCTCCGACGTGACGCACGCAGTGTTCGTACTCCATTCGTTGAAATTTGGCTGTGGAGGAAGGTGGGGGTCACTCAACGCGCGTGTTTCGTCCATGTCGACATGTAGTTGCAGTAGAAACCTGAGGTATCGGTTAGGGGGTGACGGGCATCCGCGAGGTGTTCCCTTTCGCCAAGTCATGAAACAACACAAATTTTTTTCACATGCTACAGTGTGCAACACAAACATGCATGCAAAATTTCGGTTCGTTTCGACACTCAATGCATTTACTATGATTTTCTCCGAGAAAATACTCAAAAACGGTCCCCGGACAAGACGCAACGTCCGTTCGTACTCCGATTCCGTTGAAATTTGGCGTGGGATAAGGTGGGGGTCACTAACACGGGCAAGCAAAAGTTGGCTGTCTTTCGTCCATGTCGACATGTAGTTGCAGTAGAAACTCGAGGTATCGGCTAGTGGTGACGGGCATCCGCGAGGTGTTCCCTTTCGCAAAGTCATAAAATGACACCATTTTTCTCACATGCTACAGTGTGCAACACAAACACGCATGCAAAATTTCGATTCGTTTCGACACTCGATGCATTTACTATGATTTTCTCCGTGAAAATACTCAAAATCGATCTCCGGACGTGACGCAACGTCCGTTCGTACTCCGATTCCGTTGAAATTTGGAGTCGGATAAGGTGGGGGTCACTCACACGGGCATGGAAAAGTTGGGTATGTTTCGTCCATGTCCACATGTAGTTGCAGTACAAACCTAAAGTATCGGTTAGGGGGGGACGGGCATTCGCGAGGTGTTCCCTTTCGCAAAGTCATGAAACGACACCATTTTTTTCCACATGCTACAGTGTGCAACACAAACACGCATGCAAAATTTTGGTTCGTTTCGACACCGATTGCATTTACTATGATTTTCTCGTGGAAAATACTCAAAAACGGTCTACGGACGTGACGCAACGTCCGTTCGTACTCCGATTCCGTTGAAATTTGGCGTTGGAGGAAGATGGGGTCACTCACACGCGCATGCAAAAGTTGGGTGTGTTTCGTCCATGTCGACATGTAGTAGTTGCAGTAGAAACCTGAGGTATCGGTTAGGGGGGGACGGGCATCCGCGAGGTGTCCCTTTTGCAAAGTCATGAAACAACACCATTTTTCACATGCTACGTGATGCACACACAAAACACGCATGCAAATTTCGGTTCGTTTCGACACTCGATGCATTTACTATGATTTTCTCCGTGAAAATACTCAAAAAGGGTCTCCGGACGTGACGCAACGTCCGTTCGTACTCCGATTCCATTGAAATTTGGGTGGGGGAAGGTGGGGGTCACTCACACGCACATGCAAAAGTTGGGTGTGTTTCGTCAATGTCCACATGTAGTTGTAGTACAAACCTGAGGTATCGGTTAGGGGGGGGGGACGGGCATCCGCAGGGTGTTCCCTTTCGCAAAGTCATGAAACGACACCATTTTTTTCACATGTACAGTGTGACACAAAACACGCATGCAAATTTCGGTTTGTTTGAACCTCGATGCATTTACTATGATTTTCTCCGGAAAATACTCAAAAACGGTCTCCGGACGTGACGAACGTCCGTTCGTACTTCGATTCCGTTGAAATTTGGCGTGGGATAGGTGGGGGTCCTCACACGGGCATGCAAATGTTGGGTGTGTTTCGTCCATGTCCACATGTAGTTGCAATACAAACCGAGGTACGGTTAGGGGGGGACGGGCATCCGCGAGGTGTTCCCTTGCAAAGTCATGAAATGACACCATTTTTTTTTCACATTACAGTGTGCAACACAAACACGCATGCAAATTTGGTTCATTTCGACATCGAGCATTACTATGTTTCACATGCTACAGTGTCAACACAAACGCATGCAAAATTTTGGTTGTTTCGACACTCGATGCATTTACTATGATTTCTCCGTGAAAATACTCAAAAACGGTCTCCGGACGTGACGCAACGTCGTTCGTACTCGATTCCGTTAAAATTTGGCGTGGGATAAGGTGGGGGTCACTCACACGGGCATGCAAAAGTTGGGTGTGTTTCGTCCAAGTCACATGTAGTTCCAGTACAAACCTGAGGTATCGGTTAGGGGTGGACGGGCATCCGCGAGGTGTTCCCTTTCGCAAAGTCATGAAACGACACATATTTTTTCACAAGCTATAGTCTGCAACACAAAAACGCATGCAAAATTTCGGTTCGTTTCGACACTCATGCATTTATTATGATTTTCTACGTGAAAATACTCAAAAACGGTCTCCGGACTGATGATGCAACGTCCGTTCGTCGTTCGATTCCGTTGAAATTTGCTTGGAGGAAGGTGGGGGTCACTCACACGCGCATGCAAAAGTTGGGGTGTGTTTCGTCCATGTCGACATGTAGTTGGAGTAGAATCCTGAGGTATCGGTTAGGGGGGGACGGGCATCCGCGAGGTGTTCCCTTTCGCAAAGTCATGAAACGACACCCATTTTTTCTAGATCCTACAGTGTGCGACACAAACACGCATGCAAAATTTTGGTTCGTTTCGACACTCGATGCATTTAATATGATTTTCTCCGTGAAAATACTCAAAAACGGTCTCCGGACGAGACGCAAGTCCGTTCGTACTCCGATTACGTTGAAATTTGGCGCGGGATAAGGTGGGGGTCACTCTCACAGGATGCAAAAGTTGGGTGTGTTTCATCATGTCGACATGTAGTTGCAGTAGAAACCTGAGGTATCGGTTAGGGGTGACGGGCATCCGCGAGGTGTTCCCTTTCGCAAAGTCATGAAACGACACCATTTTTTTCACATGCTACAGTGTGCAACACAAACACGCATGCAAAAATTCGGTTCGTTTCGACACTCGATGCATTACTATGATTTTCTCCATGAAAATACACAAAAACGGTCTCTGGACGTGACGCAACGTCCGTTCATACTCCGATTCCGTTGAAATTTGGCGTGGGACAAGGTGGGGGTCACTCACACGGGCATGCAAAAGTTGGGTGTGTTTCGTCCATGTCCACATATAGTTGCAGTACAAACCTGAGGTATCGGTTAGGAGGGGACGGGCATCCGCGAGGTGTTCCCTTTCGCAAAGTCATGAAACGACAACATTTTTTTTCAACATGCTACAGTGTGCAACACAAACACGCATGCAAAATTTCGGTTCGTTTCGACACTCGATGCATTTACTATGATTTTCTCCGTGAAAATACTCAAAAACGGTCTCCGGACGTGACGCAACTACCGTTCGTACTCCGATTCCGTTAAAATTTGGCGTGGATAAGGTGGGGGTCACTCACACGGGCATGCAAAAGTTGGGTGTGTTTCGTCCATGTCCCACATGTAGTTGCAGTACAAACCTTAGGTATCGGTAGGGGGGGACGGGCATCCGCGAGGTGTCCCCTTTCGCAAAGTCATGACACGACACCATTTTTTTTCACAGCTACAGTCTGCAAACCAAACACGCATGCAAAATTTCGGTTCGTTTCGACACTCGATGCATTTATTATGATTTTCTCCGTGAAAATACTCAAAAACGGTCTCCGGACGTGACGCAACGTCCGTTCGTAATCCGATTCCATTGAAATTTGGCTTGGAGGAAGGTGGGGGTCACTCACACGCGCATGCAAAAGTGGGGTGTGTTCGTCCATGTCGACATGTAGTTGCAGTAGAATCCTGAGGTATCGGTTAGGGGGGGACGGGCATCCGCGGGGGTTCCCTTTCGCAAAGTCATGAAACGAACACCATTTTTTTCAAGACCTACAGTGTGCGACACAAACACGCATGCAAAATTTTGGTTCGTTTCGACACTCGATGCATTTACTATGATTTTCTCCGTGAAAATACTCAAAAACGGTCTCCGGACGTGACGCAACGTCCGTTCGTACTCCGATTCCGTTGAAATTTGGCGTGGGACAAGGTGGGGGTCAATCACACGGGCATGCAAAAGTTGGGTGTGTTTCGTCCATGTCCACATATAGTTGCAGTACAAACCTGAGGTATCGGTTAGGGGTGACGGGCATCCGCGAGGTGTTCCCTTTCGCAAAGTCAAGAAACGACAACATTTTTTTTCCACATGCTACAGTGTGCAACACAAACACGCATGCAAAATTTCGGTTCGTTTCGACACTCGATGCATTTACTATGATTTTCTCCGTGAAAATACTCAAAAACGGCCTCCGGACGTGACGCAATGTCGGTTCGTACTCCGATTCCGTTTGAAATTTGGCGTGGGATAAGGTGGGGGTAATCACACGGGCATGGAAAGTTGGGTGTGTTTCATCCATGCCCACAGTAGTTGCAGTACAACCTGAGGTATCGGTAGGGGGGGACGGGCATCCACGAGGTGTTCCCTTTCGCAAAGTCATGAAATGACACCATTTTTTTTCACATGCTACAGGTGGCACAACAAACACGCATGTAAATTTTGGTTCGTTTCGACACTCGATGCATTTACTATGATTTTCTCCGTGAAAATACTCAAAAACGGTCTCCGGACGTGACGCAATGTCCGTTCGTACTCCGATTCCGTTGAAATTTGGCGTGGAGGAAGGTGGGGGTCTCTCACACGCGCATGCAAAAGTTGGGTGTGTTTCGTCCATGTCGACATGTAGTTGCAGTAGAAACCTGAGGTATCGGTTAGGGGGTGACGGGCATCCGCGAGGTGTTCCCTTTCGCCAAGTCATGAAACAACACAAATTTTTTTCACATGCTACAGTGTGCAACACAAACACGCATGCAAAATTTCGGTTCGTTTCGACACTCAATGCATTTACTATGATTTTCTCGAGAAATACTCAAAAACGGTCCCCGGACAAGACGCAACGTCCGTTCGTACTCCGATTCTGTTGAAATTGTGCGTGTGGGATAAGGTGGGGGTCACTAACACGGGCAAGCAAAAGTTGGCTTGTTTCGTCCATGTCGACATGTAGTTGCAGTAGAAACTCGAGGTATCGGCTAGTGGGTGACGGGCATCCGCGAGGTGTTCCCTTTCGAAAGTCATAAAATGACACCATTTTTCTCACATGCTACAGTGTGGCAACACAAACACGCATGCAAAATTTCGAGTTCGTTTCGACACTCGATGCATTTACTATGATTTTCTCCGTGAAATACTCAAAATCGATCTCCGGACGTGACGCAACGTCCGTTCGTACTCCGATTCCGTTGAAATTTGGAGTCGGATAAGGTGGGGGTCACTCACACGGGCATGGAAAAGTTGGGTATGTTTCGTATGTCCACATGTAGTTGCAGTACAAACTAAAGTATCGGTTAGGGGGGGGACGGGCATTCGCGAGGGTGTTCCCTTTCGCAAAGTCATGAAACGACACCATTTTTTTCCACATGCTACGTGTGCAACACAAACACGCATGCAAAATTTGGTTCGTTTCGACACTCGATGCATTTACTATGATTTCTTCGTGAAAATACTCAAAAACGGGTCTACGGACGTGACGCAACGTCCGTTCGTACTCCGATTCCGTTGAAATTGGGCGTGGAGGAAGATGGGGGTCACTCACACGCGCATGCAAAAGTTGGGTGTGTTTCGTCCATGTCGACATGTAGTTGCAGTAGAAACCTGAGGTATCGGTTAGGGGGGGACGGGCATCCGCGAGGTGTTCCCTTTTGCAAAGTCATGAAACAACACCATTTTTTTTCACATGCTACGGTGATGCAACACAAACACGCATGCAGAATTTCGGTTCGTTTCGACACTCGATGCATTTACTATGATTTTCTCCGTGAAAATACTCAAAAAGGGTCTCCGGACGTGACGCAACGTCCGTTCGTACTCCGATTCCATTGAAATTTGGCGTGGGGGAAGGTGGGAGTCACTCACACGCACATGCAAAAGTTGGGTGTGTTTCGTCAATGTCCACATGTAGTTGTAGTACAAACCTGAGGTATCGGTTAGGGGGGGGGGGACGGGCATCCGCGAGGTGTTCCCTTTCGCAAAGTCATGAAACGACACCATTTTTTTTCACATGCTACAGTGTGCAACACAAACACGCATGCAAAATTTCAGTTCGTTTCGACATTCGATGCATTTACTATGATTTTCTCCGTGAAAATACTCAAAAACGGTCTCCGGAAGTGAGCGACATGAGTGTCTGCTCGGAACACGATAAAATTTTGCGTGGGATCCTACGGTGGGCATGCCTACCCTGTCGCAAAACTTGGGGTCGTTCTAAAGATGGCTAAAAAATGACCTATTACGGGGCCGAAAAGCGTTCCCTTTCGCCGTCGGCTTGATCGGGATTGGCCTATTACGCCTTGCTCGGCTCCGGGCCGGCGATCTTTTTGTTTTAATTTATTTTGATTCTTTTTTTCTAATATTATTAAAAAAATTCTTTGTTTCGTTTTTTATTGACTTTTCTAATTTTCAAAGTTTATTTCTTATGTAATCTATCTTTTGTGTTTTTTAATTTTTTTGCATTTCAACTTTACAATCATTATTTAAAATAAGGCAATTTTAAATAACATTATCCATTCAAACACTCGATATTTAAACAATTTTTTAACAACATCCATTGAAACACTCGATATTTCATTCAAGTTTTCAGAAATATTTTACATAATACTAGAAATTAAACTTAACTAAACGACATTACGAAAATAATTAAACATAACTAAACGACATTTCGAAACTAAACTAACCTAAACAACTCGTCCTCGACGCTGCCAAAGTCTGCCTCGTCGTAGAGCCCGTCGCCGTTGTCGCTGTCGTTGCTGCTGCTGCTGTCGTCGATGGGCACCACGGGCGCTGCGGGCGCGGCTGGCGCAGCCATCGAGTCCTTCACCGCGGCGTGGTACCCGGGGAAGCCCGGCGGGTCCTCCGGGTGGACGGCGACCGGGGCGAGCTGCATGTACTCCTGGACGAGCGGGGGTGGCTGCGGCACGCTCTCCGACTCCCGGATCGCCGTCAGGTAACCCGGCATGTTGTCCGGGTCGCCGGCCTCCGCCCCCAGCCGCCTGTACTCCGCCAGCAACGCCGGCTCTGGCTGCTGCTCCGGCTCGGGCGGAGGGGCGTGGCTGGACCCGGCGCCGTTCCTGGCCACGGTGCGGCGATCGCCTGGGCCGACGCAAGGCGCGCGCGCCGAAGTCGATGTGGGCGCGGTTGAAGCGTGCCTCGCCGCGGCGGAATAGCGTGTAGCCGTAGCTCGTCGGGGCGGGCATGGCGCCGGCGGCCGCCTACGCGCGGTACGGGGCAACGACCTCCTCGAACGTGCGCCCGTCCCAGAGCTGGTGCCGCCGTGCCCGGTTGTGCTTCACGGGCGGGTGCGGGCCGGCGTAGGCGTGGACGCGCCGCTGGTGGTCGTCGGCGAGCCGGTCCGCCCACCCGGGGTGGTTGGGGGCGTACTGCAGGTCCTCCAGCTACTCCGGCGACAGCCGCGCCCGATAGAGGCCGACTGCGCAGGCAAAGAGGTGGGTGCCGACCTCGGGCACCGGCGCCACCGGCACGCTGTCGACGCTCAGCCGCCACCACGCCGGCAGGTGCACGTCGGGCGCGGCGGGGATGGCGAAGTGGGCGAGCTCCTCCGCCTCCTCCAGCGTCAGGTTGGGGCGAGCCATCGCCGGCGAGAGGGAGAGGAAGGCGCGAGAGGCAATGCTGGCGACAGAGGGAGAAGGAGAGGGGGAGGCAAGAGTGGTCCGAGCGACGGCGGGCGTGGGCGGCTTTTTATAGGGCGTCTGGAGGGGGCGGGGGTCGGTGCCGGCGATTAATGCCGGCAGGCGAGGGGCCGGCGTGCGCAGGCCGTCAGGTGTTGGCGTGTGAATCGGTGCCGCATGCGGACCGACGCCGGCGTTTAATACCGGCAGGCGAGGGTGCGGCGTGCGTAGGCGGTCAAAAGCGGTGGCGTGTGTAGGCGGTGCGCGTGTGAATCGGTGCCGCGCGCGGACCGACGCCGGTGATTGGACTCCTCACTGCGCCGCCGATGGGACTTGCCACTGCGCCGGCGTTAATGGCCTTAGCGTAATCCACACTGGATTAATGCGGGCGGGCGACGATGGTTAGGGTTAAGTACGCGTGGGCCCGCCCCTCCTCCTCACACGGCGTACACCGCAACGTACGGGCGTACAGCGAACCGTACGGCCGCGCGCCTCGCTACGCCGCGGTACGCCGCGCTACACGGCGCCCACCCGCGCCCATCTGGATTTCCCATTCTACCCTTCCTCACGAAGGGGTATCTTCTAATCTGGGCCCTTGATGTGTCCAGGGGGAGTTGTACCGAAGATGAAGTGTTTAAAGAAACAGATATAGGAATAGTTAGTTTCGGAAAATAAAAACTGAGATCATCCTTCCCAAGAGAAATCGGTAAACTATCCTGAGAAATTGGAGGATCACCACAGTTCGAGTCTTTGACCACCCTATACTTCGTTGGTAGTCCTCTTGTTCAGTACCAGATGATCATGGGATTCCGCCCCTTTCAGCTCAATTTCCAGGGTGCACTCATGAGCATAAATATAGCTAGCTGAAATTCCCCTATTACCAAACTTAGTCTTCAACTCTGCATGTAATTTATTGTGTGAATATATAATTATCTTTTGATATCCAGTCAATCCAGTGGTCTAGCACTGCTGGTTAGGCAGGAGCAACAAAACTCGGGCATATTTATCCAAAGCAGCCGATGGTATTACCTCTTGGTCGCCATTGCAAAGGCAGATGCAGGTCAGGAGACAAAGCCAGCATGCATGAGTTGTTAAGTAATGGTGACCTCATGATAATTTCTGACGGTGTTGGTGATCCATCGGCCTGGCCTGCCCTGGCCACCAAAAATAATGTCTCTGCTAGAAATAAGACAAAAACCAACTCAAGCCAAGTAGATGGCTGCCATGATTTATTTCAGTCGAAAAAACTATGAAGTGATCCTGTAACTTTCTGATTATATATCAATCCAAGGCTATCTCTACAGAAACATTCTGTAACTACCATTAAAGGATAACAATTGCTGGGTCAAACAGGCAAATAGTCTCAATTTTGGTGCCACAGGACCGCATGTGAGGAAAAAAATAATCTAACTTGAAGGTGCTCTTTCGTACCAGGCCAATAGTGAAGGCGGCAGCTGCAATCTCGAGCAATCAGGATGGGTTGGTGAAACCATGAGAAGATGCGACTTTGATTATTAGCTATGGCAAGCAGGTCTAGATCGGTGCGAGGCCGAGAAAACCATAAAAGTACTCTTGCAAGTAATTTCCGTAGTGGGTTAGTCGAACGGATCTACAATAGCAAGCCTGCAGGAAGGAGGAGCATATGCTTGAGACGGGGGCGATCTCGGATTGAAAGACCACATCGCTGAGGAGCATGTGGAGGAGATGAATACTGAGAGGTAGGACGGTTGATTTCTGGTAGGAGGAGCGGAATTTTGCATCTGGGCATGAAGAGAAGCAAAAGAGAGGAAGAGGGCCATGAGAGATCGAGAGAGAGAGAGAGACGTGAGAAAGAGGGACATGGTTTTTTTTCTTTTAAGGAAAGATAGACTACAATTTCAGCCCCATATTTTTTTTTCTTTGAAAGAAAGAGAGACTACGTTCGCTACAATTGACGTGAGAAAGAGAGAATATGTTTTTTTTTCTTTGAAGGAAAGATAGACTGTGATTGCGGTCCCATGGTTTGTTTTCTTTGAAGAAAAAAAATCAGAAGATCTACACCGTAATAATTTGGTCCCACCAAATAAACGGCTCGTATATTCTGATTAACATGGTAATTACTTGGGAGTCTCTAATTCGTATAGGTATAGATATATTTATATATATACCTCACCGGACTTTGTTAATTTAAGAACATTTGCTTCGCCATCAATGTTTGTGTACCATTCGTCTATTGGTTCTTCCTCAATGCCCTCACCGGAATCGTTCAAATATTGTGAGCCGTCATCAGCTAGTTCAATCTCTGGGTTTTGGGATCGTATCATGTCGAACAAGATATCCTCGCCATCATGGTCGTCTCTGCCGCTAATCCATAGCTTAACTAATCCAGAAGAAAGATAAAACAATTTAGTATTCAAATTAGAATGCAGTCAATAAGCAAAAACTGAATCATAGTAGTCAGCCGCCGAATCGAATAAGCAAAATAGAATGTAATCAATAAGCAAATTTAGTATTCAAATTAGAATGCATTCACTAATACATCTCGAATAATCCAGTTATTGCATCATCCAATACATCTCGAATATTATCACTAATACATCTCGAATATTATCATATAACATCACTAATACAGCTCGGATATTATCCAATAATCCAGTTGACTCACGGTTCCTGAGGCCCGGGCGGTGGACACCCAAAGGGAAGGAACCATCACGGGATCATAGGTCGGGTGAGATCCCTGAAGAACCTGCCAGGTATTGGAGAACCTGATGTCCAACACAAGCATGTAGCGATGGACGTGCTCGTCCTCCTCCCTGACATGGCGACGTACCACCTCCTCGACCGCGACCGGCACCAAAGAAGCTCCGGGTCGATGACGGGAGCCCGATTCCTCACCAAGATGCGCGCCCCGGAAGGTAGCACCTCCCAGTGCCAGCCCGGCGGAGCCCAGTCCTGGACATGGCGCCTCTCAAGCAGGTTGTCGCCGCCGAGTCGACGACGAGGATGCGGGCCGGGCATCGTCGACGTCGAGAACAAATTCTTATGAAAAAAAATTCCTATGCAATAATTATCATTTTATTATGCTACTCATATTTAATAAACTTTTACAACTTTATATTAGATGGGCAAATTTGAAAAACTCTCTACGACACAGAGACATCACACACATACATCATTCTACATAGACATCAATACAACACATCTATCCACTTATCCATCTAGCTACTTATCCATCCATCATTCTAATACATCATTCTAACAAAAATCCATCTAACATACATCATTTTATTATGCTACTCGTATTTAATAAACTCTACACACAAAAATTCCTACTCATTCCACATATACATCTAACATTCATCTACATATACATACATACAAAAATTCCTATACATCTACACACAAAAAAAAGATGAACAAAAATGAAAAAAAAGATGGCCGGAGAGCTCACCTCGGGGAGGGGGCCGTCTCGGTCGTCGGGGTGGGGTCCGGGCGGCGTGGAGGAGCGGCGCAGGCTCGTCGGGGCGGGGGAGGACATGGGGCGCAGGCGCGGGCTCGGAGGAGGCGGGGGACGATCGAGGCGCCGGCGCGGGCTCGGAGGTCGTACGGGCGACGACGGCGCATGGGGCGCGTGGGAGGCATCGGCGAGGTGTGAGGCGGCCGGGGCGCGTGGAGGAGAGCGGCACTGGCGGGCTCGGGCGGCGTGTGGAGGCCGGCGGCAGGAGCTGACATCGAGGGCGCGGTCGGGTAGCCTGCCGGCTTCGCGTGAAGGCCGGCGGCGGAGCGGACGACGGAGAGGACGAAAATACTTGGGGTCGGGCGAGGGAGAGTTGGATTTGGGGGAGGGAGAAGGGGGCTGTTTAAATACAAAGAGGCCTTTAGTCCCGGTTGGTGCCATGCACCGGGACTAAAGACCCTTTAGTCCCGGTTGGTAGCACCAACCGGGACTACAATCCAACCCTTTATTCCTGGTTGCCACCACTAAGTGGGACTAAAGGTCTATTTTCGGAGCGGGCGGGAGAAGGACCTTTAGTCCCCGATGGTGGTGGCAACCGGGACTAAAGGTGTTTATCATGTTTTCTGATTTTCTTTTTTGCTTTATTTTTTTTACTTTTGTTTCTACTAATTAACAAGCAATATTTAGAAATTTTGAGTGAATATTTTTTATTTAGGTCACAAAAGTTATAAGCTTTTCGCTAGTGCCAGTAGTTTTCAAATTTGAATAGTTTAATGAATTATTTGAAATTTGTGTGAATCACTAGTTTGTGAATAACTTTAGTTTAAAAATAGATTTTTGAGTGATTCTTTTTTCTGTTGTTTAGTATTAGTGTGTTTTATCAGTATGTTCAATTTTGTAATTTTTAGATTATTTTACATAGGTGTTTTAATAAAAAACCGATTATGTTTTAATCGAAAACTCATCTTTTACAAAGGCATTTCATTTTTTTAAACCTATTACAACTCCAGACTTTTTGTGCATTCAATATGCACCATTCAAAGCCACATCTTCAAATTTTAACCCTTTCTATCTTTATTTGCTACTTTTCATGCATTTAATGATTTTTTGAGCTAAATGACCATGAAATTGAAAAGCACTACAAATGAACTCTGAAAAGGTTGAAACTTGGCATGGTATCATCATTTCACCCACATAGCATGTGCTAAAAAGAAGAGAGGGTTACGGCAAAAATTGGACGCACTTCATGTACAGACAGGACCATCTCCTTCGAAGTATGAGGGTTTCGGACGAAAACTCATCTGTTACAAAGGCATTTCATCTTTTTAAACATATTTCAACTCCAGACTTTTTGTGCGTTCAATATGCACCATTCAAAGCCACATCCTCAAATTTCAACAATTTCTAACTTCACTTGCTACTTTTCATGCATTTAATGATTTTTTTTGAGCTAAATGATCCTGAAATTGAAAAGCAGTACAAATGAACTCTGAAAAGGTTGAAACTTGGCATGGTGTCATCATTACATCCACATAGCATGTGCTAAAAAGTTGAGAGGGTTACGGTAAAAACTGGATGCACTTCGTGTACAAACTGGCCTATCTCGGCTACTCACTAGAGAAGAAAGTGATGACGGTGAAGCCGATCACATCCTAGAGTGGGATCACTGTCGCTTTGCGTTGTAACCATGGACAATCTTCATCATTTAACAGGATGCTTGGGTCAGTCTTCACTGTGAAGGGAGGAACTTCATGAAACTTTTCATAATCTTCTGACATGTCTGTCTTGTCCTGCACTCCCACGATGTTTCTTTTCCCTGGAAGAACTATGTGGCACTTTGGCTCACCGTGTGATGTATTCTCTTCCTTATCTTTCCTTTTTCTCGGATTGGTAGACATGTCCTGCACATAGAAAACCTGCGCCACATCATTGGCTAGGATGAATGGTTCGTCTGTGTACCCAAGATTGTTGAGATCCACTGTTGTGATTCCATACTTCGGGTCTACCTTTACCCCGCCTCCTGTGAGATTGACCCATTTGCATCGAAACAAACGGACCTTAAACTCACGTCCATAGTCAAGTTCCCATATCTCGTCTATGCAACCATAATATGTGTCCTTTTCCCTACTGGTGTTTGTTGCATCAAAGCGGACACCACTGTTTTGGTTGGTGCTCTTTTTATCTTGGGTGATCATGTAAAATGTATTCCCATTAATCTCATACCCTTTGAATGTCAATATAGTCAAAGATGGCCACTTGGATAACAAGTACAGCTCCTCTGCAACACTCTCGTCATTCATGAGACGTGTTTGCAACCAACTGCCAAAAGTCGCCATGTGGGTACGTTTAATCCAGGGCATAGACTGCTCCGGGTTCTTGGAGCGTACACTATCCATGTGTTCCTCGATATACGGAGCCACCAAGGTGGAATTTTGTAGAACTGTGTAGTGTGCTTGCACCCAAGAATGCCCGTCCTGGCATATTATTGCTTTTGGTCCTAGCATGCCTTTTCCACCCAGTCTGCCCTCATGCTGCAATTCAGGAACACCAATTGGCTTAAGGTCAGGAATAAAGTCAACACAATACTCAATGACCTCCTCTGTTTCATGGCCCTTAGAGATGCTTCCTTCTGGCCTAGCACGGTTATGAACATATTTCCTTAAGACTCCCATGAACCTCTCAAAGTGGAACATATTGTGTAGAAATACGGGACCTAGAATGGCAATCTCTTCGACTAGGTGAACTAGGACGTGCGTCATGATACTGAAGAAGGATGGTCGGAACACCAACTCAAAACTTACAAGACATTGCACCAAATCATTCTGTAACCTTGGTAGGATTTCTGGATTGATTACCTTCTGAGAGATTGCATTGAGGAATGCACATAGCTTAACAATGGCTAATCGAACGTTTTCCAGTAGAAGGCCCTCAATGCAATCGGAAGCAATTGCGTCATAATCACGTGGCAGTCATGAGACTTTAGGTTTTGGAATTTTTTCTCTGCCATATTTATTATTCCCTTTATATTCGATGAGTAGCCAGACGTGACCTTCATACTGAGCAAGCATTCAAAGAAGATTTCCTTCTCTTCTTTCGTAAGAGCGTAGCTCGCAGGACCGTGATACTCCTTTGGATGCATGCCGTCTTTTTCGTGCATACATTGCTGGTCCTCCCGTGCCTCCGGTGTATCTTTTGTCTTCCCATACACGCCCAAGAAGCCTAGCAGGTTCGCGCAAAGAGTCTTCGTCACGTGCATCACGTCGATTGCAGAGCGGACCTCTAGGACTTTCCAATAGGGAAGCTCCCAAAATATAGATTTCTTCTTCCACATGGGTGTGTGTCCGTCAGCGTCATTTGGAACAGATTGTCCGCCAGGACCCTTTCCAAAGATAACTTTTAAATCCTTGACCATATCAAGTATATGATCACCAGTACGGTGGTCAGGCTTCTTCCGGTGATCTGCATCACCTTTGAAATGCTTGCCTTTCTTTCTTAAGAGATACTTGATCGGAAGAAATCGACGATGACCTAGGTACACATTCTTCTTAAATTTAGCCAAATATATACTTTCGGTCTCATCTAAGCAATGCGTGCATGCGTGGTATCACTTGTTTGTTTGTCCTGAAAGGTTACTAAGAGTAAGCCAATCATTGATGGTTACAAACAGCAATGCTCATAGGTCAAATTCCTACTGTTTGTGCTCATCCCACACACATACACCTTTTATGTACCACAGCTGTAAAAGTTCTTCAACTAATGGCCTTAGGTACACATCAATGTTGTTGCTGGGTTGCTTAGGGCCTTGGATGAGCACTGGCATCATAATGAATTTCCGCTTCGTGCACAACCAAGGAGGAAGGTTGTAGATACATAGAGTCACAGGCCAGGTGCTATGATTGCTGCTCTGCTCCCCAAAAGGATTGATGCCATCTACACTTATACCAAACCAAAAGTTCCTTGCGTCATCTGCAAACCCCGGCCACTTTCTCTCGATTTTTCTCCATTGCGACCAATCAGCGGGTACTCTCAACTTCCCGTCTTTCTTACGGTCTTCTTTGTGCCATCGCAACAACTTGGCATGCTCTTTGTTTTGGAACAAATGTTTCAACTGTGGTATTATAGGAGCATACCACATCACCTTGGCAGGAATTCTCTTCCTGGGGTGCTCGCCCTCAACATCATCACCAGGGTCATCACAGCTGATCTTATAGTGAAATGCGCCGCATACCGGGCATGCATTCAAATTCTCGTACTCCACACCGCGGTAGAGGATGCATTCATTAGGGCATGCATGTATCTTCTGCACCTCTAATCCTAGAGGGCAGACAACCTTCTTTGCTTCGTACGTACTGTCGGGCAACTCGTTGTCCTTTGGAAGCATATTCTTTAACATTTTCAGCAACTTTTCAAATCCCTTGTCAGATACAACATTCTCTGCCTTCTATTGCAGCAATTCCAGTGTGGTACCCAGCTTTTTCTTGTCATCTTCGCAATTTGGGTACAACAATTTTTTGTGATCCTCTAACATGCACTGCAACTTCAACTTCTCCTTTTCACTTTCACAGTTTCTCTTTGCATCAGCAATGGCCCGACCAAGATCATCAACAGGCTCATCTAATGCCTCTTCTTCAGCTTTTTCTTCTTCATTCTCTTCCCCCATTGTAGTACCATTGTATTCAGGGAACCCAGGATAGTTGTCATCATCCTCTTCTTCTTCATTCTCTTCCATTACAACCCCTCTTTCTCCATGCTTGGTCCAACAGTTATAGCCGGACATGAAACCGGACATAAACAGGTGGACGTGAATGACTTTTGAGTTAGAGTAATTCCTATCATTCTTACAGACACCACATGGACAACACAAAAAACCATTCCGCTTGTTTGCCTCAGCCGCACGCAGAAAACTTTGCACACCATTAATAAATTGGGGAGAGCGTCAGTCATCGTACATCCATTGCCGGCTCATCTTCATTACACAACACCAAAAATACCAAACTAATACAAGTGCATACATAAAGTTCATACACACTTATTCTCATAAAACAACATACAACTATCTAGCTAAAGCATTTAAATGCAACAACAAATGCGATGAAGATCGCAACTAAGGTAACAATTGATCCAACAGCATAATGACACCAAGCCTCTTTATTAACGGCATATTTTCTAATCTTTCTAATCTTCAAGCGCATTGCATCCATCTTGATATTGTGATCATCGATGACATCGGCAACATACAACTCCAATTTCATCTTCTCTTCTTTAATTCTTTTCAATTTTTCTTTCAAATACTCATTTTCTTTTTCAACTAAATTTAACTTCTCGACAAGAGGGTCGGTTGCAATTTCTGGTTCACATACCTCCTAGATAAACAGTTACGAATTGATGCATAATTGTCATAAACACGAAATGCAACAAATAGTTAAAAAAGAGAATATACCACATCCGAATCATAAACCAGACGAGGGCCGACGGGAACGGATATCAAAACCATGACACTACGTATAACAAACAATCATACAAGTAAGAAAATTATACAACCAACTATCTCAACTATCTTAATCATAAAAAATAAGATTTTTTTTTCACAAAAATGATAAGGGCCTCACCAAGCTAGAGGTGGTGCCGGCAATGGGACGACGCGGGCGATCGATGGCGGTGAGGACGGGAAGGCACTAGATGAGGTAAACCACACCTACACATATGCAAACTAAGCTGTTAATTTGAGCTCAAATTGCATATAAATCAAATAAACTCCCACATAATTACTCCCAAACAAAAACCGACAAATGACTATACTATAGAGCATGAAACGAGTTAAACTAGCAATGAGAGATGAAAGGACAAAGTTGCTAACCTTTTAAACACATGGATAGATGGGGGGTGCCTCAAATCTTGACAGATTTTGGCAAAAAATGGAGGATGAGCTCGAGCTATTTGAAGAAAACAGAGAGGAGCGAGCTAGAGAGATAGGAGAATGCTTGGGCTCGGGCTGGACGAAGGGTTTATATAGTGGTATCTTTAGTCCCGGTTGGTGATACAAACCGGGACTAAAGGCCCATCTCTAGTCCTGGTTGGTGATACCAACCGGGACTAAAGGGTCTCGCGGGGGCCCCAGCCTGACGCCAGCCATCCACCACCCCTTTAGTGCTGGTTGGTATCTTCAACCGGGACTAAAGGTCACAAACGAACCAGGACTAAATCCTAGGTGTTGGAACCGGGACTAATGGTACCATTAGTCCGGGTTCAAAACCAGGCCGGGACTAATGCTATGGACGAAAGGCCTGTTTTCTACTACTGTATAACAACTCATCATCATCATCATCATCATAATGATATAACAATGTCTCATCATCGTCATCATAAGTTAACCACTACTAGCTAATTGTTATCATCCTAGGTAAATAACTTCCGAGCACATGACAAGTACTAGGACCTACTCCTCTCTATTTGGTAAAATAGAATAAAACAGAAAGACCCCTCCATCTACATGATGGAGCATAGACACTACTAGGAAAAGGGCTATAGCTGATATGGACATTAATGGCGCATCATGTAAGTGGTGCGCCACTGCTATATAGCAGTGGCGCACCAGATACAGGTGCGCCATTAGTGTCCTCATTACTAATGGCGCACGAGACACACGGTGCACCATTACTAGCAAATTTTATTTTTTTTATTTTTCCAAAACTATTAATGGCGCACCAGGGCACAGTGCGCCATTACTAGTTTTAACTAGTAATGGCGCACCACACACTCCGTGCGCCACTACTAATAAATTTTTTTTTACTTTTTTTTTCAAAAATAGTAATGGCGCACCTGGGTACAGTGCGCCATTACTAGTTCAAACTAGTAATGGCGCACTATCCACTGGTGCGCCACTACTAATCATTTTTTTTTTTTTTGCAAAACTAGTAATGGCGCACCACGTAACAGGTGCGCCATTAGTAACCAGGGTTACTAATGGTGCACCACGTAACAGGTGCGCCATTAGTAACCAGGGTTACTAATGGCGCACCTGTTACGTGGTGCGCCATTACTAACTTTCTGAGTCTTACAATTTATTCACCAAATGCACCCCCCCGACCGCGTTTTCAGTTTCAAAAAAAAATAAAAGAAAATGATAGAAATGTCAAAAAAATAAATGAAAATAAGATTCCCATGTGATATGTGGTCTAGTTGTTAGAAAAATTTACAAACATGAATTTTCGACTTTTTTGCAAAATCTCTCGAGAATTTGTAAAATGGGCATAACTTTTGCATACGAACTCTGATGAAAAAGTTTTGTATATGAAAAATCATCTACTCGAAAAGTTAACAGAACGAAAGATACGGAGCTTTTAAGATCTAGAGGGGAAAAATGGAAAAAAATTCAAACTTACTAGTGGCGCACCATTTGCTAGGTGCGCCACTAGTAACAGAAAAAAAAATTGGTTTTGAAATTTTTTTTTGGATTTTTTGTTCAAAATATGATAAGTAATATGATAGGGAAGTTTGAAATATTTTTTCAAAATTTCATCACACTAATGAACATGAACAAAGACTAGACATCAACAAGGTTTAATAGGATTGATATCATAGATATATCAACAAGTGCTTGTTAAGTGAGGTGGTGCTTGGGTTTGATAGAATTGCGAAGTTAAGCGTGCTTTGGTTGGAGTAGTGTAAGGATGGGTGACCTTCCGGGAAGTTTGACCACTTAGTGCGATTTGACTTGAGATTACGCCATAGTGACCCGAGATTAAGAAAAAAACGAAAAAAAAAATTGAATTTTTTTTTGAAAAAATAATTTGAATTTTTTTTTTAGTAATGGCGCACTTCTATGTGGTACGCCATTACTATCTGACTTAGTAATGGCGCACCACATAGAAGTGCGCCATTAGTAACCCAGAGCACAAGGTAAATATGGCCCCCTGGGAGGCATACTAATGGCGCACCAGGGGACATACTAATGGTGCACTTCCTGGTTAGCCCGGGCGTTCAGTCTTTTTGGTTTGTTTGGTTCGGTCTTTTCGGTCTTCCAAGAATTCGGTCTTTCATAATTGAAGACCAAAATAATTTCGGTCTTTTCGGTCCTTCACTATTCGGTCTTCGGTCTTTACTATTCGGTCTTCGGTCTAGACCAAACAAACCAAACTAATTGGTACAACTCAAATTCATGTTACTTCCAAGTACCAAACTTCATGTAGTATAGAGGTGCATATATACAAAGACAACAAATATGTGTATAGAGGTGCGTATGTACATTAGAAAAATTAAGACAAATAGCAATTGTATTGTATGCAATCTTCATGGAGTACAATACACATGCACAACACAAAATCTGGACATCATACAACTTGAACATCACAAAATCTGGACATCACAGAATATGGTCTTGCACTCTTGCGTATGGGATTTTTTAATTCGGTCTATATGGTCTGTTCGGTCATGAAGATAGGAGGACCGAATAGACCGTAATTATTTCAGTCTTCTATTTGCGCAGACCGTATTTTATTCGGTCTTTTCTAGTTCGGTCTTTTCGGGTTCGGTCTCGGTCTTTTCGGGTTCGGTTTTCGGTCTTCGGTTTTTATGCCCAGGGTGACTTCCTGGTGCGCCACTACTGTCTGGTATACTAATGGCGCACCAGGGGTGCGCCATTAGTATTAGTTACTAATGGCATGATGATAGTGGCGCACCTGTAGTGCGCCATTAATGGCCAAAACAGGCGCGCCACTAGTAGGCCTTTTCCTATTAGTGAGAGATCCACCGGTCTCCAATTTCACTATTGGCCTCCATCCTTTGATTTTGAGGCATCCATTTGTTTGACGTTCAGTCGAGTATGTATATTTGAAACTGGCCCATGGCCGTACGCAAACAATTGTTATCTCACCTTCGACATCCATCAGCGAAGGCACAACGACATTTGGGAGCTTCTATTAAAGAACATAATAGTAACATCGTTAGCAATGTAGTTTACTTAAGAAGAATGTATGAAAAAGATGGACTAGTGACACAATAGTAAAAAATCTTACCATGATATTTCTACGAATGTTAGCATCGCTCAACTTGTGGACTAGTGGCACGTATTCTGTATAATTTTGGCTACCTCCATAAATCCCCTGAAAAGTCAGAACATCATTAACAAAGGAGACAAGAGAATTCTTCTCCTCCCAAGTTAGCTCTAAGCTAGAAGTGTAATAGGCCTCGTCTACTATCTTCCGTATATCTCTCGAAGAGAGGAAATAAGCTGTCAATTATAAATAAACAAGTTAAGTACGTGTGAATAACAACTATTTTTAAATAAGCAATATAGATTATTTAACAAATTTGTTTAACAAACTCACACGGAGGTAGAATTGGAATCATGTCTAGCTCCACCGAAATGTCTTTATCATGTTGAGGACCGGTGACTGGATCAAATCCGTAAGCCTGACATAATACTCTCCAATTTGCACAACCAAAATGTGTGTGACCTACTTCATTTAAGACCTTAACCTTAAAAACGAAACCATGTTTCGCCATAAGGTAAGCTTTTTTCGTATCCACCTCTTCCCGGTCATCGAAAGTGAGCTTCTCTAGGACATAATGTCTTGCATAGCAGGGGATGCACTAGTCGAATTATAAAAAACAAAATTTTCATGTTAAAGCGAAAATATTAAGCCATGCTTAATTAAGAAGAAATTCGTGCCACTGATGTTACATACCGTAAAATATTCTAAGGCCTCCTTAAGCGTGAGGGAGAAGCACCTATCATTTTCCAAGTGAGGATTGTCACACTTACCCCCGTCATCGGTACAGTCATCGCACTCAGGGATCCTATCGTCGTCATCCATTTGTTGTGTTCATAATTGAAGATTAAAAGTCAACACATAGATCACTATTCAGCATGACATTCGGTCCATCGAGTCTCCCTTGAGCAACTCTCATCTCTCAAGTGGTGGTATATATGGTGCACACTCCCTCACTGATATTTCGACAGTCAGTGATGGTCACTACTCCTCCTTTCCCTACTGCATTACCGAAATATCTAGCACGAGGAAAAAAAAGGAGAAGCGACCCCCACGACAACAGTCGGGATCCTTCCTCCAAGAACATCAATCTATCACACATGACCTTTGCTAAAATAGAACATATCGAGCGCCTGAAATTTGCCGGAACAGAAATGAATCAACATTTCGGGAAAACATAGGCCACTCGGAGGTGTTTTCTGCAAAACATAGGCCATCTGGGTCATATATGTACCATATCAAGCTCATTTTCATTATTTAGGAAGAATTCATTTACCAAAAATTACATAGATCTCCAAAACTAAATTCCAAACTCCTTCCTTCGTCTTCAAAGATCATTTTCTGAAACTCTTCAAAGCTATTACCAATTGACATCTAGGGTGAAAATTTTCTGTTCTATTACTTATTATTTTTTGATATGTGACATATGAAATAATATTGTCCATTGCATTCATATAAATTTTCTCATTTATCATAAATTATTGGATACTTCTACTAGCAATCATTTGAGATCATAAGCAGCAAACACTATGAGGGATAAGGGGGCGGCGACGAGGGGAGGGTGGAGGAGGAGGGAGGTGGCTTACCGAGGCCGGGGACGGCGAGGACGATGGAAATGCAGTGACGATGGCGACGGCGGGAGGAGGAGCGGCCGTGACGGTATGAGAGGGAGAGAGAGTGAGGAACGGGCAGCAGGGAGAGGATAAGGGTGGCTTAGCAGTAGCGCGGGGCATGGGGCCCATTATCTGTAGCACAGGATGCAAACCCCACGCTGCTGCTAGGCAGGGCGCGGGAGCTGGGCAACAGTAGCAGCGCGGGTTATAAAGACGGCGCTACTACTATCTAATTAGTTGTAGCGCAGGTTTTATACCACGCACTACTACTATGGCCATCCTGGGGGCACGGTGGGGACCAATTAGTAGTAGCGTGGGTATGGTGAACCTGCGCTAATGCTAAGGTTCACCTGCAGAGCTTGGTTTTATCCTGCACTACTGCTAATTAGCAATAGCGCGACCCACTTACCCTGCGCCACTGTTAAGTGTCTGCCTATCGGGTTTTTCCTAGTAGTGTCCAATAGTGAAGACCGGGCCACCAATAGGGTTTGCCCTACATTAGGAGGGTAATCAATTGTGGGAAAGATGTGCATTAGCTGGGTTTAATCTTACAAGTAAACTACCGCAGTTACAGTAAGTGGAAAATGCTTGTAGTGTATTACTGCCAATAAGGATAAATATGTGAGGCCTCTAATGAAATTATGCAAATAACAACATGTCATCTTGCTTAAGGCAATTCTCTATGTTTACACTTGAAGTTTGATACGTGCAGGGAGGGTCTCGGCCTTCAAACAGATTATTAGCTATAGATGCAGGGAGGGTCTAAGTCTATAGAATTATGGACGTACTGCCTATATAACATCAACACATCACATATAATCTAGCATAAGCACGAGATATTTCATTTTGCACTAATCCAAGCTTTCAAGGGCCTCATGACCAGGCGGCGTGCGCTCTTCTTTGATAGGTGCAAGGAGACAAACCCCTCATGACCAGTCGGCGTGCGCTCGTCTTGGATGTAGAACCATCCGTCCTGCCATTGCTTGATGGTGTCGGGGAGCTTCATCTTGAAGTAGTTAACTCCCATATGACCGGGATACCGGCTCCTCCATAGATTGACAAGGGGTCATCTTTCTTCACTGGCTGTGGCTTCATTGTGAAGATTCGCCTCCAAAGCCCCCAGCAAGGATGGGTGCCCAAAAAGCACTCAGACAGTGTGATGAAATACATGATGTGCAAGATGCCGTTGGGGATGAGATGGTGGAGCTGCACACCATAGCAGAAAAGGAGCCCTCGCACAAAGTTGTACAAGGACAGGGATAGACCCCGTGTGACGAAAGCGACATGGAGCACGCGCTCGTTCCCATGCGGGGCAGGCACCATCTCGTTGTCCGGCGCCCTCCAGTTGTTCAGATCCCATGCCAGGATCAGGCCCACATGGGCATACTTCTTCAGCAACTTGTCACCCACCGGCGATGGTAGCCAATACCGTTTCTTCCAGTCACCCGGAAGTTAAATGGCGGCTTTGATTGTGGACTTCTACTTCGCCGCATGAGACATTGCAGCGAATGAAAGTCTCAAGAAAGATGGAAGGGCACGAAAAAGTTGGAGTGCTCGATGGGACTTTTTAATGGTGGCAATGGCAAGCACGCGAGTGAGAGGATGAAGAAGGAATGTGGCGCTGTGAACCACTCCTCCATAGTGGCTCCTTTTATAGGCATGGGAGACATACCGTGATACGTCCAATTTGCATCATAATTTCTGACTGTTATTTATAATATATTTAGTCATTATTTCACTTTATGATGCAATTCTTATGCCTTTTCTCTCTTAATTTGCAAAATTTATATGAAGAGGGAGATTACCGGCAGCTGGAATTCTGGACCTAAAATAGCTACAACGGAGATACCTATTCTACAGAGCTCCAAATGACCTGAAATTTTATGGAGATTTTCTATTGAATATATGAAAAATACTAGAGAAAAGAGATACCAGAGGGGACCCACCAGTTGCCCACAAGGCAACAGGGCACGCCCTGATGCCTTGTGGGGACCACAGCTGGCCTCTGGCCCCCTCCTTCTGCTATATAAATTCATTTGCCCTAAAAAAAATAAGAAGACTTTTGGGATGGAGCGCCGCCGTCTCGAGGCAGAACCTGGGCAGGAGCACTTTTGCTCTCTGGCGGAGCGATTCTGCTGGGGAAACTTCCCTCCGGGAGGGGAAATTGAAGCCATCGACATCACCAACGATGCTCTCATCGTGGGAGGACAAATATTCATCAACATCTTCACCAGTACCATCTCATCTCAAACCCTAGTTCATCTCTTGTATTCAATCTATGTCTCAAAACCTCAGATTGGTACCTGTGTGTTGTTAGTAGTGTTGATTACATTGTGTAGTTGATGCTAGTTGGTTTATTTCACTACTAGGATCACCCTAGCAGTAGCGCTGGGTTTTTGCCTACCAGTAGCACAGGGGAGCACGCTACTACTACGGCGCTACAGCTAACTTGTAGCAGTAGCGTTGGTTAGACCAGCGCTACTGCTATCCCTACTTAGCAGTACCGTTGGTTTGTGCAGCGCTACTGCTATATAGCTGTAGTGCTGGCCTACATCCTGTGCTGCTAATATACCAGTGCTAATGCTTCTTGTCAACCAGCGCTACTGCTGACGTTACACATAATTTTTTTATGCTACGTATTTGCGCTGTCTTTGTTCAGGTTTTATACAGTAGTCTAATCATATCATGAACAAACAATATTCTCATCATATCATACACATAATAGTCTCATCATATCATCACATCATCCAAAACAAATGATGTCTCTCATCATCATCTCGATATAGCGATACATGTTACGTGACATGTCTCGAATACAGGCAACTGCATGTTCATCACATACACATGTTTCATCATCTATATCTAAACTATGATATAGAAGGGAATAGCGATCACTATGAGCAAGAGCGCGTTAATGTAGTAGTTCTTGAGGCGCCGGTTCCTTTCCCTCTCTCGTGCTAGCGTGAACCTCAAGTAACTATCTTCCACTTCGGCTCTGCTATCGAACCCTTTCTGGCTGCCGCCCGGGAACCGGTACACCTGGGCCTGACACTCAGGCCTGTCGTAATACTCTCCTGGAATCTTCCCTACGTACACGGTGTAGCACTTCTACGCCATCGATGATCTATATACCTGCATCGTCACATGATGAATTCATCAATAATGTGCAACATAATATATAGTTTAGCTACACAAAGAGACAGAGTTAGCAAAAATAGAAGCAACATACCGTAAACATAAATAACAAAGTTCATCGTACCAAAACTAATTAAATAGAGTGATCTACGCTAGTTGAGGAGGACGGTTTAATTACATCACAAAGTTTTTTCATGCATAAATTCAAAGTTTTGTCATAGAGAAAGTAGTGACTAAACGGACACATTGTCATCGTCAATCACTCCAACATGTCGTGCGATCCTTCCAAATCAGGGAGGTAGGACCCGAGCGACATGAAAGGCTTCAGGTCGAGACGCTGAGCGGATACGTGTGTTCAGACGTCTTCCTGCGCCATTTGCCCTTCTTCGTAGAACATCCCTGTTTTTTCGACGACCTCCTTCATGATGACTTGGGCAAGTTCACGCTGGATGTGATAGAACTTAGCTCAGAGTCGATGATCCGGTACATTTCCTAGTTTCTTCGCCCATTGCAGAATATCGGCATCGCCGAATTTAGGTGACATGCGAAGATTCTGCCGATCCCTTCTGTACTCTAGCATGTGGTGGATGACGTAGAATCCATCACTAAGACTACCATTCGGTTACTGGATGCAGCAGAAGTTGGTCTTATGGCCGAAGAAGGGCACACGGTTCTTTGTCCTCTTGACCGTGATCTCACCACCCCATTGGCCGTAGCTTAAGATAGCACTGTCGAGAACAATCTTGATGTGTGTGTAATCCTTTTTCTTTATGTTCTTCGACGAGTCCAAGTAAAGAGCGTGGGAGAATCGGGGGTTAAGAATGATGAGGACGGCGCGCCCCTCGCTACGCAAAATAAGTACACCTCAAATTAGCCTCCTCGCGTACAAATGAATGATTGAAATTTATGAAAGTATGTATGTGTCACAGAGGATATCCGCAGATGACTTACATGGGATGATAAGGCAGGAGAATCATCTCCTTGTCCTTATTGGCGACCATGAAGTCGGCGATGTAGGTCCTTGCATGTTCACGGTGCTCTGCGCAGACTGCCAAGAAGCACTCATGCATAAAGTACGGGTTTGCTACTGCGATATAACATATTTGCTCGCGCCTGATGATGTAGTTTATGTACAAGGCATAAAGGCGGACGAACGTAAAATCCAGCTTTGTCATGTGAAACATGTCGAAGAGGTAATCAAATCGAAGGAAGAACTTATCCGCGGGGAATGCATGGATGTACAACCTTTGCTGCGGCACGTTAACCACGTAGACCGGGTATCCTAGATTTTTCGAGATGAGAAGGCTTTTCTGCCTCGACAACACATCATCATGAACTCTCCTTAGATCGCCATCTATGCCCTCTAGCGCTGCCTTAGGTAGGATCGGATCACTGGGGACATGGAATTTTGCTGCACCTTTGATAGGTATAAGGTCTGTAACCCGAGGCTGCGGAGGCGGCTGGCTAATAGAAGCAGCTTTGGCATGAAGAGAGACTTCTTGCAATCAGCCTTAAGATGTTCCTACTCCGGCAATTCTGGTATCAACTCATCATGCTCAAAGCCTGAGTCATACTGCTGAGCCATCAATCCTCCGCCGTCACAGACGCCGGTATTGAGAAACCGTAGAGGGTCATCATCCTCGTGCATGACATCATCCATTGCTTCTTCGACGGTGGCGACATCATCAGCCACTAATGGAGCCTCTTCCTCACATCGTCCGCTATCACCTGGCACGACAGGCGCCGCTAATTGGGTAGTTGGGGTGGTGGTGTTCATACCTTGCTGAGGCTTGGTCGTTGGTGTGCTCCCGGCCGCCTCCAGACGAAGGAGATTCTTCGGCCACAACTCTTTCAATCACCAAGCCACGGCGGGGTCTCGTTGTCATCTCCCCCTAGTGGTACCGGAGGAGCTAATTTCTCGTGGCCCGCTTTCACACTGGCCACAGAATCCTTGAAGATGCCAGGGGGCATCGACCGGCTGTGGAACGACCGATCCGTCGACTTCACTATCGTTGCCATTCCCACGTCCACCTTCTGGCCACTGATGGTGTACAGTATGGTCCACGGGGTTTTGTCGGCCTGCGAAGATATGTCTGCGATGTCAGACATCCGAAAGGGACCAAAAATGCAAGATTATATATATGTTGAAGAGGGCCGGTGTGACAGGTAGTTAACGTGAGGGCGTCAAACTCAGGCAAAGACGAAGGCCCACCGAGCACGCCAGAGATGAAGGACGGGCTGCTATGAGCAGGTGTGGGAGCAGTTGCACAAGCAGGTGCGGTGGCGTGAGCAGGTGCTGGTGCGACGTTCACCGAGTTGCTCCCGACAAAGCTGGGAAGGGGAAAGTCCGCTGCCACTTTTCGTCCAATCATTAATTGTCGGAACCAAGGCTCCAATCAAAGCTACAAGTTCCTCTCTGCAGGTAGCTACCGCTGTGTTGACTGCCTCGCTCACCAACTCTGGTCGTATCGCTTCTTTGGTCTCAGTTGTTCTCTTATCGACCGCAATCTCAACCTTTTTGTCTATGTTCAATTCATTTAACTTCCATCTCTGCTTTCTCTCCTCGGCTTCCTCATGGTAGTAGTACTTCCATGTGGCGCCGTCGAAGACGGCGTACGGACATCCATACGACGGCCGCTTATCCAACGGGAGTCCTTTCATTAAGTTCAAGGCCTGGTTCAAAGGGGTGTCCCACTTGGGCCTCGCCGACAACTCAGACGACGAGTCGCTTTCGGCTGCAATCATGTGCTGCTCTTTCTGCAGATACTCGAAAAAGTTGTGTGCCACCTCGTAGACATCTTCGCAGTTACCAGAACCCCCTCCTTCGTCGTTGTTAGCCATGTTTCCTACGATTAAGTCTGCTCGTTTAATTCTAGATCTAATAAAATGAATAATGACATAAAAAAAAGGCCCTATGTTTTGCTGGAATGTTGATTCATTCCCGTTCTGTCAAATCCCGGGCACTTGATATGTCCTAGTTTCTAGCACAAGTCATGCCGAAATTCACAAAAAAATTTGGCATGACCTTTGCAAAAAATTGGAAAAATCGAGCCCCTGAAATTTGCCGGAACGGAAATGAATCAACATTCCGGTAAAAAATAGGCCACTCAGAATCAGATTCCCTGCAAACAATGTTCAAATATCCATCTTCCACACCGCAACACATGTCCAAATATCCATCCTAGTGTTTGACACTTCAAGAAAATCTACACAAATCTCATGCTCTCTCAAACTCAATTCAAAAACCAAATAAAAATTAACAAACCAAGAAACTTTACATATTTCTGTCCTAAATTACTGTCCTAATAAAAATTATGTCCTAATTATGAACCCTAGAACTCAATTCAATTCAAGTTATGAACCCTAGAACTCACTTCAATTCAAATTATGAACCCTAGAACTCAATTTCTATCCTAATTTTCAAATTATGAATCCATGTCCAAATATCCATCTTTTACACGGCAACACATGTCCAAATATACATGAGCAACCACATGTCCAAATATACATGTCCAAATTTCAGAAGCTAATTCAAAAAATAAGTGCATAAAAAATTTAGTTAACATAGTTATAGTAGAGTTAGCCTAGTTAGCCAAATGTCCTACTTAACCTAGTTAGCCTAGTTAACATAGTACAGTACTAAACTAACCTAGTTAACCTAAGTAACCTACTGCCCTAATTAACCCCTAGAACCCTAATGGCAGGAAGAACCCCTAGAACCCTAATGGCAGGAAGAACCCTAGAACCCTAATGGCAGAGAGAGAGGAGGGGTGGGGGGCTTACAAAGGGTGCAGGGGCATCTACGGCGAGGAAGCAGGGGTGTCAACGGCGAGGAGGCAGGCGCGACGGCGGCGGCGAGGCAGGCGCAACGACGGCGGAGGTACGGAGGAGGAGGAGGTCATCGCGGTCGAGGGAGGGGGTGCGACGGCGAGGGAGGGGGCGCACGGCGTCAGGGTCGGGGCTCGGGCGCGAGGCTTCGGGGTCGGGGTTGGGGCTCGGGCGACGGCGGCGATGGCGACAGTAGGGAGGAGTGGGGATTTGAGGGGAAGAATTGGCGGAGAAGGGAGGGAAGCCCGCGCTTGGGGGTTAACTCAAAATAGCGGCAGCGGGTGTTCCGAACCCGCGCTGTAGCTAACTTAGCTATAGCGCGGGTTCGGAACCCGCGCTACCCCTATAGTAAGTAGCTATAGCGCTGGTTTGTAAACAGCGCTACTGCTATTTCTTTCATTTTTTCTTTTCTTTTTCTTTTTCTTTTTCTTTTCTTTTCATTTTCCTTTTCCTTTTCTTTTTCTTTTTCTTTTTCTTTTTCTTTTTTTTCTTTTTCTTTTTCTCTTCCGAAAGACGACCGAGCCGGAACCATATGTATATGCATGGTGGGAAGGGGATACAATGTATATAACTAAGGAGATATATATTAAATCATTTGACCGATAAAGGTTAAATGCGTATACAAAGTAGGAACATATATATAACTGATGGTTTCTCAGCGTCGACGTTGTCGTTTCTGAGTGAGCTTCTTACCTTTCTTGTTCGCTGCCAAATAATTGAGCCCCTCATTGTTACTTTTCCTTTTCCATGGAGTATGATTTTTCTTAGGTAATGTACTCTTGCTTCTTCTTTGGACATATGCTTCATCGTCATCGCCATCTTTCCTCATCGGGTCACCTTACTAGTCGTAGTCTTCCCTGTTAGTGACTCCATCCATTCCGACGATGCTCCTTTTGCCTCTGCTCACGACAACACGGCTGGGATTGCTCAGGTCGGTTATGAAGAAGCATTGTGTCACGTGCTTAGCGTGTTCCCATGGCTCAGTTTTGGCGATGACGTTCACGGTAGCTGCGCTCTTCTCGTCATCTATAGACATGGTAGTGAAATACCGGTTTTCTATTTTGATGGCCTTAGCCCATCTAACACGGAACATCGTTGCACTGTGTAGTCCAGTGTAGTCAAGCTCCCAGATCTCTTTGACCCTTCCGTAGAATCTTTCAGTTGCGCCGTTGTCGCCGGTCATGCATTCCATCGTCACCCCTGAGTTCTGGTAATCACTGTCTATGTCTTTGGCCTCCATGTAGAACGTGTATCCGTTTATATTGTATGCCTGATAGGTCGCGAGGTTGGCCGTGGGGCCATGTGCTAAGGCGTGTATGCGCAATCCGTCTGCACTGCCCTCTTCTAGGGGATTAGCAAGAACATGCTCTTTGAACCAACACAAGAAAGTGGTCTTGGGCTCTCTAGTAACTTCGGTGTCCGCCTTCTTTAGCCCCTTGTCATGGTACTTCTTTGCGATGGTTTCTTTGTGCAGTGCCACAAAAGGATCTACCACGTCTAGGTGCTGTAGCACTACTAAGTTTGCTATCGAAGTCGTTCGTCGACCCGAGTGGTCCACATGCAATTCCCTCCAGCCGTTCGTGTGACCTTCTCGTCCGAGCCTCCCAAGGTGCTTGTTGACAGGCAAACCAACAACAGGGTTTTCGCCGCCTAGATAATTCTCACAGAAGGAGATGCACTCTTTGGTCAGATAGCCATGCACGATGATTCCATCCGGACGGGACATGTTATGAACGAATCCTTTGATGACCCCATTAATCCTCTTGAAGGGCATCATGCTATGAAGAAATGACGGCCCGAGGTCAATGATGTCGTCCACAATGTGGACACACAGATGCACCATGACGTCAAAGAACGCAGGCGGGATGTAAATCTCAAGCTCATTTATTATGACAACAATCTCTTCATGTAGCCTTCGGAGCTGCTTCACACAGATCTACTTTCAAGAGATAACATCGAAAAAGTTTCAGAGACCAGTAAGCGTCTCACCGACTTGCTTGTCCATTATCCCTCTAAGGGCAACCAGAAGGATCTGCGTCATCATCACATGATAGTCATGAGACTTCCTCGCGCTGAACCTTTACTTCTTGGTGTCTAGAAATCTGCTTATCTTCCCACAGTAAATGGAACTAACTTTGATTCCGGTAAGGCACTTGAAGAATTGATCAATCTCCTTCGGACTTAAGGTGAAACAAGAAGGGCGGCAATAATTCTCTTCCTTCTTGTTGACTTCTTTGCCCCTTTCCCCCGCCTCCGTCTCCTCTGACTTTTTACCGGGCGGCATGTGGACATCTGCCCTGATGTTGAAATCTTCCAAGTCTCTTCTTGCCTGCGTCCCAACCTTGGTCTTATCCGGCATGTTCATCACTGTTGCAAGCAAGCTCTCAAGGACATTCTTCGTGATATGCATTTGATCAAGGCAATGAGGCGTGTCGAGTTTGGGCCAGTACTCCAAGTCCCAGAAAACAGACCTCATCTTCAATACCTTCAGCAGCGGCTCCAGTGCCTTTTTCATCTTTCCTGGCGCGGGGCACTGTTCCTAGTTTTTCAACAGCTCATTGATTTCGGCGCCGCTCCTCTTACGTGGAGGTCCTTGATGCTCAGCCTCACCATTGAATAGATCTCCACGGTTTCTCCATGGGTCATCCTTCTCGAGCCATCTTTGATGCCCCATGTACACAATTTTCCCAGACCCTCCATCTTCCGTTAGCTGCTGAGACATTGTATCATCCATGCACCTGGTGCATCTGCAATATCCATGGCACACCTGGCCTACGACATATCTGTAACCGAGATAGTAGTGCATCGTCGTTATCAGCGCGGCTCTCAAATAGAAATAGTCGCCTTTGCTGGCGTCCCATGTCTTGGACGGTGTTTTCCATAATGTGTCTAACTCCTCTTTCAGTAGCCCCAGATACAGATTAATATTATTTCCCAGTTATTTCCGCCCTTGAATTAGCATGCTCATGTGTATGTACTTTGACTTCATGCACAACCAGGGGGTAGGTTGTACATCCATACAAACACGGGCCATGTGCTATGGTTACTGTTCTGGTTGCCAATCAGATTCATTCCATCGATACTCATGCCAAGTATGATGTACCTTGCATCATCTATGAAATATCCATATTCGGCATTGAATGCTCGCCACTGGCTAGCATCCGCGAGGTGTCTCAGCTTCGGATCATCTCCGTCGTCAGGGTTCACCCTCTTCGCGTGCCAGCACATGAGCTTTTCTTTCTTTGGATCTACGAAACAACACTGTAGACGGGGAGTGATCGGTAAGTACCATACAAATTTCCGAGGAGATTTCTTCCCGGCCTTCTTGTATCGAGAAGCATTACACATCGAATAGCTGGTTTTTTCTGCGTGCTCCTTCCGATAAATGTTGCAATCATTGATGCATGCATGGTATCTAATGTGGGGCAGATCAAGTGGGCACACGATCTTCTTGGCCTCATCGACACTAGTAGGACAAAGGTTCCCCGCTTGAAGAACTTTATTATGTACATACGTCGAATGCTCATCGAGGCTTGCGTCTGTCCATTTGTTTTTGGCGTTCGTCTTTAGAATTTCGAGCGTGAAACTCAAGCGGGACACCTCGGGATCGGAACCGTCATACAATGGAGTCTTCGAGTCTACCTCCAGTTGTGCCAGCTTGGCCTCCTCTCTAGAAGCAGCTTTGTCACTACTCGTATTCTTGTGAAGTAGGTCTCAAACATGAGGGTCCTACACGACTGAACTTAGTCGCGTCGAAGACTATGGTGTGTCCGCCTCTTCTCCGCCGTGTCTGGCCTCTTCTCCGCCGTGTACGGCCTCTTCCCCATCGTGTCCGGCCTCTTCTCCGCCGCCATGTCCTGCGCCCTCGTCTTCGGGTCCATCGTTGGTTATCTCTTCATCTAGCCCGATGTCGTTATTGCCTGCCATGTGGATATCCTCATCATCATCTTCAATTATCCACCGAGTATAGCCATCCATGAAACCATGCATGAGCAGGTGCGCCTTCAAACTGCCACGGTCAAAGGGGTCCAAGATGACGATTAGTTTGGATCTTCAACACGGACATAAAATCCCAGTCCAGTTATTTGAATGCATGTCGTGCACCACGGATCGCAACCATCTTTCCACCACCCTTCCACTGACCTTCATGATTGCCTGCGCGGTATAATAATCAAAAGAATTATTACCATCCATGCATATGCATACATCAAAGTCATACAAAAATTGGCATGACCTTCCCTAAGAATAGGACATATAGAGTTTGCCCGAAATTCGCCGAAACGGAAATAAATCGACATTTCGGCAAAACATAAGTAACTCATGTCAAGGACGATCCGACAAATACACATAGGTGGCAACTCATGCCACACGCACATTTCCACCATCATAGCGCAAACACACATATTTCCATTCTTGCAAAGCACAACTTTTTACTCATCTATCATCCCGAGAGAGGGATCGAGCACACGGTAGATGGACGGTGCCGCTATCTAGGGATCGAAAGTAGTGGACAAAGATGCATGGCTTACTTCTAAAATGGTTAGATTTAGTTGGAAGGAGATGCTCTACCTATGTCATGGGAAACCACGGCCACCTATGGGGCCATCAGCCCCTTGTGGTTCGGCAGGGGGGATGAGCCGAGAACGTAGCGCAGCACGGTAGAGATCACATGGGCAATTTTACCCAGGTTCGGGCTGCTGCGAGGCATAAAACCCTACTCCTTCTTTGGTGGATTGATGGTGGATTGTGGTGGAAACGCAGCGTTCTTTCCCGGCAGGGTTGCCTCGGGGCGGGGGCAGCCACATGCGTACGAGTGTACAAGGGTATGAATCCTTTCTATGGTTGCCATGGCCCTCCTTTTATAGATCAAGGGGTCACCACAGTGGCAAATCAGTCATTGTGTACTGATTAGATAGCGAACAGTGCTATCATACCTAACTCTGCAGTCAGAGTAGAGCGCATTAAATACGCCGCTTAGTGTCACATCGTGGCATGCCCGGCAAGCCTTGCCGGGCTGCTCGGCCACCTTTTCGCCCGTCTGCTTGACACGTCTCTGGACGGGTGTCATTTGGAGCTGATTTCCATAGGAAGTGGCTGCCACTTGCCAAATAACAGCCACTTACTCACTTGGGGGCTTGACACCGCACCGATTGATGACTTGCGTCATTGTGAGGTGGAGCAGTGGAGCCTTGCTGGGGTAGTTTGCCCTCGTAGCACTCGGCAGGCCTGCCGGGATGGTCTTGAGGCTCGACTTTGGGGCCACCTCGTCCTCGCCAGGCTCACCTACCCGGCAAGGCAGGTTTCTCCTTAGTGGTGTCTTGCTCATTTAGCTTGTCTTGGTCTTCTTGATCCACCCTTTGATCTCTGAAAGAGCTGATCTCTCCTTGCTTGGTCTAGACTTGGATGTTGCAAACTCGCTCTTTTAGGCCTATGCATGGTTTGGGCAACAGACCCAGGGTTTGTTCCACCGACAAGAGCCCCCGGGCCTGGCCCAAATGCGCTGCCGGGCGTCGTTGGGGTAGGCCCAACACAGTGCATAGGCGACGGGGGAGTAGTTGCTTGTCCCTTGAGATCTTCTTTGCTTCTTCATTAATCTAAGCCCAGGTTAGTTTCCGGTTCTCCCGCACGTCGCGTAACGTCAATTGTGGTGGGGCCATCCATGTAATGGCCCGTGAATGACTTTAACGCACGGGCGAGTAACTGCCAATTCACTCTTCCCACCACGCTCTTACCCCTGGCCACGTATGCTGCATGCATTAAGTGGGGTAGGTAACGAAGGCGCGTGGTGCAGGACAGCGTCAAGGCAGGGGCCCGGCCTTCTTCGATTGGTGGAGATGGATGGTGGTTACCCACCGATGGATCAGCCCCCAGCCCCTAGCCCGCCTATAAAAGGGGGTGGGGGAGCGGATGTGCTCATCGACGCACCTCTTCTCGCCATTTCCTTCTTTCTTCTTGCAATGTTGAAAGGGAGGGGCCGGGGGCCGGCCCCGGGCTCGGGCTTGGAGTCGATGATGCCGAAAGCTTGTGTAGGCGCCTAGGGAGTAGAAGGGCATGGTCGCGCCTTTACTGAGACAATACCCCTCTCCTGTCTTCGCACAGGCGTCAGGAGGGCGCGAGGGCGGCGCGACGGTAGCGCCGGAGGTAGCGACTCTGGTGCGCTTGTTGCCGGGCCGCCCGGGCTTCAATTCCAGTGAGGGGCTATGTGAGCGACACCATGCTGGAGCCCACAAAGTGTGGTAGTCGCTCGTGGCCTATTCCCTTTTTCCCTGTGTAGCTGAGCGGAGACCGTGGGAGTGGTTCGCCGTTGGTAACGGCAGATCCCTTCCTTCGGGGTACTGCCTTCCTGGCGTATGAGCGGGTTCCTTGTGCCCGCGTATGCTTCTTCAGGGGACGGCATCCTTCTAACTTCAGGTTGATGGAGTCAACCATGCTCTCTGTGTAGTCCCCCGAAGCACCTGGTGCCCGTCCTAGCTGCCGCGCCGGAGACTTGAGCGGCACCAGACGCGCCTCTTCGAGCGACAGCAACAAGGAGGGTGGTGGCAACCCACGACGCGTCAAGAGCGGGATGACCGCTCCGACGTGGCGTGATTGCTGGCAGTACCATCGTCTCCGGCTGGGCTTCGGCAGCGCCACCACCTGCTCCTGCCCTCCAGTTTCTTCCTCTAGCCCGGGAATGGCGCCCTCCTGATCCTGGGGAGGCGCTGAATCCCAGCCAGGCCTTCCCTCCGTCTTCTTCGTCTCCCCCTATAGTTCCAAGGAGGGGAGGGACTGAGCAAAGGCATCATGGGCATTTATCTTTTTTTTTCTAAAATAAGTAGGCACTTGCCAAACTTTAGTCTAAATAATGTAATCTTCTTTATCCATGTTGGTGTTCTGTAAGATCTATACTTGTTCATCAGCATATTAATGAAAAAGACAAGCTTTGCCGGGCATTTGTGCATTCATCATACCCTTGCAGAGGTGAAATGTCTCTATACGTTCAAGTAAACAAATTATCTCCGGCAAGCTATCTTGCCGGTACCCTCGAATTGTTGCCGTGGGGCTAAGCTTGCCGGGCACAAATCGCAAAGAGGGACAAGCCCCCCGCCAAGCCTTCTCTGCCAAATGTCACTGCGACCATCCTGACCGAAGCAACGTTCGAGTCAAAGGATGGGAGCACCTAAGTTTCGAAGGTGACGAGGTTTTCATATGCACAAGTTTCTTCTTACAGAACATGTAAGGATAAGAAGAGAACTTATCTGTTTGGCTTGCTGAGGATCATCACGTAGGCTCGTCTTCATTTCTTCTTCTTGGGACCGAGTCCACGGCAAGAACCCTGCAACTTAATGCAGATGAAAACAATGCCTCATGCGACCTCATCTACATGATCATGCTATGCTCATGATATGCTTATGCATGCATGCAAGTTTTGGGGGCCCCCCAGCGCTTCGTTTATTTCTGTTGCTCAGGGTCTGCGTCTGGCTTTGTACAAGGGGTTACATGCAACAGCGGCAAGGCCTGTAAAAAAGGTAGGCTGCCGGGCAGGGCCCGACAGCCGCGCCTTATGGTTAGAACTTACGAAGATGCTCAATCTTCTATGAGTTTTGCAACTGAATGCCATCTCCGGTCTCCAGACGGACTATGCCAGGTCTGGTGAATTGTACTACCCAGTAAGGGCCTTCCCACTTCGTCGTCAACTTGTTTCTACCCTTGGCGGACTGAACACGCCTAAGGACAAGGTCGCCTTCCTCAAAACCACGGGCACGAACCCTGCGGCTGTGATAGCGACGCAGGGCTTGTTGGTATCGTGCAGAACGCGTACCGGCCCGGAGATGGTTCTCCTAAAGTAGCACAGCGTCGTCACGCCGGTGCCGTTACTGGGCTACTTCATCGTAGGCAAGCACTCGAGGAGATCCTAATATGAGTTCCGTGGGGATAATTGCTTCTGCCCCATAGACTAGGGACAAGGGAGTCTGCCTGGTAGCTCGATTTGGTGTCATTCTGAGGGACGAAAGAACCACCGGCATCCCGTCGATCCATCGCCTGCCACACTTCTGCAGTCTATCAAAGGTAATTGTCTTGAGACCTCGCAGCTCTTCAGGGTTCACCCTCTCAGCTTGTCTGTTGCTTCTGGGATGGGCGACAGAGGCAAATGAGATCTTGCTTCCGAGGGCATGAACATATTGCATGAAGGCGCGGCTCGTGTATTGGGTGCCATTGTCGGTGATGATTCAGGCAGGCACCCCGAAGCGGCACACTAATCCTTTCAAGAACTTGATAGCTGACTGTGCGGTTACCTTTCTCACGGGCTCCAGCTCTGGCCATCTTGTGAACTTGTCGATAGCGACGAACAAGAACTCAAAGCACCCAGTAGCATGGGGCAAGGGGCCCAAGATATCGAGCCCCAAGACCGAGAAGGGCCATTATAAAGGGATCGTCTGAAGAGCTTGGGCAGGCTGATGGTTGTTCTTGCAATGGAACTGGCAGGCTTCACATTTGGTGACGAGCTCAACTGCATCTTGGAGGGCTATGGGCCAATAGAAACCTTACCGAAAGGCATTTCCAACCAGATCCCTTGATCCAATGAATAAGCTGCACATACCCTTGTGTACCTCTGCCAATAGTTCCTTTCCTTCCTCCCGGCAAATGCACTTCAATTTCACACTGTTGGGCCTCCTTCTGTACAGTGTGTCGTCGACGAACAGATAGATACTGGCCCTCCGGGCTAACCTTTCAGCTTCTTCTTGCTCTTCAGGGAGTTCACCAGTTTGGAGGAAATGGACTATGTGCCGTGCCCAGGTTGGGGCCAGGGGCTCGGCAACAAGGATCAGTGGCACCTCCTCATTCGTAGAGCGCACTTCTCGACCCCAGGGACCGGTGGTCTGGCGGGATGGCGCTACTCACTGATCGAAGGAGAGTTGTTCCTGCCAAGCTCTCTGCCGGGAGCCTCAGGAGGCTCTGCCGGGTGAGGCTTGCCAGAGTCCAGTTTCCTCCTTTTTTTGGCCATTGTTGCCAGGGATACGGAGGGCTGAGTCAGATGGAGAACAAAAGTCCCTAGTTCCACAAGGAGTTTTTGCGCAGCGCACTTTGATAGATGATCAGCAATGCTGTTTTCCGCACGGGGCACGTGCTCTGTTTGCATCCCATCAAAGCGCTCCTCCAACTTTCTCACTTCCTCGATGTATGGCTCCATCAATGGAATTTGGTAATCCTTGTTAACTTGTCTCACCACAACTTGTGAATCTCCGTGGATGATCAGCTTCTTGATTCCCAGTTTTGTTACAATCCTGAGCCCAGCAAGGAGCCTTCCATACTCTGCAGTATTGTTGGTAGCCTCCTCCCGGGGAAAGTGCATCTGGACGACATACTTAAGGTGCTACCCAGTGGGGGCAACAAGAAGAACGCCAGCCCCTGCACCATGTAGGGAGAAGGCACCATCAAAATACCTAATCCATTCTTGGGGTGCTTCCTTGCCAGGGGTGATCGTCTCCAATACTTCTTCATCAGGAGTTGGTGTCCACTCTGCGATGAATTCTGCTAGTGCTCTGCTCTGAATGGTTGATGTGCTTTCAAACTTCAAACCAAAGCTGGATAACTCCAAAGCCCATTCCACGATCCTGCCGGTGGCCTCGGGGTTATGGAGTATGCGTTGTAAGGGGAAGCGGGTGACAACTATGATCTTGTGGGCTTGGAAGTAGTGGCGTAGTTTCCTTGAGGCCATGATGAGGCCAAAAATCAACTTTTGCACACCAGAGTACCTCGATCTGGCTCCCTGTAATAGGGAGCTGATGAAGTACACTGGGCACTGCCCCACTTTCTTCCTTGCCGCAACCATAGAACTGCTTCTGCTGCCCTGCCTTTCTTCGCTCTGGACTGACTCTGGTCTTGCCGGGACGGGTTCGCTTTCCTCTTTAGAGGGGACAGTGGTTGTGGCTGCCGCAACATCCACTTCCCGCTGCACCACCAGTGCTGCACTAACCACTTGATTGGTTGCTGCTAAGTATAGCAGCAACGGCTCTTGTGGTTTGGGAGCGACCAAGGCGGGCACAGAGGAAAGATAGGTCTTCATATCTTGCAGCGCAGCGTCTACCTCTGGGGTCCACCCCACAGGTCCAGCCTTCTTCAAGATTTTGAAGAATGGCAGGGCGTGCTCGGCAGACTTGGAAATGAACCTGCTCAGTGCAGCCACGCATCTAGTCAAACGCCTCACGTCCTTGACTGTCTTGGGTGCTTGAATTTGCTCGATAGCATTGATCTTGTCGGGGTTGGCCTCTATCCCTCGATGAGACACAAAGAAGCCAAGTAGCTTGCCGGAGGGAACTCCAAACACACACTTCTCCGGGTTCAGCTTCAAGTTGATCTTGCACAGATTAGCAAAGGTTTCTTCCAAATCCTGGATCAGGGTTGATCTGTCCTTGGTCTTGACCACCATATCATCCATGTATGCTTCAACGTTTTTGTACTGCTCTTGCAAAAGTGGATCCGGTGCTCTTTAACCCGAAGGGCATCCGTGCAAAGCAGTACATGCAACATGGGGTTATGAATGCGGTCTTCTCTTCGTCTTCCTTGGACATGAAGATCTGGTGGTATTCGGAGTAGCCATCCAGAAAGGTAAGCAGGTCACACCCGGAAGTGGAATCCATAATCTAGTCGATGCGCCGCATGGGGAACGGGTCCTTCGGGCATGCCTTGTTTAGATCTGTGAAGTCTATGCAAAGCCTCCATTTTCCATTCGCCTTGCGCACCACCATGGGATTTGCTAACCATGTGGGATGCAACACTCCCCTGACCAAGCCAGCTGCTTCAAGCTTCTTGATCTCTTCGGCAATAAACTGTTGCCTCTCCAAAGCTTGCTTCCGGACCTTCTGCTTGACGGGCCGGGCATGCGGGCAGATAGCAAGGTGGTGCTCGATTACCTCCCTAGGAACACCGGGGATATTAGATGGTTGCCAGGCAAACACATCGATATTCGCACGCAGGAAGGCAACGAGCACACTTTCCAAGTTGTCATCAAGGGTGGCAGCGATAGTGAAGGTACCATCAGAGCTAGCCAGCCCTGCCAGGACCTTCTGCACCGCAGGTGCAACAGCTTTGGATCTCTTGCTATTGGAACTCTCCGGCAAGTCGTCAATAGGCACAGCACACTCCGAAGAGGCACGCTTCCCGAAATCCTTGCTGGCATCCTTGCTAGCTCTCTTCATTTTCTTGCATTCCTTGGTGGGAGCAGTGGTTTCTGCAGCCTCAGCAGTGACCGCCTCCCGGTACATCTTGTCCATGCATATGACTGCGTCCTTCTGATCTGACGGAATGGAAATGACTCCTATTGGCCCTGGCATGTTCAAGGTGTTGTAGGCATAGTGGGATGCCACCATAAACTTGGCCAGAGCTCGGCGACCAAGGATTCGGTTGTACGGCAAGGGGAGGTCAACCACGTCAAGCACGATCTTCTCAGTCCGTTAGTTTTACTCCCCTCTGAACATCACCAGCAGCATGATCTTGCCCTTAGAAAGACTCCTGCCGGGGTTGATTCCATGGAATGTGCCAGTAACCTTGAGCTCCCGATTTGCTATCTGAAGTTTGCTGATGACCTATGGAGATATCAGATTCAACCCGGCCCCACCGTCAACAAACATCATTGTGACTTTGAGGTTGCGTATTGTTGGTCAGACCAACAACGGCAAGCACCCTACCGCGGTGGTGCTGTCAGGATGGTCCTCTTCATCAAACATGATGGGCGTGCAGGACCACTTGAGCGGCTTCCGAGTATCTGCCGCTGGCTCCACAGCATTGACTTCACGCGCCCACTGTTTAAGTTGGCGGTGAGAGGAGTGCAAAGATGCACCCCCAGCAATGCACAGGGCGTCAGTGGCTTTCTGGAACACTTGCTCACTGGTTTCCTCTTCATCTTCTCCGTCACTCTCATCATTGCAATACTCCTTCTTACGGCCTCTGGCGGGCTTCCCTTGATTCTGAGGAGCATTCCCGGGGCGACTTACACCGCCGCCTCGGTCCTTCTCGCCAGCACCATCCTGGTTTTTCTCCTTATCACGCTTCACATACTCAGCCATCTACTTCTTGATGAGCTGCTTAACCTGATGACACTCCTGAAGGTCGTGGCCTTTCGTCCTATGGATCTTGTAGTACGGCACATCACCCTTCCCAGCCTTCTCGGCAGCCGCGGCTGCCCGGCAGTCAGTGCACGCGGCAACCTCCTTATCGGGGGCCTCGGCCTTGGCCTTCTTGCCCGTACTAGGTGTGCTTGATCCTTCGACGGCCATCACAACTTCCTCCTTGCGCTTCTTATTGTGTTTCTTGTTCTTCTTTTTCTGCCTGGTGGCCTCGTCGTCATTGTCTGAATCAATGTCGACACCATCCTCTTCACCGGGAAATCGCCTTCCCTCCTCTATGCGAGCACACTTATCCACTAGAGTGTATAACTCATTCACAATCTTGGGCAGTCGCTGATACGTCTCCAACGTATCTATAATTTTTTATAGTTCCATGCTGTTATATTATCATTCTTGGATGTTTTACAATCATTTTTTGGTACTAACCTATTGACATAGTGCAAAGTGCCAGTTGCTGTTTTCTGCATGTTTTTTTCATCGCAGGAAATCAATACCAAACGGGGTCCAAATGCAGCAAAACTTTTTGTGGATTTTTTTTGGACCAGAAGACATCCAGTGGGCCGGAGAAGCACCTGGGGGTGCTCCGAGGGGAGCACAACCCACCAGGGTGCGCATGGAGGCCTAGGCGCGCCCAGGTGGGTTATGCCCACCTCGGGGGCCTCCCGCACCGCCTCTTTGCTCTATAAATACCCCAATATTCCAGAAACCCTAGAGGAGTCGATGCAAATCAATTCCAGCCGCCGCATGTTCCAGAACCACCAGATCCAATCTAGACACCAACACGGAGGGGTTCATCATCCTCATTGGTGCCTCTCCGATGATGCATGAGTAGTTCATTGTAGACCTTCAGGTCCATAGTTAGTAGCTAGATGGCTTTCTCTCTCTCGTTTGATTCTCAATACAATGGTCTCTTGGAGATCCATATGATGTAACTCTTTTTGCGGTGTGTTTGTTGGGATCCGATGAACTTTGAGTTTATGATCAGATCTATATTTTTATCCATGAAAGTTATTTGAGTCTTCTTTGATCTCTTATATGCATGATTGCTTATAGACTCGTATTTCTTCTCCGGTATTTGGGTTTTGTTTGGCCAACTTGATCTATTTATCTTGCAATGGGAAGAGGTGCTTTGTGATGGGTTTGGTCTTACGGTGCTTGATCCCAGTGATAGAAAGGGAAACGACACGTATGTATCATTGCCATTAAGGATAACAAGATGCGGTCTATTTCTACATAAATAGATCTTGTCTACATCATGTCATTGTTCTTATTGCATTACTCCATTTCTCCATGAACTTAATACATTAGATGCATGCTGGATAGCGGTCGATGTGTGGAGTAATAGTAGTAGATGCAGGCAGGAGTCGGTCTACTAATCTTGGACATGATGCCTATATAATGATCATTGCCTGGATATCATCATGATTATTTGAAGTTCTATCAATTGCCCAACAGTAATTTGTTTCAACCGTTTGCTATTTTTCTTGAGAGAAGCCACTAGTGAAAACTACGGCCCCCGGGTCTCTTCTTTAATATATTTGCCTTCAAGATCTATTTTGCTATTCGCTCTTTTATTTAGTTGCAGCTTTTATTTCAGATCTATTAATCCAAAAACCCAAAAATACCTCACTGAATTTTATTTGCTTTTATCTGCATCTTTCAAACTACTACTATTTTATCTATCTCGTTACCCGAAAGGGATTGGCAACCCCTTTAACTCTACCGTCGGTATGCTGCATCATCCATCCCTCTCTGCGGAAAAACCGACGTAGTTCTAGAAGACATCAAGAGGAGTTTCTGGCGCCGTTGCCGGGGAGATATCGTCAACATCAACCAGGTTCCTAATCACAAATCTCATCTCCTTGCAATTTACATTATTTGCCATTTGCCTCTCGTTTTCATCTCCCCCACTTCACAAAATATTTGCTGTTTTATTCGCCCCTCTTTTTCGTTCTCCTTTTTCTCGTCAGATCTCATGTTTTCTTGTGTTGCCATGTGCCTTCTATTTGCTTGCATCTTCGCTTGCTAAAAAGCTATTGTTATGGATCCTCATCCACTTGCTAATCTTTTTAAAAGATCCAATTATGATGAACCAATTGCTAGTGCATTGAGTTCACTAGATTATCTTTATGAAGTTTTGCTTGAGATTTATGAATCTGAAAATTGTGATGAAGTGTTAAACGAAGGAATTTATAAAGTGGTTCATGATACCTCCTTGAATGAAAAGCATGATTGCAATGACGCTATTATAAATTCTATTAATGTCAACTGTGCTAATAATATGCAAAACCCCAAGCTTTGGGATGCTAATTTTCATATGTCCACTAATTATTGCAATGATCATGATTGGGGTGATTCTTCTTATGATCTTGAAAATTTATTTAAGCCTCATGATGAATATGTTATTGATAATATTGTTTGCAATAATATTGAAAGTGGGTTTGGAAGAGTGTCAACTTTAGGTAAAAATAATCCCACATATTTGGAGAGTGTTCAAACTTATGAAATTTTTGATAAAAGTGGGCTTGGAGAGGTCATGACTTTATTTGATGATAATCCCACTATTTTGGAAGAGTGTCAACTTTGCATGCGTGTGGATCATGTTGAGAGTATGTTATGTGATAGCTATATTGTTGAGTTTGAATATGATCCCACATGTAATTATTATGAGAGAGGGAAATATGGTTGTAGAAATTTTCATGTTACTAAATTACCTCTCTTCATGTTGAGATTGCTATTGTTTTCTTCCATGCATATGCTAGATCTTGCTTGTCTGGCTAATTTGTTTTCCTATAAAATTCCTATGCATCGGAAATATGTTAGACTTAAATATGTTTGTCACATGTTTTATGATGCTCTCTTTGTGTTTTCATTATTATCTTTCATGTGAGCATCAATAAAATTTTATGCCTAGCTAAGGGCGTAAAACAATAGCGCTCGTTGGGAGGCAACCCAACTTGTATCTTTTTGCCTTTTGGTTTTCTTGCTGTTTTCAATAAAATACCCAATTATGCCTCTGGTTAGATGTGTTTTTGTGGTTTAAATTAGTGTTTGCGCCAAGCAAAGCCTTTGGGATGATTTGGGTGATAGTCGATTTGATCTTGCTGAAAAACAGAAAGTTTTGCGCTCAGGAAAACAATTCTTATTTTTAACAGAAGAGTGCTTTGGATTTGATTTTTTTGAAGAAGATTAATAAACAAATTTCTCACGCTGTCCTAATTTTTCAGAATTTTTGAAGTTACAGAAGTATTCGACGTTTTCAGATTGCTACAGACTGTTCTGTTTTTGACAGATTCTGTTTTCTTTGCGTTGTGTGCTTGTTTTGATGATTCTTTGGTTTCCTTTGAAGAGTTTTTTCCATATAAAAGTTGGAATACAGTAGATATAATGCAAAAATAAAATATGAATGGGATTGCAACATTTCTTATAGTAGTGATTTGCTTTCTTATACCTATGGATCTCACGAAGGTTTTGTTGAGTTTTGTGTGATTGAAGTTTTCAAGTTTTGGGTCATATTACGATGGATGAAGGAATAAGGATTAGCAAAAGGCTAAGCTTGGGGATGCCCGAGGCACCCCAAGATAATATGCAAGAAGTATCAAGCAACTAGGCTTGAGGATGCCCCCGAGTGGCATCCCCTCTTTCTTCTAACGACCATCGGTATTTTACTTGGAACTATATTTTTATTCGTCACATATTATGAGTTTTGCTTGGAGCGTCTTGTATGATATGAGTCTTTGCTTGCTTTGCTTTTTATTTTAAGTCTTGAATCCTTTCTGGACACACCTTTTTGGGAGAGCCAAAAATTATGCTATGCTTGCTCCTATGCTTCACTTAAATTTTTATGAGCTATGGAATTGGTCTAGTGCTTCACTTATATCTTTTTGAGCACGGTGTGCTTTATTATTTTTTGATGAAATGCTCTCATGCTTCACTTAGATTTATTTGGGAGTTAGTAAATTTTCAAAGAAATTCTCTCTTTCTTCATTTAGATTAATTTGAGAGAAAGAAATATTATGCTCATGTTCTTCACTTATATTTCTTTGAGCTTTTTAAAAGCAACATATGAAACTAGTCCCAAAGTGATAGATATCCAAGAAGGATATAATAAAAACTTTCATGAAGATCATTGGACAAAATAAACTTGACTCCTTTTAATAGTTTTGAGATATGATGATGTGATATGTGAGTCATGTTGATGAGTAATTATGCTTTAGTAAGAATATTGGTGTTAAGGTTTGTGATTCCCTATGCAAGTACGAAAGTCAATAGTTATGCAATGAAATTATATCTTACTTATGGTGCATTATTCGATGTTACTGATGCTTAATGCTTGCTTACGAGATTATTTGTTTCTTGGTTGGGCGCTTCTCAATCTTTTTGCTAGCCTTCATTTGCACCAAGTATGATCACTACTTGTGCATCCAAAACCCTATAAACCAGTTTTGCCATATGAGTCCACTATACCTACCTATCTGCGGTATTTCCGTGCCGTTCTAAGAAAATTTGTATGTGCCATCTCTAATTTTCAAAATAAATTTCTCTTTTGTGTGCTCGTACTGCTCGCGAGGCGGTGAGGGGTGGCCGATATTTTCCATGCTAGATGTGTTATTCTCATGATGAGTGTTTATCCACTTGTAATTGCACGAGAGTACGGCAAAGGTATTAGGGATGCCCAGCCCCAAATTTAAAAATAATTTACTTTATGTTGTCAAATAATAAATTCCTTAGAAAGTGTTGGTATGGAGGGCACCCGTGGATACGGCTAGCCATGGAAAGTGAAAGAAATGGTGGAAACAGGAATAAACTTTAATTTCTGTTTGGGAACTGCCTATGATATATCTAGCATGGAAAGTGTTGGGAACTCTAAGTCGTTTTCGTTGGTGGGAAAACTATGCCTCTCAAAATGTTTTTATCTCTCAATTTAAGCTTTGAGCTCTGGCACCTCTACAAATCCCTACTTCCCTCCACGAAGGGCCTTTCTTTTATGTTATGCAATTTTTATTTTTAATTTGAGTCTCCATCTTCTCTTTTAAAGCACCAACTAAGGGGCACTATGATCGTACTTGAGCATTGGGTGTAGCTAATATTTAAGTATGTTTCATGAATAGATCAATGATTGAGCATGACGGGCTAGGGATAACTTGCTTTAGCGTTGATATTTTGAAAGGCATGGTTGCTTGTTGATATGCTTGAGTATTTAAGTTATCATGTCAAAACTAGACTATTGCTTTGAACCATATAAAAGTCCAAATGTCCATGCTATTCAGAAAAGAATATGTGATGAACATGTTAGGCAGCATTCCACATCAAAAATTCTGTTTTTATCATTTACCTACTCGAGGACGAGCAGGAATTAAGCTTGGGGATGCTGATACGTCTCCAACGTATCTATAATTTTTGATTGTTCCATGCTTTTATATTATCATTCTTGGTTGTTTGACAATCATTTTATAATAATTTTATATCATTTTTTGGTGCTAACCTATTAACATAGTGCCCAGTGCCAGTTGTTGTTTTCTACATGTTTTTTACATCGCCGGAAATCAATACCAAACGGAGTCCAAACACAGCGAAACTTTTTGTAGATTTTTTTTGGACCAGAAGACATCCAGTGGGCCGGAGAAGCACCTGGGGGGTGCTCCAAGGGGAGCACAACCCACCAGTGTGGCACCCAGGCTCAGAGAACCGGTTTACCAGTGTTTCCTACCCAGAGATCATGTCTTCTGGAAACACACAACAACTTGGAACTGAACATAGCTGAACTTTTATTGATAATAGTCGAGTACAAGCTTATATATTACATGATCATCGAGGCCGAAAGCACATCTAGTGCCATGACAATATCTACATTATTTATCTAACATATCAGGGCCTCGGTATTACTACGGGACACTACAGCGAAACACTACTGCGTAGGGGAACATGATAGTAACTCCATCCACAGGGACACTGCTGAGGACACATCCTAGACATCGCAACACGGACCTTCGAGAGCTCCGTCTCAGTCTTCTCCTGCATCAGGCATGATACGCCAGGTGAGTACTTTGAATGTACTCGCAAGCACATGACAACCAAGTATGCAGCAAATAATAGCATGGCAATCAACATGTTATGTCTTAACTGATTCACTAACTGTTATTAACTTACTCATATCCAGGTTGTCTTACAACCCTCGGAATACTCGATGCCAACGAGTACTTATGCTCATAAGACAAGTTCCTCCATCATTACTATGTTTATTACGGTTGATCACCTAGAGAGGTCTGGACAGGCTGTCCAATACCGTGGACGTGGCTATTCGAATAGATTCTACACTCTGCAGAGGTTGCGCACTTTACCCACACTATGGAGCACCTCACCTCGTGATCCCATTCGAGTGGTCCAGTGTTGCTCCAACGAAACCCGCCTGACTCGTGACTCTCCCATCATACCACCGGCAATCACACTCCCTCGGAGTCAAGCCTTGGTTGGCCCCGTGTCACCTCGTGACACCTGCCACCATCGTGGCCTAACTAAACTGTCCCAAACGGGGACGCCGGCACAAATCTCAACTGGGCTCACAGGGTTATCGTCGTCTGCCTGATCAGGGCAGCATGCACGCATAACCCTCCCCGTCTAGAGGTACCGATGAAAGAGCACGGAGCCAGACCAAGTCAAGGCCATCCCATACCGGCAAATGTGGCTACACAGGTAAGCCCGTACAGGTGACTCTTAATCAACCAACTAAGTTTCACTTAGCAATCATGGTCATTCATAATATCAATTTAAGTTGTCAACAATAGGCATTTAAATACTTCACTTGAATTATATATGTTAATTAAATGCAAGAAATGAATATGAATTATGCAATGCTATGAAATGCTTCATAATATGGATGTCCTGGCTTGCCTTGCTCTGTTGGGTTGTTCAAATAATCCTGGTCTTCAAATCCACAAGAATCTCCTTCTGAAAACATTTTTAAATGGCAAAGGAAAATGTCACATAAAGCCTTTTTATTCACCAACAATTCTGTGTGTATTGGAAAAATACCAAACTTAGTCAAAAAATAAAGGAGTTTAATACCAACACAATGCAAAAATAATCAGGTCAATTGGACCTTTCTATAAAAAGTTATTCAAGGTCAAAGTGGCTGGTCAACTCTGTTTAAATAAATAAAAATCAGAAAAACAGAAAACCAGAGATGGGGCCACGTCGAAGGCGTAGACGCCAGAGGCGCCTCCACTTACCGCTTCGGTAAGTGGCTGACAGGTGGGGCCGGGCCAGTTTAAATTAGAAAGAGGGAGAGGGCAGAGAAAGGGGCGACTCACCGGCGGTGATTGCCGGCGATTTTAACTGGGGTTGGGCTCGTGGATGGCGGGGATGGATCGGCCGGTCGACGACGAGCACACCCATACCCGCACATCCTCCGGAGGTGGTCGGACGGTGTCACGCCCTTCTTCTCCTTGAGTGGTGGCTACGGTGGTCGTCGGGGATGGCAAATCCGGCAGCAATTCGACCGGGCGGTGGCTCTAGAAAAACCAGTGGAACGAGCTGAGCACTATGGTGGTCTCGAGTGAGGCATAAGTGGAGTTGATGTTGCTGGTGGCAAAGCTAGGGTGGCGGAAGGACTCTGGTGAAGCTCGAGGCCAGAGGGCCTCTCGGCCTTGGCTCTTGCTTGGGGAGGCAATTTGAGAGAGAGGCAGAGGGGTGAGGAGCTCAGCGAGGCCGGGCGGGGCTATTTATAGCCGGGAGGTGAAGCTCGCCGAGTTCTCTAGATCGGCGGCGACGTGGCTATGCCACTGGCGCAAGGACGTCAAGCTGGCCGTCGTGGCGCGGGGCGACGAGACGGGAGCGAGCAGAGCATTGACTGCGCGAAGAGATGGCTCGGGGAGAAGAAGACGAGCGGCGCCATAACTGTGGCCGCACGAGCGGCACAGTGCTCGTGGTTGTGGCGGCCGCCGAGAGCTTCTCCGGCGAGAGAAGGAGTCCAGAAGGGCTAGGTGCTGAACGGGGACGATGTCGGCACTCGGAGACAAGCTACTGCGGTGAGAGGCAGTCGGATGCGACGCCACAGACACGGGCGCGGTGCAGAGCGCGCGCAATGGCATGCCATTGTCGTGCACACCAAGAGAGTTGATGTCTAGACGCCACGAGAGCCTCGCGTTTCTTGTCTGGCATGTCGACCCTCGATCACTCAAATCACGTACACCTCTGGTTTGGCCTGTCTCTGTCTGAGATGAGGGGTAGCCTCAGATACAGTTTCTAACAGTGAACTAGAGAGATATCTGGAGGGTTGGAGATCTAGAGATAGAGCAAATGGAGATGTCCAGAGTGATCTAAGTTGGAAGGACTACGAGCTGACCAAATTTCAAGAGGTTTGGTTGAGGTTTGAGGGTAGTTCATGTGTAACCTACAAATCTGGTCCAGAATCTGAATGTTGCGGTACCACTCACTTGGATGATCTCCTGAGGCTGAAACTTGGTGGAGGGAAGTCATTTGTAGTTGTCCTCATGCCATAAAAATTTCAGAGCATTTGGACAAACCCAGCAGGTACTTCCTTCACAAAGGTCCTGACTGACCAGGAACAAAAATGAATTGTTTGGCAAAATATTAGAACTAGGCCATAGAATATTTCTGGATATTGGGGCAAGATATGGTCCAAGTTATTTTAGAGAATTATTTGAAAATTTTCTGGCCATCGAAACTATAGGTTGTTTCACAACCAATAGTGATGACCTAACTTCCAAATAAAAGAAAAGGGTTATTGGAAAAGATTTAAATTGGGATTTGGGTCCTAGAGGTACTTGGCAGGGTTTTGGCAAGGTGATGAGGCTTTGGATTACTTGGAAAGATTCAAAAGTTTCCAAGACCAACTAGAAAGATTCAAAAAACCATTCAAATTTCAAATAAAGCCAAGAAAAGTTTGAAAAGAAAAAGTTGCCAAAATTAGGGTGTCACAAACCTACCCCCCTTAGGATGAATCTCGTCCTCGTGATTCGGTTGCTCAGGGAACAAGTATGCATATGCGGATCTGAGAAAATCTTCTCTTTCCCAAGTAGCCTCTTCCTCAGTGTGGTGCTCCCACAGCACCTTGTAAAATCTTATCACCTTACTCCTCATGGTTCTTTCCATCTCATCCAAGATCCTGATAGGTTTTTCCTCATAAATCAAATTCTTAGCCAGCTCTAGCTCACTCATATCCACTTGCTTGGCTAGGGGTTCAATGCATTTCCTTAACTGTGAGATGTGAAAGACATCATGAACGTCTGACAATGCTGGTGGCAATTCCAACTGATATGCGACTCTGTCGTACCTAGCAATCACTTGAAAGGGACTGATGTATCTTGGGGCGAACTTTCCCCGGGTGCCAAACCTCTTTACTCCTTTCATAGGGGTTACTCGCAAGTAAGCATAGTCTCAAGGCTCAAAAGTTACTTCCCGGTGTTTTGGGTCGTAATAGCTCTTCTGTCAGGACTTGGCTGCTCGCAGACGCTCTTGAATATCCTTGACTTGCCTTTCAGCCTCGAGCATCAAGTCTGTACCAAAGATGCGACTATCTCCTGTTTCGGACCAGTTCAGCGGTGTGCGGCACTTCCGTCCGTACAATGCCTCAAAAGGCGACATCTTGAGACTTGCCTGATAGCTGTTGTTGTAGGAGAATTTATCGTACGGCAAACTATCCTCCCATTTGGGTCCATGGGAGAGAGCACATGACAGAAGCATATCCTCTAATATTTGGTTCACTCGCTCGGTCTGTCCATCCGTCTGTGGATGGTACGCTGTGCTGTGTTTTAGCATGGTTCCCAGAGCTTGATGTAGCTGTAGCCAGAATGCTGAGGTAAATAGGGAACCCCTATCTGAAGTGATAGACTTGGGTACTCCATGCAGACTGACTATCCGAGACATGTAGAGTTGTGCCAGCTGATTTGCGTTGAAAGTGGTCTTTACGGGGATAAAGTGAGCCACTTTCGTGAGGATGTCTACAATGACCCAAATAGCATCATTGCCTCTCGTGGACTTGGACAGTCCCACAATAAAATCCATACATATGTCGTCCCACTTCCACTGGGCACCGGTAAAGGTTGCAGCAGCCCAACGGGTTTCTGATGCTCTGCTTTGATCTTGTTGCAAATGTCACAGCAGGCGACATAGTATGCTATATCTTTCCGCATTCCAGACCACCAAAAAGTTTCTCTTAAGTCCTGATACATCTTGGTACCTCCCGGGTGGATCGAATATGCGGACTTATGTGCTTCCTTGAGTATTTGTTGCCTCAAGTTGTTCTCATCCGGCACACAAATTCGTTTCTCGAACCACACGGTACCCTGTGCATCTACACGGAAGGACTTGGCCGTCCCTTGCTGAATTAACTCCTTTATCTCCCGAATTTCTTCATCTGACTTCTGTGCTTCCTTGATTTCCTCCATGAGGATTGGAGTAATTTCCAACGTGTCCGGGGTCATTGGGCGGCAAAGCAACATATTGAGCTTGACAAACTCTTCTTGTAAGCTCGGATGCATACCCTCAACTAGTGCATTCACAGCAGCTTGTTTCCTGCTCAGGGCGTTAGCGACCACATTCGCTTTCCCTGGATGATAGTTTATTCCAACATCATAGTCCTTGACTAGCTCAAGCCATCTTCGCTGCGTGAGGTTCAGGTCGGGTTGAGTGAAAATATACTTGAGACTCTTATGGTCTGTGTATATTTCACATCGTTGTCCAATAAGATAATGCATCCAAATCTTCAGGGCATGAACCACAGCAGCTAGCTCCAAGTCATGTGTGGGATAGTTCTCCTCATGAAGTCGTAGCTGTCGTGGTGCATAAGCTACAACCTTCACCTCTTGCATTAGCACGCATCCGATTCCACGCCTGGATGCATCGCAGTATATGTCGAAACTCTTGTGAATGTCTGGGAGGACTAAGACAGGGGCTGTGGTTAGCCTTGTCTTTAACTCCTGGAAACTGCTGTCGCAATCGGCTGTCCAGATAAACCTTTGGTTCTTTTTCAATAATTCTGTCAGTGGCTTGGCTATCTTCGAAAAGCCTTCAATGACACGACGGTAGTAGCCTGCCAAGCCCAGGAAACTACGTACTTCAGTCACCGTGGCTGGTGTCTTCCAGTTCAAGACCGTAGTAACCTTACTGGGACAACAGCTATTCCTTTCTCTGACAGAATATGTCCAAGGAATCCCACCACTTTCAGCCAAAATTTGCAATTACTGAACTTGGCATATAAGCGATGGGTTCTCAACCTTTCCAAGACAGCTCTGAGATATTGCTTATGCTCCTCTTCATCCTTACAGTATATCAGGATGTCGTCAATGAACACCACTACAAACTTGTCCAGAAATCCATGAAGACTTTGTTCATCATGCTCATGAAGTAGGCTGGAGCGTTGGTCAATCCAAACGCCATAACTGTAAACTCATATAGTCCATATCAAGTCGTGAACACTGTCTTGGGGATATCCTCCTTTCGGATTTTTAGTTGATGATATCCCGTTCTGAGGTCGATCTTAGAGAATACCCATGCTCCATTCAACTGGTCGAATAAGTCATCAATTCGAGGGAGCGGGTACTTGTTCTTGATAGTGACCTCGTTAAGCTAGCGATAGTCAATGCACATTCCTAGACTTCCATCCTTCTTCTTGCCAAATAATACTGGTGACCCCCATGGCGAAATGCTTGGATGAATGTATCCTGCCTGTAGCAACTCGTCTAACTGCTTCTTTAGCTCCGCCAGCTCTGGGCCTGGCATACGATAATATTTCTTGTATATTGGAACTGTACCAGGAATTACTTCAATGGCGAACTCCATTTCTCGGTCGGGCGGCATTCCTGGTAATTCCTTAGGAAACACATCCGGAAATTCAACCACTACCGGGATCAGATTCATATCTGTAACAGTGGTCTGGTATGCCGTGCCCTTTCTAGTTATCATTCTGCTGGCCAGAAATTGGACGATTTTTCTGGCGGGGTTCACCAATGTCACCGTTCTGGTGGCGCAATTGATACACACTTGGTGCGGTGCCAACCAGTCCATCCCCAGTATTATGTCCAGTCCTTGGGATTCAATGGCAACAAGGGTAGCTGGGAATTTAACTCCATGGATTGATATTTCTAGACCCTTGTATATTATATTTGTTCTGAGCATAGAGCCAGGGGATTGTACCACCATGATTTTGTCCAAAAGTGAAGGAAAAAATTTGTGCAAGGTGGCAAAACTTCGCGAAATAAACGAGTGGGAAGTCCCAGAATCAAATAAAATTATTGCAGGTATGTCGTTGACAGAAAACATACCAAGGAGAATGTCTGGAGCTTCGCAGACTTCTTTGGCAGAGATGTGGTGGACGCATCCGTGGCTGAAGTTGTGGTTGGGGCGACATCCAAGGTGATTGACTTGTGGCTTGTGGTCAGCTGATTGCTTTCCGTTATTAGTAGGGCACTGCTTGCCGTATTGTCCACTCTGGCCACAAGTGAAACAGGTGTTGTTGCGGTGGCAGTCCTCTATGACTGGCTGCTTGCCGAAGGTCTTGCTCTGGTTGCCTGGCTTGCTGTTGTTGCCACCGTTGTTCCACACAGGTTTGTTCTCAGATGGCCCTGACTGCCAACTGCGCAGCTTTAGCGCATATGGCTCCCTGTTGACCTTCTTGGTCTCGAACTTCCACTTACGATCATCATTCCCAGACTTGTGTTCTCGTTCAGCGATGAAGGCCTTATCCACCAAGGTCTGGAAATCGGGGAAGTCCAACATGCATAGATGACATCAGAGGGCGTGATTATGTCCTCTGAGGAACTGGTCTATTTTCCTTTCTTCGGTAGCCACATCATGAGGAGAGTACCGGGCCAAGTGGTTGAACTTGTTTAGGTATTCACCCACAGACATGTTTCCTTGTGTGAGAGCCAGGAATTCTCTCTGCTTCACTTTCATGATACCCGTGGGAATATGATACTTGCGGAACAGCTCTTTGAATTTCTCCCAGGAAATCTCTTCTCCAGCAGGCCACATTAAATTGGTGTTGTCCCACCATATGGCTGCCGGGGCTTCGAGATAATGGGTGACAAATGGGACTTTATCTGCTTCTTCACAATGAGCGATGTCCAATTTCTTTTCCATGGTTCTTAACCAGTCATCAGCCTCAATAGGATCCACAGCCTGACCAAAGCTGGGTGGTTTTGTGCGCTGGAAGTCAGACAGTTTGGAATGCACCCCATTGCCATTGTTCTGACCTACTATTGTCAGCATACTCTTGAGAAATTCAATGAGTTCTTGGTTTCTATTTTCCTCAAACATTCTCATTATCTTATCTGTGGTTGGTGCTTGAGGGGGTGGTGGTTATAAGTCTTCGGGCGGTTGCCCTGTCTGCCTGGCGGGGGCATAGAGGGTGGCGAGAGAGAAAACCGAGGCCACCAAAGAGAAGTTGGTCTCACTCGAGAACCTTGAAGGGGAGAACACATCGCTGAAGGCTGCCGTCAAGGAGGCAAAGAAGGAGGTGGCCGAGCTCAAGAAGCAGAAGGCCGAGTGGGACAGCAAGCTCAAGGCTCAGGCGAATGTTTATGAAGAAGAAAAGAAGACTCTGAACGAAAAGATCGCCCAGCTCATCGAGAAGAAAAATTCACTTGGAAAGTACATAGAGGAGTTCGCGGAGGAGATGTATACCAAGCTTGCAGGTAACCCGTGGCGTCGGAGTGAGTTTTAACCTTTTTCCAAGTGACTTTCATGCATGCTGATCTTCGACTCTCCTCTTCTCTTATAGAGTACTGCCAGGACTTCGAGCTTGAGACTGACAGAATCGAGAGGGATCTTGATCCTTCCAGATCACTCGTCGGTGACAAGGCTGCCCTACGTGTCTTTCGGCTTGAAACTCTCATTGAAGACATTTAGGGGTACATCATCTGCCTGCGGGTGCCCTCAAAAGGATCGACAAGGAGCTGTGGCCAGAAGACACCTTCGGCACCAACCTAGAAGCCATGATGACTCGTCTCAACGACATTCCTTGCCGAGTGCAAGCGTGGAATAAATCAGCTGCCCGCTGCGGAGCCGATGAGGCGCTCCCTCTCGTCCGAGTGCATTGCAAGGACGCCAAGGAGGAGAAACTGAAGTCCCTTCAAGTCGCTAACATGAAGAAGCTCAAGTTTGAAGACTTTATGGAGACATTCATAGAGGCAGCCACTCAAATCACAGACGGCATTGATCTGGACTGCTTCGTCGAACCGGCCAGCCCAACTGGGGCGTGAGAAAAACTTTAAATCCTGCCCATTATCCTCGGTATGCCGAGTGGAACTGTATTCGTTAAACTATTTTGGGCTCGGGGCCCGAGTACTCGCATATGCTTTTGAACTTATTAAGTTATCCGAATGTTTTCTTTCAAGTCGTCAGAGTGGGCATTAACTTGGGCGAAAGCTGGTTCGTAGCCAAGCCCCCGAGTGAGGGGGACGCTCTTCACTCGGAGTAGGTTTTTAACTTGGGTGAAAGCTGGTTCGCATCCAAGCCCTGAGTGAGAGGGATGCTCTTCACTCGGAGTAGGTTTTTAACTACGGCGAAAGCTGGTTCACAGCCAAGCCCCTGAGTGAGAGGGATGCTCTTCACTCGGAGTAGGTTTTTAACTTAGGCAAAAACTGGTTTAAATCTAAGTTGAAGGGCGTACACCCACTGGGGATTGTAAGCCAGAGAATGCATATGAGTGAACTTGATGTGGAACTGTGAAAGTCATGCTTTTATTCATCAAACATTACTCGAATACTTTTTATTACATCTCAATATCAAGTATAGAATCGACGGAGCAAGTCGGCATTCCAAGCGCGGGGTTCATCTGCTTGCTTCGAGAGGTTGTATAAGCGGTACGCTCCATTGTGCAGAGCCTTTGACACGATAAAGGGACCTTCCCACATGGGAGGAAGCTTGTGAGGTCGCTGCTGATCCACTCGAAGCACAAGATCTCCTTCCTGAATGGCCCGACCCCTGATGTGTCTGTCGTGAAAATGCCGCAGGTCCTGCTGATAGGTGGCAGAACGGATAAGAGCAATCTCCCTCTCTTCTTCTAAGAGATCAATGGCCTCCTCCCATGCTTTCTCTGCTTCAGCTTCAGAGTATAGTTCCACTCGGGGCGAATTACGGAGCAGGTCACTCGGCAAGACAGCCTCGGCTCCGTATACCATGAAGAAGGGAGTGCGGTAGGTAGACCGATTGGGGGTCGTCCTCAATCCCCACAGAACTGACGGCAATTCAGTGACCCAGGCTCTAGCCGCATGATCCAAATCACGCATGAGTCATGGCTTTAATCCTTTGAGGATCAGTCCATTTGCTCTCTCAACTTGTCCATTCGACTGCGGGTGTGCCACGGATGCATAGTCGACCCGAGTGCCTTGGGTAGCACAGAAAATTATGAATTCTTCTGAGTCAATGTTTGAGCCGTTATCAGTGATGATGCTGTGGGGCATGCCATATCTGAAGACTACCTCTTTCATAAACTTGATCGCCATACGGGAGTATAGCTTCTTAATGGGTTTGGCTTCAATCCACTTAGTGAACTTGTCGACTGCGACCAGCAAGTGGGTGAACCCACTCGCCCCTGTTCGGAGGGGCCCCACCATGTCGATTCCCCAGACAGCAAATGGCCAGATGAGTGGGATTGTCCTCAGAGCGGACGCGGGCTTGTGAGATAAGTTTGCATAGAATTGGCACCCGGCGCAGTGTTGGACTATCTCTTGGGAGGCTTCATTGGCACGCGGCCGGAAGAAGCTGGCTCAGTAAGCCTTAGCCACGATTGTTCGAGAGGACGCGTGGTGCCCACAAGTGCCCGAGTGAATCTCCTGCAAGATTAGTCGACCTTCCTCCGGAGAGATACAGCGCTGAGTCACACCGGTAACGCTGATTCTGAACAACTGATCACCCATCACCGTAAAGGCCTTGGATCTGCGATAAATCAGGTGGGCCTCAACTTCATCCTCCGGAAGTTCTTGTCTGAGCAGGTACGCAATATATGGTACCATCCAATCGAGCATGATTCCTAGGACCTCCATGACCAAGTCAACGACCGCCGGGACCTCAATTTCAGTCGAATCCGAGGGACCGACCGCTTGTTGGGGCTCTTCAGTGAAGGGATCTTCTTTCACCATTGGGGAATGCAAATGCTCAAGGAACACGTTGCTGGGTATAGGTTTCTGAGTGGACCCGATTTTTGCCAGATCATCCGCTGATTGATTCTTGGCTCGGGGGATGTGATGGAGTTCCAGTCCCTCTAATTTCTTCTCCAGCTTTCTAACCGTGTTGCAATATCCTATCCTAGCAGGGCTCCTGATGTCCCACTCCTTCATTACTTGGTTCGCAACTAGATCCGAGTCTCTGTAGACCATCAGGCATCGGACGCTGAGTGAGATGGCCATACGTAGACCATAAAGGAGCGCTTCGTACTCGGCCTCATTGTTGGAGGAATCAAAGTGGATCTGTAGAACATAACTGAGTCGATCGCCCTTTGGAGACACCAACACTACTCCGGCTCCAGAACCATTTAGCATCTTGGAACCGTCAAAGAACATGGTCCAGTGTTCCGAGTGACTCTGGACTAGCTGTTGCTATTTTGTCCATTCGGCTAAGAAATCGGCCAATGCTTGGGACTTGATCACCTTTTTTTCTTCGAACTTGATGTCCAGGGGTAGGACCTCGATAGGCCACTTCGCCACACAACTAGTCGCATCCCGATTGTTCATGATCTTAGACAGCTGGGCGTCGCTGACGACTGACATGACGTGCTCTTGGAAGTAATGGGCTACTTTCTTCCCAGTCAGGTAGATGCCATAGACGAGCTTTTGATAATGAGGATATCTCTGCTTGGACGGAGTCAGAACTTTAGAAATGTAGTAGACTGGAAGCTGAACTTTGTAAGCTTTGCCCTCTTCTTATCACTTGACGGTGAGGACGGTGCTAACAACCTGACCAGTGGCCGCAATGTACAAGAGCAACGGCTCGTTGCTGTTTGGAGCCGCGAGCACCAGCTGGGTGGAAAGCAGGGCTTTGAGCTGAACAAATGCTGCTTGAGCTTCGTCAGTCCACTCGAATAAATTAGACTTCTTCATCAATCGGTAAAGGGGACGTGCCTTGTCACTAAGGTGGGAGATGAATCGGCTTAGAGCCACGAGGCAGCCCATGAGCTTCTGTACATTATGAAGTAGTTCTGGAAGTTTCATTCATACTATTGCACCAATCTTCTCATTGTTGGCATCTATCCCTTGTTCAGAAACGAGGAATCTAAGTAATTTCCCCCTGGCACTCCGAAAGGGCATTTTGCTGGATTCAGCATAATATCATACCTCTGCAGGTTCGTGAATGTCTAAGCTAGGTCAGCCAGCAGGTCGGAATCTTTTCTGGACTTGACCACTATGTCATTCATGTAAGCCTCGATGTTCCGACTGATCTGTGTTTGTAAACACTTTTGAACCATGCGCATGAAAGTTCCCCGGCGTTCTTGAGACTGAATGGCATGGTGATATAGCAGAAACACTCGAATGGGGTGATAAAAGTTGTTTTGATTTCATCTGGCCCATACAGTCAGATCTGGTGGTACCCGGAGTATGCATCCAAAAAAGACATTCGCTCGCACCCCGCAGTGGAATCTATGATCTGATCTATACGGAGGAGCGGGAAATGATCTTTGGGACAGACCCGATTGATGTGCTTGAAATCGATGCACATCCAGAGGGACTTATCTTTCTTTGGAACCATGACGACGTTGGCGAGCCACTCGGAGTGGTACACCTCATGGATGAACTCGGCTGCCAGGAGCCGAGCAACTTCACCAATGGCCTTCCTCTTCTATGTTGCAGAATGACAAAGATGTTCCTTCACGGGTTTTGCTTTTGGGTCGACACGCAAACGGTGCTCAGCCAGCTCCCTAGCAAAACCCGGCATATCGGATGGCTTCCATGCGAAGATGTCCCAGTTCTCATGGAGGAACTGGATGAGCGCGGCTTCCTATTTGCTATTGAGTGTTGTTGAGATGTTGGTGGGTGCAGCATTGGGATCCTCCAGATGAATGTGCACAGGCTTTGTCTCTCCAGCTGACTGGAAAGCGGACTCTGCAGCCAGTTTCTTGGAGCGTAGTAGATCACTCGGATCGGCATTTTTCTTGTATTCCTCCAACTCTACCATAGCCATCTGTTCATTGGCAATCTTGGACCCTTGCTGCAAACACTCTTCTGCGCGCTGCCTATTGCTAGTAATTGTGATCACACCTTTGGGGCCGGGCATCTTCAGCTTAAGGTACACATAACATGGGCGGGCCATGAAGCGTGCGTAGGCTGGCTGACCAAGGATGGCATGATAGGAGCTGCGGAAGTCGACCACCTCGAGGGTCAGCCTTTCCTTCATGAAGTTTTTGCCATCTCCAAAGACCACATCTAGGGAGATTTGCCCGAGTGACTTTGCTTTCTTGCCGGGGATCACACTGTGGAACTGCTTGCTGCTCTCGCTGAGACGGGACATCGGAATGCCCATTCCCTTCAGGGTCTCAGCATAGAGTATGTTCAGGCCACTTCCACCGTCCATGAGGACCTTACACAACCGAACGCCTCCCACGACTAGATCAACCACCAGCGCCTGCCGCCCAGGGGTGGCAACGTGGGTCGGATGATCCGACTGATCGAAGGTGATCGGAGTCTTCGACCAGTTCAGAAATTTCATCGTCATCGACACGGCCATGTTTACTTCCCGGTTGATGACCTTCAGTCGGCTCTTGCTCTCAACGTCCGCAAAAATCACCAGAGTTGCATTGACACTAGGAAAAGCTTCTTCTTTGTCTTCGTCAGCACCGTCTGGACTTTTATCACTCCACTCGCTTTCTCCGAACTGCTGAATCAACAACTTGCACTGCCGAGTGGTATGTTTAGGCAATATCAGATTGCCCTCTTCATCTTTTTTGGTATGAATGTGGCATGGCAAGTCAAGGACATCCTGGCCCGACTAATCCTTCTTTTTCTTCTGGACCCACTTATCATTAGCTTTCCCTTTGTTCTTGGCTTGACCAGCCAGTGCAGCAGCCTCAGCCTGAGCCGATCCGTCAGCTTTGCGCTTCGGCCTCCAACTAGGGTTGTTGTTTCCCGGACTGGGCTCACTAGCTTTTCCCTTGCCATTACGGAGAGGGTCTTCCTCTTCTCCATTCGCATAACGAGTGGCAATCTCCATCATTCGGCTCATGGTCAAAGATCCTGACCGACCTAATTTCAGAATGAGCTCTCGATATCTAACTCCTGCCTTGAAGGCACAGACTGCTTGGTGCTTCGTCACATTCTCGGCCACATGGTGCAAGGTCGTCCAACGCTGAATATACTCCCTCAAGGTTTCATTCGGCTTCTGCACACAGTGCTACAACTCAGACAAACCGGCAAGGCATTTTCATGTGCCTTCGAATGTTTTGATGAACACTCGAGCCAGATCCTCCCATCAGTAAATGCTAGCCAGAGTGAGCTGGTTGAGCCAAGCCCGTGCTGACCCTTCTAGCATCAAGGGCAGATGTTTCATAGCCACATAATCGTTGCCTCCTCCAATCTGGACAGCCACTCAATAATCTTCTAGCCACGTTTCCGGCTTGGACTCGCCAGTGAATTTAGTCACGCCAGTCGCCAACCTGAAATTAGCTGGAATCTCTGTAGCCCTGATTGCCCTGCTGAAACACACGGGTCCAGAAATGAAGGATCCACTTCCACTCGGACGGTCTCTGTCCAAGCCCTCTCTGAGTGCCCTGCCTCTGTCGACTAGGTTCAGAGCGAGTACGGATCTCGCATTGAACTGTGGGTCGCACAGGTCGACTGGGTCTCTCTGGTGATAACCGGCGCCATGACGAGGAGGGCTGACCCTCCGATCATTGCCGTAAGGACATCAAGAATCATACAGTCGGGGCGTGTACGAGCCATCCCGCGGAGTGGGCGTCGGCATGCGTCAGTGATCATCTTGTTGCCGCGGAGGCGTATACCGACCGCGGCCCTGCTCCAAGTACTGATCTCAGTGGTTGCTTGGGCCGTCTCGCCGCTGAGGCAAGTGTCTATTTCTTCTCGGGGCCACCGGGCTATGGGCCGACTGGACAGTGTCGGCCCCAACGGACCTGCTGTGAATCCTATTGTGTGACTGGGACACCGCTGAATTCTGTTCCTCAGCTGCCTTGAGTAAGGCTCGGATCTTCCGTAGGCCCTCTCCTGCCTCAGATCGAGACGGCTGGATGGAATCTGCTATCCGAGAGGCTGTAGCGCCTCCAGATGATCGCGCTTAGCCAAATTGGCCTTACGCGCGGCCTCGAAATCCTTAGCCTCGAGGGCCGTCCCAACGATGGGCGTCCAGAGAACCTGCTCGCTCCTACGCTGTAGCTCCTCCCTCTGCTGTCGAGTGAGAGATTGTGGGAAGTACTTATCATCGTGACGATTCCTGCCGCCGCCAAGGTTGTCGTGCGACGGGTAACCGGCTTCCGCACCATCATGGGCATACCCAGGCAGACTGTGCGGGGAACCGGCCATTAGCACCTCCGCAGCGGGATCGCTGCTCTGTCACTCGGATAAGCTTTCCGAGTCCTCATGTAAGGAGGCGAACGAATCGAGGAAGGGCTCATCCAGCTTGACCGCCACGACTTATGGGGCCACAACTTGAAGCGCCACCACATGATTGATCCACCGCTGAAGCCGTGAACGTCCAGAGTGCTTGCGACGGCGGCCGGTGAAGTGAGTGTTGCCGACCGGTACGGTGCGGAGGGTTGTCGAAGGAGAACACCGAAGGAACTCACGAGGAAGTGCGTTGCGCCGCGGATGGGCAACGCCTCTACATCCAGCGGGGCTTCCCGAAGCCACGCCGAATCGTCGGCGATGAAGCTGAGGACGCCAAAACGGATCTCACCGCCGAGAGCCAGTCCGCCGCCAGAAACCATGATGATGGAAGAATCGCAACTGCACCGGGAGTCGCAAGACGCGGTGCCAACTGTCGCGGGAGTGAATCTGACAGTAGTGTATAGGGGTACAGATTAGAGGGCAGAGCGTACCTACGGCGCAGTTGTTACACTCAGATTTGCGAGTTCAGGCCCCTCACGGTGGAGGTAATAGCCCTACGTCTCGGTGCTCTGGAGCTTGATTGACTTGAGTGTACAGATTACAAAGATTGCGAACCCTTGGAATGGAGCCGGGGGGTGGTTTATATAGAGTCCACCAGGTCCCTATGCATGCCACTATTACCAGGGGTTAAAGAGGGGGTTTAAGGGCTCCAGGTCACGGGCACATTGATTACAATTAATAAGGGGGAGCGCACGTCCTGACCGTTGTGCTCCTGGAGTCCCCTAGTCTTCTTCGGTCGAGTGACTGCCAGGTACTCCGATTGGAATGCGTCGGTCGAGTGAACTGCTTCTTTTCGAGTGGTTCATTGTATTCCGAGTAGATGTCTGGTTACAGAACTTCTGGATGCTGGCCTGGCCCTGGGGCCCAGTATAAGGCGCATGGTACCCAAGGGTAGGGTTTGTAGGTTAGGCCTGTTACCCTATCCCTAGTACATGACCTCGTTAGTGGCTGAGCCACAAATACTATGTCAGCTATATGATCATGCAAAGCAATATGACAATGACGATGTGTGTCATATAAATGAAACGATGGAAGTTGCATGGCAATATATCTCGGAATGGCTATGGAAATGCCATAATAGGTAGGTATGGTGTCTGTTTTGAGGAAGATATAAGGAGGTTTATGTGTGATAGAGCGTATCATATCACGGGGTTTGGATGCACCGGCGAAGTTTGCACCAACTCTCAATGTGAGAAAGGGCAATGCATGATACTAGAGAGGCTAGCAAATTGCGGAAAGGTGAGAGTACGTATAATCCGTGGACTCACATTAGTCATAAAAAATTACATACTTATTGCAAAAGTCTATTAGACCTCGAAGCAAAGTACTACTACGCATGCCCCTAGGGGGGAGGTTGGTAGGAGTTAACCATCGCGCGCCCCCGACCACCAAACAAAGGAAGACAATCAATAATAAATCATGCTCCAACTTCATAGCAGAACGATAGACCATACGTGCATGCTTCGGGAATCACAAACCTTAACTCCAATATTCTTACTAAACCACAATCATTCACTAGTACCTCCCACATATTACCACCTTAATATCGCAAAACTATTGCAAGGAATCAAACTTAACATATTCAGTGATCTACATGAAAGTTTTTATTATATCCTTCTTGAATACCTATCATATTATGACCAATTTCATTACCCCTGCAAATTGCCATTACTATTTATTAAACTCTCCAAAAGATATAAGTGAAGCATGAGAGTGCAACTATTTCTTTAAAATATAACCACCGTCGTGCTCAAAAAGATATAAGTGAAGCACTAGAGCAACTGCCTAGCTCAAAAGATATAAGTGAAGCACAAAAAGTATTCTAACAAATCACGAATAAATGCTTGTCTCTCTAAAAATGTGTGTCCAGCAAGGGATGATTGTGGCAAACTAAAAAGCAAACAAGAAAAAGACCACTATAATACACGACGCTCCAAGAAAAACTCATATCATGTGATGAATAGAAATATAGCTCCAAGTAAGTTACCGATGGTTGGTAGAAGAAAGAGGGGATGCCACTCGGGGGCATCCCCAAGCTTGGACGCTTGAGTCTCTTTGAATATTATCTTGGGGTGCCTCAGGCATCCCCAAACTTAGGATCTTGCCACTCCTTATTCCTTCATCCATTAATTTTATTATTGCGTAATAGCTACTGTATTCCAACTTCTCCATGATTTATACCCCCCGATACAATCAATAGATTCATCAAAACAAGCAAACTATGCAATGAAAACAGAATCTGTCTAAAACAGAACAGTCTGTAGCAATCTGAATAGTAACCAAATTCTGAACCTCCAAAAATTCTGAAAAATATAGGAAAACATGGAACATTTGTGTATCAATCATGTGTAAAAAATTCAGAGCTAAAACATGTTCCAGTGCTTTTTGTATTTGTCTCGACTGAGCGTAAAAGTTTCTGTTTTTTCACAGAATCAAAGCAACTATTATCCCGCATCATCCTAAAGGCTTTACTTGGCACAAACACTAATTTAAACATAAAAACACAAACATAATAGTAGCATAATTGTTTGCAAACTCAAATAACCGAAAGTAAAACAAAATTTTATTTTATTCATTGGGTTGCCTCCCAACAAGCGCTGTTGTTTTACGCACTTAGCTGGGCATAATGCATAGTTTCAAGTATTGTCATCTTTCAAATGAATTCCATAGGTGGCCCTCATAATAGATTCATATGGTGGCTTAATTTTCTTTCTAGGAACATGTTCCATGCCTTTATTTAATGGAAACTAAAATCTTATATTACCCTCTTTCATATTAATAATAGCACCTATGGTACGCAAGAACGGTCTACCAAGTATTATAGGACAAGACAGATTGCAATCAATATCAAGCACAATGAAATCAACAGGCACATAATTTATATTTGCAAGAATAAGCACATCATTTATTCTACCCAAAGGTTTCTTAATAGTAGAATCCGCCAACCGCAAATTAAAAGAACATTCATCAATATTGGTAAAGCCTAGCACATCATATAAAGTTTTTGGTATGGTGGAACACTAGCACCCAAATCACACAAAGCATTGCACTCATAATCTTTCATTTTAACTTTAATAGTTGGTTCCCACTCATCATATAATTTCCTAGGTATAGAAACCACCATCTCTAATTTTTCTTCATAGGCTTTCATCATGGCTTCTACGATATGTTTATTAAATGCTTTATTTTGTACATAAGCACTGGGTGAATTAATCATGGATTGCAACAAGGAAATACATTAAACCAAACAGCAACTATCATAATTAAATTCCTTGTAATTCAAAAGTAGTGGTTGTATCACTAGCTAAATGTTTTGACCTCGCCAAACCCACTTTTGCAATTTTTATCATTAAGATTATCACCCTCCGAACAATTGGGATGCCTTCTAGCTAAAGTTGACTCATCTCAAGTCCCATTATCATCAAGTTTTATATTACTAAACAAAGATTCAATAGGAGAAACACCAATCATTTTAACTAAGTTTGAAGATTGGCAACTTCTTTACTAACATCATCAAGTTGTTTTCCAATAGCATCTAACAGGGTAGAGTGTTCTTTAAGCTCCTCAATAAAGAATTTATTATGCTCAAATTGTGTAAACATGAAGTCCTTAGTATTTTTCTCAATCTCAGCCAACTTTTTATAATAAAAGGTTTCATAGTGATTTTCTCGAGACATAGCGACCAAACAAGCAAGCAAACAAGAAAACAAGCAAACAAACAAAAAGGCAAACGAAAAATATTTTTGTATTTTTTTGTAAAATAATTTTAGAAGTGGGGGAGATGAAACGAGAGGCAAATGGCAAATAAAGTAAATGCAAGTAGATGATAGTTTGCGTGTACGTACCTGATAGATTTTGGTGATATCTCCCCGGTAACGGCGCCTGAAATTCTTTCTGCTACTTGTGAGCTCCGTTGCTTATTCCCTGAAGAGGAGAGGAGATGCAGTATAGTAGAGATAAGTATTTCCCTCAGTTAAGAACCAAGGTTATCAATCTAGTAGGAGAATCACAGAGAACCTCGTTGACAGCACCTACACACACACGAAAAGCAAATACTTGCACCCAACGCAAAATAAGGGGTTGTCAATCCCTTGGCGGTTAATTGCAAGGATCAAATCTCGTCGTGATAGATAAATAAAGTAAAACACAAAAGTAAAATAACAGTAAATAAATTGCAGCAAGGTATTTTTGGTTTTATAGATGATGGAAGATAGACCCAGGGGGCATAGTTTTCACTAGAGGCTTCTCTCTTGAAGATAACATACGGTGGGTAAACAAATTACTGTTAGGCAGTTGATAGACAAGCGCATATTTATGACGATATTCAAAGAAATGATCATGTATATAGGCATCACGTCCGAGACTAGTAGACCCACTCCTACCTGCATCTACTACTATTACTCCACCCATCGACCAATATCCAGCATGCATCTAGAGTATTAAGTTCATAAGAACGAAGTAACGCCTTAAACAAGATGACATGATGGAGACAAAGTAAATCCAATCAATATGAATAAACCCCATCATTTTACCATTAATGGCAATGATACAATACCTGTCATGTCCCTTCTATCACTAGGATTAAGCAGCACAAGACCGAACCCTTCACAAAGCAGCTCTCCCATTGCAAGATAAATAAATCTAGTAAGCCAAACCAAACCGATAGATCGGAGAGAAATACAAAGCTATAACAATCATGCATATGAGAATTCAGAGAAGACTCAAATAATATTCATGAATAATCTGATCATAAATCCACAATTCATCGGACCCCAACAAACACACCGCAAAAAAGGATTACAGCGAATAGATCTCCAAGAAGATTGAGGAGAACATTGTATTGAATATCAAAGAGAGAGAGGAAGCCATCTAGCTACTAGCTATGGACTCGTAGGTCTGTGGTAAACTACTCACGCATCATCGGAAGGGTAGCAAGGTTGATGTAGAAGCCCTCTGTGGTCGAATCCCCCTCCGGCAGATCACCGGAAAAGGCCTCCAGATAGGATCTTGATGGAACAGAGACTTCCGGCGGCGGAAAAAGTATTTCGGGTGGCTCTCTATTGGTTTGGGAATATTTGAGAATTATAGTGGAATACTCAGCTTCTTTATTGGAGGAATCGAAGTGAATCTGGAGGACTTATCTGAGTTTATCACCTCTTGGGGACACCAGGACCACTCCGGCACCAGAACCATTCAACATTTTAGACCCATCGAAGAACATGGTCCAGTGTTCCGAGTGAACTTGAGTCGGCTGTTGCTGTTCAATCCACTCGGCCAAGAAATCCGCGAGCACCTGAGATTTGCTCGCCTTCTTTGCTTCGAACTTTATATCCAAAGGGAGAAGTTCAATTGCCCACTTAGCAACTCGAACAGTTGCATCTCGATTATCCATGATCTCAGATTATGGAGCGTCACTGACGACTGAAACCGAGTGTTCTTAGAAATAGTGCGCGACTTTCTTCGCACTCAAGTAAATTCCGTAAACAAGATTCTGATAATGCGGATACCTTTGCTTGGACGGAGTCAAGACTTCAGAGATATAATACACTGGTCGTTGAACTTTATAGGTCTTGCCTTCTTCTTCTCGCTCCACTGTGAGCACCGTGCTTACAACCTGACCAGTAGCTGCAATGTACAAGAGTAAAGGCTCTTTGCTGTTCGGAGCAGCAAGCACTGGCTGGGTGGAAAGCACGGCTTTGAGCTCCACAAACGCTGCTTTGGCTTTGGGAGTCCACTCGAACGTGTCGGACTTTTTCATCAGTCGGTAAAGAGGCAGTGCCTTTTCACCAAGTCGTGAAATAAACCGACTCAATGCAGCGAGACAACCTGTGAACTTCTGAACGTCGTGCACATGCACAGGGCGCTTCATTCGGAGAATTGCACCAATCTTCTCGGGATTGGCATCTATCCCTTGTTCGGAAACGAGGAAACCGAGTAGCTTGCCTCCGGGTACTCCGAATGTGCACTTGGACAGATTCAACTTAATGTCATACCTTCTCAAATTGGCAATGGTTTCAGCAAGATCAGTCAGCAGGTTAGAACCTTTATGTGACTTGACCACAATATCATCCATAAAGGCCTCCACATTCTGATTGATCTGAGTGAGCAGGCACTTTTGGATCATGCGCATGAATGTGGCGCCAGCATTTTTGAGACCGAATGACATAGTGACATAACAAAAACACCCGAATGGGGTGATGAAGGCCGTTTTTGTTTCATCTGGCCCATACAGTCGGATTTGATGGTATCCAGAATACGCATCAAGAAAAGACAAACGCTCACACCCCGCAGTCGAGTCGACTATTTGATCAATGCGAGGGAATGGAAAATGATCTTTTGGGCAGGCCTGATTGATATGTTTGAAGTAAATGCACATGCGGAGTGAATTATCCTTCTTGGGCACCATGACGATGTTGGCGAGCCACTCGGAGTGGTATATCTCACGTATGAACTCAGCTGCCAGGAGCCGAGCCACTTCCTCGCCAATCGCCTTCCTCTTCTCCGCGGCGGAATGATGGAGATGCTCTTTAACAGGTTTGGCCTTCGAGTCGACACGCAAACGGTGCTCAGCCAGGCCCCTTGGTACACCTGGCATGTCCGATGGTTTCCATGCGAAGATGTCCCAGTTCTCACGGAGGAACTGGATGAGCGCGGCTTCCTATTTGCTGTCGAGTGTCATTGAAATGTGGGTCGGAGCAACTGTGGGATCTTCCGGGTGGATGTGAACTGGTTTTCTCTCGCTAGCCGACTGAAATGCGGATTCAGAAGCAGGCTTCTTGGAACGGAGCAAATCACTCGGATCAGTGTTCTTCTTGTACTCTTCCAGCTCCACCACTGCCATCTGCTCATCGGCAATCTTGGATCCTTTCTGGAGGCATTCTTTAGCTCTCTGTCTATTTCCGGTGACGGTAATCACGCCTTTGCATCCAGGCATCTTCAGTTTGAGGTACACATAAAATGGGCGGGCCATGAAACGAGCGTACGCAGGTCTACCCAGAATAGCATGATAAGCGCTATGAAAATCCACCACTTCGAACGTCAAGTTTTCCTTGCGAAAATTCTTCGAGTCACCAAAAACCACGTCCAGAGCGATCTGCCCGAGTGATTTCGCCTTCCTCCCTGTGATGACTCCGTGGAACTGCATGTTACTTTCACTGAGTCAGGACATCGGAATGCCCATCCCCTGGAGGGTCCCAGCATACAGAGTGTTCAAACCACTGCCACCATCCATGAGAACTTTACGCAACCGAGTGCCTCCGACGGCTGGATCAACCACCAAAGCCTGCCGCCCAGGGGTAGCAACATGAGCTGGGTGATCCGACTGGTTGATGGTGATAGGAGTCTTTGACCACTTGAGGTATGTTGTAGTTGCCGGAGCAACCATGTTCACCTCCCGGTTGTTGACTTTCAGTCGACTTTTGCTCTCAACATCGGCAAAGATCACCAAAGTAGCATTGACCTGCGGGTAATCATCTGCCTTTTCCTCATCCTCATCCTTGTCGGAGCCTTTCTCGCTCTGCTGACCCTCACAGAACTGTTGAATAAGGAATCTGCACTGCCGAGTGGTGTGCTTCGGAAAAATTAAGTTACCTTCTTCATCTTTCTTCGTGTAGATGGCACACGGTAAATCCAAGACGTCCTGGCCCGACTGGTCCTTCATCTTTTTAGGTATCCATGGCCCCTTGGGCTTTCCCTTGAACTTTCCTTGTGTATTCACTACTGCGGCTTCAGCCTGACATGTGGCCTTAGCTTTGCGCTTTTGCTTCCAACTGGGATTCCCACCTCCGGTTTCAGGTTCTGTAGCCTTTCCTTTACCATTATGGAGTCGATCCTCCTCTTCACCATTTGCGTACCGAGTGGCTATCTCCATCATCTGGTTCAGTGTCATGGCCCGGGAGCGGCCAAATTTTAGTGTGAGCTCTCTGTACAATACGCCTTCCTTGAAAGCGCAGACTGCTTGGTGTTCTGAAACATTCTCCACCAAATGGTGAAGTGTAGTCCAACGCTGGATGTAATCCCTCAAAGTTTCATTTGGCTTTTGGACACAATGTTGTAACTCAGACAGCCTAGCGGGTCGCTTGCAAGTGCCTTCAAATGTTTTGATAAACACTCGGGCCAAGTCTTCCCAACAGTATATGCTAGCAGGAGCCAACTGATTCAACCAGGCCCTGGCCGAGCCCTCAAGCATTAAGGGCCGGTGCTTCATGGCCACTTCATCATTGCCTCCACCAATCTGCACTGCCACTTGGTAATCCTCCAACCACGTGTCTGGCTTTGACTCGCCAGTAAACTTGCTCACTCCTGCAGAAAATCTGAAGTTGGGAGGAATCTCAGCAGCTCGAATGGCTCTACTGAAACACTCGGGCCCGGAGACGAACGCTCTGCTCCCACTAGGGCGATCTCTGTCTAGACCTTCTGTGTTAGCTCTGCCTCTGTCAACCACGCCCTGAACGAGGACTGACCTTTCATCAAACTAGGGCTCTTGGGGGTCGACTGGAATCCTCCGCTCGTCACCGTACGAGTGCCTGTCCTCATACCGCTGGGGCACGTATGAACCACCCCTTCGAGAGGGCGTAGGCACTCGACGGCGGTCATCACGGTGGTATCGAGGGTCAAATTGCCCGTGGCCTCGACCCAGGTACTGGTCCTGGCGATAACCACGATCTTCACGCCGTGCAGGCGATCTCGGGCTGTGTGCCGACTGAACTGTGTCCTCCATGACGGACCTGCTGTGAATCCTATTGCGTGACTGGGAAACAGTTGAATTCTGCTCTCCGGCCGCCCTGACCAGTGCCTGAATCTGCTGCAAGCCTCTACCAGCCTTGGAACAGGACGGCTGGATCGAATCTGCAATACGTGCAGCTGCTGCAACATTTTGGATCGGAGTGTGGTATACCTGACACTCATACCGAGGTCCAGTCGGGAACAATTGCCGCTGCCATCGACTAGAACTCGGGAATTGCCTGCGAGCGTGGTTGTCGAGTGACTGTTGAAGATTCTCCAGGCGCGCATGCTCAGCCAGAGTGGCTACGCGCGTAGCCTCTAGGGCCTGAGCCTCGGGGGTCTCCCCAATGATGGCGGTCTGGAGAGTTTGATCGTTCTGGCGCTGCTGCTCTTCTCTCTGCTCTGCAGTGAGGGCATGAGGATAGTACTCATCGATGCCGTGCGACGGACCACCGATATCGCCTCCACCATGGTGGAATCCTGGCGGGCTGCGCAGGGGACGAACCATGAGGACTTCCGCCGCAGGATCATTGCTTTCGCACTCGGAAAGAGTATCCCAGTGGCCAGTCAACAAATCAAACAAAGCATAAAGGGACTCATTGGGCTCGATTGTTGTGATCTAAGGAGTGGCCGACTAACGGGCCACTGCAGGCTTCACCCATCGCTGGAGCCGCGAGCTACCAGATCGCTTGCAACGGCGAGCAGCGGGGAGGGAAGACGCCAGTGGGACCGACCGATATTGGGTCGGCGGCTGCCGCAACAGGAAGCCACAGGCACTTGCGCGGAAGTGCGCCGACCCGTGAACGGGGTGCGCCTCTACGTCGAGGGGGGCTTCCTGGAGCAAGGCCGAATCGTTGGCGATGAAGGTGAGCGCGCCAAGACAGATCTCGTGGCCCAGAGACAATCCACCGCCAGAAACCATGTCGATGGAGATCAAAGACCGCAACCTCCTTGGATGTCGCTTAGACGCCTGCCACACGGTGGGTGCAAACTGTCGTGGGAACGGATCTGACAGTAGAGATGGGGGGTACGTAGGAGAGGGCAGAGTCTAGGTACGGCGAGGTTGTACACTCGATTTTACCAGTTCAGGCCCCTCTCGGAGGTGGTAACAACCCTACGTCTCGGTGCCGCAGAGGCTTGTTGATTGGCGTGTTGAGTTATAGGGGGTGCGAACCAGAGGGGAGGGGTGGCTTATATAGAGTGCGCCGACCCCTTGGAGTCCTGAGTTACGCAAGGTTTCAATGAGAGAGTAATGCTATGAATATTACTGGTAACGCCCATGTTTAATGACCTTTAAGGTGTCGGAGTGAACGCCTGACCGTTGCTATCCAGAGGTGACCCTAGGTCTTCTGTCCTTCGAGTGGATTCTCGTATTCCGAGTGAATGGTGACGGTCGAGTGGAACCGGGGTATCCGAGTGGATCTCCCGCCGAGTAGATTGCACTCTGAGGTGATTCCAGTCGGTATCTTCTTTCTATCTTCATAGGCCTTGGCCTCTTGTGTAGTGTCCATGGGGAGGGCATGTAGGTCAGGCCCACGACCCTACCCTACATACATGTCATCATCACCAAGCTTCCCTTGCTTCCTCATGGCATCCCGATATCTTCCAAGCCTGAATCCGGTGGCGAGCTCTTTTAAGACACTCAACAAGGAGTGACATGTCTTCGGGCACGCGCTCTTCCTTGGGCGATAAAGCCTTAAACACTCCCTTCATCAACTTCCGTGCGCGTTCATGCACCACGGACAGATGAGTCATGGAGCCTTCAGACAACAAGCCAGGGGCCGCCAGGGGCTGACCGGTTAGGGAAGCTACATAGAATCACATATTAGCCGGCCAAGCACATCTAGTAACCCCATAGAATGGAAATGAAAGGTTACCAAATATTGCTTCAATCGTTTGTCGATTCTTCATCTTGGTGGCGGCTAGTTGACCTTTTAGGTGCTCAAACTCCTGAGCCTGTCAGGCATTCTCAGCCTTGAGCGCACTCGCGTCCTCCCTCCTCTAGGTTAATACATGCTGGCCAGCTTGCCGCTGCAACTCAGCATAGAGCAAATCCTCGCTGGCCTGTTTAAAATCCCTTTCCAGGTGACCAAGGGCTTCTGCTGCTACAATACATCATGTTGTTACACGACCCAAAGATCTTCATTACAAGATTACCAAGGGAAACGGAAGCACTTACCGTGTGCTTCTCTGGTAAAGGTCTTCAGGTGCTCTACCTCAGCCAGAGCAGCGTTCAACTGCCTCTTTCTCTGGGAAAGCACCTCGGTGAGATGATCATTCTTCTCCCGAGCACCCTGTCAAAGGCATCATTTTTATCACCATTACAAGTCCCGATACGATCGACAATGCCCATATCAAGACTTAGGGGCTACTTCCGTGTTCGGCAGTTTACTTGGCCTTTAAATAAACAAATTACAACGAGCGCAAGAGATCTCCGAAAACAACTTAGATTTGGGCGGGGCCTTACCTGCAAGCCCTATGATATGACACCCACTTCCTTCTCAAAGACAGTATGGGCCGCCCCAAGGTATGCGTCCACCAAACTAAGAGAGTTAAACTCTTGGCTTGTGAAGACGGGACTCCTGAGGGAGGCTTGCTGTCATCGGTGGTTCATGGCGCTTTCGACCTCGGATGGGGTGGCCGAACAGGTCCCCGAATCCTCAGATTGGGGTGCTTTGGGAACGGCTCCCAAGGTAGAGTGAGATCCCGCACCACTGCTCAGAGCCAATGTCCCCTCAGCCCTTGTATCCTCCGTTGTCGGAGGAGGAGCGGTTTGCCTGCAAGTACATCAAAAGAATTGAGATCCGTGACGTCGTTCTCAGGGGCAGAATAACAAAGGTATTACCTGTGAACCGAACGAGCATTTTGGTCCACCTCCACGGCCGCAGCATGCGCCCGAGCTCCGCGCCTCTCCAGCGGAGGGTCGCTTTGAGGGGCTGGTTGTCTGCGTGGACGTTTTGGACGTCGCCCCTTTGGAGGAGAAGTCAAAGGACTAGGGGCCTCATGGTGAGAAGCTCTCTTTCGAGTAGAGATGAGGGGTTTTACCGATGAAGCCGGCTGCATTCCTGGTACATCGGGAGCAACGGCCACCCTTGAGCCATCGAGGCTCTCCAGATAGAACTTCCTCCCTTCATATATAAGGGACAGTTCCTCATCTTCATGGAAGACGGGGTCCTCCGCCCGACGATGTACCTCTGGTTCAGGCGCGGGGCTGCTTAAGGTCTAGAGCCAGCGCCTCCATCTCTGTCCGGATTCAGTAAAAAGATCGGTCAAAAGAATTAATCATAAAATAGGTTGGATAGACGAGGAAATCCCGGAAAACTTACTATATCGGCACGGTCGTGGTAAGACAACCCATCTCGAAACTTCCGCCTTGCGATGTCCTCCGCTGAGCCTTGCTAAATACCGGCTAGAGCAGTCTCGAAGGCCATCTGGTCATTGAAATCCTTTCGAACTAATCGGGAGGCATCTTCGGTTCCGTTATACATACACAGCAGGTGTTGGCATTGCCGAAGTCGTTGGACCCTTCGGTTGACCACCGTTGCCATGACATCTATGAGGGTGAGGCCGGTGCCGGATAGCCACTTCACTTGAGCCGCTGGGCTGGCTACATCGGCGTCGTCCTCCTGAGCGGCGCTCCGCAGTCTCCAACTGTAACGCTTCTTTGGGGGCTCCAAAGAGAATGCGGGCAGCCCGGTCCAAACTGGGTCGTACAGCGGAACGTTGTCTATATAAAACCACTCAGACGGCCACGTGTCGGTATCCTCTCGAGGGGTGCCCGACGGGTAGTCTGTCCCGTCAATTCTGGAGACTTCGGCTGCACCCACTTTGTACAGCTTCCCGGTAGAGGAGTAGGACATTACGCAGAAATACCTCTGCCATAACTCAAAGTGTTCCTCGCATCCGAGGTGTATTTCACAAAGCGCGACAAACTCCGCAATATGTAAGATTGAGTTGGGGGTGAGGTGGTGGAGCTGCAGCCCATAAAATCCAAGCACGCCCCAAAGAAAGGGATGAATGGGGAATCCCAGGCCGCGTAGGAGGAAAGGAACGAAGCATACCCGCTCGTCCCCATGTGTGGTACGGTGATTCTCGGCGTGCGCTTGCCCGTTTATGGATGTTAACCCCAGGCGAGTGGAAGCCAGATCTGAATCTGGCAAATAGCCCTGGGTGGCTAGGCGCTCCAGTTGGAGACGCGTAATGGAGCAGCTCCCCCAGTCACCCTTGACGGGGCCATGGGGCCGCCTCGAGGATCCTGCGTCACTTGCCATTGTTTATAACACTCGGGGTTGTGCCCGGAAAGAGAAGAAAGTGCTTGCGTGCATTGTCGAAAGAGGGTCGAGATGCATGTTGTCGTAACCCTGGGCTGCATATTTATAAATACAAGAGGCCGAAGCTTCGACATCTCGTCATAAAGCAACTCGATTCCCCAAAGGACGCGGGGATCAAGGTCAGTGATTGGAAGCCACGTGCAATGGGACCGAACCCCGAGTAAGACTATCGATCAGCCCGAAGACTTCAAGGCCGAGCTAAAAGATAATAAGGAGGAACTCGCCTGTCGAGCCAAAGACTCCGGTGCCGAAGTTCAGAGATGTCGTCCTCGACGTCAAAGACTAGTTTAGGGGCTATTGATAGTGTCCTGGACTAGGGTGTGCCAACCAAGTCAGCCATGGTCCTCAGGCTGGGCCTGAAGGCCCTCATTCTCGTTCGGAAGATCTCTGGAAGCTACGCATGATCAGGATCGCATCTATCGAAGACTTGGCATATACTCCAAGACATCTCCTGCCGCCTCCATACGCATCCCTGGATACCGACTCTGTAACCCTAGATGCCATACCTAGTGTGTATATAAGCCGGAGGGTTTAGCCCGTAGAAGGGCCCCAATCACAATTTTCCATTCACCTAGCCTTAGGGTTAGAACTCTCATTATGATCTCGAGGTAGATCAAGCTTGTACTCGATACATCATCATCAATACAATCAAAGTAGGACGTACGGTATTACCTCTTCGAGAGGGCCCGAACCTAGGTAAACCCTGTCTCCTTCATTCCTGTTAACACCGATCTGAGATCCACAGCTCGGGACCACCTACCCCGAGGTCTGCCTGTTTTACCACCGACAATGACCAACCAAGCTTTTACACAGTGAACCATATTTTTTTTGCATGTGGCAGCAACGTGCACTGCATAAAATAAATTCATTTTTTGCATGCAACAACAAACCGTACTCCTGTGAGACGGTTAGTTTGGGGGTGATGAAAGTGAACCGCAGTTTTTTCAGTTTTCCACAGCGAACCAAAACAGTGAACTGTACCTCTTATTCCCTGAAAAAATGGCAAACACCGACGGAGTAAATTGCCTCGTTGGATTTTCACAGAGCAAAACCCCCAAACTTTTCAGAATGAATTGCATCGTGTCAGAGGAACCCCAAGCCGAACTGCACTCCATGACGAATCGCACTTTAGCAAACAAATTTTTGAACAAAAAAAGGTCAACTACAATGCACTCGCATTCGAACTGAATTGCACGCACACCGCACTGAACAACCCTTTATTTTTTGACTGCACGTACGCATGCCGCACTGCACCTCAGGTGGCACTTCACTGCAGAGACACACGCCAGGCGCGAGCTGCTACCCATAGTCTCCCGTCGTCATGGCAGATGAGGATGGGTGGTTGATGTAGGGGTTCAGAGGGGGAGCAACAAGCTGGATCTCGCTGGCGAGTTCATCTCAAGAACACCAGTGGCTAAGGAGAATTTGCTCGTGGCGGAGAGCATAGAGGAGCTCACCTCTGTCGCCCTTGTCGGCGGCCATGGTCACACAGGAAGCAGCAGAGGCAGCACCATGGCTATCCCGACCCTTGACCATGGCTGGCAGCGTCTCTCCCATCGGGATCCAAAGGATTGGCGGGGGGAAGTAGAGCAGGACTGCCCCCGACCTCACCAACAATCCTCCCCGCCACGCCCGACGACTCCCGATCCAATCCACGCTGCCCCCGTGAGTACACCCTCCAATGTAGGTAGCTTGTCGCTGCGGGGATGGGAGCTGATTGCCACACTGATGGCTGTCGCTACCGGTTCCGGTGGTTCAAGCCGCGCTGGGGGCCGGTGGCGGCCGGATCGGGTGGTTGAAGCTGCGTCGAGGGCTGGCGGTGGCCGGATCCGGTGGTTGAGGCCGCGTCAGGGGCTGGTGGCGGCCGGATCCGGTGGTTGAGAGGCCGTGCCATGGGGCGGTGGAGCGCCGGGCCCGTGGCGGCGCCGTTGGTGGAAGGAACAATGGAGGCTTGGGGTTGATCGAGGGAGGAAGGTGGGGTGGGTTGGGTTGGGTCGGTGCGGGCGGAAAGAGAGAGAGAGGAAGAAGGTGAGATGGAGGTGGGGTTGTGGTTGTGGTTTTCTTTTTCTTTTTTCTGTGGTTCGGGTCGGTGGGTTTTGTAGTGTTAGCAGAATAAGCCCAGGTGTTGTTAGAATAAGGTCTTAAGGGTGTTGTTAGAATAGACCCACCCTATATATATATATACACACTATTTTTTGCCTTGGAAATCTCATATCTTTTAGCACTTGTTTGTTTCTGAAAACAATTTTCAGTTCCAAGAATATCACATAACTATCCCAAAAGTTCTGAAGTTTGGGTTTCATGTAAGCAATCATATTGTACTTCACCGTGATGGAATTCTAGCTTTCGGATCAAAGGACGTGAGGCACATCAATCATAGCATCAGTGGGAGAGTATTGAAAGCATGCAATAGGATATAGTCCTTCTCGGCACTAGAGGACAATCCTGACATTACGGTAACAATCGTAAAGTTTTAACCAGACATTAAAAATAGTTTAATCAATTTCAAAAGGGAAAGTGGAACCACGAGCCATTATTCTATAACTATATGTAATTTACATTTAGACTTTGTTCATAACTAATTGCACTTTGCAATTAAACAATTTTAATTTTAAAGTGCGCTCCCACTCAAACCAATATCTCTCATAATTATTTGTGAGCGATTCAAGACCCGTGTCTAAATTGTTCGCCATTGATGTTAGCATCACTGATGGCAAAAAAATTAATCGGTAGGCCAACTTGCCAATCACATCTCTATGTGACTCTTGTTCTTCTTTCGATGGGCGTGTTCCGAGCTCAAGACGATCTTGCCATTAACGTCAAGACTGTTGGGGAACGTTGCATGGAAAATAAAAAAAATTCTATGCACACGCAAGATCTATACATGGAGATGCATAGCAACGAGAGAGGGAGAGTGTGTCTATGTACCCTCGTAGACCGTAAGCGGAAGCATTAGAACAATGCGGTTGATGTCTTCGAACAATCTTCATGATCCAACCGATCTAGTACCGAAGGCATGGCACCTCCGCGTTCTACACACGTTCAGTTCGATGACGTCCTATGCCTTCTTGATCCAGTAAGATGACGAGGTAGCGGATGAGTACCGGCAGCACGACGGCGTGGTGACGGTGATGGTGATGTGATCTCCGCAGGGCTTCTCCTAAGCACTACGAAAATATGACCGAGGGAGTAAACGGTGGACGGGGGCGATGCACACGGCTAAGACAATGTTGTGTCCTTGTGTGGTGACCCCTCCCCACATATATATATGTGCGAGGGGAGAGGAGGCAGCCTAGGGCAGCCAGGGCGCGCCCCAAGGGGCTGGCCATCGGCCCTAGGGCTCCTGCCCTCCTGCGCCCCCTCTTTTCCTTGTATGAACAAGGGGGAAGGAAAGAGGGGGGAGAGGGAAGGAAGGGGTAGTCCTACTCCACACTTTCCTTTCCCTCCCCTCTTTCCTTCTGCTTCTCATAGGGCCGGCCTCTATAGGGGCGCACCAGCCCCTTGCGGGCTGGTGTGTTCCCTCACATGGACCATAAGGCCATAGCATTGCCGGGGGTGCCCGAAACTCCTTTCGGTGACCCTATACTCTCCGAAACACTTCCGGTGTTCGAATACCATCATCATATATATCAATCTTTACCTCTCGACCATTTCGAGACTCCTTGTCATGTCTGTGATCTCATCCGGGACTCCGAACAACATTCGGTCACCAAATCACATAACTTATATAATACTATATCGTCATCGAACGTTAAGCGTATGAACCCTACGGGTTCGAGAACTATGTAGACATGACCGAGACACCTCGCCGGTCAATAATCAATAGCGAAACCTGGATGCCCATATTGGCTCCTACATATTCTACAAAGATCTTTATCGGTCGAGCCATTATGACAACATACGCAATTCCCTTTGTCCGACGGTATGTTACTTGCCCGAGATTCGATCGTCGGTATCTCCATACATAGTTCAATCTCGTTACTGGCAAGTCTCTTTACTCGTTCTGTAATACATCATCCCGTAACTAACTCCTTAGTCACTTTGCTTGCAAGCTTATTATGATGTGCATTACCGAGAGGGCCCAGAGATACCTCTCTGAAAAACGGAGTGACAAATCCCAGTCTCGATCCATGCCAACTCAACAGACACCTTCGGAGATACCTATAGAGCATCTTTATGATCACCCAGTTACGTTGTGGCGTTTGATAGCATACAAGGTATTCCTCCGGTATCCGGGAATTGTATGATCGCATGCTCTGAGGAACATGTATTTGGCATTCAAGAAAGCAGTAGCAATAAACAGAACGATCATATGCTAAGCTAATGGATGGGTCTTGTCCATCACATCATTCTCCTAGTGATGTGATCCCATTATCAAATGACAACTTGTATCTATGATTAGGAAACCTTAACCATCTTTGATCAACGAGTTAGTCTAGTAGAGGCTCACTAGGGACACATTATTCCTTTATGTATTCACACATGTATTTATGTTTCCGGTCAATACAATTCTAGCATGAATAATAAACCTTTATCATGAACACGGAAATATAAAATAATAACAACTATATTATTGCCTCTAGGGCATATTTCCATCAGTCTCCCACATGCACTAGAGTCAATAATCTAGATTACATAGTAATGAATCTAACACCCATGGAGTTTTGGTGTTGATCATGTTTTGCTCCCGGAAGAGGCTTAGTCAATGGGTCTGCCACATTCAGATCCGTATGTACTTTGCAAATTTCCATGCCTCCATCCTTGACATATTCACGAATGGAGTTGAAGCGTCTCTTGATGTGTTCGGTCTTCTTGTGATACCTAGGCTCCTTGGCTATTGCAATTGCTCCACTGTTGTCACAAAAGATTGTCATTGGACCCGATGCACTAGGTATTACACCTAGATCGGATATGAACTCCTTCATCCAGACTCCTTCATGTGCTGCTTTCGAAGCAGCTATGTACTCCGCTTCACACGTAGATCCCGCCACGCCGGTCTGCTTGGAACTGCACCAACTGACAGCTCCACCATTCAATATAAATATGTATCCGGTTTGCGACTTAGAGTCATCGGGATCAGTGTCGAAACTTGCATCGACGTAGCCCTTTACGACGAGCTCTTCGTCACCTCCATAAACGAGAAACATGTCCTTGGTCCTTTTCAGGTACTTCAGGATATTCCTGACCGCTGTCCAGTGATCCACTCCTGGATTACTTTGGTACCTCCGTGCCAAACTTATGGCAAGGCACCCATCAGGTCTGGTACACAGCATGGCATACATAATAGAACATATGGCTGAGGCATATGGAATGACTTTCATTTTCTCTATATCTTCTGCCATGGTCGGGCATTGAGTCTAACTCAACTTCACACCTTGTAACACAGGCAAGAACCCTTTCTTTGACTGATCCATTTTGAACTTCTTCAAAACTTTATCAAGGTGTGTGCTTTGTGAAAGTCCTATTAAGCGTCTAGATCTATCCCTATAGATCTTGATGCCCAATATATAAGCAGCTTCACCGAGGTCTTTCATTGAAAAATTCTTATTCAAGTATCCCTATATGCCATCCAGAAATTCTATATCATTTCCAATCAACAATATGTCATCCACATATAATATAAAAAATGCTACAGAGCTCCCACTCACTTTCTTGTAAATACAAGCTTCACCATAAGTCTGTACAAAACAATACGCTTTGATCACCTTATCAAATCGTATATTCCAACTCCGAGATGCTTGCACCAGTCCATAGATGGATCCCTGGAGTTTGCACACTTTGTTAGCACCTTTAGGATCGACAAAACCTTCTAGTTGCATCATATACAACTATTATTTAAGAAATCCATTAAGGAATGCAGTTTTGACATCCATTTGGAAGATTTCATAATCATAAAATGTGGCAATTGCTAACATGATTCGGACAGACTTAAGCATCGCTACGGGTGAGAAAGTCTCATCATAGTCAACCCCTTGAACTTGTCGAAAACCATTCGCGACAAGTCGAGCTTTGTAGACAGTGATATTACCATCAGTGTCTGTCTTCCTCTTAAATATCCATTAATTCTCAATGGCTTGCCGATCATCGGGCAAGTCCACCAAAGTCCACACTTTGTTCTCATACATGGATCCTATCTTAGATTTCATGGCCTCAAGCCATCTGTCGGAATCTGGGCTCATCATAGCTTCTTCATAGTTCGTAGGTTCGCCTTGGTCTAGTAACATGACTTCCACTACAGGATTCCCGTACCACTCTGGTGCGGATCGTATTCTGGTTGACCTACAATGTTCTGTAGTAACTTGATCCGAACTTTCATGATCATCATCATTAGCTTCCTCTCTAGTTGGTGTAGGCATCACAGGAACGGTTTTCTCTGATGAACTACTTTCCAATTCGAGAGAAGGTACAATTACCTCATCAAGTTCTACTTTCCTCCCACTCACTTCTTTCGAGAGAAACTCCTTCTCTTGAAAGGTTCCATTCTTGGCAACAAAGATCTTGCCTTTCGATCTGTGGTAGAAGGTGTACCCAATTGTTTCCTTAGGGTATCCTATGAAGACGCACTTCTTCGATTTGGGATCGAGCTTATCAGGCTGAAGCCTTTTGACATAAGTGTCACAACCCCAAACTTTAAGAAACGACAGCTTAGGTTTCTTGCCAAACCATAGTTTATACGGTGTCGTCTCAACGGATTTAGGCGGTGCCCTATTTAACGTGAATGCAGTTGTCTCTAATGCAAAACCCCAAAATGATAGTGGTAAATCGGTAAGAGACATCATAGATCGCACCATATCTAATAATGTACGGTTACGACGTTCGGACACACCATTACGCTGTGGTGTTCCAGGTGGCGTGAGTTGTGAAACTATTCCACATTGTTTTAATTGAAGGCCAAACTCGTAACTCAAATATTCGCCTCCGCGATCAGATCGCAGAAACTTTATTTTCTTGTTACGATGATTCTCCACTTCACTCTAAAATTCTTTGAACTTTTCAAATGTTTCAGACTTGTGTTTCATTAAGTAGATATACCCATATCTGCTCAAATCATCTGTGAAGGTCAGAAAATAACGATACCCGCCGCGTGCCTCAACACTCATCGAACCGCATACATCGGTATGTATTATTTCCAATAAGTCAATAGCTCGCTCCATTGTTCCGGAGAACGGAGTTTTAGTCATCTTGCCCATGAGGCATGGTTCGCAATTATCAAATGATTCATAATCAAGTGATTCCAAAAGCCCATCTACATGGAGTTTCTTCATGCACTTTACACCAATATGACCTAAACGGCAGTGCCACAAATATGTTGCACTATCATTATCAACTTTGCATCTTTTGGCATAAATATTATGAATATGTGTATCACCACAATCGAGATTCAACAAGAATAGACCATTCCTCAAGGGTGCATGACCATAAAAGATATTACTCATATAAATAGAACAACCATTATTCTCTGATTTAAATGAATAACCGTCTCGCACTAAACAAGATCCAGATATAATGTTCATTCTCAACGCTGGCACCAAATAACAATTATTCATGTCTAAAACTAATCCCGAAGGTAGATGTAGAGGTAGTGTGACGACGGCTATCACATCGACCTTGGAACCATTCCCGACGCGTATCGTCACCTCGTCCTTAGCCAATCTTCATTTAATCCGTAGCTCCTGTTTCGAGTTACAAATATGTGCAACCGAACCAGTATAAAATACCCAGGTGCTACTACGAGCATTAGTAAGGTACACATCAATAACATGTATATCAAATATACCTTTGTTCACTTTGCCATCCTTCTTATCCGCCAAATACTTGGGGCAATTCCGCTTCCAGTGACCACTCCCTTTGCAGTAGAAGCACTCAGTTTCAGGCTTGGGTCCAACTTTGGGTTTCTTCCCGGGAGTGGCAACTTGCTTGCCATTCTTCTTGAAGTTCCCTTTCTTTCCCTTGCCCTATTTCTTGAAACTAGTGGTCTTGTTAACCATCAACACTTGATGATCCTTCTTGATTTCTACCTCCGGAGCCTTAAGCATTGCGAAGAGCTCGGGAATTGTTTTGTTCATCCCTTGTGTATTATAGTTCATCACGAAGCCTTTGTAGCTTGGTGGCAGTGATTGCAGAACTTTGTCAATGACACAATCAACTGGAAGATCAACTCCTAGCCGAGTCAAGTGATTATAATACCTAGAAATTTTGAGTATGTGTTCACTGACAGAACTGTTCTCCTCCATCTTGCAGCTATAGAACTTGTTGGAGACTTCATATCTCTCAACCCGGGCATTTGCTTGAAATATTAACTTCAACTCTTGGAACATCTCATATGCTCGATGATGTTCAAAACGTCTTTGAAGTCTCGGTTCTAAGCCGTAAAGCATGGCACACTGAACTATAGAGTAGTCATCAGACCGCGTCTGCCAGACGTTCAAAGCATCTACATTAGCGGGAGGGGGCTTGTCACCTACCGGTGCATCAAGGACATAATTCTTCTGTGCAGCAATGAGGATAATCCTCAAGTTATGAACCCAGCCCGTGTAGTTGCTACCATCATCTTTCAACTTAGCTTTCTCTAGGAACGCATTAAAATTCAGGGGAACAGTAGCACGGGCCATTGATCTACAACATAGATATGCAAATACTATCGGGACTAAGTTCATGATAAATTAATTTCAATTAATCAAATTACTAATGAACTCCCACTTAAATAGACATCCCTCAAGTCATATTATGTGATACGTGATCCAAATCAACTAACCCATGTCCGATAATCACGTGAGATGGGGTAGTCATCAATGGTGAACATCTCTATGTTGATCATATCTACTATATGATTCACGTTCGACCTTTCAGTCTCTAGTGTTCCGAGGCCATGTCTGTACATGCTAGGCTCGTCAAGTTTAAACCAAGTATTCCGCATGTGCAAAACTGTCTTGCACCCATTGTATGTGAACGTTGAGTCTATCATACCCGATCATCATGTGGTGTCTCAACACAACGAACTGTAACAACGGTGCATACTCAGGGAGAACACTATTATCTTGAAATTAAGTGAAGGGATCATCTTATAATGCTACCACCGTTCTAAGCAAAATAAGATGCCTAAAGGATAAACATCACATGCAATCAAAATATGTGACATGATATGGCCATCATCTTGTGCTTTTGATCTCCATCTCCAAAGCATCGTCATGATCTCCATTGTCACTGACTCGACACCTTGATCTCCATCGTTGCATCATGGTCGTCTCGCCAACTATTGCTTCTACAACTATCGCTAACGCATAGTGATAAAGTAAAGCAATTACATGGCGTTTGCATTTCATACAATAAAGCGACAACCATAAGGCTCCTGCCAGTTGCCGATAACTTACAAAACATGATCATCTCATACAACAACGTATATCACATCATGTCTTGACCATATCACATCATAACATGCCCTACAAAAACAAGTTAGACGCCTTCTACTTTGTTGTTTCAAGTTTTACGTGGCTGCTACGGGCTTATAGCAAGAACCGTTCTTACCTATGGCAAAAAACACAACGGTGATTCGTCAAGTTTGTTGTTTTAACCTTCTTCAAGGACCGGCCGTAGTCAAATTTGATTCAACTAAAGTAGGCGAAACAGACACCCGCCAGCCACCTTTATGCAAAACTAGTTGCATGTCTGTCGGTGGAACCGGTCTCATGTACGTGGACATGTAAGGTTGGTCCGGGCCGCTTCATCCCACAAGACCGCCAAATCAAAATAAGACGTTGGTGGTAAGCAGTATGACTATCACCACCCACAACTCTTTGTGTTCTACTCGTGCATATCATCTACGCATAGACTTGGCTCTGATACCACTGTTGGGAAACATTGCATGGAAAACAAAAAAGAAAATCTACGCACACACAATGATCTATCCATGGAGATGCATATCAACGAGGAGGAGAGTGTGTCTACGTACCCTCGTAGACCGTAAGTGGAAGCGTTTAACAACGCGGTTGATGTAGTCGAACTTCTTCGCGCTCCAACCGATCAAGTACCGAACGTACGGCACCTCCGCGTTTCGAACATTTTCAGCTCGGTAACGTCCCTCGCCTTATTGATCCAGCAAGACGTCGAGGTAGTAGATGAGTTCCGTCAGTACGACCGCGTGGTGACGGTGATGGTGAAGTGATCTCCGCAGGGCTTCGCCTAAGCACTACGAAAATATGACCGGGGGTGTATACGGTGGAGGGGGGCGCCGCACACGGCTAAACAATTGTCTGGTTGTGCTACGCGCCCCCCTTCCAACATATATATAGGTGGACGGGAGGAAGGAGCAGCCATGAGGGCGCCCCAAGTAGGCCGAATCCTACTTGGTGTCCTCCCAAGTGGCGCGCCCCCCTGCCTTATTTGTCGGAGGGGGAAGGAAAGGGGGGGAGGTGGAAGGAAGGGGAATCCTATTCCCTTTCTTTCCTTTCCTCCTTCCCCTTTCCTTCTCCACCTTGGCCGGCCCACATGGGGGGCGCACCAGCCCCTTGTGGCTGGTGTGTTTCCCCTCTTGGTCCATAAGGCCCATATCTTTTGCCGGGGGTGCCCTGAACCCCTTCCGGTGACCCGATTAGTACCCGGTAACCCCCGAAATACTTCCGGTGTCCAAATACCATCGTACTATATGTCAATCTTTACCTCTCACCCATTTCGAGACTCCTCCTCATGTCCGTGATCTCATCCGGGACTCCGAACAGCATTCGGTCACCAAATCACATAACTCATATAATACTATATCGTCAACGAACGTTAAGCGTGCGGACCCTACGGGTTCGAGAACTCTGTAGATATGACCGAGACACCTCTCCGGTCAATAACCAATAGCGGAACCTGGATGTCCATATTGGCTCCTACATATTCTACGAATATCTTTATCGGTCAAACCATTATGACAACATACGTAATTCCCTTTGTCCATCGGTATGTTACTTTCCCGAGATTCGATCGTCGGTATCTTCATACCTAGTTCAATCTCATTACCGGCAAGTCTTTACTCGTTCCATAATACATCACCTCATGACCAGCTCCTTAGTCGTTTGATTGCAAGCTTATGATGTGTATTACCGAGAGGACCCAGAGATACCTCTCCGAAACTCGGAGTGACAAATCCTAATCTCGATCTCTGCCAACTCAACAAATACCTTCAGAGATACCTGTAGAGCATCTTTATAATCACCCAGTTATGTTGTGACGTTTGATAGCACACAAGGCATTCCTCCGGTATCCGGGAGTTGAATAATCTCATAGTCGAAGGAATATGCATTTGACATGAAGAAAGCAATAGCAATAAAACTGAACGATCATTATGCTAAGCAAACGGATGGGTCTTGTCCATCACATGATTCTCCTAATGATGTGATCCCGTTATCAAATGACAACTCATGTCCATGGTCAGGAAACCCTAACCATCTTTGATCAACGAGCTAGTGTAGTAGAGGCTTACGAGGGACACGGTGTTTTGTCTATGTATTCACACATGTATTATGGTTTTCGATCAATACAATGCTAGCATGAATAATAAACCTTTATCATGAATAAGGAAATATAAAATAACAACTTTATTATTTCCTCTAGGGCATATTTTCTTCACTTTGCGCGCCCCTCACCCCAACCCACGTAACCAGAAGGGGTGGGGGAGTTCCCCTAGGGCAGCCACCCCCTTTGCCTTGGGGCCAAGGCTCCCGGGGGGGGAGAGGTGCCCGAAACCCATCTAGGGTTTCCCCCTATGGCCGCCGCCCCCCTAGATGGGATCTAGGGCGGCCCCCTCCTCCTCCCTTCCCCCTGTATATATAGAGATGTAGAGAGAGGGCAGCCGTACCGCTTGAGCACCAATCTATGCCACAGCGCTACCCTCCCTCTGCCTCGTAGCCATCTTCTTCTCCGTAGTGCTTGGCGAAGCTCTGCCATGATTTCTCCACCACTACCGCCACCACGCCGTTGTGCTGCCGGAGGACTCGAGCTACAACTTCACCATCGCTCGCTGGATCGAGGAGGTGAAGGCATCATCAAGCCGTACGTGTGTTGAACGCGGAGGTGACGTCCGTTCGGCGCTAGATCAGAGTTCACGGGACGGATCGTGATTGGATCGCGAAGACGTTCGACTACATCAACCGCGTTTGTTAACGCTTCCGCTCAGGGATCTACAAGGGTATATAGATGCAATCTCTCCTCTCGTAGATGGTCATCTCCTAGATTGGATATTGGTGAGCGTAGGAATTTTTTTGTTTCCCATGCAACGTTCCCCAACAGTGGCATCATGAGCTAGGTCTATGCATAGATGACATCACGAGTAGAACACAAAGGAGTTTGTGGGCATTGATATTCAGATTGCTTCCTTCCTTGGTCTTTTCTTGATTCGGCGGTATTCTGGGATGAAGCGGCCCGGACCAACTTTACATGTCCACGTACGTGAGACCGGTTCCATCGATAAACATGTGACTTTGTTGCATAAAGATGGCTGAAGGGTGTTTGTCTCTCCCACCTTAGTTGAATCGGATTCGACAAAGGCGGTCCTTGTAGAAGGTTAAATAGCAACTTGCATTTCACCGTTGTGGCTTTGCGTAGGTAAGAATCGTTCTTGCTAGATACCCATAGCAGCCACGTAAAACATGCAACAACAATTAGAGGATGTCTAACTTGTTTTTGCAGTGTATGTTGTGATATGATATGGCCAAAGACATGATGAAATATATTGATGTATGAGATGATCATGTTTGTAATAGTTTATATCGACTTGCATGTTGATGCATACGGCAACCGGCAGGAGTCATAGGGTTGTCATTAATTATTGTACGACATGTGTGTGAATCATTAAGCGCTTTGTAATGGTTTACTTTATCGCTAAGCGGTAGCAATAGTAGTACAAGCATGGTTGGCGTGACAACCCCGATGGCGACACGATGATGCAGATCATGGTGTCATACCGGTGACGATGGAGATCATACTGGTGCTATGGAGATGGAGATCAAAAGCATGAGTTGATGGCCATATCATGTCACTTATGATTTGCATGTGATGTTAATCCTTTTATGCATCTTATTTTGCTTAGGACGACGGTAGCATTATAAGGTGATCCCTCACTAAAATTTCAAGATAAAATTGTGTTCTCCCCAAGTGTGCACCGTTGCGAAAGTTTGTCGTTCGAAGCACCACGTGATGATCGGGTGTGATAGACTCTACGTTCACATACAACGGGTGCAAGCCAGTTTTGCACATGCGAAACACTTGGGTAAAACTTGACGAGCCTAGCATGTATAGACATGGCCTCGGAACACAAGAGACCGAAAGGTCGAACATGAGTCATATAGTAGATATGATCAACATGTAGATGTTCACCACTGAAACCACCTCATCTCATGTGATGATATGAATTGGGTTGGTGAATTTGGATCGTGTTATACTCGGACAAACGAAGGGATGTTGATTTGAGTGGGAGTTCTTAGGTAACATGATTAATTGAACTCATTTATCATGAACAATAGTCTTACCTTTGCAAATTTATGTTGTAGATCAATAGCTCGCGTTGTAGCTCCCTATTTTAATATGTTCCTAGAGAAAGACTAAGTTGAAAGATATTGTAAGTAATTATGCGGACTAGGGCCGTAGTCCGAGGATTGTCCTCACTGCTGCACAGAAGGCTTATGTCCTTGATGCACCGCTCGGTGTGCCAACCCCTCTAGCATCGTCTGTGTATGTTGTGAACATCTGGCAAACACATTCAGATGACTACTTTATAGTTTAGTGCGCCATACTTTACGGCTTAGAATCAGGGCCCAAAGGCATTTTGAACGCCATGGAACATATGAGATGTTCTAAGAGCTAAAATTGGTATTTCAGGCTCATGCCCGTGTTGAGAGGTTTGAGACCTCTGAGATGTTCTTTGCCTACAATATGGAGCAGAATTGCTCAGCCAGTGAGCATTTGCTCAGAATGTCTGAGTGATACAATCGCTTGAATCAAGTGGGAGTTAATCTTCCAGATAAGAGAGTGATTGACAGAGTTCTCCAGTCACTATCACCAAGCTACTAGAGCTTCGTGATGAACTATAACATGCAAGGGATGGAGATGATCCCGGAGCTGTTCGCGGTGCTTAAGGCCGCGAAGGTAGAAATAAAAAAGAAGCATCAAGTGTTGATGGTTAACAAGACCACTGGTTTCAATAAGGGCAAGGGCAAGAAGGGAAACTTCATGAATGGCAAGCCAGTTGCCGCTTCAGTGAAGAAACCCAAGGATGAACCCAAACCCGAGACAAAGTGCTTCTATTGTAAGGGGAACGGGCACTGGTAGCGGAACTACCCCAATAGATGAGAAGGCTGGCAACTTCAACAAAAGTATATTTGATATACGTGTTATTGATGTGTACCTTGCTAGTACTCCTAGTAGCACCTAAGTATTAGATACCGGTTCAGTTGCTGATAGTGGTAACTCAAAACAAAAGCTACGGAATAAACGGAGACTAGCTAAGGGCGAGGTGATGATGTGTGTTGGAAGTGTTTCCAAGGTTGATGTGATCACCATCGCATTCTCCCTCTACCTTAGGGATTAGTGTTGAACCTAGATAAATGTTATTTGGTGTCTGCGTTGAGCATGAACATGATTAGATTGTGTTTATTGCAATACGGTTGTTCATTTAAATTAGAGAATAATGGTTATTCTATTTACATGAATAATACCTTCTATGGTCATGCACCCAATGTGAATGGTTTATTGAGTCTCGATCATAGTGATACACATGTTCATAACATTGAGGCCAAAAGATGTAGAGTTGATAATGATAATACCACTTTCTTGTGGCACTACCGCTTAGGTCATATTGGTGTAAAGTGCACGAAGAAACTCCATGCTGAAGGACTTTTGGAGTCACTTGATTTTGAATCACTTGACACATGCGAACCATGCCTCATGGGCAAGATGACTAAAACCCCGTTTTCCGGAACAATGGAACAGGCATTTGACTTGTTGGAAATCATACATACTAATGTGTGCGGCCCAATGAGTGTTGATGCGCGTGGTGGATATCGTTACTTTCTCACCTTCACCGATGATTTGAGTAGATATGGGTATATTTACTTGATGAAGCATAAGTCTGAAACGTCTAAAATGTTCAACCAATTTCAGGGTGAAGTTGAGAATCATCGTAACAAGAGGATCAAATTCCTACGATCTGATCAAAGGGGAGAGTATCTAAGTTATGAGTTTGGCAATCACTTAAAACAATGTGGAATTGTTTCACAACTGACGCCGCCTGGAACACCACAGCATAATGGTGTGTCCGAACATCGTGATCGTACCTTATTGGATATGGTGCGTTCTATGATGTCTCTTGCCGATCTATCACTATCGTTTTGGGGTTATGCATTAGAGACAACTACATTCACTTTAAATAGGGCACCATCTAAGTCCGTAGAGAGGACACCGTATGAATTGTGGTTTGGCAAGAAACCTAAGTTGTCGTTCCTTAAGGTTTGGGGTTGCGATGCTTATGTCAAAAGGCTTCAGCCGGAAAAGCTCGAACCCAAAGCGGACAAATGTGTCTTCATAGGATACCCAAATGAGATGATTGGGTATGCCTTCTATCTCAGATACGAGGGCAAAGTGTTTTTCGCTAAGAACGGGTCCTTTCTCGAGAAAGAGTTTCTCTCGAAAGAATTGAGTGGGAGGAAGATAGACCTTGATGAGGTTGTTGAACCTTTACTTCAACCAGTGAGTAGTGAAGCGCAGAAAGATGTTTCTATGACACCTACGTCAGTTGAAGAGGAAGCTAATGATAGTGATCATGAAGTTTCGGATCAAGTTACTATCAAACCTCGTAGGTCGACAAGGATACGTACTACTCCTGAGTGGTATGGTAACCCTGTCTTAGAGGTCATGTTGTTGGACAACGATGAACCTACGAGCTATGGAGAAGCGATGGTGGGCCCAGATTCCAACAAATGGCTAGGAGCAATGAAATCCGAGATAGGATCCATGTATGAGAACAAAGTATGGACTTTTGTGGACTTGCCCGATGATCGGCAAGCCATTGAGAATAAATGGATCTTTAAGAAGAAGACAGACGCTGATGGTAATGTCACCATTTATAGAGCTCGACTTGTTGCAAAGGGTTTCAGACAAGTTCAAGGAGTTGACCATGATGAGACTTTCTCACTCATAGCGACGCTAAAGTCTGTTGGGATTATGTTAGCAGTTGCTGCATTTTCAGATTACAAAATCTGGCAGATGGATGTCAAAACAAAGTTTCCTTGACGGTTTCCGTGAGGTAAGGTTGTATGTGATACAACCAGAATGTTTTGTCGATCCGAAGGATGCTAAAAGGCATGCAAGCTCCGGCGATCCTTCTATGGATTGGAGCAAGCATTTCGGAGTTGGAATATACGCTTTGATGAGGTGATCAAAGCTTTTGGATTTATACAAAGTTTCCAAGAAACATGTATTTACAAGAAAGTGAGTGGGAGCACTACAACATTTCTGATAAGTATATGTGGATGACATATTGTTGATCGGGGATGATGTAGAATTTCTGGAAAGTATAAAGGGTTGTTTGAAAGGAGTTTTTCAAAGGAAGACCTGGGTAAAGCTGCTTACAGGGTCCAAGGCAGGAGCACGCTCCTGGATTCTCACAATTTTTGCAGGTCAGAACTTGAGTGGAGTGCATGCAAGAGAAAATATATACATGATCATGCATGCATGCAAAAATTGCCATATGCCAAATTTTATTAGAATTCAAATTATTCATATTTCCACTATTTATGCAAATAACCAACCATGCATTCACCATATCAATTGTTCGAGATGCTTGCCTTTAGTATGCAGAGATATTGGGTGCACTCCAAAAGTTTGAAAAGTTTCTTCCCTCCATTTTTCCTATTTTGAAGATTATAGCAATTACCACATAATTCAAAAACAGTACTAAAAAGTTGTTTGGAAATTTTTGAAATAAATACTAAAATAAACTAGGTGAAATATAAGGAATTTCAGAAAAATAATCAATTTATTTGGAGTTCATATGAATTACTTAGAGCAATTCTAAGATGGAATAAATGATTAAAAGGACTATTAAATAGACCCAACAAAAACTAAGCTAAGTAAAAATGTTCACCCTAGCTAGAATAATAGAGCATGACTTTATAAGTCTTCAGAAATTTGAATAACTGGATTTGGATTTGAAAAGATTGCTATGGAATTATTGGAAGTTTACTGGAAAAAGAAAAAAGGAAAGGGACAGAGGTGTGCCCTGGGCGGGGTATAGTCGCGTGGGCTATTGGGCCAAGCCCAGAGATGCTCGGCTGCGTGGGAGGCCGATGACACGGTTCCAGGTCGCTGACATTGGGTCCTAGGGCCGACCTGTCATATTTGACCGGTCGCCCGCGCCTCCTCCTTCCGCGGTAGAACCGGGGCGGAGCTCCGGCGTCCGGCGCCGGCGTACGGCGGCGCCAAACAAGGAGGTAAGCACTGGGATGGATTCAGGAGGAGTTGGTGATCCTGTTGAGGTACGTTACGGTCGTCGGGGAGCCCTATCTCGCCGGCGGCGAGGTCTCCCGAGAGGCTCCGGCGGAACCCAAATTGGGGATTTTGCCTCCGATGCCCCTCCGGCAAAATTGAGGTGCGGAGTCGATGCAGCGGTGCTCACTAAGTGGTTTGGTGGCGGAAAGTGGAGTAGAGGTGTTGTGTTTGCGACGGAATCATCGACAGGATGACGGCGGCCGTGTCTGTCGGAGGCGGGGAAGACGGCCTCTTCCGGTCGTCTGGTCGCTCCTGGAGGCTCATAGGGAAGGGGGAGGTGTGGTGGTCCGGAGTGGAGTGAGCTCGCGGCGGCTTAAATAGCACGGGGTGGCCGTGCCCGTGGCTTCCAGAAGAAGGCACGACAGCGGCAGACATTTATGGCATTCAGAGGCCGGTGGCGAGGTTGGTGGTGGTCGGCGGAGTCGGTGAGTAGTGGATAGGCTCAAGTGGTTAGAAGTTAGGAGGGGAGCGAGCTGGCGGGTCTGAGCGGCTCGGGGGGTGCCGTGCCCGAGCTGTCAATCATGGAGGCGGTGGTGGTCGGTGAGGAACGGTGCTAGAGCCAAGGGGAAGGTGTCGGCGGTGTTCAGCGTTGACTGGGCGATCAGTGGAGGATCAGGACGGGCGAGGGGAGCAACAGAGCAACGACGCGAAGGCGAGGCCGAGCCTGCCAAACAAGTGCTCTGCTCGTGCTCTAGGCATGCACAGGAGTTGCTCGACGAAATGCCAAGGGGTTTTAGGCTGATCCAAATGATCCAATTTTTGGCAGGGTGGTGTTATCTAGGATGGAAAAGATGATGGACATGTTATCTTGGCCATATGATCAAATTGTGTGTGTAGTTTGGAAAGAGGCAAAGATTCAGTTATGCACATGAGCTGTTTGACAAAATGCTATGGCCATCTAGGAATCTTTGTTGGCTGTGAGAATTGCCAGGATGGTGTCTCCTTAGTGGTTAAATACTATAGTGAAGCTGGTATGGCAAGAAGAGTAACTTGCTAGTGCAAGTTTTATCAAATTTCAGTTCTGGACAGAACTTACAAAGGAGTTTTTGGTGGACTTTAAGGATGCAAATGAAGCTAATCTCCTGGACTTAAGGTTTTCGTTGGAAGGACAATGAGTGGGAAAAATTTCAGAATTATTGGAGCAATAAAAATTAGGGTTGCAGTAGAAACTCAAAAATGGGACAGAAATGAAAAAAGATTGTTTTGCTCAAAATTTACAAAAGACCAAGTTATGTTTTAGCATAAAAGTGATATGTAGCTAATATATGACCTCTCCTAATTTTTTTTGGAAATTAAAAAGAATTATTTAAAAAGGTTGTAGTGCAACAAAGGCATTTAAAGAGTTGAAAATGCTGTTAAAAGAATTGTTTTGGGGCAATTTTTATTATGAAAATAATTCCTATTGTTATTAAAGTAGTAATGAAATGGTTTTAGAAAACTCCCAAAGCCACAATATTATTTCCAAAAATTTCCATATGGAGGGAAGAATTTTGAAAAACAGGGGGCGGAAAATAGTCCAAAAATAACAAAGGACTTAATATACTTCAAAATTTTATTTCTAGCCAAATTTTTGTTTAGTAAAAACATGATTAAATTTTTGGGATGTTACAAACTCTAACCCCCTTAAGAAAATCTCATCCTCAAGATTTGTTAAGGATGGAAGAATTAAATGCAATCACAACAGACAAGCAATCATGCACCAGACAATAACACACAGGCACATCATTCAATCAAACACTACACACTACTAGAGACATACACATAATCGTCTACGGCATGACGGTGGAATTTACAGGGCAACAGGGTTGCTAAGGATATGGCAACTACTCTGGCAGACTCAGTCCACTTCGTCGACATCCAGACGGGCGTGTCTTGCGGACGTCGAGGCTTCTCCGGGGGCTTCACCGTCGGAGTTGACTGGAGTGTTATGAGGAGCAGTAGGGTTGGGGTAGCGATGATGACCCACGCGGGGTATAGTGGCTACAGTCCCGTTGGAGGAAATCCCAAAGAGACGTCGGAGTTCATCCTTGGAAACAAATGCATTGCCCAGGTGGATGACAGGGGCAGACCTTGGGGGCTCAACTGGCCTCCCAAGTAGTACTATCGGGGTGTCGGTGTCGGGTGCAGCTTCACTCCTGGCCGGGGTCAGGAGAGTGAGCGTCCTACGGGTCTCAATCAGATCATTGGTGACCTGATCGAAGAGTGCCTCTTGCGCTCTCAGGTAGCGTACCAGTTGCACCAAAGCAGGATCCGTCTCATGGTCTCCGTTGGCGACTTGGGTCGGCCTACCATAGCCTTCACGACTAGGGTAGTAGTAGAAGGAGCGGCAGTTAACCCTCGGCGACCGATGCCGGAGTTGAACTACAGCTTCTCGGGCTGCAAGTTGGATGGCTTGGGGCTCGTCGGTGGTCGTCCTCCCGGTGAACCGGTAAGGGCGCTCCGCGGTGATGCCCCTCCCATAGATGTTCACCGTGGCCCAGTAGTGGTGGATGGCATCACTCGCGTACTCTTGGTACACGACATACTCCGGTGGCTCTTTGATGCCGAGAGCACGACGGGTGAGGTTGGCGAGGATGGCTACAAAGCCTTCAAGCTCGGCTGCGGTGGTCTCGTTGTGCACGATGGGGCCAGGCATCTTGGGGTTTGGATATCGAACTGGGAGTGAGGCTGTGATGTGCTGGTTTGGGGCAAGGCTTGTCTTATAAGCCAGCAGAGTCTTCCATCGCACGCTTGCAGATAGGACAACGCAGGTGTTGGCCACTAGCACACAACCTATGGGCTAGGTTGATAGGTTGGGCACCGACTGTCAAAAGGTATCGGCTGGCCACTGTGCTGTTTTCGGATAGGTTGGGCTTGACTGTGAATAGAAAAGGATGTGAATGATTTGGAAACCTAGAGATAGCGACCAGGCTAAGATAGGATTAGCCAATGGTCAGCCTGGCTCTGATACCAAGGCTGTCGGGGCCGGGTTTTGGGGACACAATATATTCCCAGAAATTAACCCCTCGTGTCATCACCAGCCCAGGATTACTGTTACTGGTGGACACGTCCTTGTTACAGATTACCAAGCTATTACAAGAGTTGAATACAGGACCATAAAGGTCCAATGATACAACAATGATGTCTGGTGGTGGATGACAGAATTAACTCGTGGTTCTCCAACATCGATGGGGCTCCATTCCCACAGGAACAGCTGACCCGGATAATTCCTATCCCGCATGGCTGCCATCCAGGGCTCCGCACGGACATCGCTGTGGTACTCCTTGTAGAAATCCAGACCTGGCCAAGTAAATATCCAGGGACAAGCCTGTGAGTACGTTTGAATGTACTCGCAAACATCAGGAACAAAAGATATACCGAAAGCAACAATTAAATTATATGATCATGATGAACCACACTATATGCGTATGCTCATGATGGACTTAAATGACTATTGACAGGAATTAAATCATCGCATGATAAAATATTAGCATATGCAAACATATAAAATTGTTAGTGATAAACAAGGAATGTCAAAGGAAACAAAATAAAAGAAATGCCGGTCGGATGTCAAGTGACACCACGATAGGTCTTGAAGAGAAATGCCAATCGGGTGTCTAAAAAAGAAATCGGACGAGACAGGACCATCCGAGAACTCAGGCGACGCCACGAGAGGTCTTGAAAAGAAATGCCAGTCGGGTGTCAAGTGACGCCACGGTCGGACTTGAAGAGAAATACCAATCGGGTGTCCACAAGAGTAGTGGTGTGATAAACCGCCTGTTAACTCGAGGGACGCCACGAGGGGTCTTGAAAATAAATGCCAAACGGGTGTCCACAAGAGTAGTGGCGTGACAGATCACCTAGTAACTCAAGGGACACCACGGAGAGGTCTTAAAAACAAAATTGAGTGCCCGGGGTAGTCTAGCCAGCCCCTGAGACACTCAGGAATATAAAATAAGAGAAACGGGTTAGTCCACAATAATATGTATAACCACAGTAATATTAACAAGCATAGCAAAATATTCATGATAGCATCGGGGTGACAAAAAATATTCAGCAAGAACAATTCAGGCACATTTTAAGTATTTCCTCCGAAGACCGACACTAAGACCGACACTTGACCAACCCAGACTGTAGCCCTTAACCGCGGACACGGCTATTCGAATAGGTTTAAACTCTGCAGAGGGTCTACTCTTTACCCACAAGTAAAGGATTTCTTTAGTCAGTACCGTGACACTGACTAAATCCCATTACGGTCTTTGGGTTGAAAACACACCTGACCAGCACACACCAGATTAACTTTCCGGATGCCAGGAATCACCCAAGGCATCGTTCAAGAAAAACTCTGAGACGGAGAGACCAACTTCCTGCATGGGATCACTATTAATACGCGCGGATTACAAGGGGTGCCCCCTCTCAGTCACAACTGGAAACACCCATGCCCCCTGACCCGATGACAGGATTTAGTCCCGGATCCCTGGGAAACCCTCATCGTGGCCCTCTGTACGGTGTGTGCATGGAAAGGGGTTATCAACTTACTGAACCATACCCTACCTGTGGCAGCACGAAACAAGTATGGGGGTTACCGGAACAAGACTCGATCTACGGTCGACTCAGGAGGCTCAAATATTTCCTGCAGTGGTTAGCACAACAACTATTTTCTCAACAGTAATAACAAACAGGGTCACAACCCTTGCATGCTCCACATATATCACGTGACACCATCGTGTCAAAAATGGCCTGTGCCCACCGGCACGTCCAAGGCAGGAGCACGCTCCTGGATTCTCACAATTTTTGCAGGTCAGAACTTGAGTGGAGTGCATGCGAGAGAAAATATATACATGATCATGCAAGCATTCAAAAATTGCCATATGCCAAATTTTATTAGAATTCAAATTATTCATAATTCCACTATTTATGCAAATAACCAACCATGCATTCACCATATCAAGTGTTCGAGATGCTTGCCTTTAGTATGCAGAGATATTGGGTGCACTCCAAAAGTTTGAAAAGTTTCTTCCCTCCATTTTTCCTATTTTGAAGATTATAGCAATTACCACATAATTCAAAAACAATACTAAAAAGTTGTTTGGAAATTTTTGAAATAAATACTAAAATAAACTAGGTGAAATATAAGGAATTTCAGAAAAATAATCAATATATTTGGAGTTCATATGAATTACTTAGAGCAATTCTAAGATGGAATAAATGATTAAAAGGACTATTAAATAGACCCAACAAAAACTAAGCTAAGTAAAAATGTTCACCCTAGCTAGAATAATAGAGCATGATTTTATAAGTCTTCAGAAATTTGAATATCTGGATTTGGATTTGAAAAGATTGCTATGGAATTATTGGAAGTTTACTGGAAAAAGAAAAAAGGAAAGGAACAGAGGTGTGCCCTGGGCGGGGTATAGTCGCGTGGGCTATTGGGCCAAGCCCAGAGATGCTCGGCTGCGCGGGAGGCCGATGACGCGGTGTCGGGTCGCTGACAGTGGGTCCTAGGGCCCACCTGTCATATTTGACCAGTCGCCCGCGCCTCCTCCTTCCGCGGCAGAACTGGGGCGGAGCTCCGGCGTCCGGCGCCGGCGTACGGTGGCGCCAATCAAGGAGGTAAGCACGGGGACGGATTCAGGAGGAGTTGGTAATCCTGTTGAGGTGCGTTACGGTCGTCGGGGAGCCCTATCTCGCCGGCGGCGAGGTCTCCCGAGAGGCTCCGGCGGAACCCAAATTAGGGATTTTGCCTTCGATGCCCCTCCGGCAAAATTGAGGTGCGGAGTCAATGCAGGGGTGCTCACTGAGTGGTTTGGTGGCGGAAAGTGGAGTAGAGGGGCTGTGTTTGCGACGGAATCATCGACAGGATGACGGCGGCCATGTCTGTCGGAGGCGGGGAAGACGGCCTCTTCCGGTCGTCTGGTCGCCCCTGGAGGCTCGTAGGGAAGGGGGAGGTGTGGTGGTCTGGAGTGGAGTGAGCTCGTGGCGGCTTAAATAGCATGGGGTGGCCGTGCCCGTGGCTTCCAGAGATAGGCACGACGGCAGCGGCCATTTATGGCATTCAGAGGCCGGTGGCGAGGTTGGTGGTGGTCAGCGGAGTCGGTGAGGAGTGGATAGGCTCAGGTGGTTAGAAGTTAAGAGGGGAGCGAGCTGGCGTGTCTGAGCGGCTCGGGCGGTGCCGTGGCCGAGCTGCCGACCATGGCGGCGGTGGTGGTCGGTGAGGAACGGTGCTAGAGCCAAGGGGAAGGTGTCGGCGGTGTTCAGTGTTGACTGGGCGATCAGGGGAGGATCAGGACGGGCGAGGGGAGCAACAGAGCAACAACGCGAAGGCGAGGCCGAGCCTGCTAAACGAGTGCTCTGCTCGTGCTCTAGGCATGCACAGGAGTTGCTTGACGAAATGCCAAGGGGTTTTAGGCTGATCCAAATGATCCAATTTTTGGCAGGGTGGTGTTATCTAGGATGGAAAAGATGATGGACATGTTATCTTGGCCATATGATCAAATTGTGTGTGTAGTTTGGAAAGAGGCAAAGATTCAGTTATGCACATGAGCTGTTTGACAAAATGCTATGGCCATCAAGGAATCTTTGTTGGCTGTGAGAATTGCCAGGATGGTGTCTCCTTAGTGGTTAAATACTATAGTGAAGCTGGTATGGCAAGAAGAGTAACTTGCTAGTGCAAGTTTTGTCAAATTTCAGTTCTGGTCAGAACTTACAGAGGAGTTTTTGGTGGACTTAAAGGATGCAAATGAAGCTAATCTCCTGGACTTAAGGTTTTGGTTGGAAGGACAATGAGTGGGAAAAATTTCAGAATTATTGGAGCAATAAAAATTAGGGTTGCAGTAGAAACTCAAAAATGGGACAGAAATGAAAAGAGATTGTTTTGCTCAAAATTTACAAAAGATCAAGTTATGTTTTAGCATAAAAGTGATATGTAGGTAACATATGACCTCTCCTAATTTTTTTTTGTAAATTAAAAAGAATTACTTAAATTGGTTGTAGTGCAACAAAGGCATTTAAAGAGTTGAAAATGTTGTTAAAAGAATTGTTTTGGGGCAATTTTTATTATGAAAATAATTCCTATTTTTATTAAAGTAGTAATGAAATGGTTTAAGAAAACTCCCAAAGCCACAATATTATTTCCAAAAATTTCCATATGGAGGCAAGAATTTTGAAAAACAGGGGGCGGAAAATACTCCGAAAATAACAAAGGACTTAATATACTTCAAAATTTTATTTCTAGCCAAATTTTTATTTAGTAAAAACATGATTAAATTTTTGGGGTGTTACAGAAATGCCTCTCGGTTATGGAGGTGATAAAGAATTCGGCGTAAAGGGTTACGTTGATGCAAGCTTTAACACCTATCCGGATGACTCTGAGTAGAGTTTCTCGGTTATGGATGTGATAAAGAGTTCGGCGTAAAGGGTTACGTCGATGCAAGCTTTAACACCTATCCGGATGACTCTGAGTAGAGTTTCTCAGTTATGGAGGTGATAAAGAGTTCAGCGGAAAGGGTTACGTCGATGCAAGCTTTAACACCAATCCGAATGACTCTGAGTAGCAAACCGGATACATATAGTGGAGCAGCCGTTTGGAACAGCTCCAAGTAGAGCTTGGTAGCAGCAACTACAGTATCACATAAAATTTTGCGAAGTACATGCGGATCTGATTGTTGCAAACCCGTTGACTAAAACCTCTCTCACAAGCAAAACATGATCAAACCCTTGAACTAATTGGGTGCTAATCACATGGTGATGTGAACTAGATTATTGACTCTAGTGCAAGTGGGAGACTATTGGAAATATGCCCTAGAGGCATTAATAAATTAGTTATTATCATATTTCCCTGTTCATGATAATCGTTTATTATCCATGCTAGAATTGTATTGAACGGAAACTCAAATACATGTGTGGATACATAGACAACAACGTGTCCCTAGTGAGCCTCTACCGGACTAGCTCGTTGATCAAAGATGGCTATGGTTTCCTAGCCATGGACATGAGTTGTCATTTGATAATGGGATCACATCATTAGGAGAATGATGTGATGGACAAGACCCAAACTATGAATGTAGCATATGATCGTGTCAAGTTTATTGCTATTGTTTTCTGCATGTCAAGTATATGTTCCTATGACCATGAGATCATGCAACTCACTGACACCGGAGGAGTACCTTGTGTGTACCAAACGTCGCAACGTAACTGGGTGACTATAAAGGTGCTCTACAGGTATGTCCGAGGGTGTCTGTTGAGTTGGCATGGATCAAGACCGGGATTTGTCACTCCGTATGACGGAGAGGTATCTCAGGGCCCACTTGGTAATACAGCATCACAATGAGCTTGCAAGCAATGTGACCAATGAGTTAGTCACGGGATCTTGTATTATGCAACGAGTAAAGAGACTTGCCGGTAACGAGATTGAACTAGGTATGGTGATACCGACGATCGAATCTCGGGCAAGTAACATTCCGATAGACAAAGGGAACTGCATACGGGATTAGCTGAATCCTTGACATCGAGGTTCGACCGATAAGATCTTCATAGAGTATGTGGGAACCAATATGGGCATCCAGGTCCCGCTATTGGTTATTGACCGTAGAGGTGTCTCGGTCATGTCTGCATAATTCTCGAACCTGCAAGGTCTACAGACTTAACGTTTGGTGATGATATAAGTATAGTTGAGTCATTATGGTGGTTACCGAAGGTTGTTCAGAGTCCCGGATGAGATCCCGGACATGACGAGGAACTCCGGAATGGTCTGGAGGTGGAGATTGATATATTGGACGAAGGGTATTGGAGTCCGGAAGTGTTTCGGGGGTACCGGGTGATGACCAGCACGACTGAAAGGGGTTTCGGGGGTCCCGGCAAGTGTTGGGGGGCCCCATGGGCCAAGGGGAGGGGGCAAACCAGCCCACTAAGGGCAGCCACCCCCTTTGCCTTAGGGGCCAAGGCTCCGGGGGGGAGGGGAAGGGAGGCGCCCAAAACCCATCTAGGGTTTCCCCCGTATGGCCGCGGCCCCCCTAGATGGGATCTAGGGCGCCCCCCTCCTCCTCCCTTCCCCCTGTATATAGAGAGGTAGAGAGAGGGCAGCCGCACCGCTTGAGCACCAATCTATGCCACGGCGCTGCCCTCCCTCTTCCTCGTAGCAATCTTCTTCTCCGTAGTGCTTGGCGAAGCTCTGCCGAGATTTCTCCACCACCACCGCCACCATGCCGTCGTGCTGCCGGAGGACTCGAGCTACTACTTCACCATCCCTCGCTGGATCAAGGAGGTGAAGGCGTCATCAAGCCGTACGTGTATTGAACGCGGAGGTGCCGTCCATTTGGCGCTAGATCGGAGTTCACGGGACGGATCGTGATTGGATCGCGAAGAAGTTCGACTACATCAACCGTGTTTCTTAACGCTTCCTCCCAGTGATCTACAAGGGTATGTAGATGCAATCTCTCCCCTCGTAGATGGTCATCACCTAGATTGGATCTTGGTGAGCGTAGGAAATTTTTTGTTTCCCATGCAACGTTCCCCAACATCGACCACCCCTGGAAGCATCTGCACATCGCTTACTTCCTCGCTCTTCAATCCAGCCTCCGTGGTGTGAGGCACGTGACGAATCCCCTCCCCCCGGAGACAAGGTAGCGTCCCAGACTACCCCCGATTTGGGGCAAGTCCGCGAAGGGGAGGGCGGAGTAGCAACATCAGCATCAACCTCCGGGCAAGCCCGCACGCTGCACGCAGGCCGCGGCACTCCAGCAGTGACTCGTGCAACATCGGAACGGCACGCATCCCGATGGCGGGCTCCCGGACCACGATGGAGTTGAAACTAGCGGCCCAACCGGCAGCAACCCATCGCCGGAGCCCAGGGCAGAGGCGGACGGAGCCAGGTCAGCCATCACGGCTGCGGCATTAGTTGACGAGGAGGCAAGAAGGTCGCCCTGCGCGGCGCCAACACAGAGCCCGCCCCCCCCGGTGACGCATCTGGCGTGAGCAGACAAACAGGGAGGGGGCTTTGAGCCGTCGGCTGCAAGATGCGATGCTGAAATCCCGCGGGGATGGTGGCGGGAGGGGGCGGTAGCGGCGCCCCGGAGGCAGCCGTGGACGACGAGGGTGGCGCGGGAGCCAGCGCAGGGCTGGAGTCCGGCGCGGACAGGACAGGAGTTGAAGCCGTCGGTGGAGACCATGGCCGGGAGTTCGGGCGAAAATCCATGCCGCCGGAGAGACTGGGGCATGAAGGAGCGGGGCTTCTGGAGGGGACAAGAGAGGGCATGGTGGAGACCCCGGATCTGGCGGAGGTGGGTGCAGGGCCGGCCGGAGCAACGAGATCGAGCAGGCGCCGCCGCGCACGCTCACCCACCACAGGAGCAGTCGCGAGAGGCTACCATCGCCCCTTACTTCTGTCCCGTTAGTCTTGTCTAGTGTAGGGCTCGGCTTTGGTCTGCACAATGACACCGCCGGGGAACCGGGAAGATGATCTCGCCGGCCGTGCCGATGAGCTCCATCCGGAGGAATCCCGGGCCAATTCTCCCCGCTTCCATTCCTCCTGTCTATGTATGGCTTGACTATCTAGGAGTAGCTGGCTGGGACTCGATCGGCAACCATTCATGTGAACGTTTGCTAATTCGTTATGTTCTTGTTAGGCACACATTAGCTAATAGAAAATGTGAGCAAAACTCTCTTTTCACAAGGCATATATGTCCTAACTAAAACATATCAGTATCACAGTATGCAATGTATGTATGTCTCTCTGTTATTTTCAATTCAAAGCTTGACAGAATAGAAGGTTTTAGCAATAACTCAAGGCAGTCACTCAAACATGATGTGACAAAATAGTATTTGAACACAAAGAAAGATAGCTCCGTGTAATTTCAAAAGCCAATCATGTATAAAGTGGTTTTCATATACGCTATACGTGAGGGTTTAGCATCTTCTGACAAGCAGACCTTTACAAAAGCTAAGCTCCAATGTACATTACTACTTTCTACCATTCCAGATCTCAACTAAATTATAGCTTACATACTGAGAAGAGCACTCAACTATTGAGCGAGTTAGGATGCACCGTATATATACATACAGTATATGAGTAATCTACAGTTCCAGCATGATCTCTTTATGGACCAAGCAAGTGAGAGGTCCCCAGGACCAGGTGATTAATACACGAATGATTTAAACACTAGGTATGCATACTCCTACATGTCTCAATGGTCCTTGAACTTCACGGTCAGGAGTGCCGACCATGAACTGCGACAAGACCAATGGTTGCAAAAGCTTCCTGCTCCTGAATCTGTTGATGAAGACATGGATATCATTAGAATTCTGTCAATTACCAAGAAATTGCACAGCTAAAACTTGTTTTATGAAAGCAAGCATTAATCCCTGCAGAGAACTTTCTAGTCACTTGTACGAGGTTCCTCAGCAAGTGACAAAAATATTGTTTCATACGGTATGGATTCAATGGAAGTTGTTATTTGAACACAAAGAAAATCTTCTGGAACAATGCAAGAATGATGCTGAAAATGTGGGAGTGGATGATACAGTGATTGGAGAGAATTTGGTTCAAAAAACCATTGTTCCTTCTGGAAAGATTGACAATATGATTATGTCTGGGGAGAGATCTGGTAGTATGGAGTATTGTGAGGACTTGCTTAGGTCTGTGGATCTGTCTGACTCTGATAATGAGGAACATAAAGAAGAGGAGCTGGGGGTTCTCCCCCCTGAGGCCATCCATATTTTTCAAAGTGACACCTTGAAGAGATCATTACTGGAATCACTCAACCAAGCTCAGAAAGATGGCACTAATCCTGAGGAGAGGTCGAAATGGGGGCCTGTGCTGACACAGAAACCTGCTACCAGAGGGCATGGAAATGTCAACATCATGGAGAAAGCTGCTGCATAGAAGAGGAAGAAAAATTTGGAGATCCCAAAAACATTTAAAGGTAAATCATTCTCTACTGTTGATAAATCCATTCTTGCTGATCAAATGGAACAAATGAACTTAATGATTAGAGGGAATGAGATTCAAAAGAATTTTACCATTGATGAGATGGTGGCTGAGGAGAAAGAAAGATGCCTGGTTTTTGCCAGCAATAACTCTGAAATTGTTCTTCCTGATAATCTATATATTGAACACAATGAAGTAGTTAGTACACCTGTGAGTGGCCTTTCCTTTGAGCCAGTTGGCACTGCTGTTGCTGTTAGGAAAACACCCACTGTCCTAACTACAGCCAAGCCTTGTGGCTTATCTCATCCTTTTAAAATTGCTTAAATCCATGATAGGTCTTATTTGGAATATTAGGGGACTTGGACAACCTGGTAAAATTCAGTGCCTTTGTGATACCATTGCTAAGACTAATCCTGACTTTATTGGTTTTCAAGAAACTAAAAGAGAAATCATTTCTGAGGGTTTCCTCAAAGCTATTGATAGACTTGATAACTTTGTTTGGCACTTTTTACCTGCTACTAACACTGCTGGAGGAATCCTCTAGGGGGTTAAGAAAAACATCTTTGAGGTTGTTGGTTTTATTAACCTAAGATTCTCTATTGTTGCCACTATTAAAAATAAGAATGATGGTTTTGTTTGGCAGATGGTGTTGGTTTATGGTTCTGCATATCCTGAGTTTAAAGTAGATTTTGTTGCTGAATTGCATGATACCTTGACGAATGCATCTTATCCGATCAAGATTTGTGGGGATTTTAACTTAGTTAGGAATGAAGCTGAAAAAAGTAGTGGTCTGATTAACCAACAAACTGCATTTCTATTCAATGACTGGATTAACAGATGGGGTCTGATGGAGATTTCTATCTCCAATAGAGTTTTTACTTGGTCCAACAACCAGACTCCCCTATCTTTGTTGTCCTTGATAGAGTGTTCACTTCTGCGGACTGGGATGCCCATTTACTTTTCTCAACCTTGTCAGCACTCCCTAGAGTTGGGAGTGATCACACACCTTTAGTTCTTGACACTGGAGCCAGAGCCCCATCTAATCCTAAGCCATTTAGATTTGAAAAATGGTGGCTTTCTCAGCCAGGGTTCCATCAGATGGTCGCCGAAGCTTGGAATTCTGTGTCCTCCTCTAGCTCTTCAGCTGATAACTGGATGGCTAAGACTAGGGTTCTTAGGAAGAAAACAAAAGGGTGGAGTATTAAGAGAGAAGCAGCTTTGAAAAAGAAGAAGAAGGCACTCCTTATGGAGTTTGATATCCTTGATGTCGTATCTGAATCTCAACAACTTCATGTTGCTGATTTTGATAGGATGAAGGATATTAAGAAGGAACTAGATGAGATTTGGAAAACAAAAGAAACTGCCTTATGGCAGAGATCTAGGGACAGAAAAAATTTCGAAGGAGATAGAAACAATGCTTACTTCCAAGCCCTTGCTAATCATAGGCATAGGAAAAATCATCTTACTGAGCTGAATAGCCCTAATGGTGTTGTTACTTCTACCAATGACATGCTTGAGGTAGCTACATCCTTCTATAAAGATTTGTTTGCTTTTGAACCTAAACCTGACATCCATTTGGATACAGATTTTTGGTCCATTGATGAGATGGTTAGTGATGAAGAGAGAGAACTTTTAGAGAGACCTTTTTCTGAAGGGGAAATTAAACAAGCTATTATGAGCTCTTATGCTAGTGGTGCTCCTGGCCCTGATGGCTTATCCTTCCTATTCTACCAAACCTTCTGGAGCTGATTAAAAACGATTTTATGTGGATGGTTAGAGATTTTGAGAATGTCACTTTAGATATGTATAAATTGAACTATGCCATTATTACCCTCATACCTAAAGTGCCTCAGGCTAGAGACATGAAATTTTTTAGACCTATTAGTCTGAGTAATTGTGTTGTCAAGATCTTTTCTAAGGCTATGACCACTAGGGCCTCCCCTCTTTGTGATAATTTAATTTCTTCTAATCAGACTGCCTTTATTACAGGGAGGTTTATTTTGGAAAGTGTGGTTATGGCCCATGAGGTTATTCATGAAATCCATAGGTCTGGGTCTAGTGGTCTGATTCTTAAGCTTGATTATGAGAAAGCCTATGATAGAGTTAGTTGGAATTTTTTGGAGGAAATGCTTCTTTCTAGAGGCTTTGGTAGTAAATGGGTTGGTTGGGTCCTATCTATTATTCACCAAGGGACCTTTCAGGTCAGAATTAATGATACTAATGGCCCCCACTTTGCTGGGGGCGAAAGGATTGAAACAAGGTGATCCTCATTCACCCTTGCTGTTTAACTTGGTGGCTGATGTCTTTTCTAAGATGCTTGATAAAGCTGTCAATAGAGGTCTGATTTGTGGGCTCCTACCCCATGCGATTCCTGGTGGGGTGGTCAGTCTGCAATACGCTGATGATACTATTCTCTTCCTTGACAATTCTTTAGAAAGTGCCAAAAATTTGAAATGGATTCTAACTTGTTTTGAGAAACTTTCTGGTTTGAAGATTAACTTTCACAAGAGTGATCTGCACACTATTAATGTCTCTGATCAAATGTCTAAGGATTTTGCTCAGGTCTTCTATTGTCAGCTTGGGGATTTCCCTTTTGAATACCTAGGAGTTCCGTTGCATTTTAAAAAGCTTAGAAGGGAAGATCTTCAACCCATTATAGACAGAATTATTAAGAATATAGCTGGGTGGCTGGGGAGATTTCTCTACTACAGGGGGCAAATTGATCCTTCTTACTACATGCATTTACAGTATTCCTGCCTACTTAATGTCTATTGTTAAATTTCGTCTTCGAGCGGCGGCCGGCGGGACCGGGGCCAGGGCCAAGCTGCTGCCACCGCGGGGTTGTTTACTCATTCCGGACGGCGCTCTACCTGGGGCAGGGTAGCAGAATGGATTAGGCTGGTCATAATGCTAGTATCATAACTAGTATCATGCATGTCAACAACGTAATTTTGATGAGGTGTCATAGAATTAAATGAAGAAAAAGCGGGTTGAATATCATATCATGATACCGTATCATAATAAATGCTATACTAGTATGTGTCATGCATGATAATAAATAAAGTACTACATGATATTAATATATGATACTATGAATTAGGGAGGTAGTATCACACACTAGTATCATGCATATCATACTAGTATATGATACTCCCCGTTACAACCAGCCTTATTATCCAAGTGCAACTGCAGACAACCAGCTGGCTCAGTCAGAACTCGTCCGTTTTCTCAACATTGTAGAAGTTGGTTTCAGTACAGCGAAAAATGCATAGCAGAACTTGTATACAGATGCATTTAATAATATAACTAAACACAATTTTTTTTCAAAATGGCAGTTATCCTGCATTCATTAAGAAGAAAAGAGTTGCTCAGTTAATTAGGGAAAACCGAGCGAAAACCAGATTGCCCAGTTAATTATGGAGAACTGGGCAAAAACAATCACAACCGCTGAGCGGCACACATAAAAAAAACCCACGCACACAACTCCAAAGAGGGCCTCGGCGAGACAGCACGCAAGCGTCATCGTCATCACTCCTCCCCTAGAGGCGTCATCGCCATCCCTACACTCTGAGCAAACGACTCCGACTTCGCCGTAGGCGATCGTCGACTCAGCCCGCACTGTAGCGGACGCGTGAAGCTGCATGAGGATCTATGCCAAAATCTCAACCACCTGCGGCCAGACAGCGCAGCTCCAACTCTGACGGAGAACTCCGTAGGACAAAACCAGGCACGGCTGGCGCCACGGGAGATCGCCGAACTAGCTACCTGCAGCCAGTCATCGTATACCACAGGGCCCCGCCGCCGCAGCTTCGACTCCATAGCAACAAACAAACTGAGGCAACACCGTGGACACGCCGAAGAAGAGCCGACTACCGCAACCATTGCCGCGTCGCCGACATCGCTCCTACCATCATCGTTGCCACAGAAGCCTGGACGCCACCAACCACCGGTCCCGCTTGCCGATGCCGAGCTCCAAGACGAAGCCCCCAAGAGGGAAAATGACACCAAGGCGCCGTCATCGTACGATCGTAAGATCTAGAGTTTCCCCTGGAGAGGCTGAGATTGCCGGATCCGTGCGGGAGGGGTGTGGCAGCAAATCAGTGATGCCTCCAGGAAGGTCACGACGGCCACAGCCGCCGCCGTCGCTGGTCACGGCACAAGGCCGAGACAGGGTCTTCACCCGAGCTCCCACTCCACCTCGGCTGCTCATCATCCCGCACCAGTGCCGACAAGCCCACCAAACACCCTCGCGGCCGAAGCCCCCGCCCGAGCACCAAGCAGGCAGCCCAAGCCCCTCCACCATGCGCCCCGCTGGAGCAGCAGCACCATGACGGGCCTCCACCACGCCGGAGCAGCTGGCCACCCAGTCGCAGATCCGTGCTGCCCGGACCTCCTGCTCACACCTGCCGAGCCTCCCTGCCCGGCGTCGCCTGAGCCGCAGCCCCTCACGCCCAAGCAACAGTCATGTCCAAGTGCACCGCGGCCGTCGGAGACCAGATCGGCCACACCGTGCCTTGACGCAACTCCCCCTCGCCGTCACGGGCCTCTGAGCCGCATCGTCTGCGCCGCCTAGGTCCTCCGCGCGCCCGCGACGAGCACCACACCAGATCCGCCTGGAGCACAGCACACTCATCCGCCGCTGCCCGCGCCAAGCTTGCGCGTGCCCACACCTCGCCGCCCCCTGCAGCCACCGGGACCCTCTGTCCGCGCAGCCTCGCCCCATGGACGCCGCCGTGCGAGCCCCCATGCACCAGATCCGCGCCTCGTCGGCCCTCAGTACGCGCGCAGCACAATCCCTAGCACCACGCCACCCCGGCGCCTCGCTGCGCCGCACGGCCACCTATGCTGCCTCGCCGCGCACGCCCACCATCAGCGCTGCCTCGCTGCGCCGCCCCGGGAGCCCAGGCGTCCGAGCTCCTTCGCCGCGCCACTCCAAGCAGGAGGAGGAGAGGGCCTCGCCGCCGCCGAGCCGCACGGGCTTTGCCCGGCGACGCCAGAGGGCGGTGGCGGGGGGAGAGGGGCCAGCGGGTTGTGGCGCAAGCGGCGGCGGCTAGGTTTCGCTCCTGGCCGCCCGCGGGAGCGACGAGCGTTGAGCGTTGAAACCAGCTAAACACAATATTTCATCACAATAGATTTTGATCAAGAGAACTTTCCTCCTCAGAAGAAGAATTTAGTTAACACGAATAAACTAGCTCAAAGAACTTGTGAAGTACAGTATCATCACACCTGATCAGCTGCTAATTAACGGGAATGGCCTAATTAATCCTACTCGCCACAACATGTTTTTATACACACAAACGAGTACTTTGTTCCAAGTCACAAGTCACACAAGAGAACTCTTGGTGCTTGAACAAAACACACAGCAAACTCATATTATCAGGTGTGAAATATGTATACTGCAAAGCAACATATGTATGTATCAAATGATTAATCCCTAGCACAAATTGGTTAAAAGTTAGATCAAATAACTTATCAGCCAACCAAAATATTTGGACGAAATAGAGAGAACAGTGGTCAGAGTCGGACTTTACTAGTGCTTACTTATTGGATGGATCGCCTGAGAAGACTAGGGTAATCTGTACTGTGACTGAGAGAAGGAATGGGCAATTCATCGCCCAGGTGGTGGGCTGACAGGCCGACTGCATGACTGCCATGGACAGATACAGAAAGGGGAGGTAGAAATTGGGGGCAATTCATCGAGCTCACCTCTTGACGCCGGACATGTCGGCGTCGACCGCTGAAGATCAGTCGCCGGTGGTAGCCTCCCCACCTCGCCGGCGGCGATCAGCGGCTCGACACAGCTGGAGTCGCTCGGCGGAGGAGTGCGCCGCGGTCGCCTCTCCTGCAGGGATTTTGACCGAGCACCTGTTTTCTTCCGTCTGGGGACGATCCAGGCCGTCCATTCGATCGGACAGCTGCCAACGGTGCGGAACAGCTAACGGGCCTTTGGTTGGCCAACGGGCCAATTCTGGCCGTGGGCTACGGCCAGGTTCTTTTGGCCCAGAATGAAATGTTTTCTTCTTCAAAACAATTATCTGCTGGGTTGGGCCTTTAACAATCTGCCGTGGGTTTTACAGGCTAAATTAGGAATGACAGTTTTGCCCATTAGTATGGGTACCCGCGGGTTCCCTACCCGAAAACAACGGGTATGGGCAAGACTTGGAGAGATTTTGTACCCCCACACCCGCAAAATATATGGGTAGGGCACATGGGTAAGAATTTGTGTCCATGGGTAACCCAATGGATAACTAGAAAATATTAATAAATAAAATAATTGCTATAACATGTAGGGTCAACACCCAATTCCTATGGCACAACCCTGAATCGTGTATTCCTTAAACCAGCCATAGCTCATAGGCCCGTAATCACCTGCTCCCACTCCTACGTCATACGTGACTCCTAAAAAATGAAATCTCGAATCTTCATATATTTCGCTACCAGACTCCTGTCCAACTCTCGATCCAGCGATCCCAAATTCCCAGCACTGCCTCCCACTGCATCGGGTTTCCACCAACCACTGCTCATACTCCCTTGACGTCTCGAAGAGGCCACCCACCAGTGAAGGCCGCATCCGTGCTATACTACTCTCCCATCATCACTTGAATTTTGAACTCATTTCCCTACCTTTTTAAAATTTTAAATGCTATATATTGTATCCAATGGAAACCCATCGGGTATAGGATATCCGATGAGTATGGGCATGGGTGTCAGTTTACGGCCATGGGTATTGAAGTGGGTGGGCATAGAAAGTTTCTGTGGGTATGGGTTTGGGCGGAATTAGGTTGTACCTGCCCATACCTTACCCATTGCCATCCCTAGGCTAAATAAAAGATGTGCGCGCTTTTCTTTTTATTCACTGTATTATTATTATTCTAATGCCGTGTTCCTAAAAAAAGATTATTCACATGACATTTATGCACTGCTATAAATTAAAATATTGCCAAGATATTATGTTTTAAGTCATGATTTAATTTTCATAGCAAAATGGAAACAACGAGAAGTTTAGCTTAGCAAGTTAATACACAAATAATGTTTATCTCATTTTTATGGCATATTTATGATGATCTCTTGGTAATATCAATAATTAATTTTAAAAATTTATATTGTCTTGAGATTGATTCGATCATAATTGTAATTCTACCGACACTATTTTACAATTTTGGATCACCACATTATATTCTTAAATTCTTTATTATTTTCTTCCCATCTGTGATATAATTTGGAATTGATTTGCACTTAGGCTGGAATGATATGTACCTTGCCATGAGGGGAAGTAAACCGTATGAACCAAAAATCGATGCCCCAGGGTATGTCGACCTTAAAAATGCTTGTGATGTAAAGGTTAAAAACAGGATAGATCAAACAGAATGGCACTGCTTATTACGAACTTGTCTATCTTAACCGATATAAAGGGGGCCATCCCTGTGAAAGAGAATGTTATTGGATATTTAAAATTAGTTTAAGGGCTGAGAAAAGGTCTATGCCGACGAGGAAACATATTCTAAGGATTAACAATACTGCAAAAGAACTCAAAATGTGACATGAGCTAAGAGCTTCTTGTGCTCTTAGCTTTCAGGTCACTACCCTCATAGTTCATGCCATTTAGGATAAACTAGAATTCTCTCTACATTAAATGGAGACTGCATGAACTCATTGCACATAATTATTGGTGGTATGTTTTTCAACAATATTTTCACTTGGGTCAAAAAGTTACCGCGGTGTTTGTACATAAATTAGGTTTACGGTGCGTATATGACCATGTTATTTACACATAAGTTATCAGGGGTATGTTTTTCAACCACTTTTTCATCTCAATCAAAAGTAACCACGGTGTTTTTACATTGGTTATCAAGTCCACGATGCATATATTACCATGCTATTTAGTTACCATCTATGTTTTAAAATAATTTTTCCCTAGTCAAAAGTTACTATGGTGTTTGTACATAGGTATCAGGTCTGTGGTGCGTATATTATCATCCCATTTACACATGAATTACTGGGGATATGTTTTTCCACAACTTTTTTTCCCGGTCAAAAAGTTATGGTGATGTTTGTGCATACGGCGAGCGATGCGTATATGACCATGGTATTCACACATAGGTTACCAAGGGTGTGTTTTGACAACTTTTTTCCTTGGGTCAAATTACCATGGTGTTGTGTGTAAGTTATCAGGTCGAGAGTACATAAATTAACGTGCTATTTACACATAAATTTTTTGGGAATATTTCAAGGACATGTTTTCCCGAGTCAAAGTTACAACGGTAATTTGAATGCAAATTATTGGGTCTGCAATCAACTAAGTACAAATGATTTCCTTTCATCTAGACAAAAACTAAACTGGAGGCACAAGAGCAATAGCGCGAGACAAAGACGGCAATTTCATTGCAGCGGCATCTTGGTTTATACCGTATGTTGCCTCTGTTGATGCAGCGGAGGTGATGGCCATCCGTAATGGATTCTATCTAGCAGCCAAGCTAGGATGCAGGTCCCTTCATATTGAATCTGATTGCTCCAACGTAGTTGAGGCCCTAAGAATCAGCTATTGTGCTTGAGTGCAAAGAATTGGGTTTGGACTTCTCCCAATATGAAGTGACGAAGTGTTTCCATGAAGCTAATAGTATAGCCAAACCATCTCTATCTAGTAGATCGTCTGAGGTTTGGGAGAATGCAATCCTAGACTTTATTTCTCTTCTTGTTGTAAACGACCTCATGATTATCTGAGAAATAAAGTTCTTCACGTCAAAAAAAAGAAGTACAAATGATTTCCTTCCATCTAGACAAAAACTAAACAGAGGAGAATTGGATGTCGGGCAAATTTGCATAACAAGGAACGACCAATGTTCACCCAGTAAAAAAAAGAAACCAATTCAAATCCCATGTAAAGCATGAACGTAATTTTCTCCCTCGAATCATTCCCTAAGAGGCCCTCGTCATCACCTGCTAGAAAAATAATAATGGCCCGGCAAAAAAAATTCGGTGAAACTGTACACGAGGAACACACGTGAGAGAGAAAAAAAGAAGAACGAAGACCTCAGGTGATTTCATCCATATACCGTACAGGTGTGGGCTTGTCTTCTCACATGTTTAAGAAGAGCTTGTACTGCCTGTCCATGCCTATGCATATACACTGATAAGACTAGCTCATCTGTCATTTTCAGGGCGAAGGTGCGGAGGAAAAGGCGGCAATTATTGTTCCTCTTCCTCGTATCCCCAACAGAAACCGCACCTCCTCCAGATCTGCTCAATGGAGGCTGCTTCGTCTCGTCTCCAGCAGGATGAACAAGACCAATGCTCCCCCCTTCAAGATCTACCTGCGCCCCAACCTGCCGATGTAGACGTGGACGCCTCTTGAAAATTATGTGGATAACCAAGAAATTGCACCACTAACCTTGTTGTCTGGAAGCATTAACTAATCCATCCACTTTCTTGAATTTGACAAATACCAACCTAGCTAGTACAATATAATGACCGAGGATGAGAAAACTGAAGGTAATTGTTCACATGGAGCGGCTGTTGAGATGAGATCGCCCCATAAGTACGCACGTAGGTGTGGAGTCGAGCTGCAGCTCTTCATAGGAGTCGGTATGGGGTGATATCATCTCAACGGCTGCTACAGAGAGCAAAAGCATGGACGTCGACCTGCTGTCGCCTCTTCGTGGAGGAGGAGAAATATCTAGGTGCCGGCGAGAAGTCAATCCGGAGGTGGATCTGCATCTGCCGAGGGATTGTGTGGCGTTTGGGAAACGAAGTGGGAAGGTTTTCTTTTCTTTTTGATTGATAGAGAAGGCAGGTTATATCGGGCAATTTTAATTAGGGTTTCGTTTTGGTCCTTTATTAGGGTTTTGTTGGGCCAGTGCAACAACTAGTGATGGGCCACTATTAGGCCTGTCGTGAGATTTTGTGTAGATCACATAACAACGTATTTTATCTGAAAATTTGGGCCGCTATTGTAGACGCCGCTGCTTTTCCCTCTCGCTAGGGTTTCTTTCCTCTCGAGGCGATCGTGATCGCCGTCGTTGAGACCTGGTTCTTCCCTACCTCCACCGTGTCTCCCGGCCTCCTCTCCTCGAGCGGGGGTGCTACGCCAGGACCAGGGAGGGGGAGGATCTAGGGTTATCTACAAGGCCCGGTTGTTCTAATCGGGTTTGGGTTTGAGGATTCCATGGCGTCGGATGGAGCTTCGGGATCGCGTTCTACGGGGCCTTCCGAGACGGACGACGTGACAGCATTGATGAGGGAGCTGGGTCGTCGAGAGGAGGACCTTGACGATGTGGTCTTTGATGAGAAGGAGGCACCGCCGGAGGCGGCGCGGTGGATGGCGCTGGTTAGGGTGCACTCGCCCAAAACATATAGCCAATACTGGTTCTTTAAGAATATGAGAGCGGCATGGGATCTAGCACAGGAGGTCCAGTCCAAACCGCTTGAGGACAATCTATATACAGCCCAGTTTTCATGTTTGGGAGATTGGGAGAGAGTAACTCGTGATGGACCATGGCACTTCCAAGGAGACGCTGTTATTCTTAAACCATATGATGGTTTGGCAAAGCCGTCAACAGTTCAGCTTGATACTATTGATATCTGGGTGCAGATTCATGACGTCCCGCCCTTTTATGCTCATCTTGTGCCATCTCTAGCACAAAAGGTTGGAGAAGTTTTATATGCCAAACCCCAATCGCAGGACTTTGTGGGGAACTTCCATCGTGTCTGGGTCCGGATCGATGTCAATAAGCCTTTGAAGAATGCAGTTTCTATGATAAGGGATGGAAAGCGCCAAATTTACAGGGTTAGATATGAGAAGCTTCCGGATTGGTGTGCGGTCTGTGGCATGCTGGGCCACCTGTTCAAAGAACATGGCAATGGTATTCACTCTCCATCAGCGCTGGTTTTCAAAGACCTTAGGGCCACCTGTGCCATGCGCACTGGACAGGGCCCCGGAGGGGGCCGTGGCCGGAGGGGAGGCCGAAGGGGAGGCCGTGGAGCTCGGGGAAACGGGACCTTTTTTCATCAAGATGAGGGCGGCCAAGGAAAAGAAGGATTATGGCTCTAAGACTGATACGGACATGACAGATGCAGACCATGTCAGAAAAGAGGACACCGGTGCAGCTGGTGCCGCAACCAATTCATCATGTGCCTAGTGTGGGGGGCCAGGGGGCGACCCTGGCGCTGCCACCACCCCATTCTGATCCCCTTAGCCCTAGCAGTAAACAGGATCCGAAGAGGGCCAAAAAAAATGCAGCAGCAGAGGAGAAGGATTTGCAGAAGAAAGGCTATCTTGGCAAGGTTGTCTCATCGTTGGCGGGCTCCTTCGAGGAGCGCTGCCGGGCCCAATGAATATTTTCTGCTGGAACTGTCGTGGTGCGGGTAAAGCTGCAACAGTTCGTGAGCTTCGCGATTTCGCGAGGCAATTTGCCCCTACCCTGTTATGCGTTGTTGAAAGACAAATTAAAGGTTCTAGGGTAGAAGCATTAGCTGGAACGTTGGGTTTTGATAATTCTTATGCTGTCAGTAGTCAAGGTAGGAGTGGTGGTTTTGGCTTGTTTTGGAATAATTCAATAAAGGTTGAAATTCTCGGTTATTCTGTTTATCATCTTGATGTGTCTGTTGAGGAACAGGATGCAGAGAAGTGGAGGATGACTTGCGTTTATGGGGAGGCACAAACACATATGAGGCATCATACATGGACAACTTTGAAAAACATTAGCACTTTGAGTGATCTTCCCTGGCTCTGTTTGGGTGATTTCAACGAGGTGCTACGTCCAGATGAGCATCAAGGAGTTGGCCAGCGTAGCAATGCTCAGATCCAAGCCTTTAGGGAAGTCCTTGACATTTGCATGTTGCTTGACTTGGGATACCAAGGCAACTTTTGGACTTTTGAGAAGAAGGTGACAGGGGGGAGCTACACCAGCTGCAGACTTGATAGAGCTCTAGCTAATGCGTTGTGGCTGGCCAAGTTTCCGTTGGCAGCGGTCACGCACTTATCGGGTGTCACATCAGACCACTCCCCTCTCTTGCTATTGCTGGATGCCGGGACAGCCGAGCGGGTACAACGACCCTTCAGGTACGAGTTGATGTGGGAGGCACATGAAACTTTCCAAGACACTATAGCGAATGGATGCGGGGCCGGACCTCCGTGCACTTCAGTGGCAGAACTGCGTCACAAGCTGCAAGATCTCGCCAAGGGTTTGCAAAAGTGGATTTGGGATACATTCGGGAGTGTCAGAAAAGAGATAAAAAAACTCAAACAGATGCTTGAGGAACTCAAGAACGACCCGGCGAGAACAGGTCCTTCCCATGTAGAGCTAAAATTAATGAGAAGCTGATAGAGACGTACTACAGGGAGGAGATTATGTGGTGGCAGACAGCTAGGATTGAGTGGCTTTCGGCAGGAGACAAAAACACGAAGTTTTTCCATCTGCGAGCTAGTCTCCGGCGCAAGAAAAATATGATCAAAGCACTATAGAATTCTCTAGGAGTGGGGATCTCCGATCCAGAAGAGCTAAAGGTTTTAGCTAATGATTTTTATCAGTCCTTATACCTCTCTGAAGGAGTGCAGAATATGGATGCGGTGCTGGACCATGTGCAGAGGAAGGTAACAGCCGAGATGAACTCTAAACTGTGTGCCCCGTACACCAAGGAGGAGGTCAAGATCGCTTTATTTCAGATGTTTCCGACCAAGGCTCTGGGGCCAGATGGCTTTCCTGCTCATTTTTACCAGAGGCACTGGGACGTATGTGGTGATGAAGTGACAAACATCGTGCTCAGAATAGTGAAAGGCAAGGAGAGCCCAGAATCCGTCAACGACACTGTGTTGGCCCTGATTCCTAAGGTAATGACTCCCACGGTACTTGCTCAATTCCGGCCCATAAGTCTATGCAATGTTTTGTATAAAATAGCCTCGAAGGTGATAGCAAACATGTTGAAAACTATATTGCCTGACATAATTTCTGAGGAAAAGTCTGCGTTTGGCCCTGGAAGATTGATTACGGATAACATTATTTCTGCTTATGAATGCTTGCACTTTATGAAAATGTCGAGGGCTAAATCAAACAGTTACTGTGCTTTGAAGCTGGACATGATGAAGGCATATGACAGATTGGAGTGAGCCTATTTGAGAGGCATCATGACTAAATTGGGATTTGATCATCATTGGATAGATGTGGTCATGGGTATGGTCACTTCAGCTTCATTCTCTGTCTGTTTTAATGGCGAAAAGCTCGACTCTTTTAAGCCTACACGCGGTATTCGGCAGGTAGACCCAATCTCCCCCTACTTATTCTTGATTGCAGCAGAGGGCCTTTCGTGCCTCCTTAAATCAAGTTCTCAGTCGTCTCTTACAGGAATCCAGGTGGCTCCCACGGCTCCCGCCGTCAACCACCTCTAGTTTGTAGATGATATCCTGCTGTTATTCAAGGCAAGTGGGCAAGGTTCAGCTATGGTGTCAAACCTACTTGATACATATTGCAATGCTTCGGGACAGTGGATCAACAATGAGAAATCTTCAATCTTCTTTAGCAAGGGCTGCTCGGCACAGTTCAGAGAAACGGTCAAGAACAACTTGCAGGTGGACAATGAGTCTCTGAGTGAGCGTTACCTGGGCATGCCGACTGATGTCGGCCACTCAAAGAACGGTACATTCAAATATCTTCAGGATCGTGTTTGGGAGAAGATCAAAGGATGGATGGAGAAACTGCTCTCAGCTGCGGGCAAAGAAGTTTTTATCAAATCTGTTGCACAAGCTATACCAGTTTATTCTATGTCTTGCTTCAGATTGCCACGAGGTTTATGCGAGTGTATTATGTCTATTATCCGGCAGTTTTGGTGGGGTTCCAAACAGGGAAAGAGAAAGCCCAGTTGGGTGGCGTGGGATATTATGACCCTACCGAAGCACTTGGGGGCCTAGGTTTTGGTGACATGGAGATTTTTAACCTTGCCCTTCTAGCAAGGCAGGCATGGTGCACCCTTACAGATAGCACATCGCTAAGTGCCCGTATTCTCAGGGCTGTATATTTCCCGCATTGTTCTCTCCTTCAGGCTGAACTGGGATCGCACCTGTCCCAGATATGGCGTGCGATATTGGATGCCCGTGACATCCTGGCACAAGGGGTCATACGGCACATTGGAGATGGAGAGACGACGGATATCTGGCGTCATAACTGGATCCCACGTGATTGCCTCAAGCGACCCATCAGCGCTCGCGTTAAGAATCCTCCTGAGAGAGTGGCGCAGCTCATAGATGCTACAACGACAACATGGAATGAGAGCTTGGTACGTTCTGTGTTCACTCATTTTGATGCGGAAGAGATTCTACGGATTCCATTATGCACACGTTGAGTGGGAGATTTTTGGGCCTGGCATGAAGAACCTCGAGGAACCTTCTGAAGGAAATATGCCCTAGAGGAGATAATAAAGTTATTATTTATTTCCTTATTTCATGATAAATGTTTATTATTCATGCTAGAATTGTATTAACCGGAAACATAATACATGTGTGAATACATAGACAAACAGAGTGTCACTAGTATGCCTCTACTTGACTAGCTCGTTGATCAAAGATGGTTATGTTTCCTAACCATAGACATGAGTTGTCATTTGATTAACGGGATCACATCATTGGGAGAATGATGTGATTGACTTGACCCATTCCGTTGGCTTAGCACTTGATCGTTTAGTATGTTGCTATTGCTTTCTTCATGACTTATACATGTTCCTATGACTATGAGATTATGCAACTCCCGTTTACCGGAGGAACACTTTGTGTGCTGCCAAACATCACAACGTAACTGTGTGATTATAAAGGTGCTCTACAGGTGTCTCCGAAGGTACTTGTTGAGTTGGCGTATTTCGAGATTAGGATTTGTCACTCCGATTGTCGGAGAGGTATCTCTGGGCCCACTCGGTAATGCACATCACTATAAGCCTTGCAAGCATTGTAACTAATGAGTTAGTTGCGGGATGATGTATTACGGAACGAGTAAAGAGACTTGCCGGTAACGAGATTGAACTAGGTATTGAGATACCGACGATCGAATCTCGGGCAAGTAACATACCGATGACAAAGGGAACAACGTATGTTGTTATGCGGTTTGACCGATAAAGATCTTCGCAGAATATGTGGGAGCCAATATGAGCATCCAGGTTCCGCTATTGGTTATTGACCGGAGACGTGTCTCGGTCATGTCTACATAGTTCTCGAACCCGTAGGGTCCGCACGCTTAAAGTTCGGTGACGATCGGTATTATGAGTTTTTGTGTTTTGATGTACCGAAGTTGTTCGGAGTCTCGGATGAGATCATGGACATGACAAGGAGTCTCGGAATGTCCGAGAGGTAAAGATCGATATATTGGAAGGCTATATTCGGACGTCGGAAAGGTTCCGAGTGACTCGGGTATTTTTCGGAGTACCGGGGAATTACGGGAATTCACCGGGGGAAGTTATGGGCCTTATTGGGCCATACGGGAAAGAGAGGAGCAGGCCGCAGGGGCTGCTGCGCCCCTCCCCTTGCTGGTCCGAATTGGACAAGGGATTGGGGGGGCCCAACACCCCTGTTTCCTTCTCACTCTTCCCCTCTTCCTTCCCCTCTTGGTGGACTCCTACTAGGAGTAGGATTCCTAGTAGGAGTCCCCTACTTGGTGCGCCACCCATAGGGGGCCGGCCTCCTCCCCTCCATCCTTTATATACGTGGCCAGGGGGCACCCCATAGACACAAAAATTGATCATTGATCTCTTAGCCGTGTGCGGTGCCCCCCTCCACTATAATCCACCTCGATCATATCGTAGCGGTGCTTAGGCGAAGCCCTGCGTCGGTAGCATCATCATCGCCGTCACCACGCTATCGTGCTGACGAAACTCTCCTGTGAAGCTTTGCTGGATCGGAGCTCGCGGGACGTCATCGAGTTGAACGTGCGCTGAACTCGGAGGTGCCGTGCGTTCGGTACTTGGATCGGTCGGATCGTGAAGACGTACGACTACATCAACCGCATTGTGCTAACGCTTCCGCTTTCGGTCTACGAGGGTACGTGGACACACTCTCCCCTCTCGTTGCTATGCATCACCATGATCCTGTATGTGCGTAGGAAATTTTTGAAATTACTACGTTCCCCAACACCTTCAGTGTTCGGTCGGCTTACCGTATGATTCTTATGACAAAGCATTGCCGGGAGGCTTGGCTATATGAGGAGGGCGGAACATCTTACGAGCAGCACGAGACCAACAAGTGGTCCATGATCTGGCACATGCAAGTTCCTTCCAAACTCAAGGTGTTTGTATGGCGGCTCGTTCGACAATCCATGCCGACAGGTTCACTTCTAAAGCATCGTCACGTGGCAACGGAGGATACATGTCTGTTATGTGGGGCTGTTAACACTTGGAAGCATGCTCTCATCTTATGCCCGATGGCGGCGAGTGTCTGGGCGCTGGCGCCAGAGGAGTTGGTGCAACATATGGTGGATCGCGAGGAGGAGAGCCCGAAGGAGTGGCTGTTTTCAATGCATGAAATATTGATGAAAGAGCTCTTTGATCGCCTAGTGGTAACGTTATGGGCACTATAGGCAGCCAGACGGAAGGCAATTCACGAGAAAAATTTTCAGCCACCTTATTATGTCAATAGTTTCATAACTAACTACTTGGGCGAGCTGCAACTTACCAACGCCAGGCAATCAAGGACGCCGACTACAACAAGTGCTAGACCGAAGAGATGGCTAGCCCCGCTATCAGGCAATGCGAAGTTCAACGTTGACGCTGCTGTGTCCAGATATTTTGGATCAGTTGGGGTCATATGCAGAGACGACAGAGGTATGTTCATGGGAGAGTCGACTCTTTCCTTCAGACACATTGTGGATCCCCTGACTTTGGAAGCTCTCGCCATCAGAGAAGCTCTCACTTTGGCTGAGGACCTCTATTTGAGACGTATTCAAGTTGCATCGGACTGCAAAACGGTGGTACAGGACATACAGAAGGAGAATTTGGCGAGCTACAGAGCAATCATTCATGAAATAGTAGATCACTCTTCAGCTTTTGATTTTTGCAATTTTAGTCATGAGTTTAGGAGCTCAAACATTGAAGCTCACAACTTAGCGAAGCATGCTTTATCTCTCGGTGGTGGCCGCCATGTTTGGTTAGGACATCCCGGGAATTTAGCATCTGTCCCTATAAACATTGTGACGATTGAATAAAAGCTTCGCGACGTTGCCTCAAAAAAAATCTGAAAATTTACACACTTGTATTGTACACTTGTATTTTTTCCCTTTTTGGGGCATGCTACGCGTCCGCCGGCGGATCTTTTAAAAAGATCCGCCGCCTCGCAAGCCGTCCGATTGTGTGGCGTGAGCCGTCCGTTCCTCTTTTCTACTAAATCACACCACACAATCGGATGAATCGGATCACGTTCCTCTTTTAAAAATACTCCTTTCTCCATAGACAGGTACACCTTAAAGCATTTTCCAGATGAATCGCCCCTTCACCTGTAGGGTAGTCAAGCTCCAGCTCCTCAAATCCCTCCATTATTTCATCCACCGTCACAACAGCATAGCCATGTTACTGGTGATATTTTTTAATAAAATGCTGTGGGGAGCAAGCCCTGCAGTCTTCAAGGTAAAAAAAACAGCATAGCCATGTGGAATCGGACGGCAATGAAAAGTTCCCTCAGCTTGAGGAGGTACAACAGAGCCGACCGCCGCCTTCAAGGTCAGGTTCTGGCATTTCATCATTAGCTCGCAATGTTCAGCCTCCATGATACTATCCACGGGGTAGTGAGGAGTCGTGAAATAAGGCTGAACGAGCTCCGTGGAAGCCACACTGCTTCTCCGCTAAGATGGTGGGGTAGCTTCTGGGGCAGCATCGAAGCAAGGATCTTCGTGCCGCTGAGATGCTTGGCCGGTAGCTCGCTGGCTCTCAAGTTCCTCTAGCTTTACTAATCTTGCACTGAGCTTCTACATTTCGCTTGCTTCCATTTTCCTCTTTCTCTCTCGGCTTCTATAACCACCGCTGTCGGGAAACCCATGCACCCACGGAACGAAGCCTTGTGTGCCTCGTGTTCGTCCAGGGTGTTCAGGATTCCCGAGGGCCTCTATCAGCTCGTCCTTCTCTTTGTCGGGAATGAATGTCCCTTCCTGCGCTGCCTTGATTGCTGCCTGAAGCTTCTTGATGGGTATTGCAAGTTGCTCATCCGTCCAAACACACTCCCCTGTTTCTGGGTCCAAAGTTCCCCCAACCACGAAGAACCAAGTCCTTGAACGATCTGGCCAGTGCAATGTCGCTGGTTGGTCCCCTTTAGCAAGCAAGTCTTGCTCAGCTTTGTCCCACAATGGCCGGGCTTTGTACTAGCCACCTGACCCCGTTGTCAGATACACCATTGTCTGCCTTCCATTGCAGCAATTCCAGTGTGGTACTGAGCTTTGTGTTGTCATCTTCGCAATTTGGGTACAACCCTTTTTTGTGATCCTCTAACATGCGATCGAACTTCAACTTCTTCCTTTCACTTTGGCATTGTCTCTTTGCATCAACAATGACCCGGCGAAGATCATCATCGGGCACATCGTCTGGTTCCTCTTGATCTTCAGCTTCCTTTGTTGCAGCATCACCGTATTCAGGGGGCGGATAGTTGTCATCATCCTCTTCTTCCTCATTGTCTTCCATCATAACCCCTCTTTCTCCGTGCCTGGTCCAAATATTATAGTGTGGCATGCAACCCTTCTCAAGCAGGTGGATGTGAAGGGTTTTTGAGTCAGAGTAAGATTTCGTATTCCCACATATAGGGCATGGACAACACATAAAACCATTCTGCTTGTTTGCCTCAGTCACTTCGAGAAAATTATGCAGGCCCTTAATGTACTCGGAGGTGCGTCTGTCACCGTACATCCATTGCCGGTTCATCTGCATGCATTATATATAATTAAGTGTGTCAAAAACCATTACAGAACATCGTGAATAGAGAAGTGATCAAATTAATAGAAGTTCATCATCACATTAAAACCAAAGTACAGTAGTGATCAAATGTTATTACTGAAAAAATAAATACATAAAGTTCATACATAGTTCTCATTGAACAACATATAGCTCTCTAGAGCATGTAATTATAACATATATTGAAACTATGTAAAACATTTAAATGCAAGAACAAATGCGATCATAATCGCAACTAAGGTAACAATTGGTCCAATGGCATAATGATACCAATCCTCAGTATGAATGGCATATTTTCTAATCTTTCTAATCTTCAAGCGCATTGCATCCATCTTGATCTTGTAATCATCGACGACATCCGCAACATGCAACTCCAATTTCATCTTCTCCTCCTCAATTCTTTTTAATTTTTTCTTCAAGTAATTATTTTCTTTTTCAACTAAATTTAACCACTCGACAAGAGGGTCGGTTGGAATTTCCGGTTCACATACCTCCTAGATAAAAACATCTATGTCATGTTGGTTGGCATAATTGTCATAAACACTAAATGAAACAAATAGTTATAAAAGATAGTATACCTCATCCGAATCATAGACAGGACGAGGGCCGATGGGGGCGGATACCAAAACCATCGCACTATATAATAACAAACAATAATAAAATTAAGAAAATTATACAAGTATCTATTTAAATCATACAAGTAAGAATTTTTTTTCTTTTAGAAAGAAGATAAGAAGAAGAGGCTCACCACGGTGGTGCCGGCGACGAGATCGGCGCGGGCGATTGATGGCAGTGAGGACGGTGACGGGACAGGACGGACCGGCAAATCTAGACAAATCTTTACGAAAATGGAGCTTGGACAAGGAGCTTGGAGAGGAGAAAGCTTAAGTGTGGCTCGGTCATTTTATCGAACACCTCATGTGCATAGGAGGTGAGAGCTAGAGCAACACACCTCTCCCACACGGCCGACCAAAAAATAGAGCACTGAGCGGGCAGGGGCGGGGGTATATATCTGGCTTCTCTTTAGTCCCGGTTTGTGGCTAAAACCGGGACTAAAGGACAACCTTTGGTCTCGGTTCCAGCCACCAACCGGGACTAAAGGTGCTAGGCCAGGAGCGAGGCCCATTGGTACTGGTTCCAGCCACCAACCGGGACTAAAGGTGCTAGGCCAGGAGCGAGGCCCATTGGTCCTGGTTCCAGCCACCAACCAGGACTAAAGGTGCTAGGCCAGGAGCGAGGCCCGTTTGTCCCGGTTCATGTCTGGAACCGGGACTAAAGGGGTCAGACGAACCGGGACCAATGGCCACCGAGGTCCGGCCGGCGCCCTTGCCTCACGAACCGGGACTGATGAGTCCCGGTTCGTGAGTGAACCGGGATTAATGCCCTTATCCCTGTTTTCTACTAGTGATATCACATCAACACCTGATTGTTTATATATTTTTGACTATCACGAAGTCCTGATTTTTCCTTTCTTTTCTTTACCAATTAGATCTATACAGTCCCCTACCATGAGACCGGAACAATAAAGGATAGCAACCAGTAGATCATTACAAAATAATATCCCAACTGAGTAGATCATCAATAGTTTTGTAGCATCACAGCAAAACCTCTCCAATTACTGATCAAAGGCAGTTGTACATTCCACATGGCAAAAGATTTCTGAGCATGATCTTCAGCATATACACAAGGAGAGGGAACAAATTGAATAATAGTCGCCTAAAGAACAACAATTATCTAGGTAATAATAATAATCAGCATGATGTTCTTGCACAATATCAACCAAAAACAGCATCAAAAGATGATGAGCAGGGAGAAGATCATGAAGACGAGAAAGCACGGGTAGGCAATGAGGCCCCTATGCTCATCGCCATGGCCGCTAGAAGCTACCAGCAGCCTGCTGCAGATCCTGGTAGACCACATCACGAATCCCATGCCCATCGCGAAGATGAGCCCGCCGCCCCGCGGCAGGAAGAGGGAGACGGCGGAGAAGATGGTCATGGAGAGCATGCAGTATCCGAGCAGGCTGGCGCACCTGTAGAGGCTGAGGTCGCCACGGCCTCCTCGACCCGGCGAGAGCAGCATGGAGGAGATGAAGTAGAGGAAGACGGACGCGGCGGTGGCCCAGCCGAGGACGATCCCGAAGTGGAGCTTCCCGGCCAGGAGCTGGAAGAGGGCCAAGGAGAGTAGGATCAGCACGGGGCCGGAGAGGTCTGCGTCCGCGTGGAGGACGGGTCCGCGGAGCGGAGCGGGTGGAGGATGGACAGCGTCTTCCGCCAGATGAGACCCGTGTCGATGTCGAGCTCTTCCAGAAGCGGCGGCTCATCGTCGAAGTTGGCGGCGACGTTACCGTTCCCGGGGACAGGGTGGTGGGTCGGCGTGGACTGGTTGAGTACCACCCCTTGGAAGAAGGGGAGGTATCTGCTCACCACGGCTGCTGCGGCGGCGGCGAGGTTGCTTCCGCCTCGGCGAGGAAGAGACTCGGTCGGGGTGTCCAGCTCGTCGAGAAGCGGCGGCTCGTCGTCCAAGGGCAGCAGCAGGTTGGAGGTGGAAGTCCAGGCGATAGTGTGCCGGCGGTAGGTCGGAGTGGAGGGGTTGAAGACCACCTGTGGGAAGGTGAGGTCCTTGTTCGCCATATATATGGCCGCCGCGGCTGGCGACGGCGGGGGTTCCGGTCGAGATTCAATCGATCGTGGTGTGTATGGATCGGAAACTAACGAGCGATGGCTCTGTTTTTTTCTTGTCGGGAGAACGAGACGGAGCCAAGACTCACACGCGGGTGTACATACATATAGCTTGCTGGCTCAAACCCGAGTCGGAATCGAAAACAAGGAACGGGACGATCTAATTTGCTGGATCACGCACGCACTTTCTCTTGTTCGCCATGGCTGCGGCCGCGGCGAGGGTTCCGAGATTCGATCGGACGTGGTGTCTGGAAGGTCTTTTTCTTCTTTCATTAGTACTCATATAAGCCTAATACTAAGGAGTCCTTGTATTAGTAGCAGTCTTGATCGTAGTACAACTCTTCCTCCACCATTGAAGACGATGATCTCAACCGATTTTGAAGCCCTACAACGCACCTAAAAGTTACCGAATCAATAACTGCCGAACGTGCCAGATTTTTTATGTCTCGTCCGAACGCCCTTCTGGCCGTTGATTTTGAGCACGGATCTTAAAGCGGTGGAGAGAGCCACGTCATCTGGAGAGACTCGTTCGGTTTAACAGGGGCTCGACCCGAACGACACTGTTTGAGTAAAACGAGATTGAAAGTGAATGTACGATTAGTCCTGGTTTCTATTGATTCTCAAGTATATATACATCTGAAAGAGGTGGGAAGAAGAGGTGTCTGTTCGGAGGCATCCCTCCAGAACAGGTGTCTGTTGGCAATATAGAAAGAGAAGGGACATGACTGTTCGGGATTGGACACACCCCTTTGATAATGACTATTCATCAATTAGCATGTGCTAATTAATCTACTAATTAATTCCTAACACTCCCCCTTGTACAACACCGCTCCTTGGATGTTTCATCATTGAAAACTCCTTGTACATAGATCTTCCATATTGAGAAATCTTCTGTATAATCTTGAGAGTCTCCCCCAAAAACCCTGTGGGAAAAATATGAGGAGAATAAAGCAGATATGTTGCTAAAACTCCTTTAAACCCTATGGGAAAAAGAATAAGGAGAAAAAGTGCAACATATAATGATTATTGTCTCCTTGATAACTCATATGAGAAAAATCTTTGAGAAAGGAGAAAAACTCATTGGTGAGTCTGGAGAACAATAAATATGTTTTGTATACTTTCCTTTAAAAACACCAATGGGGAAAATAGAAAGTATTGCATATGTCGCCTCATTAAAACCTTTCATGAGAAATTTCGAGGGAAAGCTCATAAGGGAAAAGAGTGCGATTTGATATGACATTGAAAACTCTTTTAAAACCCAGTGGAGAAAATATCAGGAGAAAAGATATGACATATCATGATAATTGTCTCTTTAACAATATGGGAAAATCCAAAGAGTTTAGAGGGCAATAAATATGTCGTGTATACTTTCCTAAAAACCCCGGTGGGGATAACAAAAAGTATGACATATGATCTCATGTTGATATTACCTCATTAAAAACCTTGATGAGAACCTGTAAAAGTAAACTCATAAAGGGGAAAAGAGTATAATATGGTGCTTTGAACAGGAGTAATTCAGGAAGATACTCCCCCTGATACTTGCATGTCTTGAATCCATCGAATACCAATTCCATGGACATGTTTCCAGAATGTTGAAGTTGGTAGATACTTCATGGTTGTCACATGATTTGACTTGCAAGATGAACAATATAAAGATATTGCTTACTATGTACCCTGTTTGCATCCAGACAACACAAGCAACATTATCTTTGAGATAATGGTTCGTGGATGTAGCTACTAAGGTCTGTTTCGAAGACTTTCATGGTATGGCTACCACACCTAGGAGTAACACAAAGCTTGTCTATGATCTAACATAGTGGGGATCTGATCAATTTATCCAATGATATTGGTGTCCAGATTTCTCTGAACCGAAAAACTAGGACAAGACATTTGATGCCTTGGAGATATCGAAATATATTCTTGAGCCCCAGCCAATTATGTGTGGTGGGTCCAAAATCACTAGGATATGAAACTTTGTGTCCCAAAATCGCATTCTCATCAACTCATGGTTTTAATGGATGTTTCTCTACGTCTAGAGAACGAAGCCATTCCAGTTATGGATGCATAAGATTTGTCCACAATGAATTTCTCCAATATATTTTGGATATAGACAACATAGAGTACCTTAATGTATGAGTGAAGGTGACGGCGGTTTTACCCAATCTTTCATCTCAAAATCCGTCATTAAGATGATCATGTGCTTCGTCATTGCAGGAGTAATCCCTGTGTATGACAGACATGCATGGGTAATCATCATTGTAGGAGTAATCCTTGTGTATAAGGAACTCACTATGTCAGTTGTACCAAAATGTACCGACAACAATAAGTCTTATGGTGACTTATTGGTTTTTTACACAGCGTATGTTGCGTTTTACATTTTGATTCAGAAGTGAGATTCCATTGCGAACCATCTATGTCTGAATCTAGTGATCGACATGGATCTGTAATCACTACATCTATCAACTGCATAGATAGATGATTTTGTACTGCCAATGATATAAGTTATTGGAAAGAGATTCCACCTTTGGAGAATAGTTGGGTATCTGCATGAACCCTTGTGCTACAATACTTGCTCTATGTTTCACTACCTCGTTGTTCTCAATTCTATTTCCAGAGGAAAACTCGTGTAGGTATTGCTTTTGTGAATACCTTTCCCTTTATTGAGCAAGATTATTTCTACCTAGATTATACCCTTTGCTCGAGTTAAGTCCGAGTGTTGTTCACACTTTGCCATGGCCATGGTCTTTGGACCTGAATCATGTGAAAGGTTTTATCAATCTAGTTGAGAAATGTATGTCGACAATTGTATGCTTCCGGTTATATGTTTCTCCAGAATCTATGTTATCAATATAGAGTTGATGGAAATATCATTACCCATGGTGACTGTTCGTGATTTCCAATGCGGTTGAGTCGGGTATTCCGATGTCCCGGTCATTGTGTGCACTATGACTTGGGTTGGTGGAAGTTGCCCGTCCACTGGGTGTATACTACCCATTAGGTGTCCACCAACATGAAGTTGACTTGCATTTACAGATTCAGAGGCCTCGATATCCTTGCTTGCAAGAAGGCGAATCCTGATGTACTATTGCCATACTTCTCCCCCTGTTGCTGTGAACGGGGAGTTGAGTGGTTTTTGTTGGTACCTACACTCTTTCAGGCATATTTTTTTAGAATTGTAGGATTATGTGACATCTTTATTTTCAATAAATGAATCTGGCAGGTTATTTGCAATGTGTTGCAAATCTTCTAAACGCATGGTTCAGATCTTTGAGTACGTGGACTTGAGGCAGGAATGTGTTGGGCATTCCACTAACTTCCTGGCATTCTTTATGGTACTTGAAATCTCCCCCTAATGCCTGGAAATGTTCCTCATTGAATCAACATACTGGCCATAAATAACTTCCCATGTGAGGGGCTTAAGGTATTGACGGAAATATAGTTATTCCTCACATAGATCCCAAATATATGTTGAGGGGCCAATGATGTATGTCGGGGTGGTGATACCGGTATGCAACTGAATTATCGCAGATGAGAAATACTTGGTAGATTTCCACGTATCAAAGATAGAGGGGAATTACATTATGCAGTTTGGTCATGAGCGTGTAAAACTGCATGACTCCAACGTAAAGTTGGTAAGTTGCAATTCTGAGGTAAAGATCATGGAATGAGCTTAATTCATTGGATAAAGGATTCTACCTAACAAATTTGAGTCTAGACATATAAAACAGCGTGCAAACTTCAATCCTAGGGCCATAAACTGCGATGTTGTCCATTCGATTTGCTTGAAATCGATGGTCAGAATAATCAACCAAAGGTTTTCGTGTGGATAAAGGCACACTTGAGACCATCGTGTAAATGTGTCTTTTAAAAACCATGGAATACTTGAATAGTCTAGTCAATGATTGGGAAGAGCCACTTACCTCGACTTGATGCATTCAAGGAGTCCGAGTGGTTCAGCGAAGACTTTAGGATGCGCGAGCCTTAAAATTAGCTTCCCTGCATCACGTGAGCGCGCTTAAAATCCAAATATTGTTAGAATTTAGCATCATAATAGTATGACCAATGGAATTGCTGATAGTTTTGGTTTTAACCCAATGTCTGGATGACCAAGGCGAGTATGCCAAGTTTGTTATGTAAAAGACATTCTGGAAAACTATCTTGTACGCAACATGTGTGACTGGTTTTGTAGTATGTGTAGTGCAATCTGATGATACATAGAGAACATGCTTGCCATATCTGCTGCATAAGGTAAAGAGAAGATATTCCTCTTTGTTGTCATCATAAGTTTCGCTATGGAAACTATTTTGACGGATATCTCCATAGTTAAGTAGGGTACGAGTTGAACCGGGACACTGTTGGGAAACGGATATCTCCATGTCTACTACGCAACTTTATTCTTGTAGACTCGTGTTGGGCCTCCAAGCGCAGAGTTTTGTAGGACAGTAGCAATTTTCCCTCAAGTGGATGACCTAAGGTTTATCAATCCATGAGAGGCGTAGGATGAAGATGGTCTCTCTCAAACAACCCTGCAACCAAATACAAGAAATCTCTTATGTCCCAACACACCCAATACAATGGCAAATTGTATAGGTGCACTAGTTCGAAGAAGAGATGGTGATAAAAGTGTAATATGGATGGTAGAAATATATTTTTATAATCTGAATAAATAAAAACAGCAAGGTAGCAAGTGACAAAAGTGAGCGCAAACGGTATTGCAATGCTTGAAAACAAGGCCTAGGGTCCGTACTTTCGCTTGTGCAATCTCTCAACAATGATAATATAATTGGATCATATAACCATCCCTCAACGTGCGATGAAGAATAACTCCAAAGTTCCTATCTAGCGGAGAACATAAGAATAAATTGTTTGTAGGGTACAAAACCACCTCAAAGCTATTCTTTCCGATCGATCTATCCAAGAGTTTGTACTAAAATAACACCAAAGCAAATTCAGATTCGTAATGCTCAATCCAACAAAAAGAACCTCAAAGAGTGCCCCAAGATTTCTACCGGAGAAACAAAGACAAGAACGTGCATCAACCCCTATGCATAGATTACCCCAATGTCACCTCGGGAATCCGCGAGTTGAGTGCCAAAACATATATCGAGTGAATCAATATAATACCCCACTGTCACCACGGGTATTCGTATGCAAGACATATATCAAGCTCTCAAATCCATAAAAGTATTCATTCCGATAAAACGAAATCTCAAAGGGAAAACTCAATTCATCACAACAAGATAGAGAGGGGAAAACACCATATGATCCGACTATATTAACAAAGCCCGCGATACGTCAAGATCGTGACATCTCAAGAACACGAGAGAGAGAGAGAGATTAAACACAAAGCTACTGGTACAAACCCTCAGCCCCGAGGGTGTACTACTCCCTCCTCATCATGGTGGCCGCCGGGATGATGGAGATGGCCATCGGTGATGATCTCCCCCTCCGGCAGGGTGCCGGAACGGGGTCTAGATTGGATCTCCTGGATACAGAGGCCTTGCAGCGACGGAACTTCTGATCTAGGGCTACCCCGAGGGTTTTTAGAATATTTAGTGATTTATAGGGCAAAGAGGGGGTGTGGGAGGCCACCGAGGTGGGCACAACCCACCTGGGAGCGCCTGGGCCCCCAGGCACGCCCTGGTGGGTTGTGCCCCCCTCGGGGCACCCCCCAGGTGCTTCTCTGGCCCACTGGATGTCTTCTGTCCATAAAAAATCCACAAAAAGTTTTGCGGTGTTTGGACTCCATTTGATATTGATTTCCTGCGATGTAAAAAACAAGCAAAAACAGCAACTGGCACTGGGCACTGGGCACTGGGTCAATAGGTTAGTCCCAAAAAAAATGATATAAAGTTGCTATAAAATGATTGTAAAACATCCAAGAATGATAATATAACAACATGAATACTTCATAAATTATAGATACGTTGAGACGTATCAGCATCCCCAAGCTTAATTCCTACTCGTCCTCGAGTAGGTAAATGATAAAAGAAATAATTTATGAAGTGTGAATGCTAGCAAAGTGCACAAGTTTGATCAATGACAATTTCAATCACTTTTCCTAGCATCATAACAACAATTCTTTCTTATAAAACTTCTCATGTTAAAGTAGCAACCAATTCACATGTTAAGGTTCAAACAATGAATTCTCTTGAAACTCAACAACCTATGTTCTTAGTCACCGAACAATTGCAATTCAACTTATTCAATAGAGTCTAAGTAAGAGCTCCACATACTCAACCATCATATAATCTTCTATGATTGCTAACACTCACCACATACACATGAGCAAAACGTTTCAACCGGACACATAGAAAGATAGGGGCTTATAATTTCGCCTTCCAACGTATTCACCTCAAGGGTGATGTCAACAATAATAACTCATGCCACCCATATCCAACTGGACATATGTGCCTAGATCTTTCCTCACCACATAATGCTTGCCAAAGGAGAAAAATAAAAAGGAATAGAGAGAAAAACTTTGACTCTTGCATAAACGTAAATACGTAAAAGTAAAAGATAGGCCCTTGGCAGAGGGAAGCAGAGGTTGCCATGCACTTATTCGTTTGTATGCTCAACCCCTTAGTGCAAAAGAACGTCACGTTATATTGCCCCTTGTGATGGCAACCTTTATTATGCAGTCTGTCGCTTTTATTTCATTACCATCACAAGTTCGTACAACGCTCAATTTTCTCTTACACTAAATGATCTTACACTTTTAGAAGCAATTTTTATTGCCTTATTGCACAGATGACAACTTACTTGAAGGATTTTACTCAATCCTTAGGTAGGTATGGTGGACTCTTGAAAATAAGATTTGGGTTTAAGGATTTTTGGATGCACAAGTAGTATCTCTACTTGGTGCGGAATTTCTGGCTAGCAAAGATGGGGGCAAGCACCACATGTTGAAGGATCTATGACAATATAACTTGTTTGTGATTATGAACAAACATAAATCATTACGTTGTCTTCCTTGTCCAACGTCAACAATTTTGGCATATAATATTTTGATGGGGGCTCACAATCACAAAAGATTTCCGAGATAGTGTATTTGCATGTGAAAGTTCTCTTCCTTATAGTAATCATTCATGAATTGCTTGTATGATCAATATTGTGATTGTCAAGCTTCAAAAGATTTCACTTTCTAAACCCAATGTGAAGCTACCACTAGGCATGATATGAACATATAATTTCAACTTCATGATATTCAATTCATTCAACAATTTACTCATAGGATATAAGTGAAGCACAAGAGTGAATGATAAACTACTCCAAAAAGATATAAGCGAAGATCAAGCGAGTAGTTAAGTAAAGGGGTAGCTAATTGAGGACTCTCTCTTATTTAAAAACTTTCAGATCTAAGTATTTTATTAAAACAGCAAGTAAAACAAAACAAAATGACATTCCAAGAATAGCACAACTCAAGTGAAGAAGCAAAAACTTAGGTTCAACCGATACTAACCGATAATTGTTGAAGAAGAAAGGTGGGATGCCTACCGGGGCATCCCCAAGCTTAGATGCTTGAGACTTCTTGAAATATTATCTTGGGGTGCCTTGGGCATCCCCAAGCTTGAGCTTTTGCGTCTCCTTAATTCCTTTTATATCACGGTTTCCCTAAATCTTAAAAACTTCATACACACAAAAATCAACAAGAACTCGTGAGATAAGTTAGTATAAACCAATGCAAAAACCTTATCATTCTCTACTGTAGAAAATCACAAAAATTATTATTCAACATTGCATACAAAATGCCTCTGCATATTTTATACTCCTATCCACAAATATAATCATTAAACAAGCAAACATAGGCAAACAATGCAAACATAACAGCAATCTGCCAAAACAGCACAGTCTGTAAAGAATGTAAGAGTATCAATACTTCTTAAACTCCAAAAATTATGAAAATTTACCACACTGTAGAAAATTTATAAAATCTTATTGTGCAGAAAGTTTCAACATTTTATCGCATTCCGAATTTTCTGGATAATTATTGCAACAGCGATAAACTTTCTGTTTTGAAACAGCAACTCATATATTTGCAAAATAAGCATGGTGATGGCTATCCTTGCCACTTTTATTGAAACAAAAGATGCAAAACATTCTTATAACTAACAGCAACCAAATCCTAATAAAATAAAATTACTCTCCAAGCAAAACTCATATCATGTGACGAATGAAAATATAGCTCCAAGTGAGGTTACCGATAATATTGAAGACGAAAGAGGGGATGCCTTCCGGGGCATCCCCAAGCTTAGTTGCTTGGATCTTCCTTGGATATTTAACTTGGGGTGCCTTGGGCATCCACAAGCTTATGGTCTTGTCACTCCTTATTCTCCTCATATCGACATCTCACCCAAAACTTGAAAACTTCAATCACACAAAACTTAACAGAACTTCGTGAGATAGGTTAGTATGATAAAGAGCAAACCATTTAACTTTGGTACTGTCAAAGACAAGATTCATAATTGTTTCCACACAATGACTACTGTAGCATATAATTTCCACAATTTAGATTGAGTAATATAAGCCATAGAAACTAGAAAACAAGCAAACTATGAATTGAAAATAGAAACTGTCAAAAACAGAACAGTCTGTAGTAATCTGTACTCCAACCATACTTATGCACTCCAAAAATTCTGAAACATTAGGAAAACGTAGAGAATTTGTATACCCATCAACTGTAAAAAAGCCAAAAAAATTCTACGTTCCAGTAAAAGATAGGAATTTCTGTACTGGACGCAAAAGTTTCTGTTTTTGCACAGAATCAAGTCAATTATCATCCACACTATCCCAAAGGCTTTACTTGGCACTTTATTGAAACAAAACCTATAAAACATGATTACTACAGTAGCCTAATCATGTGAAAACACCAAAGCAGTAAGAGTAAATTTTGGGTTGTATCCCAACAAGCGCTTTTCTTTAATGCCTTTTAGCTAGGCATGATGATTTCAATGATGCTCGCATAAAAGATAAGAATCTAAACACAAGGAGAGCATCATGAAGCATATGACTAGCAGATTTAAGTCTAACCCACTTCCTATGCATAGGGATTTTGTGAGCAAACAATTTATGGAGCAAGAAACAACTAGCATAGGAAGGCAAAACAAGTAAAACTTCAAGATTTTCAACACATAGAGAGGGAACTTGATATTATTGCAATATGTAAAAGCATATGTTCCTCTCTCATAGTAATTTTCAGTAGCATCATGAATTAATTCAACAATATAACCATCACATAAAGCATTATTTTCATGATCCACAAGCATAGAAAATTTATTACTCTCCACATAAGCAAATTTATTCTCATGAATAGTAGTGGGAGCAAACTCAACAAAATAACTATCATGGGATTCTTGATTGGCATAATCAAATTGAACATTAAAATTATGATGACAAGTTTCATAGTTATCATTATTCTTTATAGCACACATGTCATCACCATAATCATTATAGATAGCAACTTTGTTGTCATAATCAATTGAAACCTCTTCCAAAATAGTGGATTCATCACTAAATAAAGTCATGACCTCTCCAAATCCACTTTCATCATTATAATCATAATAAATAGGAGGCATGCTACCGTTATAACAAATTTGCACATCAAAATTTGGGGTAATAAAAATATCATCTTCATCAAACATAGCATCCCCAAGCTTAAGGCTTTGCATATCACTAGCATCATGGATATTCAAAGAATTCATACTAGCAACATTGCAATGATGCTCATCATTCATGGATTCTATGCCAAACATTTTATAGCATTCTTCTTCTAACAATTGAGCACAATTTTCCTTTCCATCATTTTCACGAAAGACATTATAAAGACGAATAATATGAGGCAACCTCAATTCCAATTTTTTTTGTAATTTTCTTTTTATAAACCAAACTAGTGATAAAACAAGAAACTAAAAGATTCGATTGCAAGATCTAAAGATATACCTTCATGCACTCACCTCCCCGGCAACGGTGCCAGAAAAGAGCTTGATGTCTACTACGCAACTTTATTCTTGTAGACTCGTGTTGGGCCTCCAAGCGCAGAGTTTTGTAGGACAGTAGCAATTTTGCCTCAAGTGGATGACCTAAGGTTTATCTCAAACAACCCTGCAACCAAATACAAGAAATCTCTTGTGTCCCCAACACACCCAATACAATGGCAAATTGTATAGGTGCACTAGTTCGGCGAAGAGATGGTGATAAAAGTGTAATATGGATGGTAGAAATATATTTTTATAATCTGAATAAATAAAAACAGCAAGGTAGCATGTGACAAAAGTGAGCACAAACGGTATTGCAATGCTTGAAAACAAGGCCTAGGGTCCGTACTTTCGCTAGTGTAATCTCTCAACAATGCTAATATAATTGGATCATATAACCATCCCTCAACGTGCGATGAAGAATCACTCCAAAGTTCCTTTCTAGCGGAGAACATAAGAATAAATTGTTTGTAGGGTACGAAACCACCTCAAAGCTATTCTTTCCGATCGATCTATCCAAGAGTTCGTACTAAAATAACACCAAAGAAAATTCAGATTCGTAATGCTCAATCCAACACAAAGAACCTCAAAGAGTTCCCCAAGATTTCTATCGGAGAAACAAAGACAAGAACATGCATCAACCCCTATGCATAGATTACCCCAATGTCACCTCGGGAATCCGCGAGTTGAGTGCCAAAACATATATCAAGTGAATCAATATAATACCCCATTGTCACCACGGGTATTCATATGCAAGACATATATCAAGTGCTCTCAAATCCATAAAAGTATTCAATCCGATAAAAGGAAATGTCAAAGGGAAAACTCAATTCATCTCAACAAGATAGAGAGGGGAAAACACCATATGATCCGACTATATTAACAAAGCCCACGATACGTGAAGATCGTGCCACTCAAGAACACGAGAGAGAGAGAGATTAAACACATAGCTACTGGTAGAAACCCTTAGCCCCGAGGGTGGACTACTCCCTCGTCATCATGGTGGTCGCCGGGATGATGGAGATGGCCATCGGTGATGATCTCCCCCTCCGGCAGGGTGCCGGAACGGGGTCTAGATTGGATCTCATGGATACAGAAGCCTTGCAGCGGCGGAACTTCTGTTCTAGGGCTACCCCGAGGATTTTTGGAATATTTGGTGATTTATTGGGCAATGAGGGGGTGCGGGAGGCAACTGAGGTGGGAACAACCCACCTGGGCGCGCCAGGACCCCAGGCGCGCCCTGGTGGGTTGTGCCCCACTCGGGGCACCCCCCAGGTGCTTCTCTGGCCCACTGGATGTTTTCTGGTCCATAAAAAATCCACAAAAAGTTTCGCGGTGTTTGGACTCCGTTTGATATTGATTTCCTGCGATGTAAAAAACAAGCAAAAACAGCAACTGGCACTGGGCACTGGGTCAATAGGTTAGTCCCAAAAAAATGATATAAAGTTGCTATAAAATGATTGTAAAACATCCAAGAATGATAATATAACAGCATGAATACTTCATAAATTATAGATACGTTGGAGACGTATCACAGGGCTTCACCTAAGCACTACGAAAATAAGACCGTGGTAGTAAATTGTGGATGGGGGCGCCGCACACGGGTAAGACTATGTTGTGTCCTTTTGTGGCACCCCCTCCCCACATATATATAGGTGGGAGGGGAGGAGGCAATCCCTAGGGCGCCCCAAGACACCTGGCGGCAGCCCTAGGGCTGCTGCCTTGCCCTGCGCCCCCCCTTTCCTAATATATCGGAGGGGAAAGGAAAGGGGGGAGAGGTTGAAGGAAGGGGGAATCCTATTCCCTTTCTTTCCTTTCCTCCTTCCCCTTTCCTTCTCCACCTTGGCCAGCCCATATGGGGGGCGCACCAGCCCCTTGTCGCTGGTGTGTTTCCCCTCTTGGCCCATAAGGCCCATATCTTTTGCCGGGGGGGGGGGGGAACCCCTTCCGGTGACCCGATAAGTACCCGGTGACCCCCGAAACACTTCTGGTGTCCGAATACCATCGTCCAATATATCAATCTTTACCTCTCGACCATTTCAAGACTCCTCGTCATGTCCATGATCTCATCCGGGTCTCCAAACAACATTCGGTCACCAAATCACATAACTCATATAATACTATATCGTCAATGAACGTTCAGCGTACGGACCCTACGGGTTCGAGAACTATGTAGACATGACCGAGACACCTCTCCGGTCAATAACCAATAGCGGAACCTGGATGCTTATATTGGCTCCTACATATTCTACGAAGATCTTTATCGGTCGAACCGTTATGACAACATACGTAATTCCCTTTGTCAATCGGTATGTTACTTGCCCGAGATTCGATCGTCGGTATCTTCATACCTAGTTCAATCTTGTTACCGGCAAGTCTCTTTACTTGTTCCGTAATACATCACCTCGTGACTAACTCCTTAGTCATTTGCTTGCAAGCTTATGATGTGTATTACCAGAGGGCCTAGAGATACCTCTCCGATACTCGGAGTGACAAATCCAAATCTCGATCTATGCCAACTCAACAAACACCTTCGGAGATACCTGTAGAGCATCTTTATAATCACCCAGTTATGTTGTGACATTTGATAGCACACAAGGCATTCCTCCGGTATCCGGGAGTTGCATAATCTCATAGTCGAAGGAATATGTATTTGACATGAAGAAAGCAATAGCAATAAAACTAAACGTTCATTTTGCTAAGCTAACGGATGGGTCTTGTCCATCACATCATTATCCTAATGATGTGATCCCATTATCAAATGACAACTCATGTCCATGGTTAGGAAACCATAACTATCTTTGATCAATGAGCTAGCCAAGTAGAGGCTCACTAGGGACACGGTGTTTGTTTATGTATTCACACATGTATTTAGGTTTCCAATCAATACAATTCTAGCATGAATAATAAACCTTTATCATGAATAAGGAAATATAAAATAACAACTTTATTATTGCCTCTAGGGCATATTTACTTCAGTCTCCCACTTGCACTAGAGTCAATAATCTAGTTCACATCACCATGTGATTAACACCAATAGTTCACAACGTCATGTGATTAACACCCATAGTTCACATCGCCATGTGACCAATACCCAAAGGGTTTACTAGAGTCAATAATCTAGTTCACATCGCCATGTGATTTAAACCCAAAGAGTACTAAGGTGTGATCATGTTTTGATTGTGAAAGAAGTTTAGTCAACGGGTCTGTCACATTCAGATCCGTATGTATATTTGCAAATTTCTATATCTACAATGCTCTGCATGGTGCTACTCTAGCTAATTGCTCCCACTTTCAATACGTATCCAGATTGAGACTCAGAGTCATCAGGATCGGTGTAAAAGCTTGCATCGACGTAACTCTTTATGACGAACTCTTTATGACCTCCATAACCAAGAAATATTTCCTTAGTCTTCTAAGGATAATTTTGACCGCTGTCTAGTGATCTACTCCTGGATCACTATTGTACCCCCTTGCCAAACTCATGGCAAGGTACACAACAGGTTTGGTACACAACATGGCATACTTTATAGAACCTATGGCTGAGGCATAGGAATGACTTTCATTCTCTCTCTATCTTCTGCCGTGATCGGGCTTTGAGTCTTACTCAATTTCACACCTTGCAACACAGGCAAGAACCGTTTCTTTGACTGATCCATTTTGAACTTCTTCAAAACTTTATCAAGGTCTGTGCTTTGTGAAAGTGCTATTAAGCATCTCGATCTATCCCTATAGATCTTGATGCCAAATATATAAGCAGCTTCACCGAGGTCTTTCATTGAAAAATTCTTATTCAAGTATCCTTTTATGCTATCCAGAAATTCTATATCATTTATCAACAATATGTCATCCACATATAATATCAGAAATGCTACAGAGCTCCCACTCACTTTCTTGTAAATACAGGCTTCACCGAAAGTCTGTATAAATCCATATGCTTTGATCACTTCATCAAAGCATATATTCCAACTCCGAGATGCTTGCACCAGTCCATAGATGGATCGCTGTAGCTTGCACACTTTGTTAGCACATTAAGGATCGACAAAACCTTCTGGTTGTATCATATACAATTCTTCCTTAAGAAATCCATTAAGGAATGCAGTTTTGACATCCATTTGCCAGATTTCATAATCATAAAATGCGGCAATTGCTAACATGATTCGGACGGACTTAAGCATCGCTACTGGTGAGAAAATCTCATCGTAGTCAACCCCTTGAACTTGTCGAAAACCTTTTGCGACAAGTCGAGCTTTATAGACAATAACATTACCATCATCGTCAGTCTTCTTGAAGATCCATTTATTTTCTATGTCTTACCGATCATCGGGCAAATCCACCAAAGTCCACACTTTGTTCTCATATATGGATCCTATCTCAGATTTCATGGCCTCAAGCCATCTGTCGGAATCTGGGCTCATCATAGCTTCTTCATAGTTCGTAGGTTCGCCTTGGTCTAGTAACATGACTTCCAGAATAAGATTACCGTACCACTCTGGTGCGGATCGTGCTCTGGTTGACCTGTGAGGTTCAGTAGTAACTTGATCTGAAGTTTCATGATCATCATCATTTGCTTCCTCTCTAGTTGGTGTAGGCATCACAGGAACGGTTTTCTTTGATGTGCTACTTTCCAATTCGAGAGAAGCTACAATTACCTCATTAAGTTCTACTTTCCTCCCACTCACTTCTTTCGAGAGAAACTCCTTCTCTAGAAAGGTTCCATTCTTGGCAACAAAGATCTTGTGTTCAGATCTGTGGTAGAAGGTGTACCCAATTGTTTCCTTAGGGTATCCTATGAAGACGCACTTCTCCGATTTGGGTTCGAGCTTATCAGGCTGAAGCCTTTTGACATAAGTGTCGCAACGCCAAACTTTAAGAAACGACTGCTTAGGTTTCTTGCCAAACCATAGTTCATATGGTGTCGTCCCAACGGATTAAGACGGTGCCCTATTTAACGTGAATGCAGTTGTCTCTAATGCATAACCCCAAAACGATAGTGCTAAATTGGTAAGAGACATCATAGAACGCACCATATCCAATAAAGTACGGTTACGACGTTCGGACACACCATTACGCTGTGGTGTTCCAGGTGGCGTGAATTGTGAAACTATTCCACATTGTTTTAGATGAAGGCCAAACTCGTAACTCAAATATTCGCCTCTGCGATCAGATCATAGAAACTTTATTTTCTTGTTACGATGATTCTCCACTTCACTCTGAAAATCTTTGAACTTTTCAAATGTTTCAGACTTGTGTTTCATTAAGTAGATATACCCATATCTGCTCAAATCATCTGTGAAGGTCAGAAAATAACCATACCTGCCGCGTGCCTTAACAGTTATCGGACTGCATACATCGGTATGTATTATTTCCAATAAGTCATTAGCTCGCTCCATTGTTCCGGAGAACGGAGTTTTAGTCATCTTGCCCATGAGGCATGGTTCGCAAGTATCAACTGATTCATAATCAAGTGATTCCAAAAGCCCATCTGCATGGAGTTTCTTCATGCTCTTTACACCAATATGACCTAAACGGCAGTGCCACAAAAATATTGCGCTATCATTATCAACTTTGCATCTTTTGGCATCAATATTATGAATATGTGTATCACTACGATCGAGATTCAATAAACCATTTACATTGAGTGTATGACCATAGAAGGTTTTATTCATGTAAGAAGAACAACAATTATTCTCTGACTTAAATGAATAACCGTATCGCAATAAACATGATCCAATCATATTCATGCTCAACGCAAACACCAAATAATATTTATTTATTTAGGTCCAACACTAATCCTGAAGGTAGAGGGAGTTTACGATTGTGATCTTATCAACCTTGGAATCACTTCCAACACACATCGTCACCTCGTCATTAACTAGTCTCTGTTCATTTTGCAACTCCTATTTTGAGTTACTAATCTTAGCAACTGAACCAGTATCAAATACCCAGGGGCTACTATGAACACTAGTAAAATACACATCAATAACATGTATATCAAATATACGTTTGTTCACTTTGCCATCCTTCTTATCCGCCAAGTATTTGGGGCAGTTCCGCTTCCAGTAACCATTTCCTTTGTAGTAGAAGCACTCAGTTTCAGGCTTGGGGCCAGCTTTGGGCTTCTTCATGGGAGCAATAACTTTCTTGCCATTCTTCTTGAAGTTCCCTTTCTTTCCCTCGCCCTTTTTCTTGAAACTAGTGGTCTTGTCAACCATCAACACTTGATGCTCTTTCTTGATCTCTACCTTCGCCGATTTTAGTATCGTGAAGAGCTCGGGAATTATTTTTGTCATCCCTTGCATATTATAGTTCATCACGAAGTTCTAGTAGCTTGGTGATAGTGACTAGAGAACTTTGTCGTTCACTATCTTATCTGGAAGATTAACTCCCACTTGTTTCAAGCGATTGTAGTACCCAGACATTCTGAGCACATGCTCACTGAGCTATTCTCCTCCATCTTGTAGGCAAAGTACTTGTCAGAGGTCTCATACCTCTCGACACGGGCATGAGTCTGAAATACCAATTTTAGCTCTTTGGAACATCTCATATGCTCCGTGGCGTTCAAAATGTTTTTGAAGTCCCGGTTCTAAGCCGTAAAATATGGCGCACTAAACTATCAAGTAGTCATCGAGCTTGCCAAACGTTCATAATGTCTGCATCTACTCCTGCACTAGGTCTATCACCTAGCGGTGCATCAAGGACATAATTCTTCAGTGCAGCAATGAGGATAATCCTCAGATCACGGACCCAGTCCACATCATTGCTACTATCAACTTTCAACTTTGTTTTCTCTAGGAACATATCAAAATAAAACAGGGGAGCTATATCGCGAGCTATTGATCTATAACATAGATTTGCAAATACTACCAGGACTAAGTTCATGATAAATTAAGTTCAATTAATCAAATTAAATTACTTAAGAACTCCCACTTAGATAGACATCCCTCAAGTCATCTAAGTGATACGTGATCCAAATCAACTAACCCATTTCCGATCATCACGTGAGATGGGGTAGTCATCAATAGTGAACATCTCTATGTTGATCATATCTACTATATATTTCATGTTCGACCTTTCGGTCTCCAGTGTTCCGAGGCCATGTCTCTACATGCTAGGCTCGTCAAGTTTAACCGGAGTATTCCGCATGTGCAAAACTGTCTTGCACCCGTTGTATGTGAACGCAGAGTCTATCACACCCGATCATCACGTGGTGTCTCAACACGACGAACTGTCGCAACGGTGCATACTCCGGGAGAACACTTATACATTGAAATTTAGTTAAAGGGATCATCTTATAATGCTACCGCCATTCTAAGCAAAATAAGATGCATAAAAGATAAACGTTACATGCAATCCAAATATGTGACATGATATGTTCATCATCATCTCGTGCTTTTGATCTCCTTCTCCAAAGCATCGTCATGATCTCCATCGTCACCGGCTCGACACCTTGATCTCCATCGTTGCGTCGTGGTCGTCTCACCAACTATTGCTTCTACAACTATCGCTAACGCATAGTGATAAAGTAAAGCAATTACATGGCGTTTGCATTTCATACAATAAAGCGACAACCATAAGGCTCCTGCCAGTTGCCGATAACTTTTACAAAAACATGATCATCTCATACAACAACGTATATCACATCATGTCTTGACCATATCACATCACAACATGCCCTGCAAAAACAAGTTAGACGTCCTCTACTTTGTTGTTCCTAGTTTTACATGGCTGCTATAGGCTTCTAGCAAGAACCGTTCTTACCTACGCATCAAAACCACAACGATGATTTATCAAGTTTGTTGTTTTAACCTTCAACAAGGACCGGCCATAGTCAAAGTCGATTCAACTAAAGTAGGAGAAACAGACACCCGCCAGCCACCTTTATGCAAAACTAGTTGCATGTCTGTCGGTTGAACCGGTCTCATGAACGTGGTCATGTAAGGTTGGTCCAGGCCGCTTCATCCAACAATACCGCTGAATCAAAATAAGACATTGGTGGTAAGCAGTATGACGATCACCGCCCACAACTCTTTGTGTTCTACTCGTGCATGTCATCTATGCATAGACCTGGCTCTGAAGCCACTGTTGGGAAACGTAGCATGCTATTTCAAAAAAAATCCTACGCTCATGCAAGATCTATCTAGGAGATGCATAGCAACGAGAGGGGGAGAGTGTGTCTACGTACCACCATAGACCGAAAGCGGAAGCGTTTGACAACACGGTTGATGTAGTCGAACTTCTTCTAGCTCCGACCGATCAAGTACCGAACGTACGGCACCTCCGAGTTCTGCACACGTTCAGCTCGATGACATCACTCGTCCTCTTGATCCAGCAAGGTGTCGAGGAAGTAGATGAGTTCCGTCAGCACGACGGCGTGGTGACGGTGATGGTGAAGTGATCTCCGTAGGGCTTCGCCTAAGCACTACGAAAATATGACCAAGGTAGTAAACGGTGGACGGGGGCGCCGCACACGGCTAAGACTATGTTGTGTCCTTGTGTGGCGCCCCCTCCCCACATATATATAGGTCGGAGGGGAGGAGGCAGCCCCTAGGGTGCCCCAAGACACCTGGCGGCAGCCCTAGGGCTGCTGCCTTGCCCTGCGCCCCCCCCCCCCTTCCGTGTATATCGGAGGGGGAAGGAAAGGGGGGAGAGGTGGAAGGAAGGGGGAATCCTATTCCCTTTCTTTCCTATCCTCCTTCCCCTTTCATTCTCCATCTTGGCCAGCCCATATGGTGGGCGCACCAGCCCCTTGTGGCTGGTGTGTTTCCCCTCTTGGCCCATAAGGCCCATATCTTTTGTCGGGGGTGCCCGGAACCCTTTCCGGTGACCCGATAAGTACCCGGTGACCCCTGAAACACTTCCGGTGTCCGAATACCATCGTCCTATATATCAATCTTTACATCTCGACCATTTCGAGACTCCTCGTCATGTCCGTGATCTCATCCGGGACTCCGAACAACATTCGGTCACCAAATCACATAACTCATATAATACTATATCATCAACGAACGTTAAGCGTGCGGACCCTATAGGTTCGAGAACTATGTAGACATGACCGAGACACCTCTCCAGTCAATAACCAATAGCGGAACCTGGATGCTCATATTGGCACCTAACTATTCTATGAAGATCTTTATCGGTCGAACCGTTATGACAACATACGTAATCCTAATCTCGATCTATGCCAACTCAACAAACACCTTCGGAGATACCTGTACAGCATCTTTATAATCACCCAGTTACGTTGTGACGTCTGATAGCACACAAGGTGTAACACCCCTGTGTAATAAGCACTGTGACATAATGCTAATCATGCCAAGTCATCATCATTTGCATTGCTTGATCATAGTGGTTAAACACCTCAATCCAAATCCCTCTCTGAAAATCAACTCAAATTCAAAAGTGCAAAATGAAGTTGTTTAAATCCAGGAACTAAAATGTTCCTAATATTGTAAATAATTCAGAGACAATTCAAAAACTATATTCAACATCTACTAAATTAGTTAAGTGACTCTATCATTAAGAAACAGTACCAAACCATCACCCTTTTAATCCATTTCATTTATTAAAAATTCTTATGAAATCATATTTTGCCCAAACCAATTTCTGGAGGTATGTAACATTGCACTGTAATTTTTCGACCAAGTCTCATATTTTGTAAACGTATACAAATTACTAAACAATTAACAAACAAAAAGAATAAAGAAAAACAGAAAGAAGAAATGAAAGAAAATGAAAAGGGCCACTGTTGGTGGGGCCTTAGTGCACAGTAAGCAGGCCCAGCCCAACAGAGCCGGCCCACCTTAGTCGTCTACCTCCTCCGTCGCCGTGTCGACGCCGCGCGCGTCCTATGCCGCGGATGGCCACGTGCCGGCCATCCGCCGCCTCCTCAGGGTGGATAAGGACCCCCAGTGGCCTCCCAAAACCCTAGCTACCACCAGTCTCCCCCTCGCTCTCTTCCTCGCCCGCTTTCTTCCTTCCCCACGAGCACTCGTCATCGCCGCCACCATGGCCATGTCTTAGCGCGGCCGCCGAGCCCCGAGTGCCTCTCCGACGAGCCCGACAGCTCCGCCTGCTTCCTCTACTACCTCTCCGACCTCTGGATCGAGTCCGGCGCCACCATAGCTTCGAGATAGAGCTCCTCCCCGACACCGGCCGTAGCCGATCGCCGCCGCCGTACGCCTCCGACAAGCCTCCCCGAGCACGCTGCCACTTCCCTACGGCTCCCGGTGAGCCACCGCGTCCCTCCCCTCGCTTCCCCGCACGGATCCATCGCCGTAGCCGCCGCTGCCATCGCCGCCTGAAGCTCACTCCATAGCGGTGCTCGCCGCCGTCGTCCTCGTCGACGTCATGCTCACCCGAGCTCGCCTCCATGCTCTAGGCCTCGCCAGGACCCCGTAGAGCCTCCCCGCTGGTCCTGTCGTACCCTCTAGCCGCCGTTCGCATGGTGCCCGAACTCCGGCGACCGCCGCGCCATTCACCGCCATCACCACACGCCGTCTCCAGCCGTGCCACCACCGCAAAACGACGCGCCTCGCTCCCCTCTTTCGAATGTGGCCTCGCGCGTTCAAAATGGTGGCCGAAGCGCGATTTCCGGCGACGACCGCCGCGCGCCGCCGCGCAAATTGGTTGCCGGCATTGAGCCGCCGGCGCCGCTGACCTGGCGCCGACGTGGCCGACCCGTGCGCCGCTGACTGTGGGCCCGATGGGGTCCGGTTGACTGGGTTGACCAGTCAACCCTGCTGACTGGGCAACCCAGTCCGTGGCACACGGGCCCCACCCCTTTTATACGTTTTTAAATAAATAAAATGTAATTAAAATGTTAATAAATCTATTAATTAATTAGTTAGTCTATGACAGGGGGGCCTAGCTGCTAATTATCTCTCTTTAAATTAAACAAAACTCTGTTTAGTCCTCTGCCTATGACAGGTGGGACCCACTGTCAGCTTTGACCTGAACAGTGGCAGTTGACTTGCTGACCTCATGCTGACATCATAATTAATTTCTGATAATTTAAATAATCCAAAAAATGCTAAAATCTTTAGAAATTCATAGAAATTAAACCGTAGCTCAGATCGAAAAACATTATACATGAAAGTTGCTCAGAACATCAAGAAAAAGCTGACCGTGTGGTCTGTTTCTGTGTTGGGACCCTCTACGGAGGTGAACCCATAACTTTTTACCCGTTTCCGTTAGGTGAATAGTGCATATACACTGGTTAATAATCAAACTTAAATCCTAAAATAATTAATATGGCTTGGACATGCGTTTAGGCAACCCTGCACTACATGTTAGCATAGCAAGCTCTGTGTTACCTTGTCTGCCTTGTATTTATCTGTTTCCTCCCCCTCTTCTCTCTCGATAGAGCCCGGTACCGACGCAGCTCCAGAGATCGACGACCCCTGACGACCTTGCCATTGCAACCGAGCAACCAGGCAAGCCCCCCTCCCCCTTTAATCATCCCGATATCGCCCAGTCAGTTCTCTCCTGCTTGCATTAGATTTTGCTACTATTACTGTTATCCTATTTTTGCTGCATAGCCTGTTTATTGTAGCCTGTTGTTGATACCTTCCTGTTCATCCTAAACTGTTTAGAATAGACTGGGTAGAAACCCATCAGTGACCCCCACTTGTCCCGACTGCCTCGCTGGATACTCAGAAGACCCGATCAACGGGATCGAAGACCAGGCCCCGGCACCGCACCTCACTTCCCCCTTAGTTGCTCGACACTACTGGGTTACTATCGAGTGCCGAGGGTGATAGCTCGTCAGCACTTCTGATGATAACCTTGTAGTTTAGTTAATCGGTCGTGGTCAGCGAGGGTGATTCCTCCTACACCACCCCCGATAACGACGAAGTCGTGCAACACCTCAAGTGTGGACCTCGATGGTGATTCCTCCTTCGTTCACCTTGACGATAACATCAGGTGGAATTCCATCGAGGGTGATTCCTCAGGGTTCCCTTGGTGTTAGACACACGGATACTATGGTTACTATGACGTTACAACTGATACTTGGAAAGGCGGGTCGACCCTGAGGGGTACACGCGAATGGTGGGATGTCGGGTTAACCTGGAGGTTACCCATGAGACGAATACGAGGCGTGGCCGGGCATTCTTAACCCTTGCCACAAGTCCTCGAGACGGGGCGACGGTGTCACATCGATCGTGAGTATCTGCTCGTTACCGCAAGCCCCTAATTCACTAACGATTTGGATATTTGATCCGAGCAGGACTCTGGCCTGATAGCACTAACCATCACGTGGGAACAGTTATGGGCAGTCTACATCGTAGCATCAGCCGAAAGCTCTGTCAGACGTCCAGTTCAGTCTGGCGGCCGGGCTGGGCCGGCACCATCCGGTAGTAGTGGAGCCTGGTTCGCCATGCACGTAACGACCCGGAGGGCGAGGGGCGATGGCCCAAGACCCCCTTGCGCTTAGGAGGTAGACCGACGGGGACCTCTCTGCTGAGCTGTAGGTACGGTTGCGGTGTATCATTTGGCCGAGGCTGGGCATGACCCCTAAAAGTGTGATCGGCCGGAGTTAAGCGAGCGTGGTGGGTAAGTTGGTGCACCCCTGCAGGGAAGAAAACTTCAATTGATAGCCGGTCCTACGGTAAAGGACACTCGGAGTTGTATCCCGATCGATACAACTAGAACTGGATACTTGTGATGATAACTGGATTTGATGGCTCCGGGATCGCTTTCCTCGGAACCGTAGAGGATGGGGGTATGTGAGGTATATGGGGGGAGGTGGGGTTCTGCTTCGTTTTGTGGTGAACAGGGAAGGATCTCTGGGCGAGACTGTTACTTGACACAACCACTACTATTTTATACTGTGTTGTTCTACTCTCTTCTGTTGCTGCAAGACTGCTGAAGATGGTAGTCTTCGATAGGACTAGGCATTCTTTCTATTCTGGCATTTCTGCAGCCCAGTCCACATATACAGCCTTCCTTTGATAATGTTGCATATGTAGTGTAGATCCTTGCTTGCTGAGTACTTCGGAGTACTCATGGTTGCTTTGCTTTCTTTTTCTCCCCATACCAGTTTGTCGTGACCAGATGAAGGACCCCCTTGAGACAGTTGCCCCTCCGATGACTACTTCTACCATCTCGATGGTTGTTACTTCTACGAGCTGGCCGATGAACAGGAGTAGGATCGGAGGGTCCCAGGCAGGAGGCCTGCGCCTTTCGATCGTAGTGTTTTGTTTTGTCCCACCTTCTTAAGGCCTTTCAGTTTCTCTTTTATATCTATACTCAGATATCTGATGCTTCCACTGATGCTTGTATGACATCAAGCTTATGTATTCGAGCTCTCGAGGCCCTGGCTTATAATATAAAGCTTGTATGACTTTATTTATGTTTTAGAGTTGTGTTGTGATAACTTCAGGTGAGTCCTTAGGCTTGATCGTGTGCATTTGCGTGTATGATTAGTGCACGATTAAGCCGGGGGCGCCACACAAGGCATTCCTCCGGTATCCGGGAGTTGCATAATCTTATAGTCGAAGGAATATGTATTTGACATGAAGAAAGCAATAGCAATAAAACTGAACGATCATTATGCTAAGCTAACGGATGGGTCTTGTCCATCACATCATTCTCCTAATGATGTGATCCCGTTATCAAATGACAACTCATGTCTATGGTTAGGAAACCATAACCATCTTTGATCAACGAGCTAGTCAAGTAGAGGCTCACTAGGGACACGATGTTTGTTTATGTATTCACACATGTATTTAGGTTTCCAATCAATACAATTCTAGCATGAATAATAAACCTTTATCATGAATAAGGAAATATAAAATAACAACTTTATTATTGCCTCTAGGGCATATTTCCTTCAGACACAATAAAGTACCGTTGATGGTACTCGAGTACCCATAGGGATAGTAAATATGACCCGAGTTGAGCCAACAATTACCTCATCGTGTCTTGCGATTTCAAAATATCTCCTTTTCTCTCAACGAGAGAGGAAACATTTTACTTCCTTGAGTATAGAATTCGTGGTGCATATGTCCACAATACACATATCATCTTTCATCAGATCGACCCCCGTAGAAATCTATATATAGACTTGAGGATTCTCAGTATGAAAATCACTGTCAGATATATAAAATACAGACAAATGTATTTGTACCGGTGCTGATACAATATATTATGATATACGATAAATGATGACAACAATTCTTATGTTCTTATTAGAACAACAGAAATGTACATCAATTATATTGACCACCGAGGAGATTGAGAGACTGTTCATAGTCTCCAAACATGTTGGTTGAGACATATTCAACCATCATGTTCTCCGTGCCCATAGGGTCCCGTCACCGCTAATGATGTCGGGTTGAAGGTTGAAGTGAGCTTCAAACCTTTTCCCTTGAGGTCATTTGCGTCCCAGGGATTGCTAATACAGAATAACCAAATGTTGAGATCTGGATCGATATAATACCTTACGATGTATAAGGAAACATTTTTTTCTATTAACGGTATGCCTTCGACTGGAGGTGAATCCACAGGTCTTGGAATGCACACATTATCCCACGAGACACAAGAGCTATCATGATGTCCATGACCCAGGTGGGGCAGTGGTGGCCATTGAGGGCCAATGCCTCAAATTCTCTAGCCATCGGTTCCCAGAGATAATTAATTTACACTAGGTAAATTAAAGACCATCATGGTTAGTGTTGCAATGAATTTTGCAAAATCAATGAGATTTCAAGAATTTGGCTTGAAATCATTAGTGTGAACTTCAAATTGTTAAGCATGAGACTTTGTAGATAATCTCCAAAACAAAATTTAGGAGTAGATCTAGCAGCATTAAAGGAGTATAATCCAATGAAATCCATAGATACTCATACTTCAAATGCCTCATGTCATGACTTAATCACTAGTGCAGAATCGGGCTTTAGTCCCGGTTCGTAAGGACCTTTAGTCCCGGTTCTGCAACCGGCACTAAAGGGTGGGGACTAAAGGTCCCCCCCCCCTTTAGTCCCGGTTCAACACGAACCGGGACCAAAGGCCCACCATGTGGCACGAGCCCGCGCCGGGGGCTGGGGGACCTTTAGTCCCGGTTGGTAACACCAACCGGGACTAAAGGAATTTTTTTTGGAATTTATTTTGATTTATTTTGAAAAAAAATCGATTTTTTTTCTGATTTTCAAATTTCTGAATTATTTGACAATTTAATATCTAATAACCCCTCATCACTGCTCAAGTGTGGAGCACTCATTATTCCAAATCGTCTAACATCCCGACCGGTCACCCATCCTCTTACTATTCCAGCCTATGCATGCTTAACTTTCGAGTTCTATTCACCCTAGTTTCCAAGTCTGCACTTGTTGTTTTCCTGACAATAGTAAGCTGTCAGTCCTATTAACCCTCAGGAGTTTAGCTTGAGCATGAAGTCACACGTTTCACCGTTTGAGTTTGAAAATAATATTATAAAAAACAATAATTATTTAGTAACACTAATATTTCTTGAATAAGTAGTTTGACCATAGTTTGACCACAGTTTGACCAGATTTGATCAAAATTCGAAAAACTAAAATAATTATTTAGTAACACTAATATTTCTTGAATAACTAGTTTGACCATAGTTTGACCACAGTTTGACCAGATTCGACCAAAATTCAAAAAAACTGAAATTTGAGCATAACTTTTTTTCCTTTCAGAATTTGAGGATTCTAAAAATTTGCAAAACGGCCTATGGCAGTCGAAATCGGAACAGGCTTTTCGTGCTGAACATTTTGATATATTATACGGTTTTTTTCGACATCGTATGCAAAAGTTATACCCGTTTTACTTTTTCAAAACAGTATTTTGCAAAACACGTCAAAATTTATGTTTTTAAATTTCCCTAACTAGTAGATGTAGTAAAATAACTACATCTCAAAGGATTTTAATTTTTGGAGTTTTTTTCATTTTCTTTTTTTTTTCAAAACTGAAAAGGCGATACCGGGGGTGGGGGGGGGTAGAGTTTGAAAATTGCAGAACCCCTTTAGTCCGGGTTGGAGCCACCAACCGGGACTAAAAGGTTAGGCCCCTTTAGTCCCGGTTGGTGGCTCCAACCCGGACTAAAGGTCTAACCTATAGTCCCGGTTTGTGACACAAACCGGGACTATAGGGGCTCGTGGGGCCTCGGCCTGACGCCAGCCTGCCACCACCCCTTTAGTCTCGGTTTGTGACACAAACTACAACAATAGGTACACCACGAACCGGGACTAATGATGCCGTAATCGAACCGGGACTAATGGTCACATTAGTACCGGTCCGTAATTGAACCGGGACTAATGAGGTGAACATTAGGTCGTTTTTCTACTAGTGAATGTATAGGAGAGCACTTTGGCAATCGTAATGTCAAAAATGACAAAATATAGGCTTAAACAATAAAGGTAGATAATCTGCAATGTAGTAGATCTCCACTCTACCATGTGATCCCAAAACATCAATTTGAAGAAATCACTTAAAATTTTGCATATCAATTCTCGCTCGTATTAAGCCAAAAAGGCTCAATTAAGATGGATTGATTTTTATTTTGCAAGAAATTTAAAATCTCAATTGCAAATAGTAGATGTAATTAATCTTAACATGTAGAATAATCATGGAAATATATTACATCATAGTTTATTCTGGAGTACAAGGTACTCTACAGATATACACTACTAATGTAATGAATAATAATGATGTTGCAAACTTGATCCTGAAGTGAAAAACTTGTATATTGTATAGATCTCAAATTAAATGAGATCTTCTATCAAATTGCAAGATAATTCAGCACAGTGAATTAATATTTTGTAAGAGAAAATTATTCTCAATTGCAATGAGATTGTTTTGCGAGAAGAAAAAAAATATTTCTCAATCACAAGTCAATATTGTTGTACCATGTAGACATATTATTGGTATTGCTTAAAGCAAACACATTAAACATGTCATAAATTCCAAAAAAAATGTCTGGAATAATCATTTATATAAAATAAATGTGATACGGAAAGACCGAACCGACGTACGCCGCTGCGGGCGTGTCGAAGGCCGTCGACATTTGTTTCCAGGACTGTCGTGACTTCGAGTGCGGCCACGCTGGGGCAGAAGCTTCGTCGGGGAGAGCAGTGTCTCCTCGGCTGCCGCTCATCAGGGTGTCCAAGATTCCGCTGTTGTGGAAGGCCGGTGATGCCCTTAGTGTCTTCCTGTGATGCAAAAGGAAATTGCTCTCGGTTCTGGAGAGACATGGTCAGTGGATCGTTGATGCTACCAATGGAAATCATCCTGATCGATTTCTTCAACAGATGCATGTACATCTATGCATGCTCGTCTTTGCTGTAGACGACCTGATGCGCCGCCGCGTTCGCGTCCCGCGTGCTGCCAGTTGCCGAATGCCGATGCTATGCGCTGTTATCCGCCGGTCTGGTTTGCATATTACTACGGATGCATGCACATTATTATCCGCCGGTTGCCGATGCTGCGCGTCCCAATTCTTCATAGAGTATCCATCGTTGTCTCCATGTCCACATGCTCAGTCCAGGCGATTTGTATATGCATAAGATCGAACAGAAGATGGACTATTAGATCTCTCATAATAATGAGAAAAGACAACCAAGTTGCTTTCTCCAATTCAATGTCTTGTACGGATGCATTCAAACTGATGTATTCTCGTCATCGCCGTGAACGGCATGGAGCCCAAGCGCATATCTTCTCCCGTGCTTCAGTATGAATAATAAGTATTGCATTAATAACAAGTATTGAAGTGGCCTAAATGCAAAAACCCAAATGGATAAGGTTTCCCAATTCCTGATCCCGTGCGTGCGTGAGTGGTAGCCAAGGAAAATCCGCCGCCGCTGCTCGCGATGGGCTAGCCGGCCAAGTGCTACTCCACTACGCGATGGTTGGAGGGAGGAGCGCCCCGTTTCCAATCATTCCAGGGCCGCGACATCAGATTTTTTTTCTTAAACTATGACGATTTTTATAGCAAATTCGGAAACTATACGTCCTAATGCATAAAAACCGAAACTATGATCCCATCGGCCTCATGCTGGCCGAAGATGAGCTTTTCGGCCAACACTTGGCCGAAGTAAAATCTTCGGTCTACTTGCGGCCGAAGAGAGGTGGAGCAGGGCCGAAGAGCACTCTTTGGTCATCTGTAGGCCGAAGAGCACTCTTTGATTATCTGTAGGCCGAGGAGTCCTCTGGGCCACTTCGTCCTTCCATTTACGCGAAGAGATGGGTCCCAGAGGACTCTTCGGCCTATAGATGACCAAAGAGTGCTCTTCGGCCTACAGATGACCAAAGAGTGTTCTTCGACCCTGTTCCACATCTCTTCGGCCGCAAGTATACCGAAGACTCTACTTTGGCCAAGAGTTGGCTGAAATGCTCCTCTTCGGCCAACAGAAGGCCGACGGGGTCATAGTTTCGATTTTTATGCGTTCGGTCATATAGTTTCCGAATTTGTTATAAAAAACACGATAGTTTCAAAAAAAATCCCCGACATCACGCGTTGGGAGCGCTGTGCGCCGCGCCGGGAGGGCGTCGATGGCTGTTTGCCGCTCCGCTGTGCCGCCGCTCGATGTGCCAGACGGGAGAATGTGCTCCAGAGAACAACGGGGAGGCGCCACCGAAATCCTGTCTCGGAACGGGGTAGAGCATGGAGAACGTACCCAATCTACACATCCTAGGGCTATCCGTGGAAAACGTAGGACAATCCGAAAGAGCTGCGATGATAAATATGAAGGAAATATGCCCTAGAGGCAATAATAAAGTTGTTATTTATATTTCCTTATATCATGATAAATGTTTATTATTCATGCTAGAATTGTATTAGCCGGAAACTTAGTACATGTGTGAATACATAGACAAACAGAGTGTCCCTAGTATGCCTCCACTTGACTAGCTTGTTTATCAAAGATGGTTATGTTTCCTGACCATAGACATGTGTTGTCATTTGATGAACAGGATCACATCATTAGAGAATGATGTGATGGACAAGACCCATCCGTTAGCTTAGCATAATGATCGTTAAGTTTTATTGCTATTGCTTTCTTCATGACTTATACATATTCCTCTGACTATGAGATTATGCAACTCCCGAATACCGGAGGAACACTTTGTATGCTCTCAAACGTCACAATATAACTGGGTGATTATAAAGATGCTCTATAGGTGTCTCCGAAGGTGTTTGTTGGGCTGGCATAGATCGACATTAGGATTTGTCACTCCGAGTATCGGAGAGGTATCTCTGGGCCCTCTCGGTAATGCACATCATATGAAGCCTTGCAAGCAATGTGACTAAAGAGTTAGTTGTGGGATGATGCATTACGGAACGAGTAAAGAGACTTGCCGGTAATGAGATTGAACTAGGTATGATGATACCGACGATCGAATCTCGGGCAAGTAACATACCGATGACAAAGGGAATAACGTATGTTGTCATAACGGTTCAACCGATAAAGATCTTCGTAGAATATGTGGGAGCAATATGAGCATCCAGGTTCGGCTATTTGTTATTGACCGGACAGGTGTCTCGGTCATGTCTACATAGTTCTCGAACCCGTAGGGTCCGCACGCTTAACGTTCGATGACGATATTGTATTATATGAGTTATGTGATTTGGTGACCGAATCTTGTTCGGAGTCCCGGATGAGATCACGGACATGACAAGGAGTCTCGGAATGGTCGAGAGGTAAAGATTTATATATGGGAAGTCATATTTTGGGTTCTGGAAAAAAGTGCAGTTTTTTCGGTATTGTACCGGGAAGCTTCCAAAAGGTTCCGGAGGATTCCGGAGGGGTCCAGAAGTCCACAAGTGGGTCCACCACGTCCCAAGGGCTGGCATGGGCTAAGGGGAGGCGCCCTGGCCTTATTGGGCTTGGCGCACTAAGTCCTCAAAAGCCCATGGGGCTAGGAAAGGTAAAAAGGGAAGGAGTCCTAGTAGGAATAGGATTGGACTTGGAGTCCAAGTTCACGTGTTTACTATTCATGGTTACTATTCATATGGCACTATTCCTTCTAGTCCAAGCCCCTACACATATATAAATAGAGGGGAGGGGGTGCCCCAAAGAGACACAACATCAATTGTTAGCAGTGTGCGGCGCCCCCCTCCACAGTTTACACCCCCGGTCATATTCTCGCGGTGCTTAGGCGAAGCCCTGCGCGGATCACATCACCATCACCGTCACCACGCCGTCGTGCTGACGGAACTCATCTACTACCTCGACACCTTGTTGGATCAAGAAGGCGAGGGACGTCACCGAGCTGAACATGTGCAGAACTCGAAGGTGCCGTACGTTCGGTACTCGATCGGTGGAGCGCGAAGAAAGTTCGACTACATCAACCGCATTGTGAAACGCTTCCGCTTATAGTCTACGAGGGTACGTAGACACACTCTCTCCCTCGTTGCTATGCATCTCCTAGATAGATCTTGTGTGAGCGTAGGATATTTTTGAAATTGCACGTTCCCCAACAGTGGTATCAGAGCCAGGTCTATGCGTAGATGATATGCACGAGTAGAACACAAAGAATTGTGGGTGATAATAGTCATACTGCTTACCACCAACGTCTTACTTTGATTCGGTGGTATTGTTGGATGAAGCGGCCCGGACCGACATTACATGACCGCGTTCATGAGACTGGTTCTACCGACGTGCTTTGCACAAAGGTGGCTGGCGGGTGTCTGTTTCTCCAACATTAGTTGAATCGAGTTTGACTACGGCCGGTCCTTGTTTAAGGTTAAAACAACACACTTGACGAAACCCTGACGTGTTTGCTACCGCCCAGGTACCCCGTCCCGTCTAACCCTGACACAGTCGACCGGCGGATCTAGCCCTTTGACTTTCGCCGGACGGGGTTTAACCGATGTATCTTTTCACCAGTTTGTCATTGCCCAGCTCATAGCTACACCCCCGAACATGGTCCCGGCCAAACCCACCCCAAGATTCCCACCGTGTTGTCCCGACGTGGCCGTTTCCCCCCTCCGTGACACGACGACAGCGACGCCCGTTAGGGGCGGCACAACCGGAGTCGCGTGCCGGGTGCTTGCGCCTGCCACCACACTTCCACACTCGTAGGAGGCCCACCGCAAGACCTGGCGGCATTGCTACCCCCCAGGTACCCCGTCCCGTCAAACCCTGACACAGTCGACCGGCGGATCTAGCCCTTTGACTTTTGCCGGACGGGGTTTGACCGATGGACCTTTTCACCGGTTTGTCATAGCCCAGCCCATAGCTACACCCGCGAACATGGTCCTGGCCCAAGCCACCCCAAGATTCCCTCCGTGTTGGCCCGACGTGGTCGTTTCCCCCCTCCGTGACACGGCGGCAGCGATGCCCGTGAGAGGGGCACACCCTGGAGCCGCGTGCCGGGTGCTTGTGCCTGCCACCACGCTTCCACACGCGTAGGAGGGCCCACCGCAAGACCTGACGGCATTGCTACCACCCCAGGTACCCCGTCCCGTCTACCCCCTCCGTGACAGGGCGGCAGCGACGTCCGTGAGAGGGGGCAATCGATATATAATTGAGGTATGTTTTTTCTTACATAAGGCACATTTAAGTTACTCAAATTAGTTTTGAAAAAAAAGAAAAATAAATAAATAAGAGAAAATAAATAAAATAGAAAAAAATTAGCATAAATCTATGCTGGCGGCAATGCCGTCGGCATAGCTACGGCCACGGATCGGCAGAGCCGTGGATCGATGATGTGGCATAGGACGTGGATCGATGACATGACAGAGGCCAAGGGCCAGGCCTATGCCGACGGTCAGGCCATCGGCATACCTATGCCACCCCACGGACTGGCGAGGAGCTCGGATTGATGACATGGCAAAGCACGCGGATCGATGATGTCGGCATAGCTATGCTGACGGCCCCCATTAGCTCCGTCGGCGTAGGCCTCACGCCGTCAAACGGCCGTCGCCGCCCAGGTAGCCGGGCCCACAGCTATGCCGACGACCACTGTAGGCGATCTTTCGATGAGATGATAGCTATCGATTTGGTGGAGTCGACTTTGACGATCCGACTACAAACGTGCACAACGTTGCGCCTTAGCAATCGCTAAACCAATCTCCCGAGGTTACTGACGATGCTGAAAGCACGATCAGCCTGACCACGAAGGTCTATTCCTGCACGCAATCGAAGAACAAGCAAGAATATGATAATGCAATCTGAATATTGCGAATATAGATGAAGTATTGATAAAGGTGGGGATCCGAAAGCGGTCTTGGTCTGGTCGTTGGACACAAACGAAGTACACGAAGTTGCAATGGCTAACTTTTAACTAAACAAATCCCAAGGAAAAAGCTACTAGATGGATCTACTTATATAGGAGTAAGGGGTGCCGGCCAAGGAGGTGGGAGGACGTCCCAATGCAGCCTAAAACTAACCCTAGGTCGTACAAGGCTCATGGGCCCAAGTGGAGGTGATGCAACACCTTTGGACTTGTAGTTTCACTCAGATTGTGCTGCAGCGTCAGATTGTTTCAATGATAACTCAACGCTCCGGACGAATTTTAAGGTGAATCCAATTGGGTTGGAAAGAGCACGAAATCTACTTTCCAACAAAAAAAGAATCACCCAATTCGGAGTCCGTATGAAAAAGTTATTGGCGTTTTGAGTCAGCTATGTCTGTGCAGTCCGAATCTGAATCTAGAACGTGAGAGACTTGGACTCTATCTTCTCTTGGCCCAAAAGTGACGTGAGAGGACTTTTTGAACAACACCTAAACTTCTATTTTTCCCTTATCTTCATATGTGAATTGTACAAATGTTCCATACACTTACAATTAGACATGGCACAAAAGTTTGTGAAGTATTTTTGTCGTGGATGACACAAATAAATTATTGCATAGTTTGCATTAGAAATCACCTCACAAATATACATGTATGCAATATTTTTTGTCGTATCCAAGGTAGTCATGTCCTCATCATCCTCCCCTTCTTGAAAACAAAGCCGTCCTCGGCGTTGCTTAATCTGAAATGTGGCTAACAAAAGAGACAATGTGTACATGTTGTATATGTATATGTCACCCATTTTTACTTCCTTTGATTTTTGCACATATGACACATGTATACATGAGTAACTTTCATAGTTCATAAAATATAATAAAGCGAAAATATTATCACAAGATGTAGAAGGCATGAAAATATTGCAACTCAGTTTGCACATATAAGTGAAGCTCTTATTCATATCAAAAGATTGACAATCTTCATCAATAAACCATCCCAACATTGGTGAATAAACGTTACTTGCATCAAATTTACATGCTACAATATGCTTAAATAAGCAAACATGCAATAAGTCATTTGACACAGATTCATCAACAATATTAGAGGTCATATCAAAATAATTAAACATCGGTTCTTTTGCATCAACAATTAATTCAATGGGTGCACTAAAAATTGTTGGTATTTCAGCTGTTTGATCACATGATGCATTCATGACAGTAACACGATTCTCTAAAATATTCAAATCAATAGGTAACTCAACACATGATGTATTCAAGTTAACTAGGCATGCATCATTCTCATATGAAAGTGGAAAATCTGAACATTTGTCCTTACCTCTTATGATCAACTCAGATGATGTAGGCACTCTCGGTGGTGATGTGTCACATGGTGGAGATGATGTAGTCCTCGCAACAATGGATGTGATTGTCATAGTACGCCTAGTAGCTGAAGAAACATCTGTATCAACACTTGGAATGTGCACCTTGTGCTTGTTCCTCGTGGGCAACACGTCGTTTTATTCTCTGTTCAGCTTTGCAAGCAAGACTAAACAAACGGTTCATAGGATAACACTCTTCATGAATTAGTATCTCCTGAATATCACTGTTTAATCCTCCCCAAAATCTATCCAGAAAATCTTCTTCACTTTCTTCTAAAAATGAGTGCAACAAGGTAGTTTGTAAATCATCATAATATTTTGTTACGGTGTCACTACCTTGTTTTAAATGTTGTAGTTTTTTAATCATGCGACGAGTATAATGAACATCTACGAATCTATCTCTCATGACATGTTTTAAACCATCCAAAGTAGTAGGTATATAATCAGGGTTTAACCGACAGTATTCACTCCACCAAACTAAAGCAAAGCTACTGAAAGTACTAACCGCACCTTGAAATTTTCCACGCTCATCAAAATTATGGGAAGCAAATATAGCATTAATTTCGTACTCCCATTCAATATATAAATCAGGCCTAAAACGACCAGTAAATGATGGCATGGGAACATTAACCTGATTATGTGCTTTCTGATGTTGTTGCTCCTCTTGTGACGGTTGTTGTATTTTCTTAGGTGATGGCAAATCTCCCACGATTGATGAAGCCCAAGAACTAACAACACCGGAACCTGCCATAGTTAGTAGAAAACAAGAAACAAAATCCAAGAATAATGTTCCTATGAACTACTAGGATGTGGTGGTAAAACGCTCACAGTATAGCAAATATCAATATCTTATAAGTTCTTACCATGCAGCAGGTGGTGACAGGCAACCAGTGGTGTCAAATAACTCCGAAGATTGAGTAAAGCGATTGCCAGGGGAATGTACATATACACGGTGTAGAAATATGTGGAGCTTGGAAGGCTTAAATATTTGGTAGCAAAAGATTAGCAATAATCAATTCAGAGATGCAATGTTGAATAAACTGTAGGAGATATGCCCTAGAGGCAATAATAAATGTTATTGATTATCTCCCTGTTCATAATTAGGTTTATGTTCCATGCTATAACTGCTATGGTTCTCGAGTCTACAATAACCACGAGGCTCGGAGGAAGACTCATATGCACGTGTGGAATAATAAACGGTAAAATGTATTCCTAGTCTGGCCTCTGAGACTAGCTCAAGTGTTGCATGATGGTTCTGTTTTCCTGATCATGGGCATGACTATGCCGGCAACTTTGAGGGCACAATGTTAGAAGAACATTTGTGTTGAATCGACCCGAATTGATGTTATGCTATGGGATACTTTCGTCACAAGTTAATGGTTAATAACACAGAGATGGTTAACTTTTGCATGATTCCTTAGACCATGAGAGTATCGAGTTTCTTCATGCTTGATTCATGAACTTTGGGGTTTGTTAAACGTCATCCGTAAATGGGTGGCTATTACGGCGGCTTACGGGTTCATGGAAAAGTGTGTCAAGTAACTTGATAGCTCGAGATTGGGATTTGCTCCTCCGACGATGGAGAGATATCTCTGGGCCCTCTTGGTGTTACGGTATCCATCATCGTCTGGCCAGACACTTTGTGATTTGATCACGGGGATGCCGGAACACGGGAACGAGAAAAGAGAACAAATACCGGTAACGAGGTAACTGGCATAGTGGACAAGTTGTTGACCCACGGGCATGCCATCATGTCTCACCTCGGGTATTTGTAACATATCACGAAGCTACAGGTATAGCACACGGCAACTGGAGGTTCACTCGAATATTCATTCGTGTGGGTATAGGGGTCAATATGGGTGTCCACGGCTCCGATGTTGATCATTGATCGGAAGGGGTTCCGTGTCATGTCTATACTTCACCGAACCTATAGGGTCACACGCTTAAGGGTCATCTATCTGCTGAATAATAGACAGGGAGTCTGAGAGAAAATCACCGAAAAAGTTTCGGACAGCGGAAAAGTTCCGCAGAGAGAACACCGGATGAGTTTCGGTGAAACTGAAAAGTTGTTTCGGGGTATTCCATTAAGTCAAATTGGTTTCAGCACATGCCTGATAATTCTTGGAGGGTACCAGAATCATTCTGGAAACTTCTGGGAAGTTTCTGAGATGAAAACCGGAAATGTTCCGGAGCTGCCGGAACCGCTTCAGATACTTTTCGCAGATGAAATCACTAAACTGGAATTGTTCCAGAACGCATTGAAAATTATTTTAGTGGGTACTGGAAATGTTCTAAGCCCACATAAATATTTTCAGTTCGAACGGACGCTGAAAAATGTCGTCATGAATAGTGAAAGTGTTTTTTGGGTTACTTTTTGGAAAGCCATTATTTTGGGTTTTGTCCCAAGATATTTTTTGGGGGTGACATGGATGGATGAGGCTCCCTTGGGGGGGGGGGCCCTCCTAGGTGTGGCCGGCCACATGGGGGATCCTCCTTGGAGCCCCCTCTTGTGCCTTGGTTTCACATTTGGGTCCTTGTGGAAGGACTTCATTCATGTGCTTTTGGGTTTTCTTGTAAAACCACCCTACCCCTTGGGATTTCCTATAAATAGAGGTGGAGGGGCAGCCCTCCACACTCACTCCTTCTCACATACAAGTGCCATTGCATGATCTGGCTTCTCTCTCCCTCCCCGCAAAATAGTTTTGCAGAGCCGAAAGGCTGTCTGGGTTCCGGTGGGAACTAGTTGTGGACGGCGAAGCCCTGCCGGATAGATGACACCGTATGTGTGCAACTCTGTAGAGAGGTCGTAGTTTCGATCTTAGTGCCCGAGGGGCTGTTCGTGAGTGCCTCCCGAAGGGCTGTCCAAGTGATGGTCCAAGTTCTGTGAGTCCACCCGAAGGGCTGTCTGAGTGACCGTTCGAGTTTCGAAGGTCCTCCCGAAGGGCTGTCCGCGACACCATCCGGGGGACTGTTCGACCGCCTCCCGGAAGGCTGTCCGAAGGGAAGACGAGGGTATACATCCTCGCGGTTGGGAGGTTGTAAATCCTAGCTGCGGGGATCTGCACCGCCGATCGTCATCGACTCTACTTCCGCTGCGCTACGAGTCGGTAACGAAAATGATCAAACCTTGTATGCAGTCTCCATAGTGGTCCTGGGCTGGTGCGTAGGTCGGAAATTTTTGTTTTCTGCTGCGTTACCCAACAGTGGCATCATGAGCCGTGCTATGCGTAGATGCAGGTTGCGATCTAGAATACATGAGATGTATGGGTGTTGCACAATATAATTAGGTAGTAGATGAGTTCTATTACTGAAAATTATTTGTGCAGGTAGCAGATGAAATCTGTTATCCGATGTTCTTGTTGCTTCCCTGAAATTTGCATATTTCTGATCTTGATAACAGCATGGTGGAGTTTCAATGTTCTGGCAATCCGCGATCCTGATTGATCAACGAAGTGCTAACAGTTCATTGAATTCCACCGTAGTTAAAAAGAAAGATGAAATTTCACAGACAAAAGGGCAATGCAGATATGATCTGCATGGGGGTCATGCGTATGATGAAGTTTAGTATGGGGTTCAAGATTTTATTATCTCGTGCTTCATACACCCCGCATTGTTAATCTAGCGACTTGAATTATCATACTTGATGATGGACGTTGGTAGCTTCGGTTTGTTTCGAAACCTTAGAAGCCACGAAAAACAAGTTTTTGCATGAACAAATTAGAGGCGTATAACTTGGTTTTGCAGGAGGGTTTGCATGTGCATGTGATGTGGTATAGCAGTGCTCATAATAATTTGATTATGTATGAGATGACTATATAATGTAAATTTATTAACATGACCTGCGTGTCATGATTCGACATGATGGCTGGAGCCATATGATTGCACTTTAATGACCTGCGTGTCAACCTTGTTGTAATGCATTATTTTATTAGCTATAGAGATAGCAATATTATCTGGTGCATCGACAAGGTGGTGGCAATCTTCGCGAAGGTGAACACCGATGCGAATGCCGAAGACGAAGAAATACAAGACTTCTCCATCAGAAAGGGCTATACCATATCATGCTATTATGAATTGCCTGAGATGTTTATCCCTTATGATGCACCCTTCTTGATTGCGCGGTAGTCGCTTTTATTAGGGTGATCTCTCACACAAAATTATCAAGTAGTTAGTGTTCTCCCAAGTGTAGCACTGTCACGGCACCTAACTTTTCGGGGTGCGCCATGGATGCATGGGTACGAACGATTAGGGAAGTGTGAGGCGGGTGAGTTGAGACCTCGCAGCGTGATCACTTGGTTGTCTTGACGTTCAGGCATGAAAGTCATGAGCTCGGAACACACGCATCGAAAGATGAACAAGAGTCACATAGAGATGTGATCGGCAAGTTGGCCTACCGATTAAAATTCCCGTCATGAGATGATGATTCTATGGCGATGAATTGAAGTCTGGATCTTGCATCACTCAAAATCAATTATGAGAGATATTGATTTGAGTGGGAGCGCACTGTTGAATTAACTTGTTTAATTCTCAGTGCAATTAATTATGAACACTGTCTAAGTGTGGTTTGCATAATAGTTGTAGAATAATGGCTCGCGTTTCCACCTTCCCTATTAAAATTGAATAGCTGTTAAATATCTGGTTAAAACTTTACGGTTGGTAACGTAATGTGAGGATTGTCCTCAAGAGTGCCGAGAAGGACTTTGTCCTATCGCATACTTTCGGTATTCTCTCGCTTATGCTATGGATCATGTGACTCTCGTCCTTCGATCCAAAAGCTAGAATTCCGTTTCAGTCAAGTGCAATATGTTTGCTTCCATGAGACCCGAACTTCGAAAGTTTGGATAGTTATGTGATATTCATAGAATCTGAAAATCATTTTCAGAGACAGACAAAGGCTAAAAGATATGAGATATCCAAAGCAATGTTTGTTTGCAAACTATTAGTAAAAGAGTTTACTATGCATTAGACTGATAAGAGAGGGATCCAGAAGAACGCCTGTCATATGATGAAAGGTGAATAAAACAACAACTTAAAGAGAAAGGAAGTGTCCGAAGGGTGTTAGTGAAACTTTCACGCCTAGGAAGTCCGGGGCTAACGCCACTCTTAAGTTGGGTGCTTCTTCTGAGAGTAGGAGAAATACTAAAAGTTAAACTGTTAGAAGTATAATGGCAGAAAGAAAGAAGACTGGAATATCAAGCTCACGTATGAATGTCATACAAGTTTTTGATGTATAGAAGGCTAGTCAAAGATATAGTTCTTGGGAATTATGATTAATTTGTTAATCACTGATTCTTGGGTATTGTGAGTTAATCATAGAGATACCCGCTCGATTGCATTCTGTTGCAACTCGATGTAAGAACTACTATGGCCTGAAAGACTAGCCAGGAATGAGGTTTAGGTATACACAGGGAACATAGTAAATGTTACTATACCTTCCATCAGTGTATTACCATCTGTATTTATTTACATAATTCATTTAGAGTTTTACAAACTCTAGCCTTTGCATAAAGTAATCTTGCAAGAAGGTTGTTCATAAGAGAACTTTTTATGTTCGATGTTATGAATAACATAAGGGCCATACTTTCATTGAGAATGAGATGCATGTTATGAATAATGATAATAATATATTACCTCTGGATTTACTTTCATAATTCATTTTAGAGTTTTACACACTCTAGCCCATTGCACAATGTTTGTTGGAAAAGAGTTGTTCATAAAAGAACAATTGTTGTTCAGTATTATGAATAACATAAAGGGCCATGCTTCCATCCGAGATTGGACGTATGTTATGAATATTGATGGTAATATGATACATCTATAACACTGACGCTAAATGTCGCAAGACTAAAAGAATACCACACAAGTGTGGCACTGCATTTGGTCACATTGGAGAAACCCGCATGGAAAACTCCATTATGATGGATTTTGAAGTCGTTTGATTTTGAATCATCTGACACTTGCAATTTTCCTCCGAAAAATGAAGTGACTGAAATACCGTTCACAGGCCATAAGGAATGAGCAACAAACTTATTGGTGATCATACATTTTGATGTGTGTAGTTCAATAAAGGTTGTTGCAAGTAGTGGATTTATCTATCTTCAGAAATGACTCAAGGAGATATATGGATATTTACTTGATGAGACGAAAGTCTGGATCTTTTGAAATCATTCGAAATGTTTTCAAATATGAAGTAGAAGTTATTGTAACAAGAAAATTATGTTTCTACAATTCGATTGCAGAAAGGAATATTTGAGTTACAAGTTTAGCGAATGTCTGATGAGTTGTGTAAGGGGTTTCATAACTTGCACCTCCCGGAGCACCACTGCAAGTGGAAAGTCCGTGAAGATGTAATCGAACCATTTATGACATGGTAAGATCAAAGATGACATAAATAAATTTGCCATTATCCCTTTTAAAGAGTGATGCTTTAGAGACTGCGGCTTTTACACTGAAAAGAGCTCCATCTGGTCTGTTGAAATGACACCATGGTATGGTACGCCCAACCATGTTATATCTTTTCTTAACATTTGGAATATGGGGCTTGTGTAAAAGGTTACAAACCTATTCCAAATCAGACAAGTGCTACTTTGTAGGTTATCCCAAAATGTTGGGTATTCCTCCCTCAGTATGCCGAGGCAAATAGGTTTGCCACTAAGAACAGTATGCTTTTTGAAGAAAATGGTTCTTTCAAAAAGGTGAGTGGGAGAATAGTGCAACTTGACGAGATAAACAGTATCATCGTCATCAGATCAAAGGAAAGAGACCTTGGAAGTAATTCCAGGTTTTCCTACTGCGACTGATACGGAAGTCTCTACAATAAAATGTATGGACTTCGGTCGAACTTGCAGCTGAACCACGTAGGCAATGCTCGTACAAACCTCTCAGGTGCGCAAATGAGATATTGTTGTTAGACAACAGTATACCTACGATACACAAGGAAGCGTTGATGGGCCCTGACTCCGGAATTGGCTAAATGCCAATACAACCTGAGTTAGTTTCCATATAAGTGATTCAAGATTAAAACCTTGATACACCTTTCGGAAGACTTAGAGTCTAACGAATATTTATGAAACTTAAAACTGATATGGATAAAAATTTTATCCATAAAGCTCGACTTGTTACAAAAACAAGTTCAAGGAGTTGACTACGATGAGATTGTCTCACCGTAGCGATGCTTAAAGTCGGTTCGGGTTGAACTAGCAATTAATATATATTTCAATCATGAGATATAAAACAAGGATGACAAAAGGATTTCCATCTGATGGAAATGAAACCAAGGACTTGCATGTGTTACAGTCCAAGGTATTTTGTCTATCCAGAGGATGCTAGTAAAGGTGCAAACTTCAGAGTTCCAGCAATGTACAGAAGAGAGCAAAATGGAGTTGGAATCTTCGTGTTTTGATGAAATGGTCAAAGGGGTTTGACTTCATCAATGGGTCACGAAGATGCTTGTAATTCAAGAAAGTAAGTGGGAGCATAATAAAATTTCTAAAAACGTTGTGTGCTTGACACATTATTAATTGGAAATAAATTTCTTGACACGAATTAGGACTTCATTTGAAAATAGTTTTTCGATGAAGTTCTTGGGCTAAATAGCCTTGATATTAGGCGTGATGATCTATGGAGATAGATTTACCTGATGGGGCTGAGCAAAGATACATATTGACAAAATGCTAAAACCTTTTAGCATTAAAAACATCAAGGAGTGATTCTTGCCGAAGTCACATGGAAAGAGTTTTTGCAAGACTCGGTGTCCCAAAACACTGATGAGCAAAATACATGATGGAGATTCCACACACTCTTGTGTTTGGATTAATCATGTATTCCATGGTATGTAAAAACAAACCAGATATGTCGAATACTCCCAAAGTTGTTGCGAGTATAGATACCAAAGTGATCAAAAGTACTGATCATGGGACAACAGTGAAAAGGGTCATTGAGTACTATAATAGCACTGATGACATATTTCCCGCAAGCGGAGATCATGAAGAGTTCGTTGTAAAAGGTTACATCGATACAGTCTTCATCCATGCTCCATGCGATTTTCGATTTAAATTGAGGGTTTTGTGTAACACACAATCTGGTGGCACAGTTAGTTGGAATTTGTTCAAACAAGTTACTGTGGCGAATTCTATAACAGAGGCGAAGTATGTTGTCGCTTTTAAAGCGACAAAGAAGATGTTGAAACATATAGTTCATTCATGAACTTAGTATGGTTCCAAGATGGCTTTTGTCAATGGGACACTACTGCGGGTAGTTGCTCCATAACTCAGTCTGAGGAATCCAGGTTCGACCTGTGATTCACATACATACGAAGCCAAGTCCACACAAAATATGAATTTTGTGAAAGCATAAAAACGCGAGGATACGCAAAGATACACACGGAGCTGAAGTCGTCAGATCCGTTGGACATCAGGCTATACCACATGCGAAGCATATTTACACCGGTGTGCCACAGGTGTGAAGTGCATTAGCATTAACTAGATTATTGACTCTAGTGCAAGTGGGAGTCTGTAGGAGATATGCCCTAGAGGCAATAATAAATGTTATTGATTATCTCCCTGTTCATAATTAGGTTTATGTTCCATGCTATAACTGCTATGGTTCTCGAGTCTACAATAACCACGAGGCTCGGAGGAAGACTCATATGCACGTGTGGAATAATAAACGGTAAAATGTATTCCTAGTCTGGACTCTGAGACTAGCTCAAGTGTTGCATGATGGTTCTGTTTTCCTGATCATGGGCATGACTATGCCGGCAACTTTGAGGGCACAATGTTAGAAGAACATTTGTGTTGAATCAACCCAAATTGATGTTATGCTATGGGATACTTTCGTCACAAGTTAATGGTTAATAACACAGAGACGGTTAACGTTTGCATGATTCCTTAGACCATGAGAGTATCGAGTTTCTTCATGCTTGATTCATGAACTTTGGGGTTTGTTAAACGTCATCCGTAAATGGGTGGCTATTACGGCGGCTTACGGGTGTAGGAGATATGCCCTAGAGGCAATAATAAATACTATTATATATCTCCCTGTTCATAATTAGGTTTATGTTCTATGCTATAACTGCAATGATTCTCGAGTCTACAAATAAAACGAGGCTTGGAGGGAAACTCATGTGCACGTGTGGGATAATAAACGGTAAAATGTATTCCTAGTCAAGCCTCTATGACTGGCTCAAGTATTGCATGATGATCCTGTTTTCCTGATCATGGGCATGACTATGCCGACAATTTTGAGGGCACAATTGTTAGTAGAACATTTGTGTTGAATCGACCCAAATTGATGTTATGCTATGAGATTCTTTCGTCACAAGTTAATGGTTAATAACACAGAGATGGTTAACGTTTGCATAATTCCTCAGACCATGAGAGTATCGAGTTTCTTCATGCTTGATTCATGAACTTTGGGGTTTGTGAAACGTCATCCGTAACTGGATGGCTATTACGGCGGCTTACGGGTTCATGGGAAAGTATGTCAAGTAACTTGATAGCTCAAGATTGGGATTTGCTCCTCCGACGATGGAGAGATATCTCTGGGCCCTCTCGGTGTTAAGGTATCCATCATCGTCTGGCCAGACACTTTGTGATTTGATCACGGGGATGCCGGAACACGGTAACGAGAAAAGAGAACAATACCGGTAACGAGGTAACTAGCATAGTGGACAAGTTGTTGATCCACGAGAATGCCAACATGTCTCGCCCCGGGTATTTGTAACATATCGCGAAGCAACAGGAATAGCACACGGCAACTGGAGGTTCACTCGAATATTCATTCGTGTGGGTATAGGGGTCAATATGGGTGTCCACGGCTCCGATGTTGATCATTGATCGGAAGGGGTTCCGTGTCATGTCTATACTTCACCGAACCTATAGGGTCACACGCTTAAGGGTCATCTATCTGCTGAATACTAGACAGGGAGTCTGAGAGAAAATCACCGAAAAAGTTTCGGACACCGAAAAAGTTTCGGACAGCGGAAAAGTTCCGCACAGAGAGGTCACCGGATGAGTTCCGGTGAAACTGAAAAGTTGTTTCAGAGGATACCATAAAGTCAAATTGGTTTCGGCACATGCCCGATAATTCTTGGAGGGTGCCAGAACCATTCTGGAAACTTTTGGGAATTTTCTGGAAGAAAAACCGGAAATGTTCCGGAGCTGCCGGAACCAATTCAGATGCTTTTCGCAGATGAAAATCACTAATCTGGAATTGTTCCAGAACGCGTTGAAAATTATTTTAGTGGGTACTGGAAATGTTCTAAGCCCACATAAATATTTTCAGTTCGAACGGACGCTGAAAAATGTCTTCATGAATAGTGAAAGTGCTTTTTGGGTGGCTTCTTGGAGAAGCCACCTTGAGGGTCCTTTGGTATTTTTCCCCTTGGCTTCTTGGAGAAGCCACCCTTGGGCTTGGCCTATAAATAGGGGTGGAGGGGGCTGCCTAAAGACTCACTCCTTCTCACATACAAGTGCCATTGCAATGATCTGGCTTCTCTCTCCCTCCCCGCGAAATAGTTTCGTAGAGCCGAAAGGCTGTCTGGGTTCCGGTGGGAACTAGTTCTGGACGGCGAAGCCCTGCCGGATAGATGACACTGTATGTGTGCAACTCTGTAGAGAGGTCATAGTTTCGATCTTAGTGCCCGAGGGGCTGTTCGAGAGTGCCTCCCGAAGGGCTGTCCAAGTGACGGTCCAAATTCTGTGGGTCCTCCCGAAGGGCTGTCCGCGACACTGTCCGGGGGACTGTTCAACCGCCTCCCGGAGGGCTGTCCTGGGCGCGGATGAGGGTATACATCCTCGCGGTTGGGAGGTTGTAAATCCTAGCTGCGGGGATCTGCACCGCCGATCGTCATCGACTCTACTTCCGCTGCGCTACGAGTCGGTAACGAAAATGATCAAACCTTATATGCAGTCTCCATAGTGGTCCTGGGCTGGTGCGTAGGTCGGAAATTTTTTGTTTTCTGCTGCGTTACCCTACAGTGGCATCAAGAGCCGTGCTATGCGTAGATGTAGGTTGCGATCTAGAATACATAGTGATGTATGGGTGTTGCACAATATAATTAGGTAGTAGATGAGTTCTATTACTGAAAATTATTTGTGCGGGTAGCAGATGAAATCTGTTACCCGATGTTCTTGTTGCTTCCCTGGAATTTGCATATTTCTGATCTTGATAACAGCATGGTGGAGTTTCAATGTTCTGGCAATCCACGATCCTGATTGATCAACGAAGTGCTAACATTTCATTGAATTCCACCGTAGTTAAAAAGAAAGATGAAATTTCGCAGACAAAAGGGCAATGCAGATATGATCTGCACGGGGGTCATGCGTATGACGAAGTTTAGTATGGGGTTCAAGATTTTATTATCTCGTGCTTCATACACCCCGCATTGTTAATCTAGCGACTTGAATTATCATACTTGATGATGGACGTTGGTAGCTTCGGTTTGTTTCGAAACCTTAGAAGCCACGTAAAACAAGTTTTTGCTTGAACCAATTAGAGGCGTCTAACTTGGTTTTGTAGGAGGGTTTGCATGTGCATGTGATGTGGTATAGCAGTGCTCATAATAATTTGATTATGTATGAGATGACTATATAATGTAAATTTATTAACATGACCTGCGTGTCATGATTCGGCATGATGGCTGGAGCCATATGATTGCACTTTAATGACCTGCGTGTCAACCTTGTTGTAATGCATTATTTTATTAGCTATAGAGATAGCAATATTATCTGGTGCATCAACAAGGTGGTGGCAATCTTCGCTAAGGAGAACACCGACGTGAATGCCGAAGACGAAGAAATACAAGACTTCTCCGTCAGAAAGGGCTATACCATATCATGCTTTTATGAATTGCTTGAGATGTTTATCCCTTATGATGCACCCTTCTTGATTGCGCGGTAGTCGCTTTTTATTAGGGTGATCTCTCACAAAAATATCAAGTAGTTAGTGTTCTCCCAAGTGTAGCACCGTCACGGCACCTAACTTTTCGGGGTATCACAGGATCTCCCTGGGTACGAACGATTAGGGATGTGTGAGGCGGGTGAGTTGAGACCTCGCAGCAAGATCACTTGGTTGTCTTGACGTTCTGGAAGGATCTCCCTAAGCTCGGAACACGCCCATCGAAAGATGAACAAGAGTCACATAGAGATGTGATCGGCAAGTTTGCCTACCGATTGAAGTTCGCGCCATCAGTGTTCATCTCGTTCAATGGCGTTGAATGGAAATGCGGGTCTTGTATCACTCACAATCAATTATGAGAGATATTGATTTGAGTGGGAGCGCACTGTTGAATTAACTTGTTTAATTCTCAGTGCAATTAATTGTGGACACTGTCTAAGTGTTATATGCATAATAGTTGTAGAATAATGGCTCGCGTTTCCACCTTCCCTATTAAAAATGAATAGCTGTTAAATATCTGGTTAAAACTTTACGGTTGGTAACGTAATGTGAGGATTGTCCTCAAGAGTGCCGAGAAGGACTTTGTCCTATCGCATACTTTCGGTATTCTCTCGCTTATGCTATGGATCATGTGACTCTCGTCCTTCGATCCAAAAGCTAGAATTCCGTTTCAGTCAAGTGCAATATGTTTGCTTCCATGAGACCCGAACTTCGAAAGTTTGGATAGTTATGTGATATTCATGGAATCTAAAAATCATTTTCAGAGACAGACAAATGCTAAAAGATATGAGATATCCAAAGCAATGTTTCTTTGCAAACTATTAGTAAAAGAGTTTACTATGCATTAGACTGATAAGAGAGGGATCCAGAAGAACGCCTGTCATATGATGAAAGGTGAATAAAACAACAACTTAAAGAGAAAGGAAGTGTCCGAAGGGTGTTAGTGAAACTTTCACGCCTAGGAAGTCCGGGGCTAACGCCACTCTTAAGTTGGGTGCTTCTTCTGAGAGTAGGAGAAATACTAAAAGTTAAACTGTTAGAAGTATAATGGCAGAAAGAAAGAAGACTGGAATATCCAGTTCATGTATGAATGTCATACAAGTTTTTGATGTATAGAAGGCTAGTCAAAGATATAGTTCTTGGGAATTATGATTAATTTGTTAATCACTGATTCTTGGTTATTGTGAGTTAATCATAGAGATACCCGCTCGATTGCATTCTGTTGCAACTCGATGTAAGAACTACTATGGCCTGAAAGACTAGCCAGGAATGAGGTTTAGGTATACACAGGGAACATGGTAAATGTTACTATACCTTCCATCGGTGTATTACCGTCTGTATTTATTTTCATAATTCATTTAGAGTTTTACAAACTCTAGCCTTTGCATAAAGTAATCTTGCAAGAAGGTTGTTCATAAGAGAACTTTTTATGTTCGATGTTAGGAATAACATAAGGGCCATACTTTCATTGAGAATGAGATGCATGTTATGAATAATGATAATAATATATTACCTCTGGATTTACTTTCATAATTCATTTTAGAGTTTTACACACTCTAGCCCATTGCACAATGTTTGTTGCAAAAGAGTTGTTCATAAAAGAACAATTGTTGTTCAGTATTATGAATAACATGAAGGGCCATACTTCCATCCAAGATGGGATGTATGTTATGAATATTGATGGTAAAATGATACATCCATAACACTGACGCTAAATATCGCAAGACTAAAAGAATACCACACAATTGTGGCACTGCATTTAGTCACATTGGAGAAACCCGCATGAAAGATTGCATTATGATGGATTTTGAAGTCGTTTGATTTTTGAATCATCTGACACTTGCAACTTTCCTTTGAAAAGTGAAGTGACTGAAATACCGTTCACAGGCCATAAGGAACGAGCAAAGAATTTATTGGTGATCATACATTTTTATGTATGTAGTCCGATAAATGTTTTTGCAAGTAGTGGATTTATCTATCTTCGAAAATGACTCAAGTAGATATATGGATATTTACTTGATGAGACGTAAGTCTGAATTTTTTGAATTCATTCAAAAGGTTTTCAAATATGAAATAGAAGTTATTGTAACAAGAAGATTATGTTTCTACAATTCGATTGCAGAAAAGAATATTTGAGTTACAAGTTTAGCGAATGTCTGATGAGTTGTGAAAGGGGTTTCATAACTTGCACCTCCCGGAACACCACTGCAAGTGGAAAGTCCGTGAAGATGTAATCGAACCATTTATGACATGGTAAGATCAAAGATGGCATAAATAAATTTGCCATTATCCCATTTAAAGAGTGATGCTTTAGAGACTGCGGCTTTTACACTGAAAAGCGCTCCATCGGGTCTATTGAAATGACACCATGGTATGGTACGCCCAACCATGTTATATCTTTTCTTAACATTTGGAATATGGGGCTTGTGTAAAAGGTTACAAACCTATTCCAAATCAGACAAGTGCTACTTTGTAGGTTATCCCAAGTCATTGGGTATTCCCCCACCACTATACCGAGGCAAAAGTTTTTGCCACAAAATGGTATGCTTTTAAAGAGAATTGTTCTTGCAAAAGGTGAGTGGGAGGACAGTGCAACTCGACGAGATAACCAGTATCTTCGTCATCAGGTCAAAGGAAAGGAACCTTGGAAGTGATTCCGGAGTTTCATACTGCGACTGATACGGAAGTCTCTACAATAAAATGTATGGACTTTGGTCGAACTTGCAACTGAACCACGTAGGCAAGGCTCGTGCAAACCTCTCAGGTGCGCAGACGAGATATTGTTGTTAGACAACAGTATACCTACGATACACAAGGAAGCGTTGATGGGCCCTGACTCCGGGATTGGCTAAATGCCAATATAATCCGAGATAGTTTCCATATAAATGATTCAAGATCATATCTTGATGACCCCTTCAGAAGACTTAGAGTCTAACGAAGTTTTATGGAACTATAAACTGATATGGATAAAATGTTTTATCCATAAAGCTCGACTTGTTGAAATAACAAGTTCAAGGAGTTGACTATGATGAGGTTGTTTCATCGTAGCGATGCTTAAAGTCAGTTCGGGTTGAACTAGCAATTAATACAAATTTCATATCATGAGATATGAAACAAGGGATGACAAAAGGATTTCCATCTGATGGAAATGAAACCAAGGACTTGCATGTGTTATAGTCCAAGGTATTTTGTGAGTCCAGAGGATGCTAGTAAGGGTGCAAACTTCAGAGTTCCAGCGATGGACAGAAGAGAGCAAAGTGGAGTCGGAATCTTCGTGTTTTGATGAAATGGTCAAAGGAGTTTGACTTCATCAATGGGTAACGAAGATGCTCGTAATTCAAGTAAGTGGGAGCCTAATAATATTTCTAAAAACCTTGTGTGCTTGACACATTGTTAATTGGAAATAAAATTCTTGACACGAATTAGGACTTCATTTGAAAATAGTTTTTCGATGAAGTGCTTGGGCTAAATAGCCTCAATATTAGGCATAATGATCTATGGAGATAGATTTACCTAATGGGGCTAAGCAATAAATACATATTGACAAGATGCTAAAACTTTTTAGCATTTAAAACGCCAAGGAGTGATTCTTGCCAAAGTCACATGGAAAGAGTTTTTGCAAGACTCGGTGTCCCAAAAACACTGATGAGCAAAATACATGATGGAGATTCCTCACACCTTCGTGTTTGGATTAATCATGTATTCCATGGTATGTAAAACAACCAGTTTTGTCCGATACTCCCAAGGTGTTGCGAGTATAGATACCAAAGTGATCAAAAGTACTGATCATAGGACAACAGTGAAAAGTGTCATTGAATGCTAGAGTAGCACTGATGACATGTTTTCTCGCAAGTGGAGATCATGAAGAGTTCGTTGTAAAATGTTACATCGATACAGTCTTCATCATTGTTCCAAGCGATTTTCGATTTAAATAAAGGGTTTTGTGTAATACATAATATGGTGGCATGGTAGTTGGAAATTGTTCCAAACAAGATACTGTGGCGAATTCTATAACAGAGGCGAAGTATGTTGCCGCTTTTTAAGCGACAAAGAAGATGTTGAATCATATAGTTCATTCATGAACTTAGTATGGTTCCAAGATGACTTTTGTCAATGGGACACTACTGCAGGTAGTTGCTCCATACCTCAGTCTGAGGAATCCAGGTTCGACCTGTGATTCACATACATACAAAGTCAAGTCCACACAAAATATGAATTTTGTGAAAGCATGAAAATGCGAAGGATATGCAAAGAGACACACGGAGCTGAAGTCGTCAGATCCGTTGGACATCAGGCTATACCACATGCGAAGCATATTTACACAGGTGTGCCACTGGTGTAAAGTGCATTAGCATTAACTAGATTATTGACTCTAGTGCAAGTGGGAGTCTGTAGGAGATATGCCCTAGAGGCAATAATAAATACTATTATATATCTCCCTGTTCATAATTAGGTTTATGTTCTATGCTATAATTGCAATGATTCTCGAGTCTACAAATAAAACGAGGCTTGGAGGGAAACTCATGTGCACGTGTGGGATAATAAACGGTAAAATGTATTCCTAGTCAAGCCTCTATGACTGGCTCAAGTATTGCATGATGATCCTGTTTTCCTGATCATGGGCATGACTATGCCGGCAATTTTGAGGGCACAATTGTTAGTAGAACATTTGTGTTGAATCGACCCAAATTGATGTTATGCTATGAGATTCTTTTATCACAAGTTAATGGTTAATAACACAGAGATGGTTAACGTTTGCATAATTCCTCAGACCATGAGAGTATCGAGTTTCTTCATGCTTGATTCATGAACTTTGGGGTTTGTTAAACGTCATCCGTAACTGGATGGCTATTACGGCGGCTTACGGGTTCATGGGAAAGTATGTCAAGTAACTTGATAGCTCAAGATTGGGATTTGCTCCTCCGACGATGGAGAGATATCTCTGGGCCCTCTCGGTGTTAAGGTATCCATCATCGTCTGGCCAGACACTTTGTGATTTGATCACGGGGATGCCGGAACACAGTAACGAGAAAAGAGAACAATACCGGTAACGAGGTAACTAGCATAGTGGACAAGTTGTTGATCCACGGGAATGCCAACATGTCTCGCCTCGGGTATTTGTAACATATCGCGAAGCAACAGGAATAGCACACGGCAACTGGAGGTTCACTCGAATATTCATTCGTGTGGGAATAGGGGTCAATATGGGTGTCCACGGCTCCGATGTTGATCATTGATCGGAAGGGGTTCCGTGTCATGTCTATACTTCACCGAACCTATAGGGTCACACGCTTAAGGGTCATCTATCTGCTGAATACTAGACAGGGAGTCTGAGAGAAAATCACCGAAAAAGTTTCGGACACCGAAAAAGTTTCGGACAGCGGAAAAGTTCCGCACAGAGAGGTCACCGGATGAGTTCCGGTGAAACTGAAAAGTTGTTTCAGAGGATACCATAAAGTCAAATTGGTTTCGGCACATGCCCGATAATTCTTGGAGGGTGCCAGAACCATTCTGGAAACTTTTGGGAATTTTCTGGAAGAAAAACCGGAAATGTTCCGGAGCTGCCGGAACCAATTCAGATGCTTTTCGCAGATGAAAATCACTAATCTGGAATTGTTCCAGAACGCGTTGAAAATTATTTTAGTGGGTACTGGAAACGTTCTAAGCCCACATAAATATTTTCAGTTCGAACGGACGCTGAAAAATGTCGTCGTGAATAGTGAAAGTGCTTTTTGGGTGGCTTCTTGGAGAAGCCACCTTGAGGGTCCTTTGGTATTTTTCCCCTTGGCTTCTTGGAGAAGCCACCCTTGGGCTTGGCCTATAAATAGGGGTGGAGGGGGCTGCCTAAAGACTCACTCCTTCTCACATACAAGTGCCATTGCAATGATCTGGCTTCTCTCTCCCTCCCCGCGAAATAGTTTCGTAGAGCCGAAAGGCTGTCTGGGTTCCGGTGGGAACTAGTTCTGGACGGCGAAGCCCTGCCGGATAGATGACACCGTATGTGTGCAACTCTGTAGAGAGGTCATAGTTTCAATCTTAGTGCCCGAGGGGCTGTTCGAGAGTGCCTCCCGAAGGGCTGTCCAAGTGACGGTCCAAATTCTGTGGGTCCTCCCGAAGGGCTGTCCGCGACACTGTCCGGGGGACTGTTCAACCGCCTCCCGGAGGGCTGTCCTGGGCGCGGATGAGGGTATACATCCTCGCGGTTGGGAGGTTGTAAATCCTAGCTGCGGGGATCTACACCGCCGATCGTCATCGACTCTAGTTCCGCTGCGCTACGAGTCGGTAACGAAAATGATCAAACCTTATATGCAGTCTCCATAGTGGTCCTGGGCTGGTGCGTAGGTCGGAAATTTTTTGTTTTCTGCTGCGTTACCCTACAACGGGTTCATGGAAAAGTGTGTCAAGTAACTTGATAGCTCGAGATTGGGATTTGCTCCTCCGACGATGGAGAGATATCTCTGGGCCCTCTTGGTGTTACGGTATCCATCATCGTCTGGCCAGACACTTTGTGATTTGATCACGGGGATGCCGGAACACGGGAACGAGAAAAGAGATAAAATACCGGTAACGAGGTAACTAGCATAGTGGACAAGTTGTTGATCCACGGGAATGCCAACATGTCTCGCCTCGGGTATTTGTAACATATCGCGAAGCAACAGGAATAGCACACGGCAACTGGAGGTTCACTCGAATATTCATTCGTGTGGGAATAGGGGTCAATATGGGTGTCCACGGCTCCGATGTTGATCATTAATCGGAAGGGGTTCCGTGTCATGTCTATACTTCACCGAACCTATAGGGTCACACGCTTAAGGGTCATCTATCTGCTGAATACTAGACAGGGAGTCTGAGAGAAAATCACCGAAAAAGTTTCGGACACCGAAAAAGTTTCGGACAGCGGAAAAGTTCCGCACAGAGAGGTCACCGGATGAGTTCCGGTGAAACTGAAAAGTTGTTTCAGAGGATACCATAAAGTCAAATTGGTTTCGGCACATGCCCGATAATTCTTGGAGGGTGCCAGAACCATTCTGGAAACTTTTGGGAATTTTCTGGAAGAAAAACCGGAAATGTTCCGGAGCTGCCGGAACCAATTCAGATGCTTTTCGCAGATGAAAATCACTAATCTGGAATTGTTCCAGAACGCGTTGAAAATTATTTTAGTGGGTACTGGAAACGTTCTAAGCCCACATAAATATTTTCAGTTCGAACGGACGCTGAAAAATGTCGTCGTGAATAGTGAAAGTGCTTTTTGGGTGGCTTCTTGGAGAAGCCACCTTGAGGGTCCTTTGGTATTTTTCCCCTTGGCTTCTTGGAGAAGCCACCCTTGGGCTTGGCCTATAAATAGGGGTGGAGGGGGCTGCCTAAAGACTCACTCCTTCTCACATACAAGTGCCATTGCAATGATCTGGCTTCTCTCTCCCTCCCCGCGAAATAGTTTCGTAGAGCCGAAAGGCTGTCTAGGTTCCGGTGGGAACTAGTTCTGGACGGCGAAGCCCTGCCGGATAGATGACACCGTATGTGTGCAACTCTGTAGAGAGGTCATAGTTTCGATCTTAGTGCCCGAGGGGCTGTTCGAGAGTGCCTCCCGAAGGGCTGTCCAAGTGACGGTCCAAATTCTGTGGGTCCTCCCAAAGGGCTGTCCGCGACACTGTCCGGGGGACTGTTCAACCGCCTCCCGGAGGGCTGTCCTGGGCGCGGATGAGGGTATACATCCTCGCGGTTGGGAGGTTGTAAATCCTAGCTGCGGGGATCTGCACCGCCGATCGTCATCGACTCTACTTCCGCTGCGCTACGAGTCGGTAACGAAAATGATCAAACCTTATATGCAGTCTCCATAGTGGTCCTGGGCTGGTGCGTAGGTCGGAAATTTTTTGTTTTCTGCTGCGTTACCCTACAACGGGTTCATGGAAAAGTGTGTCAAGTAACTTGATAGCTCGAGATTGGGATTTGCTCCTCCGACGATGGAGAGATATCTCTGGGCCCTCTTGGTGTTACGGTATCCATCATCGTCTGGCCAGACACTTTGTGATTTGATCACGGGGATGCCGGAACACGGGAACGAGAAAAGAGATAAAATACCGGTAACGAGGTAACTGGCATAGTGGACAAGTTGTTGACCCACGGGGATGCCATCATGTCTCACCTCTGGTATTTGTAACATATCGCGAAGCAACAGGAATAGCACACGGCAACTGGAGGTTCACTCGAATATTCATTCGTGTGGGTATAGGGGTCAATATGGGTGTCCACGGCTCCGATGTTGATCATTGATCGGAAGGGGTTCCGTGTCATGTCTATACTTCACCGAACCTATAGGGTCACACGCTTAAGGGTCATCTATCTGCTGAATACTAGACAGGGAGTCTGAGAGAAAATCACCGAAAAAGTTTCGGACACCGAAAAAGTTTCGGACAGCGGAAAAGTTCCGCAGAGAGAACACCGGATGAGTTTCGGTGAAACTGAAAAGTTGTTTCGGGGTATTCCATTAAGTCAAATTGGTTTCGGCACATGCCTGATAATTCTTGGAGGGTGCCAGAATCATTCTGGAAACTTCTGGGAATTTTCCGAGATGAAAACCGGAAATGTTCCGGAGCTGCCGGAACCGCTTCAGATGCTTTTCGCAGATGAAATCACTAAACTGGAATTGTTCCAGAACGCATTGAAAATTATTTTAGTGGGTACTGGAATTGTTCTAAGCCCACATAAATATTTTCAGTTCGAACGGACGCTGAAAAATGTCGTCATGAATAGTGAAAGTGCTTTTTGGGTTACTTTTTGGAAAGCCATTATTTTGGGTTTTGTCCCAAGATATTTTTTGGGGGTGACATGGATGGATGAGGCTCCCTTGGGGGGGGGCCCTCCTAGGTGTGGCCGGCCACATGGGGGCTCCTCCTTGGAGCCCCCTCTTGTGCCTTGGTTTCACATTTGGGTCCTTGTGGAAGGACTTCATTCATGTGCTTTTGGGTTTTCTTGTAAAACCACCCTACCCCTTGGGATTTCCTATAAATAGAGGTGGAGGGGCAGCCCTCCACACTCACTCCTTCTCACATACAAGTGCCATTGCATGATCTGGCTTCTCTCTCCCTCCCCGCAAAATAGTTTTGCATTGCCGAAAGGCTGTCTGGGTTCCGGTGGGAACTAGTTCTGGACGGCGAAGCCCTGCCGGATAGATGACACCGTATGTGTGCAACTCTGAAGAGAGGTCGTAGTTTCGATCTTAGTGCCCGAGGGGCTGTTCGTGAGTGCCTCCCGAAGGGCTGTCCAAGTGACGGTCCAAGTTCTGTGAGTCCTCCCGAAGGGCTGTCCGAGTGACCGTTCGAGTTTCGAAGGTCCTCCCGAAGGGCTGTCCGCGACACCGTCCGGGGGACTGTTCGACCGCCTCCCGGAGGGCTGTCCGAAGGGAAGACGAGGGTATACATCCTCGCGGTTGGGAGGTTGTAAATCCCAGCTGCGGGGATCTGCACCGCCGATCGTCATCGACTCTACGTCCGCTGCGCTACGAGTCGGTAACGAAAATGATCAAACCTTGTATGCAGTCTCCATAGTGGTCCTGGGCTGGTGCGTAGGTCGGAAATTTTTGTTATCTGCTGCGTTACCCAACATAAACGCTCAACGACGGTACTATGCTGGTCCTAGGCTAGACCGAACTAGAGACGCGAGCCTAGTACACTAATGAGGTCACGGCGTGGCACAACTAGCATCAATAAAGGATATGAAGTAGCTCTGGACAGCAAGATAAAAGTGAAGATCAAAATAGCAGTAAAGATAATGATGTGAAACAACTGCCAAGTAGGATATACCAACAACTTTCTCTATAACTTTCCTCTGGAAATGTTTGTGCCAATTTTCTGATAATTTATCTCGAGAATGGCACTGACTCAAGCTTTCAAATGCAAAAAGAATCACTCAATTCTGAGTTGATATGAGGAGTCAAAAAATTCTAAAGTTGGTCTGAAAAACTGGAACAAGCTGTGTTCATGAACTTCGGATGGCAAAAAGACCTATTTAGAAGCCGATTTTGAAGTGTCAAATATTGAATTAGCTTCTGCAACTATTTAGATGCGGCTCGTCGCTAGCTTTAATTTGAGTACTCACGGAGCCAAAACGGACTTGGTGTGAGAAAGATACGCCTGTTTTACTGAACAGTGCGCAAAACAGATTCGAATCTGAATTCAGGTACGAGAGTGAGTCTAGATAGATCCGAATTTTATGTTTTTTTTCTTCTCTTTTTTTTCTCTCACTTTTTTTTCTCTCTCTTTCTGACTTTTTTTTCTCTGACTTTTTTTAACTTTTTTTTCTCTCTTTTTTCTCTCTCCCTCTTTTCAAAACAAACTAGATAAGATGTAGATTGGATCAAGCACAGATGTGAACGATCTCAACTATGATTATGACAATGAACGGTGGGTAGCACAATGTGAAAATTGATGGATGGGATGGTGGACAGCGGAAGGAATAACGATGCAGCGGCGGCGTGAAACTCTAAACGAACTAGACACTAAGACCAGCAACTCAACACGACGATGCAACCGATAATTCAATAATGCAAACAATGAAAAGAAAATTGCAAAGGCTAAGACTGGCTTGGACCAAGGATGAATAGATCTAACTTTTTTTGTGGCTTTTTCTTTGGACAATAGGTAAGAAAATAAATCTAATCTTGGGATAACTGGAAATTCTCACCGAGCCACCTGAAAACTGATACCACTTGATAGAGGCAAAGGGTGTCCCGATCTTTCGATGAGATGGTAACTATCAATTTGGTGGAGCCGACTTTGATGATCCGACTATAAACGTGCACGACGTTGCGTCTTAGCAATCACTAAACCAATCTCCTGAGGTTACTGACGATGCTGGAAGCACGATCAGCCTGACCACGAGGATCTATTCCTGCACGCAATCGAAGAACAAGCAAGAATATGATAATGCAATCTGAATATTACGAATATAGATGAAGTATTGATAATGGTGGGGATCCGAAAGCGGTCTTGGTCTGGTCGTTGGAAACAAACGAAGTACACGAAGTTGCAATGGCTAACTTTTAACTAAACAAATCCCAAGGAAAAAGCTACTAGATGGATCTACTTATATAGGAGTAAGGGATGGCGGCCAAGGAGGTGGGAGGACGTCCCAAGGCAGCCTAAAACTAACCCTAGGTCGTACAAGGCTCATGGGCCCAAGTGGAGGTGATGCAACACCTTTGGACTTGTAGTTTGACTCGGATTCTGCTGCAGCGTCAGATTGTTTCGTTGATAACTCAACGCTCCGGACGAATTTTAAGGTGAATCCAATTGGGTTGGAAAGAGCACGAAATCTACTTTCCAACCAAAAAAGAATCACCCAATTCGGAGTTCGTATGAAAAAGTTCTTGGCTTTTTGAGTCAGATATGTCTGTGCAGTCCGAATCTGAATCCAGAACGTGAGAGACTTGGACTGTATCTTCTCTTGGCCCAAAAGTGACGTGAGAGGACTTTTTGAACAGCACCTAAACTTCTCTTTTTCCCTTATTTTCATATGCGAATTGTAGAAATGTCCCATACACCTGTAAGTAGACATGGCACAAAAGTTTGTGAAGTATTTTTGTCGTGGATGACACAAATAAATTATTGCATAGTTTGCATTAGAAATCATCTCACAAATATACATGTATGCAATATTTTTGGTCGTATCCAAGGTAGTCATGTCCTCATCACAGCGATGCCGACAGCCGAGCTATGCCGACGGTCCCCGTCGGCATAGGTGGACATATGCCGACGGCTTGTCTACGCCTACGACTTGACCTAGGCTGTCAGGATAGATCCATCTATGCTGACGGGGGCCGTCGGCATAGATTAAGCCATCGGCAGCGGCAGTTATTCTAGTAGTGCAGTGGTGAACCTAGGATTCTACTACATACTCCCTTCGTTCCTTAATATAAGTCTTTCTAGAGATTCCACTACGGACTACATACAGAGCAAAATGAGTGAATCCACACTCTAAAGTACGTCTATATACATCCGTATGTAGTCTGCATTGAAATCTCTTAAAAGACTTATATTTAGGAACGGAGGGATTATATAATACATGAACAACATAACTTCAACACTTTCCTTCAAAATTTGTGAAAAGTATACTACAAGATTGTATAATTTGATATAAGTTGAACCAACAGTCACAACTCACAAAGGCATACTTACTGGTGTTGCCGCAGGAACCTTGTTAAAAACCCATATATACATGTACTATAAAATCAATTAAAACTAATGCAAAAGCAAATGCAAGAGTGTTCTTGTATGAAGCATGTACTTTTTTTTTTGAAATTAATAAGTATGTTCCAAGCATCTAAAATATATGCCATCCATGACAACAAAAACAATAACAAATTATCATCAAACTCATATGACATTTGATTTTACATGGAGCTTTGTGCATTTTTTATTTTTCCTTTTCACCTTTTCCATTTGATTGATTATGTCACCTAAGATGAGACTTACATAATTCTAGTTTAGATGAGAGCTAACCATATCCTAATAATAATGTTCCTTATAACTCACATACATGAATTGATTATGTGGCATAGGCGCATGGATAAGAAAAAATAGGTAGTGGGTTACAAACTATGTGGATATTAGGATTTTTTTAAAGCCAAACTTTGTCAATTTTCACCAAGTTTACATACAAAATTATCAACATTTGGAATATTAAATCAACATCATTACATTCATCATGAAATATATTTTTATATAATGTATATTTGGCATTATAAATATAGGTAAATTTGTCCATAAACTTGGTCAACGTATGTGAAGCTTCACTTTTGCGAAAACCAATGCACGCTATATTATGTGACGGGGGAGAATCGGGACTACTGTTAATTATGTGGGATAGTTTATTTTTGCATTTTAGGAGGGGTTGCCCTCACTAGATTCGTCCTCCTTAGTTGTTGGTAAAACATGTTTACTACAGCGAGTCCCACTTTGCCTATAAAGAACACCACTTTGACTAGAAATAACAGAGAAACATGCATACCACTTATATGTACTCCCTCATGCGAGATTAAAAGCCCAGATGGAGAAGGAGGCACTTGAGTTTCTCTTAGATTGGCTGATTAGGAAGCGCCTTAGCCTACAGGGCTGAAGAGATTACGGCGTTTTTGGTAGAAAGACAACTTATGACATTAATTGTTGTGGTTTTTATGGGTAAGCACACTGCATGTGATGCGATATGGCCATAACTATATGAAGCCCATTGGATGTTGCCATGCTCATTAACCCCGCACCATTATATTTAATAATGGCTTGGCCTTGTCGTACTGACCGATGACCTTTCAAACACCGACTTATGTAGTAGTTAACAGTTTAGTTAAAACCATGTGAAACAAACTCTAGTCATGAAAGGACATGACACATCTAATATTAGCCAATGTGTGCCCGCGGGAACACCAGTCTTGAGTGGTTGCTGACTCAGCCCTAAATCTTGTGGAAAATCCACTAAATATACATAATGGATAGTGAATTGATTGGTAGTAGTTCAGCAACTAAGCTTAGGGTGGACGAATGAAGTGGCGAGAGAGGAGGGATACCACTCGCTGGAGCTCGCCGTCGGAATGCGAGCCGATCATTGTGATGCCCGCTAACACAATTTTGTTTGTCATAAATATAATCTAAATATTAGTACAATTTAATATTTTATGTCAAAAATTTCTTAATAATAGAGAAAATATATATATGAAAATTTAAAAGTATCCATGTGCCTAAAACTTATTGTTCATCTCATATTAATAGAAAATACTAATCACATGTTAGAATATAGGTTCATTTATTTTGAAAAATTGTTTGCATATATTCCCCACCTCAAAACAAAACAAAAAATGAAAAGAAAAATGGAAAGAGGAAAAAAATTCATTACAAGGAAAATGAAAAGATCGAGAAAAAGTAATTTATAATTTGAGCCCCCCCCCCCCCCCCCCCCCCCCCCTATTGATCTTAGCCCATCAGGTAAGATCTTCATCCGAAGCTACCATATATGTCGCTACGAACATGTAATCCTATAAACCACTCAATGCCGGAGTTAGCACGCCATCAACGAAAACGCCCAACGGTTGGTCTGACGCGCATCATGCGGGCCACATTGTTTTTCAGTTGAGTTTTATATTTTCTTTCTTTTTGTTATTTTATTGAGTTTTGATATTTCTTTTAGTTTTTCCCTTAATTTTTTGCACTTAGTTTCTATTTTTGGATGAATATGTAAATGCTTCTAAAATTGATAAACATATATCTCAATGATTAATACAGATGAACACCTCTTCTCAATTGTATGACCTTTTCTTTAAAACGGGTGAATATTTATTCCCGTTGGAGGACCATTTATTTAATATGACGTGAATTAATAGTCACTTTTTTAATTTCACATGTACATTTCTCCATTATTAATTTAATCTTTGTCACTATTTTTAGAATTCCTTACCTAATTTTTTATTATTTTCAAAAACAATTGCGCAATGATGCATGCACAATATCAAAAATAGTATACCACAATATACAAATTCCGCTCCCTTGAGATCCATGATGCATGCACAATATAAAAAATTCGCCTTTTCAGAGCACGACTTCTATTTTTTTTCCTTAGAGACAAAATGGGTCATTTCTTTTGCACACATACAAAAGAAACGAGCATGTGCGATGTAAAATTGTTCATTGTTTAACAAAATTATGTATTTTTAATGATTTTCGTTGTGTGTTGGTAGGTTGTTGCCAATCCCCACATGAATAGAAACGACATATAGCCATGGTTTAGCTGAACGATTCGGCCAACTATTTCTCATTTTAGTTGGTTCATCTCAGCATGGATTTACTTATGTGTAACTCTCAAGAGGCACTTGGCTACAAACCTTTATATTTCTAGAACTAAGAGGCCAGAAAAGATAAAAAACCACAATAGATAAGATTGACGTATCTTGGTGAGAGGAACCGAAACACTGGATTGGATGCGGGAATAAGGTAAAACGCACCTCAACGAACCCAACTCAAATCGGTGTCGAACCGTCCAACGACCATCGCGTCCAGTTGGAGAAAATGACTGCACAGCGTTAGGAGCGGCGATAATAATGTGGAGGAGGACGGAACGACAGAGGCGGGTAGAAGGGATGAAGCAAGGAAAAGTAGGGCAAGAAGAGATGGCCGATGCGCATTAAGTGAGGGAAGCGACTGCAAAGTTTGGAATGGCGCCGTATAAATATACACCACTGCTTAATCACACTTTATTGAACCCCTTCATTGGCGGGCTTAAATTAACCAGCACTAGTGTGGTCACCACCGACAAGAAAAAAAAGTTGACATTAGCGATGATTCTTCTTCATTTTCATCATTGGAAATTACTACCAAAAATAGTTTTCCTTTTCAGGCGAGTTTTTTTTTCCAGGTAATCCTTCTTTTTTTTTTAGCGAATTGAGGCAATCCTTCTTTTTTTTAGCGACTTGAGGCAATCCTTCTAAGGCGAGTATAGGAGCACACGACGACCTACTTTCTAATGATAGGCCTAATCGTGGCCCATCACTGGTTGTTCCAGTGGCCCAAAACAAAACCCTAATTACCCAAAACGAAACCCTAATCGAAATTGCTATATAAGTTACCCAATCCCCTGCCCTCACAGTTCCCATCTCAGCCGCCAGAGAACCCCATCCCAGCGCATCTCGCATCTATCCTCCACCTCCACGCGGCGGCAGGCCCGCAGCTCGACTCCGTCTCTACTTTTGCTCTCGGTAGCAGCCGTTGAGATGAGATTACCCCATACCCTGCAACTGCAGGGAGCGTCAACTCGACGCCGTACACGCGTATGGGGTAATCTCACCTCAACAGCCGCTACCTGTGAGCTTTTCCTTGGTGTTTGTTAAATCTCAAGAAAGTTGACCGCAGGGATTAATTAATGCTTTCAAACAACAAGGTTAGTGGTGCAATTTCTTGGTTATGGACAGAATTTTTTAGTTTTCGTCGGCAGGTTTGGCGCAGGAACCTTTTGAAGAGGCAGCGTTGGTCTTCAGACGAAACAGCTGCCTGTAGTGCAGATCTGTCTTCTTCATCTCACTGTATACGACACGAAGCAGCTGCCTGTGTATCAGATCTGGAGGAGGTGCTGGTTGTTTTGGATCTCGTGAGGAGGACAGAGATTGATAGATGAGTCTTGTTCATAGCTCGCTCAATACTTGAGTTCTTAACTTATGCCAGTACACTATGGCAGAAAGTAATCTATTGTTAAATATGATTTTATTGGGAATGACACTATGGCAGGAAGTAATTATGTTGTATTGCAGCTTTGCTAAAGAACACTTACTTTTGTAAGTAAGCTCGTCCTCACCGTACAACATATGGATGAAATGGCCTGTATATGATTGTACATTGAAGAAGCTATCTTTGTGATCAGGCCATGTAATTCCTGGCCGGTTGGTGGCTTAGTTAATTCAAAGCCGGGCTCATTTTGAGCCTATTTCTAAAAAAAAAACTTTGTAATCAGATACTGTTTTCTTCTTTTGGGTGAGGGTACCCGCCTTTTTCTCATCTATTTTAGTGTGGAAATACTGTGCACACGATGGTTGCTGGACAAAAATCACACGCCACTCTGTTCTACATGGATACATGACTGTAATTTTGTGTGGTGCGTGAATCGGCTGCATAAGATAGTCCATGTAGCAGTTGCCCATGGATCGGATCTGGAGGAGGCACTGGTTGTTTTGGGTCTTCCGAGGAGGACACAAACGGCAGCCAGAACTATAGATGAACTAGTCTTGTCAGTATATGTATGGTACTATGAACTAGTCCATGTATATGTAGAAATATGTAATTTGGAAATTGCAAATGGAGGCCTGCACGGTGCTCGGCCTCAAGTTTAAAAATCTCCAGATTAACAGGAATGTGAATATAGTGGCGCATGAGATTGCAAAGTTTAGTATTGTTAATAGGTCTGATTGTGTACTTATTAACAGTGTTTCGCCCTGCATCACAAGATGTAAAGAATGATTGTATGAATGTTCCTGCTCGCTCAATAGTTGAGTTCTTATGTCTGTAAACTATTTCATCTATTGTTAAATATGAATGGATTGGGAATGGCGCCATGGCAGAATATAATAATGTTATATGGCAGCTTCGTTGAAGAACATATACTTTTGTACGTAAGCTCATCTGCATATACTTTTGCAATCAGATGGTACTGTTTTCTTCTCTTGGGTGAGGGTACTCGCTTTTTCTCAACTATTTTAGTTGCTTAGTTGCAGTTGCAGAGCGGTGACACAGATTATACATGTACAGTATAATATATAAACAACATAATTTCAGCATGAAAAGTAGACTACAAGATTGTAAAATTTGATATAAGTTTAACCAATAGTCACAAAGACATACTTTATAATTTAGAAAACTAATCGTGTTGCCGCATGAACCTTGTCAAAAAATCGACATATGTAAGATAAACAATTAAAACTAATGTAAAATCAAATGCAAGAGTGTTCTGGTATGAAGCATGTAGCAGAAAAAAAATTGTTTGAAATTAATAGTATGGTCCAAGCATCCAAAATATATAACATCCATGACAACAAAATATATATCATCAAACTCATGCCATTTGATTTTATTACATGGAGATTTGTCTGAATTTTTTTATTTTTCCTTTTCGCCTTTTCCATTTGATTGATTAAGTCACCTAGATGAGACTTACATAATTCTCGTTTAGATGAGAGCTAAACATATCCTAATAATAATTTTACTTGACACATGAATTGATGATGTGGCATAGGCGCATAGATATGAAAAATAGGTAGTGGTTTTTTTAGTGGAACTTGCTGCTTTAATTAAATTTAGTGGTACACTCGGTGGCTATCACTGAATTAGCAATCTCTGGTGATACCCGGATCCAGTCTTACAAAGCTTATTTAAGCAGCCTTCCCTAGCGAAAGAGTGTGTGGCCTTATTCGCCTATCGACGCACCCACTTAATCCTAAACTCCTCAAAACCATGGAGTTCTTTCATTTGATCCACGAACGGCCAGTTTGGTGATGGATCTTTTGCACCTTCTAATCTTGTGCACCACCAACTGAAAATCGGATTCGAGAATGATTTTTTGGATCCCCATCTCCCCAGCTAGCTGCAAAGCACATTTGCACCGCCTTCTCAGGTTATGTTGTGGATGGGAAAAAAATGACACATCCCCGCTCGGAAACAGCCATGGTGGTCCTGGAAAACCGCTCCTCCACTCCATCCATCCCAAACTATGGTGGTCCTAGAATTTTGACCAAGTTTACATAAAAAATTATAAACATCCGGGATACCAAATCAACATCATTAGATTCACCATGAAATATATTTTCATATAATATATAATTGGCATTATAAATATAGGTAAATTTCTCTATAAACTTGGTGAACGTTTGTGAAGCTTGACTTTTACAAAAACCAATGCAGACTATATTGTGGGACAGGGGGAGAATAGGGGACTGCGTTAATTATTTGGGATAAATTATTTTTGCATATAAGAAGGGGTTGCCCTCACTAGATCCGCCCTACTTAGTTGTTGGTAAAACATGTTGAGTTCGGCGAGTCCCACTTTGCCTAGATGCCTAGAAATGACACCACTTTGACTAGCAAATAACAGAGAAACATGCATACCACTTATATGTACTCCGTTCATGCGAGATTAAAAGCCCAGATGGCGTAGGAATCTCATTGAATGTTGCCATGCTCATTAACGCCGCACCATTAAATTTAATCATGCCTTGTCTCGGTGTACTAGCCCGCCGACCTTTTAAACACAGACATAGGTAGTAGTTGACATTTTATTTATTACCATGTGAAACAAATTCTAGTCATGACAGGACTTGACATATTTAGTATTAGCTAATGTGTGCCCGTGGAAACACCGACCTTGAGTGGTTGCTGATTTGGCCCTAAATCCATGGAAAACCGACTAAATATACCTAATGGATAGTGAATTGATTGGTAGTAATTTAGCAGCTCACCTCAGGGGTGGATGAAGGGAAGTGGCGAGAAGGGAGGAGGAATACCACTGGGTGGAGCTCGTCGTCGCAATGCACCGATAATTTTGATGGCCATTAACTCATTTTTATTTGTCATGAATATAATGTAAATATTAGTATAGTTTATTATTTTTATGTAAAAAATCGTTTAATAGTCTATCCCGTGGGCCTACCGAATGCTTGTGCTACCAAACCACTTTGTGAGGCTTGGCTTGATGAACGTGCAAATACATCAAACCAGGAAGTGGATTTGGACTGACTTGTCAAAGTTCATGAACCATCGAAACTGAAGATCTTTCTTTGAGACTAGCCCAACAATCTTTACCAACAGCCGACCTGCTTTAACATAGACATACGTCACATGTTATCAACTGCAGTATTTGTGGGAGGCACGGTTCATGGAGACACCGTTGTTGGAATGCAACATGTCACGTTGTGTTTGGGTGCCCGAGGACCCATACTTGGTTGATGTTCTCATGGCAAATACGGAACATGACGCAAGATGATGGATTTTTACACTCATGGATTCTCTCCCCGTGGCTATTTTGCTACGGGCCTGGTTTTTCTTTGGGTTATTTGCAATGCTAGAAGGAAAGCTTTGCACGAACAGCTCTTTCAAAGCCCGCAGGCGACCCACCAATTTATCAAGAAATACATTAGTGAAGTTGATAGTTGCAAACTCCCAAGCCCACCTTCAAGCAGCCAGAGGGATGTCCGGGCCTAGTGCACGTTGCACTCCTCCTCCACCCAGTGTTGCCAAAATAAGGGCCGATGGACTGTTGCCAGGGGAACAATGGAGGATCTTCTTCTGTCATTTGTAGGGATTCATCAGGGAATTATATGTTGAGTCATCTGCTGTGAAACTCTTTGGTGTTAGTGACCCTGCATGTCTGGAAGTAATCACATGTCACGAGGCGCTGGCTCTAGCTTCTTATATGAATGTTTCCCATCTGGTCATTGCTTCTGACTGCAGAATGGTTGTTGAAGACATCAGGAATGATACTGGCAGCTTGCACGGAAAAATCATTAGGGAGATTAGAGCTATGGTTGCTCTTTCTGGATCCTATTCTTTCATCTTCGAAAGTAGCCACCTTAGACACGCTATGGGTGTCTCAAGATCGTCATTTATGTCTTCTACGGCCTCCTAATTTACGTTGTATTCGCATGTGCATTTTGAACACAGAATAAAGTTGAGCCATTTTATCCTAAAAAGACAGTAGAAGCACTCAAGTGAACTCCTATTTCTGGGTTTAAGGCCATCTCCAACACTTGGGCGCTTAAAATCTTGAGCAAATCAACATGCATAAAGCGGTCGGCACTAGCAGTTGCATTTTGTTTTTGTTTTTTAAGCGCCTGACGCCCCCTTATGTGTCAATGCAAGAAAAAACTGCCGGGAACGAAGCAAAAAAATGCCAAAACAATCGGGATTTAATTCCTAGCGCCCGAATTGTACATGTCCTAACACGCCGTTCCATGGTTATTGGTCGGCCGTGCTCACACGCGTACCCTATTGGGCTGTCCCAAGGTCCGCTTTTGGGAAGCTTCTGGGTCAGGCTTTTTTCTATGTTTTATGCCGGGATTTTTCTACTGGTTTATGTTCTTTTTTTCTGCCTTTTGTTTTCCATCTTTCATTGTCACCTTTTGTGTTTTTCATATTTTTAAAATCCACGACCATTTGCAAATTTGAAATTTTGTAAGCTCGTAACATCTTTTCCAAATCATGAACAAAATTCAAATCCGCGAGCTTACTTCAAAATTCACGAAATTTTTTCAATTTACAACTTTTTCTCAAATTTGCAAATGTTTTCAAATTCACGAACTTCTTTGGAATCCACAATCTTTTTTCTACAAAAGTCAACTGGTCAAACCGAAAGAGGGATGACCCGAGAAAGCAAGCAACTCGCATTTGGTGGGCCAGCCCACACGTGGGCGTGGGAGTGTCAGTTGGCTAGCCGGTGCGAAGGCGCTGACTAACGGGAGCAACTAACTAGAGGTTACCCCTAAAAAAACTAACCTGAGGTTACCCCTTGCGAGGGACATCTATGGGTCACTTTTGGCGTCATTTCCCAAGCGGGAGCACACCATGAAGGAAATATGCCCTAGAGGCAATAATAAAGTTGTTATTTTATTTTATATTTTCTTATTCATAATAAAGGTTTATTATTCATGCTAGAATTGTATTGACTGGAAACTTAAATACATGTGTGAATACATAAACAAATACCGTGTCCCTAGTAAGCCTCTACTAGACTAGCTTGTTGATCAAAGATGGTTAATGTTTCCTAACCAAAGATATGTGTTGTCATTTGATAACGGGATCACATTATTAGGAGAATGATGTGATGGACAAGACCCATCCGTTAGCTTAGCGTAATGATCGTTTAGTTTATTGCTATTGCTTTCTTCATGTCAAATACATATTCCTTCGACTATGAGATTATGCAACTCCCGGATACCGGAGGAATACCTTGTGTGCTATCAAACCTCACAACGCAACTGGGTGATCATAAATATGCTCTACAGATATCTTCGAACGTGTTTGTTGAGTTGGCATAGATCGAGATTAGGATTTGTCACTCCGAGCGGTAATACACATCATAAGCTTGCAAGCAAATGACTAAGGAGTTAGTCAAAAGGTGATGTATTACGGAACAAGTAAAGAGACTTGCCGGTAACGAGATTGAACTAGGTATTAAGATACCGACGATCGAATCTCGGGCAAGTAACATACCGATGGACAAAGGGAATTACGTATGTTGTCATAACGGTTCGACCGATAAAGATCTTCGTAGAATATGTAGGAGCCAATATGGGCATCCAGGTTCCGCTATTGGTTATTGACCGAAGAGGTGTCTCGGTCATGTCTAAATAGTTCTCAAACCCGTAGGATCCGCACGCTTAACGTTCGGTGACGATATAGTGTTATATGAGTTATATGTTTTGGTGGCCGAATGTTGTTCGGAGTCCCAGATGAGATCACGGACATGACAAGGAGTCTCAAAATGATTGAGAGGTAAAGATTGATATATAGGACGATGGTATTTGGACACCGGAAGTGTTTCGGGACGTACCGGGAAGGAATCGGGTCACCGGAAGGGGTTCCGGGCACCACCCGGCAAGTTTTGGGCCTTATGGGCCAAAGGAGGGGACAGACCAGCCCACAAGAGGGCTGGTGCACCCCCTCCCTTGTTTTGCCAGCCCTAGGGTAGGAAAAGGGGGAGGGTAGCCCATCCTGCCTTTCCCTCTCATGGCGCCACCCTTCCCAGCCCTTCCCCGCACTCCAAATAAGGAAAGGGGGGCGCGGCTTGGGAGGGACCCCAAGTAGGATTCCTCCTACTTGGGCGCCTCCTTTGGCTACTCCTCCCTCCCTCCCACCTATATATATGTGGGAGGGGGGCTCCTAGCACACAACAGACAATTGCCTAGCCATGCGCGGCGCCCCCCTCCACCGTTTACACCCCCGGTCATATTTTCGTAGTGCTTAGGCGAAGCCTTGCGGAGATCACTTCACCATCACTGTCACCACGCCGTCGTGCTGCCAAAACTAATCTACCACCTCGCCGTCTTGCTGGATCAAGAAGGCGGAGGACGTCACCGAGCTGAACGTGTGCAGAACGCGGAGGTGCCGTACGTTCGGTACTTGATCGGTTGGAGCGCGAAGAAGTTTCACTACATCAACCGCGTTGTTAAACGCTTCCGCTTACGGTCTACGAGGGTACGTAGACATACTCTCCCTCTCATTGCTATGCATCTCCATGGATAGATCATTGCGTGTGCGTAGAATTTTTTTTGTTTTCCATGCAACGATTCCCAACAGTGGCATCTGAGCCAGGTCTATGCGTAGATGACATGCACGAGTAGAACACAAAGAGTTGTGGGCTGTGATAGTCATACTGCTTATCACCAACGTCTTATTTTGATTTGACGGTATTGTGGGATGAAGCGGCCCAGACCAACCTTACATGTCCACGCACATGAGACTGGTTCCACCGACTGACATGCAACTAGTTTTGCATAAAGGTGGCTGGCAAGTGTCTGTTTCTCCTACTTTAGTTGAATCGAATTGGACTGCGGCCGGTCCTTGAAGAAGGTTAAAACAGCAAACTTGATAAATCACCGTTGTGGTTTTATGCGTAGGTAAGAACGGTTCTTGCTAGAAGCCCGTAGCAGCCACGTAAAACTTGCAACAACAAAGTAGAGGACGTCTAACTTGTTTTTGCAGGGCATGTTGTGATGTGAAATGGTCAAGATATGATGTGATACATGTTGATGTATGAGATGATCATGTTTTGTAATATCGACAACCGACAGGAGCCTTAGGGTTGTCTCTTTATTGTATGAAGTGCAAGCACCATGTAATTGCTTTACTTTATCACTATGCATTAGCGATAGTTGTAGAAGCAATAGTTGGCGTGACGACCTTGACGCAACGATGCTATGATGGAGATTAAGGTGTCGAGCCGGTGACGATGGAGATCATGACGATGCTTTGGAGATAGAGATCAAAAGCACAAGATGATGATGGCCATATCATGTCACATATTTTTATTGCATGTGATGTTTATCCTTTATGCATCTTATTTTGCTTAGAACGGCGGTAGCATTATAAGATGATCCCTTCACTAAATTTCAAGATAAAAGTTTTCTTCCTGAGTATGCACCGTTGCTACAGTTCATCGTTTCGAGACACCACGTGATGATCGGGTGTGATAGACTCTACGTTCACATACAACGGGTATAAGACAGTTTTACACATGCAGAATACTTGGGTTAAACTTGACGAGCCTAGCATGTATAGACATGGTCTCGGAATACTGGAGACCGAAAGATCGAACATGAGTCATATAGTAGATATGATCAACATAGAGTTGTTCACCATTGATGACTACCCCATCTCACGTGATGATCGGACATGGGTTAGTTGATTTGGATCATGTATCACTTAAATAACTTGTGGGATGTTAATTTAAGTGGGAGTTCATTAGTAATTTGATTAATTAAACTTAAATTTATCATGAACTTAGTCTTAATAGTTTTTGCATATCTATGTTGTAGATCAATAGCTCGCAATATAGCTCCCCTATTTTTGATATGTTCCTAGAGAAAAATAATTTGAAAGATGATAGTAGCAATGATGTGGACTGGGTCCGTGATCTGAGGATTATCCTCATTGCTGCACAGAAGAATTATGTCCTTGATGCACTGCTAGGTGACAGACCTATTGCAGGAGCAGATGCAGACGTTATGAACATTTGGCAAGCTCGATATGATGACTACTTTATAGTTTAGTGCGCCATGCTTTACGGCTTAGAACCGGTACTTCAAAAACGTTTTGAACGCCATGGAGCATATGAGATGTTCCAAGAGCTGAAATTGAGACTCATGCCCGTATCGAGAGGTATGAGACCTCTGACAAGTACTTTGCCTACAAGATGGAGGAGAATAGCTCAACCAGCGAGCATGTGCTCAGAATGTCTGGGTACTACAATCCCTTGAATCAAGTGGGAGTTAATCTTCCAGATAAGATAGTGATTGACAAAGTTCTCTAGTCACTATCACCAAGCTACTAGAACTTTGTGATGAACATAATATGCAAGGGATGACGAAAATGATTCCCGAGCTCTTCGTGATGCTGAAATCGGCGATGGTAGAAATCAAGAAAGAGCATCAAGTGTTGATGGTTAACAAGACCACTAGTTTCAAGAAAAAGGGCAAGGGAAAGAGAGGGAACTTCAAGAAGAATGGCAAGCAAGTTGCCGCTCCCATGAAGAAGCCCAAAGCTGGAACCAAGCCTGAAACTGAGTGCCTCTACTGCAAAGGAAATGGTCACTGGAAACGGAACTGCCCCAAATACTTGGCAGATAAGAAGGATGGCAATGTGAACAAAGGTATATTTGATATACATGTTATTGATGTGTACCTTACTAGTATTAATAGTAGCCCCTGGGTATTTGATACCGGTTCAGTTGCTAAGATTAGTAACTCGAAACAGGAGTTGCAGAATAAACAAAGACTAGTTAAGGGCGAGGTGACGATGTGTGTTGGAAGTGATTCCAAGGTTGATACGATCACCATCGCACACTCCCACTACCTTCGGGATTAGTGTTGGACCTAAATAAATGTTATTTGGTGTTTGCGTTGGGCATGAATATGATTTGATCATGTTTATTGCAATACGGTTATTCATTTAAGTCAAAGAATAATTGTTGTTCTATTACATGAATAAAATCTTCTATGGTCATACACCCAATGTGAATGGTTTATTGAATCTCGATCGTAGTGATACACATATTCATAATATTGATGCCAAAAGATGCAAAGTTGATAATGATACTGCAACATACTTGTGGCACTGCCGTTTAGGTCATATTGGTGTAAAGCGCATGAAGAAACTCCATGCAGATGGGATTTTGGAATCACTTGATTATGAATCATTTGATACTTGCGAACCATGCCTCATGGGCAAGATGACTAGAACTCCGTTCTTCGGAACAATGGAGCGAGCTAATGACTTATTGGAAATAATACATACCGATGTATGCGGTCCGATGAGTGTTGAAGCACGCAGCGGGTATTGTTATTTTCTGACCTTCACAGATGATTTGAGTAGGTATGGGTATATCTACTTGATGAAACAAAAGTCTGAAACATTTGAAAAGTTGAAAGAATTTCAGAGTGAAGTGGAGAATCATCGTAACAAGAAAATAAAGTTTCTACGATCTGATCGTGGAGGCAAATATTTGAGTTACGAGTTTGGCCTTCATTTAAAACAATGTGGAATAGTTTCACAACTCACGCCACCTAGAACACCACAGCGTAATGGTGTGTCCGAACGTCATAACCGTACTTTATTTGATAAGGTGCAATCTATGATGTCTCTTAACGATTTACCACTATCAATTTGGGGTTATGCATTAGAGACAGCCGCATTCATGTTAAATAGGGCACCATCTAAATCCGTTGAGACGACACCGTATGAACTATGGTTTTGGCAATAAACCTAAGCTGTCATTTCTTAAAGTTTGGGGATGCGATGCTTATGTCAAAAGGCTTCAGCCTGATAAGCTCGAACCTAAATCGGAGAAGTGCGTCTTCATAGGATACCCTAAAGAAACTATTGGGTACACCTTCTACCACAGATCCGAAGGCAAGATCTTTGTTGCTAAGAATGGGTCCTTTCTAGAGAAGGAGTTTTCTCTCGAAAGAAGTGAGTGGGAGGAATGTAGAACTTGATGAGGTAATTATACCTTCTCTCGAATTGGAGAGTAGCACATCAGAGAAATCCGTTCCCATGATGCCTACACCAACTAGAGAGGAAGCTAATGATGATGATCATGAAACTTCGGATCAAGTTACTACTGGACTTCGTAGGTCGAACAGAGCGCGTTCCGCACCAGAGTGGTACGGTAATCCTGTCCTGGAAGTCATGTTATTAGACCTTGGCGAACCTACGAACTATGAAGAAGCTATGATGAGCCCACATTCTGATAAATGGTGAGGCCATGAAATCTGAGATAGGATCCATGTATGAGAACAAGGTGTGGACTTTGGTGGATTTGCCCAATGATCGGCAAGCCATTGAGAATAAATGGATTTTAAAGAGGAAGACGGACGCTGATGGTAATATCACTATCTACAAAGCTCGACTTGTCACAAAAGTGTTTTCGACAAGTTCAAGGGGTTGACTACAATGAGACTTTCTCACCCGTAGCGATGCTTAAGTCCGTCCGAATCATGTTAGCAATTGTCGTATTTTATAATTATGAAATCTGGCAAATGGATGTCAAAAACTGCATTCCTTAATGGATATTAAAGAAGAGTTGTATATGATGCAACCAGAAGTTTTTGTCGATCCTAAAGGTACTAACAAAGTGTGCAAGCTCCAGCGATCCATCTATGGACTGGTGCAATCATCTCGGAGTTGGAATATACGCTTTGATGAGGTGATCAAAGCATATGGTTTCATACAGACTTATGGTGAAGCCTGTATTTACAAGAAAGTGAGTGGGAGCTCTGTAGCATTTCTGATATTATATGTGGATGACATATTATTGATTGGAAATGATATAGAATTTCTCAATAGCATAAAAAGGATACTTGAATAAGAATGTTTCAATGAAAGACCTTGTTGAAGCTACTTATATATTGGGCATCAAGATCTACAACGATAGATCGAGACGCTTAATAGGACTTTCACAAAACACATACCTTGACAAGATTTTGAAGAAGTTCAAAATGGATCAGTCAAAGAAAGGGTTCTTGCCTATGTTGCAAGGTGTGAAGTTGAGTAAGACTCAAAACCCGACCACGGCAGAAGATAGAGAGAGAATGAAAGTCATTCCCTATTCCTTAGCCATAGGTTCTATAAAGTACGACATGCTGTGTACCGAACCTGTTGTGTACCTTGCCATGAGAGTTTGGCAAGGGGGTATAATAGTGATCCAGGAGTAGATCACTGGACAGCGGTCAAAATTATCCTTAGTTACCTAAGAGGACTATGGAGATATTTCTCGATTATGGAGGTAATAAAAAGTTCATCGTAATGGGTTACGTCGATGCAAGCTTTGACACCGATTCGGATGACTCTGAGTCTCAATCTGGATACATACTGAAAGTGAGAGCAATTAGCTAGAGTAGCTCCATACAGAGCTTTGTAGACATAGAAATTTGCAAAAATACATACAGATCTGAATGTGACAGACCCGTTGACTAAACTTCTCTCACAAGCGAAACATGATCACTCCTTAATACTCTTTGGGTGTTAATCACATGGTGATGTGAACTAGATTATTGACTCTAGTAAACTCTTTGGGTGTTGGTCACAAGGCGGTGTGAACTATGGGTGTTAAATCACATGGTGATGTGAACTAGATTATTGACTCTAGTGGAAGAAAATATGCCCTAGAGGCAATAATAAAGTTGTTATTTTATATTATATTTCCTTATTCATGATAAAGGTTTATTATTCATGCTAGAATTGTATTGATCGAAAACTTAAATGCATGTGTGAATACATAAACAAATACCGTGTCCCTAGTAAGCCTCTACTAGAATAGCTTGTTGATCAAAGAAGGTTAAGGTTTCCTCACCATAGACATGTGTTGTCATTTGATAACGGGATCACATCATTAGGAGAATGATGTGATGGACAAGACCCATCCGTTAGCTTAGCATAATGATCGTTCAATTTATTGCTATTGCTTTCTTCATGTGAAATACATATTCCTTCGACTATGAGATTATGCAACTCCCGGATACCAAAGGAATACCTTGTGTGCTATCAAACGTCACAACGTAATTGGGTGATCATAAAGATGCTCTATTGTTATCTCTGAAGGTGTTTGTTGAGTTGGCATAGATCGAGATTAGGATTTGTCGCTCCGAGTATCAGAGAGGTATCTCTGGGCCCTCTCGGTAATACACATCATAAGCTTGCAAGAAAATGACTAAGGAGTTAGTCACAAGGTGATGTATTACGGAACGAGTAAAGAGACTTGCCGGTAACGAGATTGAACTAGGTATGAAGATATCGACGATCAAATCTCGGGCAAGTAAAATACCGATGGACAAAGGGGAACTACGTATGTTGTCATAACGGTTCGACCGATAAAGATGTTTGTAGAATATGCAGGAGCCAATATGGGCATCCAGGTTCCGCTATTGGTTATTGACTGAAGAGGTGTCTCGGTCATGTCTAAATAGTTCTCGAACCCGTAGGGTCCGCACGCTTAATGTTCGTTGACGATATAGTGTTATATGAGTTATATGTTTTGGTGACCGAATGTTGTTTGGAGTCCCGGATGAGATCACGGACATGACGAGGAGTCTCAAAATGGTCTCGAGGTGAAGATTGATATATAGGACGATGGTATTTGGACATCAGAAGTGTTTCAGGACGTACCGGGAAGGAACCGGGTCACCGGAAGGGGTTCCGGGCACCCTCCGGCAAGTTATGGGCCTTATGGGCCAAAGGAAGGGACAGACCAGCCCACAAGGGGGCTCGTGCGCCCCCTCCCTTGTTTGGCCAGCCCTAGGGAAGGAAAAAGGGGAGGGCTAGCCCATCCTGCCTTTCCCTTTCATGGGAGAAAGGAAGGGGGGGAGGGGGCGCCACCCTCCCCTGCCTTTCCCCGCACTCCAAATAAGGAAGGGGGGGCGCGGCTTGGGATGGACCCCAAGTAGGATTCCTCCTACTTGGGCGCCTCCTTTGGCTACTCGTCCCTCCCTGTCCCACCTATATATTTGTGGGAGGGGGGCGCCTAGCACACAACAGATAATAGCCTAGCCGTGTGCGGGGTCCCCCTCCACCGTTTACACCACCGGTCATATTTTTGTAGTGCTTAGGCTAAGCCCTGCGGAGATCACTTCACCATCACCGTCACCATGCCGTCGTGCTACCGGAACTCGTCTACTAGCTCACCGTCTTGCTGGATCAAGAAGGCGGAGGACGTCACCGAGCTGAACGTGTGCAGAACGCGGAGGTGCCATACGTTCGGTACTTGATCGGTTGGAGCGCGAAGAAGTTCGACTACATCAACCGCGTTGTTAAACGCTTCCCCTTACGGTCTACGAGGGTACGTAGACATACTCTCCCCCTCGTTGCTATGCATCTCCATGGATAGATCATTGCGTGTGCGTAGATTTTTTTTTGTTTTCCATGCAACGATTCCCAACACACCAAGTGGTTCGTCCAGCCGCTTCCACATGTCGCGTGTTGGACGCTTCCTCTAGATTATTTTTTCTTTACAATTTTCCAAATATTAGATTGGGTTTTTTCGGTTCTTTCGGCTTTTTGGTTTTCGTCCAGTTTTTCCTAAGTTTTGGACCAAAAAATCAAGGAATTTTTTTTGGCGTGAAAAAAAGTGCTTCCCCGACAAGCACATATTTTCATCTCGTGGAGGTACAGATTTGCTTCCACGAGAAGCACATATTTTCCTCTCGTGGAGGCACAGATTTACTTCTGTGATCAACTTCTCAGAATGTAAAAAAAAAGTGCTTCCACCAGAAGCAAGGAGGCACATATTTGCTTCCGTGAGAAGCACAACCGTGGTTCCACAAGAAGCACAAATTTGCTTCTCGTGCAGACACAGATTTGCTTCCGCGAGAAGCGCAAATGTGCTTCTCGAAAAGGGGAAAATATGTGCTTCCACGAGAAGCACATATTTATTTCTCGCCGAGGCAATAATTTGCTTCCGCGAGAAGCACATCTATGCTTCCCGAAAAGGGAAAAAGTTTTGTTGCTGATTTTTTATTTTTCATTTTTATCACTTTTTACTTTTTTTTGTTTTCTGCTTTTCATAAAAAAAGTTCATCGAAACCTATTAAAATGGGACCAAGTTTAGAAGATCTTTACGCGAGAAATCTAACAATGAAGACGATTCAGGTTTTGGAGGCAGAGTTAAAGAGATAAAATGTTTTGAATAATTAAACGAATCTAAAAAAAAGGAGAAAACAATCAGGTTGCAACAAGTGGCGCACATGCAGTGCACCACTTGCCAGCGTCTGAGAAGGTGGGAGTGACCTTTGGAAGGGGTAATCCTTAATTAGTGATTTTGTATGAAGCGGTCGTTAAATGGCCAAGGCCGAATAGAAGGGAGGTGTGCGATTTTTTGCTATGGCTTTTTTTCTCTATGGATTTTTTTGTTCTTTTGTCTTTTATGCATCCTTTTGTTTTACATATATGAATATTCATATTTAGTAGTAACCTTTCTTACTGACCTAACATATAAATTCAGATATTTTAACCTTTGAATGATTAACACACTGGTTGAGATACCAACACACACGAATAAAAATATTTATTTTGCGAACAAAACATTATTCCGTATAAAACATTTTAAAAAATCAAAATTATTTATTATTAAAACAATTAGTGAAAATGTAATTTAATTATTTTATTTATTTATTTTTGCATGATCTTTTAAGGTTTGCGAAACCAAGAAAACTACCGATGGTGTGCAGTTGTTGTTTTAATCCTACTAGGTACTCACCGTATTTTCTGCTATCTTGCTTCATAAGTAGCTAAGTTCATTCACTTGATGTTTTTATTGCAATTTTATGAGATAAATTCCTACCGTTCTCCCAGACAGTTCCACAACAAGGAAACACTTCTCTAAGGCCACAAGGTTCATCAGACGCCACACAAGGCTAAACAGAGAACTACGAGCAGAGTTTCTCCTATAGGATCCTAGCATAAGAACTCATCTCATAAATTCATAATACCAAACCGAGTGCAGCACAAAACTACTTCATTTCAGAACATAATTTACATACGGTTTCCCTTTGGGGAGACCCTGAAGGGACAGGAAATAGGAAGACTACCTTCTTCCTTCCTACCTTCACCACCTGATGATACAATGCCTTCAGTATAAGGCTTTATTACAAGTGGATATGGCACAACTACAACTACTGAGTAGTGGTAGGTTGTGGTGCTCTTGCTCTACGGGTGACGCGATGCCCTAGTGTCGATGTGAAAATCGGCGGACCTCGGGGTAGGGGGTCCCGAGCAGTGGATCCCGGATAGATGACAACAAGAATAGGGAGACGATATTTTACCCAGGTTCGGGCCCTCTTGATAGAGGTAAAACCCTACGTCCTGCTCTTGTTTATATTGATATGGATGTATCGAGTATAGAGTTGATCGACCTCGAGATCATAAGATGTGGTCTAACTCTAGGGCTAGGTGAATGAGATTGCGTTGATGTCATTGTGTTGAGATCCTATCGACTAGCCTGGCCTCGGCTTATATAATGTACCGGAGGCTTAGGATAGCAAGAGTCCTGATACGTCTCCATCGTATCTACTTTTCCAAACAATTTTGCTCTTGTTTTGGACTCTAATTTGCATGATTTGAGTCAAACTAACCCGGACTGACGTTGTTTTCAGCAGAACTACCATGGTGTTGTTTTTGTCCAGAAATAAAAGTTCTCGGAATTGAACGAAACTTATTGGAGAATTATTTTGGAATAAAAGAGAAATACTGGAGCCAAGACCCACTGGAGAGGGGGCCCCTACTGCCACTAGGCACCAGGGCGTGCCAGCCCCCTCCTCTGGCGCGCCCTGGTGGGTAGTGGGGCCCACGAGGCTCCGCTGACCGTAATCTGGATACTATAAATTCCTATTTCCCGAGAAAAAAATAGGAGAGAAAGTTTCATCGCGTTTTACCATACGGAGCCGCCGCCACCTCTTGCTGTTCATCGGGAGGCCAGATCTGGAGTCCGTTCGGGGCTCCGGAGAGGGGAATTCGCCGCCATCGTCATCATCAATCATCCTCCATCACCAATTTCATGATGCTCACCGCCGGGAGTGAGTAATCTCTTCCTAGGCTTGCTGGATGGTGATGGGTTTGATGAGATTCATCATGTAATCGAGTTAGTTTTGTTAGGGCTTAATCCTTACTATCCACTATGTTCTGAGATTGATGTTGATATGACTTTGCTATGCTTAATGCTTGTCACTACGGCCCGAGTGCCATGATTTCATATCTGAACCGTTTAGGTTTACGCGAATATATTTGTGTTCTTGATCTTACCATACAAGTTATATGCACCTATTACGTGTTATGATCCGCATACCCTAAGGTGACAATAATTGGGATTCTTTCCGGTGATTACCGTAATTTGAGGAGTTCATGTATTCACTATGTGTTAATGCTTTGTTCCGGTTCTTTATTAAAAGGAGCCTTAATATCCCTTAGTTTCCTTATGGACCCCGCTGCCACTGGAGGGTAGGACAAAAGATGTCATGCAAGTTCTTTTCCATAAGCACGTATGACTATATACGGAATACATGCCTACATTAACTTGATGAATTGGAGCTAGTTCTGTGTCGCCCTAGGTTATAACTGTTATATGATGAGTATCATCCAACAAAATTATCCATCACCGATCCAATGCCTACGAGCTTTTTCACATATCGATCTTTGCTAAGGTACTACTATTGCTGCTACTATCACAAAATGTTGTATTCTTAATTATTTTTGTTTTGTGATGGTAGGTTGTTGTCAATCCCGACATGAATAAATGACATATAGCCATGGTTTAGCTGAATGATTTGGCCAACTATTTCTCATTTTAGTTGGTTCATCTTAGCATGTATTTACTTGTGTTAACTCTGAAGAGGTACTTGGCTACAAACTGATATATTTCTAGAACTAAGAAGCTAGAAAAAGATAGCACCACAATAGATAAGATTGACGAATCTTGATGAGAGGAACTGAAATACTAGACTGGATGGGGGAATAGGGTAAAACGCACCTCGACGAGCACAACTCAATCGGTGTCAAACCGTCCAACGACCATCACGTCCAGGTGGAGAAAATTATTGCGCTGCATTACGAGCGCGAGAATGAGGTGGAGGAGGACGGAATGGCGGAGGCGGGAAGAGGGGATGAAGCGAGAGAAAGTAGGGCAAGAAGAGATGGCCGATGCATATTAATTGAGGGAAGTGACTGCAAAGTTCAGAACGGCGGCTTATAAATATACACGACTGCTTAATCACACTTTATTGAACCCCTTCATTGGCGGGCTTAAATTAACTAGCACTAGTGTTGTCACCATTGGCAAAAAAGAAAAAAAAACTTGACATTAGCGTTGTTGTTTTTTTCATTTTCATCATGCAAAATTACTATCGAAAAATATTTTTCCTTTTAAGCCAAGTATGGGACCCCATCCTTCTTCTACAGACAAGCCTAATCGTGGCCCATTACTAGTTGTTCCGGTGGCCCAAAACAAAACCCTAATCGAAATAGCTCAATTCCCTGCCCTCATAGTTCCCATCTCAGCCGCCACAGAACCCCTCTCCCGATTGCTAAATGGCTTGCCGGAGCCACCTCCCAGCGCATCTATCTTCCTCCCCCCCGGCGGCAGGCCGGCAGCTCGACTCCGCCCCTAATTTTGCTCTCTGTAGCAGCCGTTGAGACGAGATTACCCCATGCCCTGCAGAGAGCGTCAGCTCAACGACGCACACTGTGTATGTGGTAATCTCGTCTCAATAGCCGCTCCCTGAGAGGTTTAACTTGGTGTTTCTTATTTGATTTCGGAGAACAAGGTTAGTTGAGCAATTTCTTGGTTATTGACAGAATTTTTTAGTGGCATCCACGTCTTCGTCGGCAGGTTTCATCTTGCTGGAGATGAGACGTAGCAGCTGCCGATAGAGCAGATCTGTCTTCTCCATGTCGCTGTATACGAAACGAAGCAGCTGCGGAGCTGCCCATGGATCAGATCTGGAGGAGGCACTGGTTGTTTTGGGTCTCCCGAGAACGACACAAACCCAAGCAGGAACTATAGCCGTTTGATAGATGAACTACTATTATCAGTATAGTGTATGTATCGGTCGCTCAATAGTTGAGTTCTTATGTCAGTACACTGTTTAACATGGCTCGCTCAATAGTTGTGTGTAGTGTTTGTTAAATATGATTGGATTGGGAATGGCACTATTGCAGAAAGTAATTTGTTATATTGCAGCTTCGCTGACGAACATATACACTTCTATAAGTAAGCTCGTCTACATGTCATAAGATGAGCCCTGACCTGTACAAGAAATGGGTGAAATGACCTGTATATGATTAGCTTTTCAAAGCATCGAGGGAGCTTCTCACTTGGGTGAGGGTACTCGCCTTTCTCATCTATTTTAGTGGCTCAGTTGCAGTGGCGGTGGAACTAGGATCGTAGTGTTTTCGGTGACACAGATTATACACAGTTTTAAATAGCCGGCTATAGCTCCGCTATAGCCCGCTATAGCCTTTTCAGCAAGGTGCCGCTAAACGGCCGCCTTCACAAATAGCCCGCTTTAGCCCGCTATAGCTCCGCTATAGCTGATTTGGAGGCCCACTGCTATTTTCCATAGCCCGCTATTTAAAACATTGATTATACATGTACATTATGATATATAAACGGCATAAGTTCAACATAAAAATTAGACTACAAGATTGTATAATTTGATATAAGTGGGTCTCACTATATCACATCTAGATGTGAGATACTATCTCACATCTAAGTGATGCCAGCATCATGTCACAACAAATAAACCACCCAGCGTCTTCTATCTTGTTTGTATTGTCAGTTTTTTTGTTGTTGTTGTTGTCTAGCCCACCACAAACAACCTAGCGAGACAACCCGACCACACTGGGAGGTTGTTAATGTTGCTGCACAGGACAGAAAAAACAAAGAAAAAACCTAAAAATGCTTTTCTGTGGTTACTATTGTCTCACGGGCTCTAGATCTGGGCTTACAAAAAAGTAAGCCTACACCGGAGAGTTTTTGTTTGTCAAACAAATCTGCACAAAAAAGCAACACTAATCAGTACTCTTGAATGGTATTACTAATTGTTAAAAAAAATTACCTTCTTGCTTTGCTCTCAGTACTCTTAAAATTGTAGAAGAAAAAAGAATAAGGTAATTGAATGTTGTTGTGTTTTCCATCACAAGAAAAAAAAAAGAATGTTCTTGTGTTTGTTACAGGAGAAAAATAGAAAATGTAAAAACCAAAAAAATAGAAAATAACAAAATGGCTGATGTTTTTATACCATCAAACAAGAAGTTACCTGATGCTTCTGTTTTGGTTAAATCTACATTGCACAATCATCTTCAGACTCAAACATCTTGAACAAAAAATGCTCTTTGCCTTCATCAATACTAACGCCGTCTGGTTTTCTATGCTTGATATCCTTGTTGACACTCGTAGGACCCTAAAGATGTGTGTTTTGTATGGCACCCACAACCATGAAGATACGGAAAACAAATGGAGTTAAGATAGCAGTTTTGTACTAATATTATGAAAAATGATCTCGATAAAAATGAAAACAACATAAGACATGCATGACCTGTACAAGCCCCTTAGAAAAATAGATGAATAAAAATTGTGTAAGACATAACCCGTGCTAGCCCATCTAGAGCTGTATGGTTTTAACAAAAAGGTAATAATATTATCTACAAAGAGACTAGCTATTTGTTTGCTGGAAACAAACCACCATAGTGCGCGGGTCAAACCAATCAAACCCCCACTTGATGCTACTGAGGTAAAAACAGATCAATGGTCTAATTTGAGTTTAACCAAAAAAGGTTATAAAAACACTAAGAAATGATTGCATAAAAACTAGCTTCCTGGAAAACTCCCTGTATCAAAATCATTACAAAGGGACTTGTTTCATAACTTCTATAACTGAATGCTCTCTCCACCTTCTGTTTAGTGTAGAAAATTCAGAAAACATGTTATCTCCATTTTGACAGACTAGGTGTAGTTTTAGATGTACAACATTACCCCGCACCCCTTGATTGAGCTACAAGTGGGACAACAAAAACAAAGTGGTACGAAGTTGGACGAGTTGGGAGTTAAAGTTGCAACTCGGACGACAAAAACATACCTGCAACCCAGTTGCAAGTTGATTGTGGTTTTGCAACTAGGATAACAACAATTACAGGCCCGGTTGCTAGTCGAGGTTGGACTTGCAATTGAGACTCCCTACAAACTACAACCCCCAATCGCGACACTAGGGTTTGACTTGTAACTAGACCATTTGCAAGTCGAGGGTGGACTTGCAACTAGGGCAACTACAAACTACAAAACCAAGTTGCGAGTCGAGGGTTGACGCGCAACTGGGCAGCTACAACTACAAAGGCCAGTTGCAAGTCAATTATGGGCATGTAACTGGGGCGCCTATACATCTACAAAGGCCTAGTTGCGAGTTGAGGGTTGATTTGCATCTAGGGCAACTATACCTAAAAACCAGTTGGGAGTCAAAGGAGGACTCACAACTGGCGCAACTACAAACTACAAAAAAAAACCTGTTGCAAGTCGAGGGTTGATTCTCAATTGGTGGAATTTCAACTTCAAGCCCAGTTGCAAGTCAAGGGTGAACATGCAACTATGGCAACTACACTAGTACAAGACCCAGTTGCGAGTCAAGGGTGGACATGCAATTGGAGCAACAACAACTTCAAAAAGAACCTCAGTTGCGAGTGAAGGGTGGACTTGCAACTGGGGCAACTACAACTACAAAAGCCCGAGTTGTGAGTTCCCTGCCATCTCCATCGCCTCACGTCCACCAGATCCAGTCACTCCGCATTTGGACTCGTGTCACTCGAGAACGGAAGAACATGGGACAGAAGAGGAAGAGGAACAGAGAGAGTGGCGACTGGAGTGAGGAAATCGGTACGAGCTCTCCAATTCCTAATACACAACCCAAAACAAACAACGGAGCCAGACCGCAGCATGTGGCTTGAGACGTGGCCAAAAAACAACTCAATAAACGGCCCGCTCTGTCTTCGACAAAGTAGAAAAAGGACCGAAGGCCATGGCAACGCGACGCAAACAATCGCGACACAACCACTATCACAAGTGCGCGAATTTTACAAACAAAGAAGATCGGACGGTGGAAGACATAGATGTATGGTAACTAAATGTCATCTAGATGAGAGTTTGCAAATCTGATAAACAAAACTACTAGACCTCGGTTGCGTGTAGAGGATGCACTCGCAACTAGGAGGAGAGCAAACTACGGGGCCAGTTGCGAGTCGGGGGTTGAGTTGCAACTGGGTTGAGAAAACAAATACCCCTAGTTGCGAGTCGAGGGTGGACTTGCAACTAAGAAAACAACAATTACGGGGCTGAGTTGCGAGTCGAGAGTGGACTTGTAACTAGGAAAAAACAAACTACATGCCTAGTTGCTCGTTAAGGGTGGGCTTTCAACTAGGACACCAACAACTACGGGGCTCAGTTGCGGGTCAAGGGTGGACTTGCAACTGAGACAAAGACAACTACATGCCTAGTAGCACGTCGAGGGTGGGCTTGCGATTGGGACGAAAACAACTATGGGCCCAATTGCTAGTCGAGGGTGCACTTGCAACTAGGGCACCAACAACTACGTGGCTCACTTGCGGGTCGACGATGCACTTGAAACTGAGACGGAAACAACTACGGGCCTAGTTGCGAGTCGGGGTGGGCTTGCAACTGGGATGGAAACAACTACGGACCAGTTACGAGTCAAGGGTGGTCTTGCAATTAGGACAAAAAAATTCTAAAAAATATGCCCCCCAGTTGTAGACGAGGGTTGGCTTGCAATTGGTACAACAACACTTACATGGTCAGTAGCGAGTCAGGAGTGGACTCGCAACTGGGACAAAAAAACCTACACATCCCTAGTTGCAAGTCGAGGGTGGACTTGCAACTAGTACGAAAACAAACCATGGGCCCAGTTGCAAGTCAAGGGTGGGCTTGCAACTGGTACAGCAACACCAATGGAGCCGGTTGTGAGTCAGGTTTGGACTTGCAACTAAGAAAACAAAAACAACTATGGGCCCAATTGCGAGTCTAGATGGGACTACAGTTGGGAACAAAAATTACAATGGGCCTCCCACCCTCGATTGCGAGTCGGGGGTGGGCTAATAGCTGATACAACAACACCTATAGTGCCAGTTGCGAGTTGGGTGTAGACTCGCAGCTGGGACAAAAAAAGAAATACAGACACCTAGTTGCGAGTCAAGGGTGGACTTGCAACTGGGACAACAACAACAAAGGGTCTCAGTTATAAGTCGAGGGTGGACTGGTAATTGGGAAAAAAACAAACTACATGCCTAGTTGCTAGTCATGGGTGCACTTGCAACTAGGACACCAACAACTACGGGCTCAGTTGCGGGTCGGGGGTAGATTGCAGCTGAGAAGAAAAAACTATGGACCCAGTTGCAAGTCAAGGGTGGGCTTGTAACCGGGATGGAAACAACTATGGGCCCAGTTACTAGTCGAGAGTGCACTTGCAACTAGGGCACCAACAACTGCAGGGCTCAGTTGTGGGTCAATAGTGAACTTGCGACTGCGACGGAAACAAATACGGGCCCGGTTGCGAGTCAACGGTGGGCTTCCAACTGGGATGAAAACAATTACGGGCCCAGTTGCGAGTCAAGGGTGGTCTTGCAATTGGGACGAAAAATAAAAAGAAACAATGCCCCAGTTGTGAGTCGAGGGTGCGCTTGCAACTGGTACGACAACACCTACGGGGCCAGTTGTGAGTTGGGAGTGGACTCGCAATTGGGATAAAAAAAGAACTACAGACCCCTAGTTGGGAGTCGAGGGTGGACGTGCAACTGGGACAACAACAACTGTGGGCCTCTATTGCGAGTGTAGAGTGGACTTGTAACTGGGACAAAAACAAATTACAAGCCTAGTTGCGATTCGAGGTGGGATTGCAGTTGAGGCACCAACAATTACGGGGCTTAGTTGCGGGTTGAGGGTGGACTTGCAATTGAGACAAAAACAATTATGAGGTCAGTCGCGTGTTGAGGGTGGGCTTGCAACTGGGACAGAAACAACTATGGGCACAGTCGCTAGTTGAGGGTGCACTTACAACTAGGACAGCAACAACTACGGGGCTGAGTTGCGAGTCGACGGTATACTTGCAATTGAGACAGAAACAACTACGGGCCCAGTTATGAGTCGAGGGTGGGCTTGCAATTTGACTGGAAAAAAGAATATACGCCCCTTGTTGCGAGTCGAGGGTGGGATTGCAACTGGTACGACAACACCTATGAGGCCAGTTGCGATTCGTGTGTGGACTCACAAATGAAAAAAAAAAGAATTACACACCCCTAGTTGTGAGTCGAGGGTGGACTTGTAAGTGGGACAACAACTGCGGGGCTGAGTTACGAGTCAAGGGTGGACTTGTAACTGGGGCAAATACAAAGTACGGGCCAAGTTACATGTCCAAGGTGGTCTTACAATTGAGACAGAAAAAAACTATTGCCCCCCGTTGCGAGTCGATGGTGGGCTTGCAACTGGTATGATAACACCTACGGGGCCAGTTGCAAGTTAGGAGTGGACTCACAACAGGGACAAAAAAGTACTACAAACCCCTAGTTGCGAGTCAATGGTTGACTTGCAACTAGGATGAAAACAAAAATACGGGCCCAATTGCATGTCGAGGGTGGACTTGCAACTAAGGGCCTAGTTGAAGGAATATGATGGGCTTTCAACTAGGAAAAATCCACCGACGGTCCTAGTTGCGAGCCGAGGGTGGACTTGCAACTGGGGCGAAAACAAACTACTGGCCTAGTTCCGAGTTGAGGGTGGACTTGCAACTGGGACGGAAACAAATTATGAGCCCAGTTGCGAGTCGAAGGTGGGCTTGCAACTGGTACAACACTACCTATGTGGCTAGTTGCGAGTCGAGGTGGACTTGCAACTGGGACAAAAAAACCACGGGCCTAGTTGCAAACTATAATAGGCATGCAACTGGGACAAAAGCAACTAACTACCAGCCCAAAAAAATTACAAGTCGATAATGTACTTGAAACTAGGGCAAGAAACAACTATGGACCCCAATTACGAGTCGGGGATGCACTTGCAACACTGAAAAAAACAACTGGGGTTATTTACGAGGTGAGGCTCGACTTGTAGCTTAGACGGGAATAACTACGGTTCCAGTTGCAAGTCAAGGGTGGGCTTGCAACTGAAAAACAATATAAAAACTATGGGCCTCCCCCCATACCATGGGTTGAAAAGCAACTGGTACAACAACACCTACGGGGCCGATTGCAAGTCGGGGGGGGGGGGGGGGTGGACTCGCAACCAGGACAACAAAAAACTAACGGACCCTAGTTGTGAGTCATCACCGAAATGGCTAAAGCATACCGAGCGCAACACAATCTGGCGAATAACCGTAGCATATAGCATAAACAAAGTAGTGCATGTTCATACATAAAAACTTAGCATAGGGGGTCACATGGTTCAGAAAAGACAGACAAGTTGCATAGCTAGTTCCAAAACACACATCATCAAAGTACCCACATGGTTCAAATCACATTTTTGCAAGATCGGTCACCAACCTACAAAACAAGGATATAATCTGACATATTTTCCTCTCTCTCTCTCTCTCTCCATTTAGGGCAATGATGGTACAACTAGTGTTTTCTAGTATATCAGTGAAGAAGAACTAAAAAATAATTAAGCCCTTGTCATGAATTTACAAACAAAAGTCAATTTTAAATAGAGTGCAATGCAAACTTTGTATTGTTTTATGATCATCCAGGTCCAAAACTTTCTAAAAATTCATTGCAAGCCATCTCTTGGTCTAAAAGATTTCATAGTTCATGGATAAAACTTTCCAAAAAAGAAGATGAAATGCAAAAAAAAATCATACGACAATACGAGTAGATAAACACATCTAGGTGAGAAGTTTTAAAAACGAAAAATGGTGAATGAAAAAGGAACAACATACCATCCTTCTATTGTAGTCCCGTCTAGACCCTTGTTCAGCTTCACAGTGCACTTGCCTCCGTGTGCGTCGAATTGCATAAGGCCACAAGTATTGTTGTTGATATGTGACCTAGCATTGCATGGGACAACCAGATTATCAATTAAACATAAAAAGATTTAAAGAATGAAATTGTAAGAAGGGATCTATAAAAAATGCAAAATTTATCTCTATAAATTATATGATACTACAAAGAAAAATCTACACCTTCATGTTCACATATATGAAATTAATGCACAACTCCCCCTGCCCAGCTTAATGCACAACTTCTCTATTTTTTTTAAAGAGACAAAGTTGTACAAATAATTTTTAAAACAAACAACGCACCACAACTTACTTTTGCTCTCTGAACCAACAAGGGACACATAACTAAATGACATCAATTTTTTCACTATATTGCTGATTATAGACTGGTTTGCAAAAAAAAAAATCATACCAACAAAAACACCATATGAAATGTCGAAGTAAAAAACGCAACCCACGTAGATGCTAAAGTCATCGGTGTTGGCATTGTCACAATGGTTCCCGCAAAGTCCACACACCATGTTCTAAGTACGTAGAACAAAAACAAAAAAGATAACGAACGAACTTCAGACAAGCGATCTATCAACTAGTATAAAATAGAAAAAACACGATGCTAGTAAAATGTACTTGAACAGAAAGGGTCCACCACAGTAAGTACACGTCCACTTGTAGAAAAAAAACTACTACAAAAAACCAAAATACATTTCCAACCCCACTTGTCATGTGAGCAAGTACTAATATTCTAGCATGTACAAAAAACAGAAAAAGTTTGGACTCCAGTAGCAACACCTCCATCCTACTAAAAAGGGACAACTCTGACAGATTGGTGTGATCTACAAAAAAATCTGATAGATTAGGTATTAAGGGACAAAAAACTACTGAAGAAATTTAAAATGGGTCTAATCATGCATCTATACAGTAGCTAGTGGTTATAGCTGAAGCCTATTCTAACCCCCAAAAAACACAACCAAACAGACGAGCATCTACTAGTTTGGTTTAGTAAGAATCTGTCAAAACTAAAGAAAATCATCAGGATGTGTGTAGAGCTTCGGGTTATACCACAAACTGATTTCCTACAGGGAAAACACACATAAAAAACACAAGGAGTTCTTAAAAACCTAACAAATCTACGTCCCATCCAGACATTGGTTCACCACTGCCCTTCTATAACAAAAAAAGATTAGGGGATCTGCTCTACTAGAATGTTAGGGTTATGTCTCAATTCAGAAACGCTAGATCCTAGAGATAGGGAGGACAAATCACTCACCGCATCATTGTTGTCTGCCATCTCTTCCATCTCGAAGACAAAGATCGAACCCGCGGTAGACTCCCTCCTTCCTGCTCATGCTGGCTCTGCTGGAAGACAAATGGTAATGTTTTGAAGGGAACAGAGGAGGCAGCGACCAACAACACAGTTCATCTCTTTAGCTTATTGAAACCGGACCAGAAAAACAAAACACCGAAACGGCCCAACAAAGGATGCAAGTGCGACATGGGACAAGCTCGACAAAGCGAAGCGGATCAAGTTTTGTGCAAATTTTACAGCGAGTAGACAATAGTCCACAACTTGGATGTGAGTATGTGACATTGTTAAATCACATCTAGATGAGATTTAGCAAATCCCGAAGAAACAAACATAGTTAACTATCAAATGACTATTTCAACCCCCTGCTACCTATAAACCCTGGTGACTCTTCGACATGAGACACTTTCATGTATAGTATAAGTCACGAAGCACATAAAAATTATTTACTTACTGGTCATGTTGACTTGTGAACACACTAACTAGGCACACAAAAACTGTTGGTTTTCTCACTGCGGAAACACACACATTATTCGAACTGAAAAAAATGTTTTCCTGTACAAAAAACACAAGGCTGTATGACCAGTACTATACAAAAACAAAAAAGAGAGTGTGCATATAGTAAAATGTTTTCGTATATTCGTGAATAGCCACATAAAGTTTAAAGCAAGAAAACTGAACACGGACACATCCTACACGAGCTCCCGCGCCCATATACTATACATGAATCCCCATTTTTGAGAAATGATGTTTCATATACTACACAAGGAAAAACATGGAGAAAAGGTTATATGACCAGTACTGCAAGAAATTTGGATTTGATTTTGGAACCCAATTTTCGTCCAAAGAGAAATTAAAAAATCACATCCCCTGACCTACAAAAAAAAAGTGAAATTTAGCAATCCTCTAATCTACACCTGGAAAAAATGATGCCAGACTTGCATCTGTTGGTAGAAAAAAGACATTTTTTCACCCCTACAAAAACAACGGTCGCCACAACCGAGCAGAAACCAAAAACAAACTACAGCTACATTTCTAGATGAACATCAGTATAAAATCTACTCGTACACTACTAGATGTACGTCAGTATACACGAGGCTATAGTAAAAACCATATACCTAGATTGCATAAAAAATTCACAACGGGATTCACCTCCCTCACCCCCTTCTTCCTCCTACAAAAATCCGATCTAACACACAAATCTACACTACATTTCTAGATGATGTAGCCTTCACAGAACATATTCCCTAGATGTGGTCAAACATGAAAAAAAAAGAGAACAAGTAGATCGACCTGGCTGCCTTCTCCTCCGTGCTCCCGTCCATCTCTACTCCAGAATCAACCAGGCTGCCTTTCCATCTCTTCTCCCAGATCGACCTGGCTGCCATCTCCTTCGAGCTCTTCTGTACTCACCTCATCTCCTCTCCTGTACTCACCTCACCCTGCTGCCCTTCCATCTCTTCTTCCAGATCTACCTGGCTGCCTTTTCCTTCATGCTCCCATCGCTCGCTCGTAGTTGGATCTTGGATGAGAGAAAGAGGAACAGAGTGAGAAGACGAATGGACTGAAGACTGCTCTGCCTCTCCTTCGGGGAAACAACTCGGGGACAAACAAGCAGAAACGGGCCAAGCCCAGAGTAGGACAACGGGCCACAACAAAAAAAACGTGAGACAACGTCGACAAACGGGCCGACGCGAGCCACACCGGCGCGGGATGCGAGCGCTAGACGGGATCAGAAGCTCGCACGAAAAATCAAGCAGAAACAAATCAAACGGTCCTGGACTTAGATGTGAGATAGTATATTACATCTAGATGTGAAATAGCAAATCTGATAAGTTTAACCACACAAAGACATACTTTATAATTTAGAAAACTACTCGTGTTGCTGCAGGAATCTGTTAAAAAAATCCTACATATGTACTATAAAATCAATTAAAACTTCTGCAAAAGTAAATTTTGAAATTAATAGTAGTATGCTCCAAGCATCCAAAATATATACCATCCGGGACAACAAAATTTATATCATCAAACTCATGCCATTTGGCTTTATCACTCCCTAGATGAGACTTAGGTAATTATTGTTTAGATGAGAGCTAACATGGGAACCACTAGCGATACGGCTACTGATAGCTAGGTTTCATCAGACTAGTCCCCCACCATAAGATTGAATTGTTTTGAAGCGTCTGACTGAGCCAGGGAAACATGAATGCATCAACGTAATAGCTCTATTTACTGTTATTTTTGGTAAATCGTGATTTGCTTCCACCAAATAAATATAGAAATTAAGTCTTCCCAGAAATTACGTTACATACTCCATTTTCATTTTTCTTTTTTGGTAAGTCGTGTTTGCTTCCAACGAACTAATACAGAAATCAATGCTTTGCAGATATTAGGGATTTGCTTCCGACATACAAAGTACGGAAATTAAATGTTTCTGTATATGTTATTTTTGTAGCGCAAGGGTGGCATGAAAACTCCCTTTTTTTCATGGAAGCATCCTGCGATGGAAACATATTATTCCATAGTGTGATTGATATACCTGTTTCAAGGAAGCATTATCCAACGCTGTGGTACCTTTTTTAGATGCTTTGAAAACATTTTTTTGTCTAACAAAATTTATATTCATGTTTGATTATGGAAACATTTTCTTCGCAGTGGAAATTGTGTGGATCAACATATGAATATACACGGATGCAAATTCATTTGGTAGGAAAAGTTTACAACTCTTTTTGTAATAACACTAATTTTAATTCTGCATAGCCAGCATGGATGCGTGAGTGTATTTTTGTTTGTTTGTGATGCAGTAGAAATATACTTCAAAAACCAGATAATTGTTTCCAATGTACCATTAAATTGCTTTCAAAGGTGTTTGTTTCCAAGCAGACTTATTTACCAAAGCACAGCACTGGTTTGAAACAAAGAGAACTATTGTTTCCAAAGAAACTAGATGCATCCAAAAAATTCAGAATGTGCTTCAGTAAAATATAATGTAGCATCTACGAACACCGTCAGGTAGACGGAAACCATGCGTCCTTTCGATGTTGGCGGTGCTTCGTTGCGATGGTAATCATGCTCCCAATGCTGGACGTGCATGGTAGTCATGCTTCCTTACGATGCTGGTTGTGCTTCTTTGTGATTGTATTCGTGCTTCTTTTTATGGTGGACTCCTTCTATCGCACTATGGTTAGCGGCACCAAGAAGGATTGACATGGATGGAGCGCCGCTGCAGCTGCACCATTAGCCGAGGACCACTTTGACAACAAACTAGGTCAGCTGAATATATCGAACTAAATCTAGGTAAACTGAAGACGTGAGGCACTATTTCATGCAGCCGGCCAGGCGTGCTCCCATAGCTGTCGAGAAGGCATGGCGCTCGAGGTATAGGAGGCAATCTCCTGTCTCTTGGTTATTCCGTGATGCTTATTCAGGCTCCCTACAGAGATGGACCTCACGGCCACCTGCTCATCAAGCACATAAAATGATAAGAATCAATCATAGCATAATCAAATCCAAGTGACGTGACCAGCAAAATCACTGAGGAACGCACATGTAAATTTTTTACTACCGTGATTGAAGGTTTTATTATCTTGCATGAACTGAAATTCTGCAAATACATGAAATCTAATTAGATTAACACAGATCACACCCTTGGTGTGCCTCCAAGCCACTTAAATTCTACAAATACGGGATGGAGGATCATAATCTGGGCAAGATGGCTACCTGGGCTCGGAGGTGAACATTGCAGAACGACAGGGATGTGGGCTCGCCGAGGATGCGATGGAGAACAACGTGCACAGTAGCTCGGGGGCGCGTCGAGAAGTAGGAAGGGGCAGGGATCCAACCTCTGGTAGGGATGCCTCTGGCAGAGAGTACAAGGGTGGCAGGGTGGATGATGACCCCGACGGAAAGGAGGGTCGGAGGTAGGAGAGAGAAACAACGATGTTGATTGATTCGGGAGAAAGATAACGGGCGAGGGGTTACGGGAAGTTACTCCGTGAAAAACAGGGAGGGCGTTAAAAGAGGATTCTGTTGTGATCTCTTTGCCATGAGATGAAGCATGAATCGACAGCTTACGTGTGGTCTGAGAATGTCCTCGTATCAGACTATAGTCAGAAAGTGTTTCCCGCCAACAATATCCTAATAATAATTTTACTTATAATTGACATGCATGAATTGATGATGTGGCATAAGTGCATGGATAAAAAAATAGATGGTGGGTTACAAGTACACACCACCACCCCCAAACTATGTGCAATATTAGGATTTTTTTAAAGCAAAACTTTGTCAATTCTGACCAAGTTTACATAAAGAAATTATAAACACTCCGAATACCACATCAAGATCATTAGATTCACCATGAAATATATTTTCATATAATATATATTTGGCATTATAAATATAGGTAAATTTCTCTATAAACTCGGTTAACGTCTGTGAAGCTCGACTTTTCCGAAAACCAATGCAGGCTATATTATGGGGTTGGGGGGAGAATAGAGGACTAGTGTTAATTATTTGGGATAAATTATGTTTGCATTTATGAGGGGTTTCCCTCACTAGATCCACCCTACTTAGTTATTGGTAAAACATGTCGAGTCCAGTGAGTCCCACTTTGCCTAGAAATAACACCATTTTGACAAGAAATAATAGAGAAACATGCATACCACTTATATGTACTCCCTGCATGCGAGATAAAAGCCCAGATGGCATAGGAAGCACTTGAGTTTCTTAGACTGGCTGATTAGGAAGCGCCTTAGCCTAAAGGACCGAAGACATGATGGCGTTATTGTAGAAAGAGAGCTATGACATCTGTTGTTGTGTTTTTTATCGGAAGCGCACTGCATGTGATGCAATATAGCCATAACTATACTAAGCTCATTGAATGTGGCCATGCTCAGTATCCCGCACCATTAGATTTAATTATGCTTTAGTCTTGGTGTATTGGCACGCTGACCTTTTCAACCCTGGCATAGGTACGTAGTTGTTAACATTTAACTCCCTCTGTCCCAAAAGGTAAGACCATTTTTTTACACTAGTTAATATCATGTGAAACATACTCTACTTATGACAGGATATGACACATTTAATATTAGCCAATATGTGCCCATGGAAACACCGGACTTGAGCGTGGTTGCTAACTTGGCCCTAAATTCTATGGTAAATCCACTAAATATACATAGCGGATAGTGAATTGATTGGTAGTAATTCAGCAGCTCGCCTCAGGGGTGGATGAAGGGAAGTGGCAAGAAGACAGGAGGAATACCACTGGCTAGATCTCGTCACCGGAATGCGAGTTGATAATTTTGATGGGCATTAACTTATTTTCATTTCTCGTGAATATAATATAAATATTAGTATAATTTAATATTTCATGGAAAAAAATTGTTTAATAGTCCGTCCGGTGGGCCTACGAATGCTTGTATACTAAATTGCTTTCTGAGGCTTGGTTTGATGAACATGCAAATAGATCAAACTCTAAAGTGGACTTGGACTAACTTGTGAAAGTTTAGGAGCCATCGAAACTGAAGATCTTTATTTGGAGACTATCCCAACAATCTTTACCAACAACCGACCTGCTTCAGCCAAGTCATACGTCACATGTTAGCAACTGTGGTATTTGTGGGAGCGATGATTTATGGAGACACTTGCATTTGGAATGCAACATGTCACGTTGTGTTTGGGAGCCAGAGGACCCGAACATGGATGATGTTCTGATGGCAAATACAGAACATGACGCAAGACGATGGATTTTTACACTCATGGATTCTCTCACCCATGGCTATTTTGTTACAGCCTTGGTTTTCCTTTGGGTGATTTGGCACGCTAGAAGGAAAGCTTTGCACAAACAACTCTTTCAAAGACCGCAGGCGACCACCAATTTATCAAGAAATACATCTGTAAAGTTGAAAGTTGCAAACTCCAAGCCCCGCTTCAAGCAGCCAGGGGGATGTCCCGGCCTACTGCACATTGGACTCCTCCTCCACCCGGTGTTGCCAAAATACGGCCGATGGGTTTGTTGCCAGGGGAACAATGAAGGATCTTCTTCTGCATTTGTAGTGATTCATTAGGGAATTATGTTGAGTCATGTGATGTGAAACTCTCGGGTGTCAGCGACCCTGCATGTCTGGAAGTAATCGGATGTCGCGAGGCGCTGGCTCTTGCTTCTGATATGAATATTTCCCATCGGAATTGCTTAGAACTACAGGGAGGCTGTTGAAGACATTAGGAATGATATTAGTGGCTTGCACGAAAACATCATTAAGGAGTTAGACCTATGGTTGCTCTTTTTGGATCCTATCTATCATCTTCAATGGTAGGGAGTCCAACATCGAGGCGCATAGCCACTTTAGACACGCTATGGGTCTGTCCCAAGGTCGACATTTATGACTTCTACAGCCTCCTAATTTACGTTGTATTCTCATTAATATTTTGAAGAACGAATAAAGTTGAGCGTGTTTAGCCTAAAAAGGACAGTAGAAGCACTCAAGTGAACTCCTATTTTAGGGATTTAAGGCCATCTTCAATGCTTGGGCATTTAAAATCATGAGCAAGTCAATATGCATAAAGAGGTCGGTGCTAGGAGTTGCATTTTGTTTTTCTTTTTTAAGCGTCCGGCTCCGCCTTATGCGTCAATGCAAGAAAAAATAGCCAGGAACAAAAACAAAAATACCAAAATGGTCGGGATTTAATCCCTAGCGCCCGGATTGTACGTGTCCTAACGCGCCATTCCTTGATTATTGGTAGGCAGTGCTCACGCGCGCACCCTATTGGGCTGGCTCAAGTTTCGGTTTCAGGAAGCTACTGGAAGCTTTTGGGTTGGGCTTTTTTATACAGTTTATGCCGGGATTTTTCTACCGATTTTTCTCTTTTTTATTTTCCATTTTTCATTGTCTCCTTTTTCTTATTTTTGAAATGCACAAACATTTTCTAATTTGTAATTTTTTAAGCTTGTAACATCTTTTTCGAAATAATGAACAAAATTCAAATCCGTGATTTTTTTCAAAATTCATGAACTTCTTTTAAAATTCACAAATGTTTTCAAATCCATGATTTTTTTGAAATTCACTATTTGCTTTCAAATCCACGAACTTTTTTCAAATTCGTGTTTGTTTTCAAATTCAAGAACTTCTTTGGAAACCACAATCTTTTCTACAAAAGTCAACTGGTCAAACCGGAAGGGGGACGATCCGAGAAAGCGAGCAACATGCATTTGGTGGGCCGGCCCACACACGTGGGTGTGTGAGCATTAGTTTGCTAGCCGGTGCTAAGGTACTGACTAGAGCGACCAACTAACTGGACGTTACTGATTGCTTGTATCTGCGTTGGTATTTCCCTGAAGAGGAGAGGATGATGCAGCACAGCAACGGTAAGTATTTCCCTCAGTTATGAAACCAAGGTTATCAATCCAGTAGGAGAACCAAGCTACACTATGTAAACAGCACCTGCACACAAATAACAAGAACTTGTAACCCAACGCATAAGAGGGGTTGTCAATCCCTCCTCGGTATTGAGATAGATAAAATTGTATGAGATTTGATAAATAGATCTTGCAAAAACATAAAATAAAATAAATAAAGAAAAAGTGCGGCAAGGTATTTTTGGTTTTAATATGATAGGAAATAGACCCGGGGGCCGTAGATTTCACTAGAGGCTTCTCTCGAGAAAATAGCATACGGTGGGTAAAAAAATTACTGTTGCGCAATTGACAGAAAAGCGAGTAGTTATAACGATATCCAAGGCAATGATCATGTATATAGGCATCATGTCCAAGATTAGTAGACCCACTCCTGCCTGCATCTCGACCACTATCGAGCATGCATCTAATGTATTAAGTTCATGGAAAAACGGAGTGATGCATTTAGAATGATGACATGATATAGACAAGATCTATTCATGTAGGAATAGACCCCATCTTTTTATCCTTAATGGCAATGATACATGCGTGTCATGTCTCCTTCTGTCACTGAGATTGAGCACTGCAAGATCGAACCCATCACAAAACAGCGTCCATCGGAGCACAGCTGGATCCGACGGTAGATGCCGCCTTACGCGCGTTCCGACGTGAAAATTGGGATATCTTCGCCTGGCACCCTTCGGACATGCCCGGTATCCCAAGTAGACTTGCCGAACACAGCCTCAACATAATTAAGGTGTTCAAACCAGTCAAGCAAACGCTACGGCGATTTTCCGAACCCAAACGACAAGCTATGGGGGAGAAGCTAGCCAAACTACTCGAGGCCGGGTTCATCAGAGAAATCAAACACCCGGACTGGCTAGCCAACTTGGTCATGGTGCCGAAGAAGGACAAATCTTGGCGCCTTTGTGTCGATTTCAAAGACCTCAATAAGGCTTGCCCTAAAGACCCCTTCCCATTGCCCCGCATTGACCAAATTATCGATGCGACCGCAGGATACGACTCATTGTGTTTCCTCGACGCTTACTCCTGATACCATCAGATTAAAATGAAGGAGTCCGACCAGGCCGCAACGGCGTTCATCACCACGTATGGGCCTTTCTGTTTCAACACTATGCCTTTTGGGCTTAAAAAGGCTGGTGCCACTTACCAACGCATGATTCAATCATGCTTGGAAAAACAAATCGGCAAGACAGTAGAAGCATATGTGGACGACGTCGTCATCAAGACAAAACACGTTGAATCATTGGTGGACGATCTCTGCCTCACATTTGACAACCTCCGAACATACGACATACGGCTCAATCCGGAAAAATGCGTCTTCGGCGTTCCAGCAGGAAAGCTATTAGGGTTCATTGTCTCCCATAGAGGAATTAAAGCAAACCCGGCTAAAATCTGAGCCTTGTCACAATTGGCTATGCCAACAGACCTAAAACAGGTCCAAAAGCTAGCAGGGTGCGTAGTGGCCTTGAGCCGCTTTATCTCCAGATTAGGAGAAAAAGCATTACCACTTTATAGACTGCTCAGACACACTAGCAACTTTGAATAGACGGAAACGGCCACAGCCGGATTGGAAGAAATAAAAATCATATTAGCAGGCAATCCAATCCTAGCCGCCCCAAGTGTTGGCGAGCCTATGCTGCTTTATATCTCCGCAACTCACCAGGTAGTGAGCGCCGTACTCGTCGTCGAGCGAGGGGAAGAGGGACATAAATTCCCCATCCAAAAGCCAGTGTATTACGTATCGGTGGTCCTTACACCCTGCAAATCCCGATACCCTCACTACCAAAAGATAGCTTATGCGGTCTTTATGGCATCCCGAAAACTCCGACACTATTTTCAAGAGTGTTTGATCACGGTGGCATCCGAAGTACCACTTAACGACATTATAAATAACAGGGACGCCACCGGCCATATAGCTAAATGGGCCATTGAGCTATTACCGTTTGAACTAACATACAAGCCACGCCGAGCTATTAAATCTCAGGTGCTGGCCGACTTCGTCGCAGAGTGGACGGAAGCCGAGCTCCCCAAAGAATACAGTTCCTACTCCAACTGGATCATGTACTTTGACGGCTCTAAAATGTTAGCCGGACTGGGGGCTGGCATCATCTTGACATCCCCTACGGGAGACATACTCCGCTACGTGTTGTAAATCATGTATACGAACTCCAATAACACAGCCGAATACGAGGCACTTCTACATGGTCTCCGCATAGCTGTCTCCATGGGCATACAACGCCTAGAGGTGCGCGGTGATTCGAACCTCGCAATATCTCAGGTAAATGGAGAGTTTGATGCAAAAGATCCAAAAATGGCAGCATATCGAAACGCCGTATTAAAAATATCAGCTCGGTTCGAGGGGCTCGAATTTCATCACGTCGCTAGAGACAGTAACCAGGCAGCGAATATACTCGCTCGCATGGGCACCAAGCGCGACCCCGTCCCACCTAATACCTTCATGGAAAGGCTCTTCAAGCCATCTGTGGTATGGCAGGACGAAAGCGGGGATGCAAATATGGACCTGATCACACCCCGATTGGCCGAACATGATGCAGGTATCATCGGGGGTTCGGATACCGAAATAACACCCTCTGCTCATGAGATCATGGCCGTTATTGCTCCATGGACTGAACCTTTCCTAGCCTACCTTAATAGGCTGGAGCTTCCTGATGATCAAAATGAGCCTGTCGCATAGTTCGGCGTTCTAAAGCCTACAAAGTTCACGAAGGTGAACTATACAAGAAAAGCACTACCGGAGTTCTCCAAAGGTGTATCTCCGAAGAGGAGGGACGGCAACTCTTGGCTGAAATACATACTGGTCTGGGTGGCCATCATGCCGCAGCTCGGGCCCTCGTAAGCAAAGCTTCCCGGCCAGGTTTTTTCTGGCCAACGGCCCGAGCAGATGCACAAGCCATTGTCCAGTGTTGTGTGGGATGTCAGCTTTTCGCCAATCAAAGTCATATGCCTCTCACCACCTTAAGAACAATCCCCATTACTTGGCCCTTCGCGGTCTGGAGGCTCGATATGGTCGGACCCCTTAAAGGGGGAAGCCACAAAAAGAAATATTTACTGGTTATGGTGGATAAATTCACTAAGTGGGTAGAGGCCAAACCAGTAAAAACGGCTGAAGCAGGACCAGTGATTGACTTTATATCCGGCGTGGTACACCGCTATGGTGTCCCGCACAGTATCATCACTGACAATGGCTCCAATTTCACAGCTGATGAGGTGAAAAACTGGTGTCCTAATTTGGGCATTAAACTTGACTATGCATCCGTTTACCACCCTCAAACAAACGGTCAGGTTGAACGGGCCAATGGCCTGATAATGAGCGGCATCAAACCCCGACTGGTGCGCTCCCTACGGGAGTCACATAAACACTGGGTTGAGGAACTCGATTCCGCGCTCTGGGGGCTACGGACTACACCTAACTAGACTACCGGATATACACCTTTCTTCATGGTGTACGGCGCGGAGGCTGTCCTTTCCTGCGACATTATTCATGACTCACCTCGAGTGCGCATGTACGAAGAGCGAGAAGCCGAGCTTGATCGGCAGGACAACCTAGACGGTCTCGAAGAGGAGCGTGATATTGCACAAGCCCGTTCCGCACTTTATCAACAAGAGGCCATGCGATACCAAAGCAGAGAAGTGCGGGCCAAGACTTATAACGTTGGCGAACTCGTCTTGCGTCTCCCGGAGAAGAAGAAGGATAAGCTCAAACCAAGATGCGAGGGCCCCTTCATTATAGATGAAGTTCTCACAGGAGGAGCCTATCGCCTTCGCAATGCATCGGATAATCGCCTTGAGCCAAATCCATGGAACGCCGCTCGGCTCCGACGATTCTACGGATAGTTCGGTCGCATCCTTCTTTCTTTTTTTTTTGATTAGGTTCCTTTTTTCTCCTCTTCTTTTTTATTTTTTCCTTCTTTTATCCCAGGGTATGTTCGGATCTACCGACCTGTTAGGGGTACACATCTTTAAATGTATACACCCCACTATAACTAGGGGCTTCTTTTACGAAGCTTATTACTGAAAGCTTGTTGCTTACATTGTTTACGTCGTTTGTTCTATACATCTTTTGGCATTATATGCACCACTATGACTTAAGTTTTTGCCAAGCTAGGTTGCCTCGCTCATGTGTTTATACCCTACGTTCCCGATTGTTCGGCTAGGCTGTAAAGGGAGCACCTCTGCGATTGTTACAACCGGGTACTCCGGATCTGTACCTCAGACGGATGAAGCCGAAAGCTAGCGTTCTTAAGGGAATAATTGGTCGGCAAGCAACGACAGATTATTTACGTTTGTGTAAATTCTTCTAACAAATACGGGATAGGCTGCCCGTAATTCGAATCAAAGCCTAGGCATGCATACTTAAGCGTGCCGACCCAAGGAAAGGAACCCTTAACGGAACTATTTTCCCTGGAAGATGTTTCTTATGTTAAATAGTAATATAACATAACTCCCCGAACAAATTTTGTCTGTTCGAGCATCATGACCGGATCGCCTGGTTTCCGGACATAATGAATATGGTATCCGGAAGCACTCCAACTTCTTGGTTTGGAGGTTGAAGCCGAAGGCCTGCGATGACAAATTTTGACAAGTTCGGTTGGAGATAAGTTCGATGATAAAGTACATTGATACACTGAATCGAATGCCTACTCTTTATCTATGTCATCTATAAGACTGTTTAGGCTACAGTCTTCTTGCGAATATTTCGCAGTGATCATCACTTGGTTATATACCAAGTTCACGGCAATCTCTTTTCCGTCTGGTCCCTGAGGCCCAACTCGGGCCATATGGTTCGGATCGAGCCCGGTGTAGCGTGTTTTCACCATCGCCCATGCCTCTCGTGCACCTTCCCAGCATGCCGATGCCTTCCATAGCTCAAAACGGCACCGGGCACCTTTGAACAGGTTCGCCAACCCCTCCATACTTTCTGGAGGGGCATCGGATGGCCATAAGGCTTTGGCCATACTTCTCATGGCCTTCCGGGCTCGCTCATGCACTACAGACAGTTCTTTTAGAACATCGCCTCGGAATCCGAATACATCTTCTTCGTGATGACCGGTTAACAGACCTGCAAGAATAGCATTAGAACACTCCGAATTGCGGGATCATATGAGTCCCTTGGATGGTTCAAAGGTCATACCGAATATGCCGCCTTTTAACTTTTCATTCTCTTTTTGTGCATCTGCCAATTGAGCCTTTAAGCTCTTTATCTCTTCGGCTTGCTTATCATTTTCCTCCTCCAGTTTGTTCTTTTGATCAATGGTCATTGTGACTTTCTTCAGTTCTTCTAGCTCTGTGGTGGCGGAGTTTAGCTTTGACCGGCTCGTTTCAAGCTCCTGGGATAGCGCATTGTTCTTTTCTTTAAGAACCTGCGGTCATAACGATCCTTAAATCGTTTGGCTTAAACCGCTTCAAGTCTCGGGGGCTACTGGCATATATCTATTAAATTTACATAAACCATTACCTGCATATCTTTTGAAAACAGGTGGACAACTCCAGCGAGTCCGTCTCGGGTGGCTCGGATAAATGCATCCACGGTGCTGAGGGCAGTAAACTCCTGCTCCGTAAAAACTGGAGTGCGCATGGTCTCATTCAGTCGTCGATGATTCATCACGCTCTCTACTTCGGAATTTGTGGCGGATATGCCATCCGAATCTTCATGAGGCAGATGAGTTGGCGCTGCATCCGTATTAGCTCTTGTCCTGGTTGATGAGCCCGACGCGGATTAGCTGATGATTGGCTAACAGGGATTTTGGACACGATTCGCCGTGTGCTCCTCCTGGAATAAGATGGGAGGAGAAATATGACAATCTGGTTTTATGCCTAGGTATATATTAAAGGTTATACCTCTTTGATGAAGGAGGGGGCTCGACGGCACTCCCGGTTTCCTTTCGTTTTGATGGCACACCCTGCACAGATGCTACCTTCCTAGGGGCCGCACTCGATGGAGTGCTGCACGCTGAGCGCCGATCCTATAAAGCACGATTTAGTGTGATGGGTGAGACGCAAGTGAGGACTCCTCTTTCTGAGGATGATTTCTGAATACTTACCTTAGAGAAAGGGAGAAGGCCGGGGTAGTCGGCCGTAATGGCCACTTCCGAACCATCAAGGCTTGCTTGATAAAAGACTCCGTCATCGAACTCTATAAATATATCCGGATCCTCGCAGAGGCCGGGGTCTTCATTGAGGGCATGATCCTCTGGCTGTGGGGAGGGGCAATGAATATTTTCGACCACCTTCCTCCATGTCTGTTTTAAGACAACCAGACCAATTTGATTAGCATACCTCGATAATGAGGTAGAACAATGTTGATAATCAAAAACTTACCCATTCAATGGGGTTATACATGGAGAAGCCTTCCCGACAATTTAAACGGGTGAATTCCTCTTTCTCCCCCTTATAAAGATCCGCCAGAATGGCGGCTAGAGCGGCTGGGGTATCCGGGCCCTTGCGCTTATGACGAGATGCATCGTCCTCTCCGTTCTAACACCATAAAGGGGTCACTCTAGACTGAAGGGGCTGGATGCATCGCTTTATCGCAAAGGCCATGACTTCGATTATCGAGATGCCGGAATGGGCGAGTAATCTCACCTTGCTGACCAACCTCTGTACTTCCGCACTATCTTCTTGCTTGGGGCTCCGAGGACGCCAATTGAGGCATTTTTTCAAGGGAGCACTAGAGAATTCGGGAAGACCATGTCGAACTGGGTCCGGAAGAGGAACGTCTTCCATATAAAACAATTCCGAAGTCCACTCTTCGGATCCCTTCTTGGGAGTTCCGACAGGGTAACCTGATCCGGCTATGCGCCATACTTCGGCCCCGCCCACTTCAAATATGGAACCACCTTGATGACGAGGGACGAGGCAAAAGAACTTTCTCCACAATTCGAAATGAGCCTCACAGCCTAAAAACAGTTCGCAAAGAGCGACAAAACCCGAGATGTGCAGGATAGAGCCTGGTGTCAGGTTGTGCAGCTGGATCCCATAGAACTCCAATAGACCTCTGAGGAAGGGGTGGATCGGGAATCCTAAGCCCCTCAGAAGAAACGAGACGAAGCATATCCTCTCCTCCTTGTTGGGGTTGGGGAAATTCTCTGCTAGCACATCATTGCCAATCGAAGCCAATCCCGCCCGCACGGAGACTAGATCTACGGGAGGGAGATAACCCTATGTCTGAAGTCGATTCAGGTGGAGGAGAGACACTGAGCAGCTTCGCCAATCACCCGCTGGAGGGCCATGAGGCCGCGAGGAAGAGCCAGGAATGCTCGCCATATTTTGATGTTTTTTTTCGTGGTTTGCTCTGATGCTCTTTGCGCGATATGGGATGGCATTGGGAGATCTAAACCTCCTTATATAGATATCGCCCATGCATGATAAGGGGTTTATTTGTAAAAAATTATGGGCTGTTCACATTCGCCCGGTGTGTGGGAATCGAGGCGACAACAGGAAGGAGTCATAAAGCCAGAACATGGAGGTCAAAACTGGACTGTCGTCAATCTGGAGTGTGATGAAGAACCCGCCTTGCAGAGCCGAAGACATAAACCGGATACTACATCGTCATTGAAGGCAAGTTCGGGGGCTACTGAGGGAGTCCTGGATTCGGGGGTCCTCGGGTGTCCTTACTATTCGATATGGGCCGGACTGATGGGCCGTGAAGACAAAGCAGAAGACTATCCCCCGTGTCCGGGTAGGACTCCCATGTGCTTGGGTGGCAAGTTTGGAGTCCGGATGTGTTATTTCCTTCCTCTACAAACCGACTATGTACAACCCTAGGCCCCTCCGGTGTGTATATAAACCGGGGGGTTTGGTCTGTAGAGGCTATCAGAATAGTCATAGGATAGACAGCTAGGGTTTAGCCATTACGATCTTGAGGTAGATCAACTCTTGTAACCCCTATACTCATCGAATATAATCAAGAAGGACGTAGGGTTTTACCTCCATTAAGAGGGCGTGAACCTAGGTAAACATCGTGTCCCCATTGTCCTTGTTACCATCGATCCTTAGACACACAGCTTGGGACCCCCTACCCGAGATCTGCCGGTTTTGACACCGACACCCACCTCGGTGGCCTCTCGCACCACCTCTTTGCTTTATAAATACAACAATATTCCAGAAACCCTAGGGGAGTCGACAAAAATCAATTCCAGCCGCCGCAAGTTGTAGAAACACCAGATCCAATCTAGACACCATCACGGAGGGGTTCATCATCCTCATTGGTGCCTCTCCGATAATGCGTGAGTAGTTCTGTGTAGACCTACGGGTCCGTAGTTAGTAGCTAGATGGCTTTCTCTCTCTCGTTTGATTCTCAATACAATGGTCTCTTGGAGATCCATATGATGTAACTCTTTTTGCAGTGTGTTTGTTGGGATCCGATGAACTTTGAGTTTATGATCAGATCTATGTTTTTATCCATGAAAGTTATTTGTGTCTTCTTTGATCTCTTATATGCATGATTGCTTCTAGCCTCGTATTTCTTCTTTGATATTTGGGTTTTGTTTGGCCCACTTGATCTATTTATCTTGCAATGGGAAGAGGTGCTTTGTAATGGGTTCGATCTTACGGTGCTTGATCCCAGTGACAGAAGCGGAACCGATACGTATGTATCGTTGCTATTAAGGATAACAAGATGGGGTCTATTTCTACATAAATAGATCTTGTCTATATCATGTCATCGTTCTTATTGCATTACTCTATTTTTCCATTAACTTAATACACTAGATGCATGCTGGATAGCGGTCGATGTGTGGAGTAATAGTAGTAGATGGAGGCAGGAGTCGGTCTACTAATCTTGGACGTGATGCCTATATAATGATCATTGCCTGGATATCGTCATGAGTATTTGAAGTTCTATCAATTGCCAAATAGTAATTTTTTTCCCACCGTTTGCTATTTTTCTCGAGAGAAGCCACTAGTGAAACCTACGGCCCCCGGGTCTCATCTTTAATATATTTGCCTTCGCGATCTATTTTCATTTGCTTTTATTTTCAGTTCTATTAATCCAAAAATCCAAAAATACTTTGCTGCTCTTTATTTTATTTGCGACCTATTTATCCAATCTATTACAACTTTCTCCCGTCCACTTGCCAATTTCTAGCACCGTTACCCGAAAGGGATTGACAACCCCTTTAACACGTCGGGTTGCGAGTATTTGTTATTTGTGTGTAGGGTCTGTTTACGTGGTGTTGCGTGGTCCTCCTACTGGTTCGATAACCTTGGTCTCATCACTAAGGGAATTACCTACCGTTGCTGTGCTGCATCATCCCTTCCTCTTTGGGGAAATACCGACGTAGTTCAAGCACACATCAAAAGGAATTTCTGGCGCCGTTGCCGGGGAGGATCAAGTCAAGATAGTCTCCCGGCCACGTGCCAATTTCTGGCGCCGTTGCCGGGGAGACATCATCAACATCAACCAGGTTCCTAATCACAAATCTCATCTCCTTGCAATTTACATTATTTGCCATTTGCCTCTCGTTTTCCTCTCCCCCACATCACAAAAATTTGCCATTTTATTCGCCCTCTTTTTTGTTCGCCGTTTTCTCGACAGATCTGTTTTTGAGTGCAATCTTGTTGCATAGTCACCATGACTCAAGAGAACACCAAGTTGTGTGATTTCTCAAATACTAACAACAATGATTTTATTAGCACTCCGATTGCTCCTCCCGCCACTAGTGCGGAGTCTTGTGATATTAATACTGCTTTGCTGAATCTTGTTATGAAAGATCAATTTTCCGGTACTCCTAATGAGGATGCCACGTCCCATCTTAACACATTCATGGAATTATGCGATATGCAAAAGAAAAAAGATGTGGACAATGATGTTATGAAGTTGAAATTATTTCCGTTTTCTTTGCGAGATCACGCAAAAATTTGGTTTTCTTCTTTGCCTCGCAATAGTATCGATTCTTGGAATTAGTGCAAGGATGCTTTTATTACTAAGTATTTTCTGCCCAGAAAAATCAATTCCCTTAGAACCCAGATCATGAATTTCAAGCAACATGAACATGAGCATGTTGCACAATCTTGGGAAAGGATGAAATTGATGCTAAGGAATTGCCCAACTCATCGGTTAAATCTTTGGATGATCATACAAAATTTTTATGCGGGGTTGAATTTTGTTTCTCGTAATCTTTTAGATTCTGCTGCGGGGGGTACTTTTATGGAAATTACTTTGGGTGAAGCTACTAAATTGCTTGACAATATTATGGCAAATTATTCACAATGGCATACCGAAAGAGCTCCTACTAGTAAAAAGGTTAATTCGTTAGAGGAAATAAATTCTTTCAGTGAAAAAGTTGATGCTCTTATGAAGTTGGTTGCTAATAAAAATTCTCCTATTGATTTTAATGATGTGCCTTTGTCTACATTGATTGAGCAAAACAGTGATGCCATAGATGTGAATTTTATCTCGCGAAACAATTTCAATAAGAATGCTTATAGAGGTAATTTTAATCCTAGGCCTTTTCCTAGTAATTCCTCTAATAATTATGGTAATTCCTATGGTAATCCTTCTTATAATAATAATAGGAACACCTCTGATCTGGAGAATAATATTAAAGAATTTATCAATACTCAAAAAGTTTTCAATGCTACAATAGAAGAAAAGCTGAATAAAGTTGATCATATGTCTAGAAGTATTGATAGAATTTCTCATGATGTAGAAAATCTCAAGATGTAAATTTTTATGCCTAAAGTTGAAGAATCAATTAAAGCTCTTTATGTTTCTATGGATGAAAGTAAGAAAAGAATCGCTATGCTTAGAGCTAGAAGAGAATTTTTAGAAAAAGCATTTTCTAGTGATTGCTTTCATAAAAGTGATGAAGATCTTAAAATGATTGGTGTTTCTTCTATTGATTCTTTGTTTAGTAAAATTAAGATTCATGAAAAAGGGACTGAAGAAGAGTCAACTTTAGCAAGAAGGCGTCCCGATAATTCGGAGGGTGAAAATCCTATTGAGAAAATTGATAAAAGTGGGTTTCAAGAGGTCAAAACTTTAACTAGTGATGTGCCCACTCTTTTGGATTACAAAGACTTTAATTATGATAGTTGCTCTTTAATTGATTGTATTTCTTTGTTGCAATCCATGATAAATTCACCCCATGATTATGAACAAAATAAAGCTTTTACTAAACATATTGATGATGCTATGATGAAAGCATTTGAAGAAAAGTTGGAGTTAGAAGTTTCAATTCCTAGAAAATTACATGATGAATGGGAACCTACTATCAAAGTCAAGATTTAAAATTATGAGTGTTTTGCTTTATGTGACTTGGGTGCTAGTGTTTCTACAATTCCGAAATCTTTATGTGATGTGCTTGGTCTTACCGATATTGAAGAATGCTCTTTAAATTTGCACTTGGTGTATTCTACTATTAAAAAGCCTATGGGAAGAATTAATGATGTTCTTATTCTTGCAAATAGGAATTACGTACCCATAGATTTTATTGTTCTTGATATTGATTGCAATCCGTCTTGTCCAATTATACTTGGTAGACCGTTTTTACGTACTATTGGTGCCGTGATTGATATGAAAGAAGGCAATATTAAATTTCAATTTCCACTAAGGAAGGGTATGGAACACTTCCCTAGAACAAGAATTAGGCCACCATATGAATCAATCATGAGGGCATCGTATGGATCTAGAACTAAAGATGACAACACTTAGATCCTTTGCATTATGCCTAGCTAGGGGCGTAAAACGATAGCGCTCGTTGGGAGACAACCCAACTTGTATCTTTTTGCTTTTTTTTTGCTGTTTTAAATAAAATACTCATTTATGCCTCTGATTATATGTGTTTTTGTGGTTTAAATTAGTGTTTGTGCCAAGCAAAGCGTTTGGGATGATTTGGGTGAGAGTCAATTTGATCTTCCTGAAAAACAAAAACATTTTCACTCACAAAAAATATTCTCATTTTTAACATATGATGGATTTTGATCTGATTCTTTTTTCATAAGATTGATAAACAAATTTCTCAGGTTGTCCTAATTTTTCAGAATTTTTGGAGTTACATAAGTATTCGAAATATCCATATTAATTCAGACTGTTCTGTTTTTGGTAGATTCTGTTTTCTTTGCGTTGTGTGCTTGTTTTGATGATTCTATGGTTTTCTTTGAAGAGTTTTTGCCATAGAAAAGTTGGAATACAGTAGATATAATGCAAAAATAAAATATTAATGGGTTTTCAACAGTACTTATAGTAGTGATTTGCATTCTTATAATAACAGATCTCACGAAGGTTTTGCTGAGTTTTGTGTGATTGAAGTTTTCAAATTTTGGGTGAGATCGCGATGGATGAAGAATAAGGATTAGCAAAAGGCTAAGCTTGGGGATGCCCGAGGCACCCCAAGATAATATTCAAGAAGTATCAAGCAACTAAGCTTGGGGATGCCCCCGAGTGGCATCCCCTCTTTCTTCTAACGACCATCGGTATTTTACTTGGAGCTATATTTTTATTCATCACATATTATGAGTTTTGCTTGGAGCGTCTTGTATGATATGAGTCTTTACTTATTTTGCTTTTTATTTTAAGTCTTGAATCCTTGCTGGACACAGCTTTTTGAGAGAGCCAAAAATTATGCTATGCTTGCTCCTATGCTTCACTTAAATTTTTAGAGCCTTGGAATTGCTCTAGTGCTTCACTTATATCTTTTTGAGCATGGTGTGCTTTGTTATATTTGAAGAAATGCTCTCATGCTTCACTTAGATTTATGTGGGAGTTAGTAATTTTTTTAAGAAATTTTCTCTTGCTTCACTTAGATTATTTTGAGAGAAAGAAATACTATGCTCATGTTCTTCACGTATATTTGTTTGAGCTTATTAAAAGCAACATATGAAATTAGTCCCAAAGTGATAGATATCCAAGGAGGATATAATAAAAACTTTCATGAAGATCATTGGAAAAAATAAACTTGGTTCTTTGTAACAGTTTTGAGATATGACGATATGATATGTGAGTCATGTTGATGAGTAATCATGCTTTAGTAAGAATATTAGTGTTAAGGTTTGTGATTCCCTATGCAAGCACGAAAGTCAATAGTTATGCAATGAAATTACATCCTACTTGTGGTGCATTATTCGGTGTTAGTTATGCTTAATGCTCTCTTATGAGATTTTTCATTTCTTGGTTGGGTGCTTCTCAATCTTTTTGCTAGCCTTCATTTGCACTAAGTATGATCACTACATGTGCATCCAAAACCCTTTAAACCACTTTTGCCATATGAGTACACTATACCTACCTATATGCGGTATTTCCATGCCGTTCTAAGCAAATTTGTATGTGCCATCTCTAATTTTCAAAATAAATTTCTCTTTTGTGTGCCCGTACCGCTCGCGAGGCGGTGAGGGGTGGCCGATATTTTCCATGCTAGATGTGTTATTCTCACGATGAGTGTTTATTCACTTGTCATTGCACGAGAGTACGACAAAGGTATTAGGGATGCCCAGTCCCAAAATGAAAAATGAATTTACTTTATGTTGTCAAATAATAAATTCCTTGGAAAGTGTTGGTATGGAGGGCACCCGTGGATACGGTTAGCCATGGAAAGTGAAAGTATGGTGGAAAAAGGAATAAACTTTATTTTCTGTTTGGGAACCGCCTATGATATATCTAGCATGGAAAGTGTTGGGAACTCTAAGTCGTTTTCGTTGGTTGGAAAAGTATGCCTCCCAAAATGTTTTTATCTCTCAATTTTCGCTTTGAGCTCTGTCACCTCTACAAATCCCTACTTCCCTCCGCATAGGGCCTTTTTTTTACTTTATGCAATTTTTATTTTTTACTTGAGTCTCCATCTTCTCTTATAAAGCACCAACTAAGGGGCACTATGATCGTACTTGAGCATTGGGTATAGCTAGTATTCGAGTGTGTTTCATGAATGGATCAATGATTGAGCATAATGGGCTAGGGATAACTTGCTTTAGCGTTGATATTTTGAAAGACATGGTTGCTTGTTGATATGCTTGAGTATTAAAGTCTTCATGTCAAAAAAAGACTATTGCTTTGAACCATATAAAAGTCCAAATGTCCATGCTACAAAGAAAAGAATATGTGATGAACATGTTAGGCATCATTCCACATAAAAATTTCTGTTTTTATCATTTACGTACTCGAGGACGAGCAGGAATTATGCTTGGGGATGCTGATACGTCTGCAACGTATCTATAATTTTTGATTGTTCCATGCTGTTATATTATCATTCTTGGATGTTTTACAATCATTTTATATCATTTTTTGGTACTAACCTATCGACATAGTGCCCAGTGCTAGTTGCTATTTTCTGCATGTTTTTTACATCGCAGGAAATCAATACCAAACGGAGTCCAAACGCAGCGAAACTTTTTGTGGATTTTTTTTGGACCAGAAGACATCTAGTGGGCCAAAGAAGTACCGAAGAGGGAGCCCTGGTGGGTTGTGCCCACCTCGGTGGCCTCCCGCACTACCTCTTTGCTCTATAAATACCCCAATATTCCAGAAACCCTAGGGGAGTCAACGAAAATCAATTCTAGCAACCGCAAGTTCCAAAAACACCATATCCAATCTAGACACCATCACGGAGGGGTTCATCATCCTCATTGGTGCCTCTCCGATGATGTGTGAGTAGTTCTTTTGTCGGAGGTATTGACCACGGGTAGCCTCATCAGCACCCCATAGGATGGCTTGACTGTGGATGGAGAAAAGATGTGGACGATGTGGAAACCTAGGGATAGTGACCAGGCTAAGATAGGATTAGCCAATGGTCAGCCTGGCTCTGATAGCAAGGCTGTCGGGGCCGGATTTCGGGACACAATATATTCCCAGAAATTAACCCCTTGTGTAATCACCAGCCCAGGATTACAGTTACTGGTGGACACGTCCTTGTTACAGATTACCAAGCTATTACAAGAGTTGAATACAAGACCATAAAGGTCCATGATACAACAATGATGTCTGTTGGTGGATGACAGAATTAACTCGTGGTTCTCCAACGTCAATGGGGCTCCATCCCCACAGGAACAGCTGACCCGGATAATTCCTATCCCGCATGGCTGCTATCCTAGGCTCCGCACGGTCGTCGTTGTGGTACTCCTCGTAGAAATCCTGACCTGGCCAAGTAAATAGCCAGGGACAAGCCTGTGAGTACGTTGGAATGTACTCGCAAACATTATGAACAAAAGATATACCAAATGCAGCAGTTAAAATATAAGGTCATGATGAACCAAACTTTATGCGTATGCTCATGCTGGACTATATAAAATGCATGCTGACAGGAATTAATTCATGGCATGATAAAATATTAGCATGAGAAAATATATAAAATTGTTAGTGATAAACAAGGAAAGTCAAAGGAAAACAAAATAAAAGAAATGCCGGTCGGATGTCAAGTGACACCACGGTAGGTCTTGAAGAGAAATGCCAAACGGGTGTCTAAAACAGAAATCGGACGAGACAGGACCATCTGAGAACTCAGGAGACGCCACGAGAGGTCTTGAAAAGAAATGCCAGTCGGGTGTCAAGTGATGCCACGGTCGGACTTGAAGAGAAATGCCAATCGGGTGTCCATAAGAGTTGTGGCGAGATAAACCGCCTGTTAACTCGAGGGACGCCACGAGAGGTCTTGAAAAATTGAGTGCCCGGGGTAGTCTAGCGAGCCCATGAGACACTCAGGAAAATTAAAATAAGAGAAACAGGTTAGTTCACAATAATATGCATAACCATAAAAAAAAATTCACAGCAATAGTATTCAAATAACCATGACGGTTTTAGTGATGATAACAATATCCTCCAAAATAGTTCAGGCTCAATTAATTATTTTCCTCCGAAGACCGACCCTAAGACCGACACTTGACCAACCCAGACTGTAGCCCTTAATCATGGACACGGCTATTCGAATAGGTTTAAAACTCTGCAGAGGGTGTACTCTTTACCCACAAGTATAGGATTTCTTTAGTCAGTACCGTGACACCGACTAATTCCCATTACGGTCTTTGGGTTGTAAACACACCTGACCAGCACACACCAGATTAACTTTTCGGATGCCCGGAATCACCCAAAGCATCGTTCAAGAAAAACTCTGAGACGGAGAGACCAACGTCCTGCATGGGATCACTATTAATACACGCAGATTACAAGGGGTGCCCCCCTCTCAGTCACAACTGGAAACACCCATGCCCCCTGACCCGATGACAGGATTTAGTCCTGGATCCCTGGGAAACCCTCATCGTGGCCCTCTGTACGGTGTTTGCACGAAAACGGGTTAGCAACTTACCGAACCGCACCCTACCTGTGGCAGGGACAAGTGGTAGCACGAATCAAGTATGGGGGTTACCGGAACAAGACTCAATCTACGGTTGACTCAGGAGGATTAAGTTTCCTGCAACGGTTAGCACAACAAAGTATTTCTTCAACAGCAATACCAACAGGGCCACAACCCTTGCATGCTCCAACAAGCATAACCAACAAGGCATGATCACGCTCCAACGTGATCACCCTTCTGCCGGTAACGGTATTTCTCTTATGCCTGCTCCTGCTGGTTAGTCTTGACAAGTACGCGATGCACGGTACGATGAAACATGCCAACACTACATGCATGCAAATTTTACTCGAATTCAAATCATGCAAGCACTACTAGCAATATGCCAATTTAATTTGTATTCAACATAGTCGTGGTCAAATTATTCTAGCAAATAATCTATCATGCATTCACCATATCAAGTGTTCAAGATGCTTGCCTTGAGCATGCAGATATATTGGGTGTACTCCAAAGGTTTTGAAAATTTCTCTTCCCTCCATTTCCTATTTACAAAAATATTTAAATTACCACATATAGCAAAAGCAGTGCCAAAAAAATTGTTTCAAATATTTTTGAAATAAATACTAAAATAAACTAGATTATAAATAAATAATTCAGAAAAAGAATCAAATTATTTGGAGTCCAAATGAATTACTTATGGAATTACCAAGATGGAATAAATGACCTAATGGACTTTTTAACAAACCCAACAGAAACTAAGCTTATCAAAAATGTTCACCCTGGCTAGTTTAATAGATCATGATTTTAGAAATCCACAAAAATTTGAATCAGCAAGTTTGGACCTGTAAAAGTGGATGTGTAATTATTTTAGTTTTGCTGGAAAAAGAAAAAGAGGGAAGGTAGAGGTGTGCCCTGGGCAAAACTTAGCCGACTGGCTCTACTGGGCTTAGCCTAGAGTTGCAGCCACGCGGGGGTGAGCTGATGGCTCACCGACAGGTGGGGCCCACCTGTCGGGTTCGTCTTCAGTCAAGCACACGCGTGGAAAGGAGCGGGGGCGCGACTCCGGCAGCAGTTGCCGGCGATTGGTGGCACCCCTTCGCATGTTGGGCACACCCTCGGACTCAGGAGATCACGGCGAACCTCCCGTTGTGTGGCATGGTAGCCAGGGAGCCCTACCTCGCCGGCGGCGAGGTCTCCCCGAAAGGCTCCGCCGGAGGCGAATTGGGGCTTTCGCCTACGGTGGTCCCCGAGCCAAATTGGTGACGTGGATGGATCGGTGAGTGCTCAAGGAGGCTCGTGGTGTTGAGATTTTGGAGAGGGAGGGCCGGACGGCATCGAAACCATCCGAACGGTGGCGGCGGCCGCGGTTGACGGAGGTGAGGAAGACGGCCACTTCCGACCGTCCTGCTGCTTGGGGTGGCTTCCAGGGCAGTGTGGAGGGTTGACAAGGAGTGGGGCGAGCTTGGGCGTGCTTATATAGCAAGGGGAAGGCGATGCCGTGGCTTGCAGAGAAAGCCATGGTGGCGGCGGCCATTAATGGCAAACCACGGATGGTGGCGAGGTGGTTAAGGGCAGTGGGGGTCGGTGGGGAGGTCGGTGAGGGGCGGTGGTCATCATTTAAGGCGGGGGGTGCATTGGCGGGGGCGGACGGCTCGGGCGGTGCCGTGCCCGAGCAAAATACGGCGGCGGCGGCTCGGGTCGGTAGCTGGCCGGCGCTAGGTGATGGGGGAGGGTGTCGGCAGGTTGCTATGGGGTCTTGGTGATCCAGGAGAGGGCTAGGTCGAGCGGAGGAAGCAATGGGGACACGGCAGTGGCTCGGGCGCCGTCGGGTGCAGCGCGGACGCTCTGGCCGCGCTCTGGGCACGCTCAGTGCATGCATGCTACGTGCTCGACAGAATGCGAGGGGGATCTACAGTGATCCAATCATGCTGGGTTTTGGCAGGTGGATGCTCCTGGAGATCCCAGAGATGATGGACAAGATAGTTTGGCCATATGATCAAGTCTCTAATGTAGTTTAGATAGGTAGCCAAATTCTGTCATGCACATGAGCTGTTTGATAAAATGCTAGGGCAATCTAGGGGACTTTGCTGGGTGTGGAATTTACCAGGATTGTGTCTCCTTAGTGGGTATAGATTATGGTGGAGTTGTTTTGGCAAAAAGAGATACTTGCTAATGCAAGTTTTAACAGAATTCATTGCTGGACAGAAACTAAAGGAGGATATTTGGTGGACTTCCAAAACGCAAACTGAGCTGATCTTTTGGACTTAAGGGTTTGGTTGGAAGGACAGTAAGTGGGAAAAAATTTAGAATTAAAGGAGCAAGGAAAATAGTGGTTGTAGTAATAACCTAGGGAATGGACAGAACTGAAAAGAGGTTGTTTCAATCAAAATTTACAAAAGACCAAGTTAGGTTTTTACATAAATGTGATATATAGGCATCACATGACCTCTCATAATTTTTGTGGGATTTAAAAAGAATTATTTAAAATGGTTGTAGTGCAATGGAGGCATTTAATATATTAAAAATTCTATTAAAAGAATTGTTTTGCAGCAAAATTAATTATGAAATTAATTCCTACTGTTATTAAACTATATCTGAAAAGTTTTAAGAGAACTACCGAAGCCACAATATTATTTCCAAAAATTTCTATATGGAGGGAAGAATTTGAAAAACAGAGGGCAGAAAATACTCTGAAAATAATAAAGGACTTGATATATTTAAAAATTTTAATTTCTGGCCAAATTTTAATTAATAACATCATGGTTGAATTTTTTGGGGTGTGACACTCCATTCCCACAGGAACAGCTGACCCGGATAATTCCTATCCGCGTGGCTGCTATCCTAGGCTCCGCACGGTCGTCGCTGTGGTACTCCACGTAGAACTTCTGACCTGGCCACGTAAATACCCAGGGACAAGCCTGCGAGTACATTGGAATGTACTCGCAAACATCATGAACAAAATATATACCGAATGCAGCAGTTAATATATGATCATGATGAACTAAACTATATGCATATGCTCATGATGGGCTCGTATTTAATGCATGCTGTCAGGAATTAAATCATGGCGTGATAATGTATTAGCATGTACAAATAAACGAATTTATAAAAATATTAATGATAAACAAGGAAAGTTAAAGGAAAATAAAATAAAAGAAATGCCGGTCGGATGTCAGGTGACACCACGGTAGGTCTTGAAGAGAAATGCCAATCGGGTGTCTACAAGAGTAGTGGCGAGACCGCCTGTAAACTCGAGAGACGCCACGAGAAGTCTTGAAGAGAAATGCCAGTCGGGTGTCAAGTGAGACCACGGTCAGACATGAAGAGAAATGCTAATCGGGTGTCCACAAGAGTAGTGGCGTGATAAACCACCTGTTAACTCGAGGGACGCCACGAGAGGTCTGGAACATAAAATTGAGTGCCCGGGGTAGTCTAGCCAGCCCCTGAGACACTCAGGAAATTAAAATAAGAGAAACGGGTTAGTCCACAGTAATATGCATGACCACAGCAATGTTAATATGCATGACCATATCATTCATGATAACGAAAAATATTCATGATAGCATCAGTGGTGACAATAATTATCCAGCAAAGTAATTCAGGCTCAATTTAATTATTTCCTCTAGAGGCCGACACTAAGACTGATACTTGACCAACCCAGACTGTAGCCCTTAACCGCGGACACGGCTATTCGAATAGGTTTTAAAACTCTGCAGAGGGTGTACTCTTTACCCACAAGTAAAGGATTTCCTTAGTCAGCACCGAGACACTGAATAATTCCTATTACGGTCTTTTGGTTGAAAACACACCTAACCCGCACATACCAGCTTTAACTTACCAAAGCCAGGAATCACCCAAGGCAATGATGGAGTAAAACTCTAAGTGGGAAGGCTACAACCTCCAATAGCATGGGATCACAATATTTATATCGGCGTGCAAATAGGGGTGCGACCCCTCTCCGACTACAATCGGAGATACCCATGCCCCTGGACCAAGTGGCATGCCTACCAGTGATCAATGGTATCTTCCACTATGGCCTCTCTGTACGGTGTGTGCAGGAAAGGGTTACCAACTTACTGAACCATACCCTACCTGTGGTAGGGACATGTGGTAGCACGGATCAAGTTTGGGGGTTACCGGAACAAGACTCGATCTACGGTCGACCCAGGAGGCTCAATTATTTCCAGCAGTGGTTAGCAAAACAAGTATTTTCTCAACAGTAATAACAAACAGGGTCACAACCCTTGCATGCTCCACATATATCATGTGACACCATCATGTCAAAAATGGCCCGTGCCCACCGGCACGTCCAAGGTAGGAGCACGCTCCTGGCTTCCCACAATTTCTGCAGGTCAGAACTTGAGTGGAGTGCATGCAAGAGAAAATATATACATGATCATGCATGCATGCAAAAATTGCCATATGCCAAATTTTATTAGAATTCAAATTATTCATAATTCCACTATTCATGCAAATAACCAACCCTGCATTCACCATATCAAGTGTTCGAGATGCTTGCGTTGAGTATGAAGAAATATTGGGTGCACTCCAAAAGTTTGAGAATTTTATCTTCCCTCCATTTCCTATTTTCAAAATATTTGAAATTACCATACAAAACCCAAGCAAGAAAATAAACTGCTCTAAAAATGGAAATCTCACTTTTCTAGGACTTCTCTGGCTATATGAAAAATAACCAGAGTGTACCTACTATTTAAAGAGCAACTGAGATTTTTAAACATTTCACTTAGGTGGAATAATAGAAATAATAGATCTGCAAGAATTCTACAGAGACCTTTTTATAAAAAAGAGTTAAGGCACCTATTAAATGAGGCATGTTTTTAGAAATATTTAGAAATTAGTTTCACTGGATTTGGAGTTGAGATGAAAAGTCTAGGGATTATCAAAGTTGACTTATACCAGAATATGATCTATAAAATAGGTCAGACAAGAATTATCCTTACGAAAAACGTTAAATAAGGCTAGTTAAATAAAGAACAATTTTATAGATCCATATAAATTTTGAATCATCAATTTTAGTTTAGAAGTGAACTCTATAGAATTATTATTCTACTGGATAAAAGAAAAAGACAGAAAAGGGGAAAAAAATCCTGACGGTAGAAGCTCGCACCGGGCGAGGCCCATCTAAAAGATGCCCACTGGGCTGAGCCCAGAGGAGCTGCCACGCGGGGCGAAACGGTGAGCCACCGACAGGTGGAGCCCACCTGTCGGGTTCGTCTCCCACCCTTCGCGCGCCATGGACAGGAGCAGGGGGAAACTCCGGTGATGATTCCCGGCGGTAGGGGCCTCCATTCGAGAATCTGATGGTACCGGCGTGTTCCTGAGAACCAGCCGCAACCGTGGGATAAGAATATGGTCGCTGGGGAGCTCGGATTTGAGCAGGGCATCACCCATGGCGGAGGAGAGCTACGGTGAGATTTGTCGAGCTCGTCTCGGCCTCGGGGAGATGGAATTGGAGCGCGGGAAGGATACGTGGTGGTTCAAGGAGGCTGTGGGTGATGACAGGGGAGGAGAGGGAGCTTGGTGGCGCCGGAACCAACCGAGGGGCAGTGGAGGTGGCTTCGGTCGGAAGCGGCGAAGACGGCCATCTCCGATTGGTTTGCTGCTCTGGCTGGCTTCCAGGTGAGGGAGGGGGGTGCTTGTGATCGAGGGGAGCTGGGGACGGCCTTATATAGCACGGGAACATCGGTTCCCGTGGCTTCCCGGTGAAGCAACGATGGCGGCGGCCATTGATGGAGGTGGTTGGGGCCGGTAGAGGGCGGTGGAGTGGTCGGCGGGCTGCGGATAAGGTCGGTGGCGACGGCGGCGACCACAGTTAAGGCGAGGGCGAGCTGGCAGGGCCAGGCGGCTCGGGCGGTGCCGTGCCCGAGTCGACGACCGCGGCGGCGGCTCTGGTCAGCGCTGGACGACACTAGGGGCCAGAGGGGGATGTCGGTGAGGACCAGGGGTGACGTGATGATCCGGGGGAAGGATTGGGATGAGCAGGGGAGGCAGCAATAGAGCGGCAGGAGTCGATGCCAACGGCGCAGTACGCGTGCTCTGGCCGCGCCCATTGCACGCGCCTAGGGTGTTCGGCAAAATGCCAGTGGCATCCACAGGGTCCCAAACAAGTTGAAAATTAACAGAATGGTGATAGTGTGGGTGGTGATGATGATGGACAAGTTATTTAGCCATAGGATCTAGTGGCACATGGAGTTCAGAATGGATGCCAAATTCTGTCATGCCCACAACCTGTTTGATAGAATGCCATGGCCACCTAGTGATCTCTTCTAAATGTGAAATCTGGTTGGATGATGCCTCCTTGGATACTAAAATGATGGTGGAGTTGGTTTGGCAAAAACAAAAGCTTGCTAGTGCAAGATTTGAAGAATTTCATTTCTGGACAGAAACTTTAGGGGAATATTTGATGAACTAAAAAGATTCCAATGGAGCTGAAATTTTGGACTTAAGGGTTTGGTTGGAAGGACTATAAGTGGGAAAAATTTCAGGATTTTTGGGGCAAGGAAAATTGGGGTTGTAGTAGAAACTCAAATAGAGGATAGAATTGAAAAGAGGTTGTTTCACTCAAAATTTTCAAAGTACCAAGATGGGTTTTTGCATAAAAGTGATATGTAGGCAACACATGACCTCCCATAATTTTTTGTGGAATTTTAAAATATTTATTTAAAATAGTTGTAGTGCAACAGAGGCATTTCAAAATTTGAAAATGCTATTAAAAGAATAGTTTTGGGGCAAATTTTATTATGAAAATAATTATTACTATTATTAAACTATAAGTGAAATGTTTTAAGAAAACTACCAAAGCCACAATATTATTTTCAAAAATCACTATATGGAGGGAGAATTTTGAAAATCAGAAACAGATAATCCTCTGAAAATAATAAAGGACTTAATATAACTCAAAATTTTATTTCTGGCCAAATTTTTACTTAGTAAAAACATGATTAAATTTTTGGGGTGTTACACCCAGCCTCGGCCGGCTCCTGTCAGACGGCTTCACCCAGCTGGACTAAGCAAAGACGCAAGACCTCTCGGAGTGGGAAACCGCTGAGGCACCCCAGCTTGAGCCGTAGCGCCTCACCAGCTTCGGGGACTACTGTCGGAGGGATTGACCACGGGTAGCCTCATCAGCACCCCATAGCATTTCAAGACATCGGGGCTAGCAAAGCCCCTCGCACCTCCCAGACATATGGCCGGCTCCTTGGGCCGGCTGGCCCAAGGGGCCGGCTCCAGGATGGCGGCGCACTCTCAGAAGGCGGCTTCGGGGGAGGCCGGTTCCAAGCAGACGGCCCCTCCTCCCCTCGGAGTCTGCACCCATTCATTACGATAAGATGGGGCGTGGCTACAGGGCCACCTATTCCCCCAAATCCCGGAGGAGCGTGGCTACAGCGCGGGCCGACCCAGCGGACACCCCTCGTCAGCAAGGGCCATGCTCCCATGACGGGCGGTTGGTACGGCCCGCAGGCGGCGGGCCCTACCTGTCCGTGAGCAACCACAAGACGGCGCTCCCCAAGAAGGTGGCTTCAGAGGCGGACCGGCTCCCAGCAGCCGGCAATTCCCTCCTCTTGGAGTCAACGCGCCATTACTACGACGAGACGGAGCATGGCTACAGCGAGCGCACACCAGGCGGCGGGACTGTAGCCATGTGTCTCCCGACAAGGCTCCCATCATCAGGGGCGAGGCTACATCAAAAGGCAATCAGCGTGGCCTGCGGGCGGCGGGCCCTACATGTCGGCCGAATCCCCGGCAGCCGGCGGGGCCCACCAGGTAGCGGGCCCCAGCAGCCGGCGGAAAACCCGACAACCATAGACACTGACGTCTGGGTCCTACACCCGGCCCTATTACCATTGTACCCCAGGGGGTAGGCCTATATAAAACACCCAGGCTCACCCATGCAAAGGGTTCAGCACCCACGCCATTCGCACACACACAACTAGGAGAAGTAAGAGAGCTAGCCTTGCCCTTCTTCTTCCTCTAGGCATACAGCTCAAGGAGCATGATTGTAGCCACTATCTGATCATAATCATCTTGCGGAGACCCCGCAGAGCAGGACTAGGGGTTTATATCTCTCCGGAGAGCCCCGAACCTGGGTACGTCTTGTGTGCGATCGAGCTCGTGCTCACTCCCGCTTCTAGGGCCTGACGACGTCCTCCTGTCCCCACCCATGATGAGCCACCCCTGGCATCTGTCGCGAGAATACCCCGACATCTTTGTAGACCTACGGGTCCGTAGTTAGTAGCTAGATGGCTTTCTCTCTCATTTGATTCTCAATACAATGGTCTCTTGGAGATCCATATGATGTGACTCTTTTTGCGGTGTGCTTGTTGGGATCCGATGAACTTTGAGTTTTTGATCAGATCTATGTTTTTATCCATGAAAGTTACTTGATTCTTCTTTGATCTCTTATATGCATGATTGCTTATAGCCTCGTATTTCTTCTCCAATATTTGGGTTTTTTTTGGCCAACTTGATCTATTTATCTTGCAATGTGAAGAGGTGCTTTGTAATGGGTTCGATCTTACAGTGCTTGATCCCGGTGATAGAAGGGGAACCGACACGTATGCATCGTTGCTATTAAGGATAACAAGATGGGGTCTATTTCTACATAAATAGATCTTGTCTACATCATGTCATCGTTCTTATTGCATTACTCCTTTTTTCCATGAACTTAATACACAAGATGCATGCTGGATAGCGGTCGATGTGTGGAGTAATAGTAGTAGATGCAGGCAGGGGTCGGTCTAGTAATCTTGGACGTGATGCCTATATAATGATCATTGCCTGGATATCGTCATGAGTATTTGAAGTTTTATCAATTGCCCAAAAGTAATTTGTTTTCCCACCGTTTGCTATTTTTCTCGAGAGAAGCCACTAGTAAAACCTACGGCCCCTCGGTCTCTTCTTTAATATATTTGCCTTTGCGGTCTATTTTCATTTGCTTTTATTTTCAGTTCTATTAATCCAAAAATACAAAAATACTTTGCTGCTCTTTATTTTATTTGCAATCTATTTATCCAATCTATTAGAATTTTCTCCCGTCCACTTGCCAATTTCTGACGCCGTTACCCGAAAGGGATTGACAACCCCTTTAACACGTCGGGTTGCGAGTATTTGTTATTTGTGTGCAGGGGCTGTTTACGTGGTGTTGCGTGCTCCTCCTACTGGTTCGATAACCTTGGTCTCATCACTGAGGGAAATACCTACTGTTGCTGTGCTGCATCATCCCTTCCTCTTTGGGGAAATACTGACGTAGTTCAAGCAGACATCAGCGCACGGTTGAGCCGCTGACTAGCGGGCCCCACGGCTGGGTTTAAATGGGAGAGAGAAAGAGAACAGAGAGGAGCGGAGCTCTGGTGATCGTCCCCAGCGATGTGGTCGAAGGCGAGGTCGGGTGAGAGTGGGGGTGGAACGGGTTCACCGTGGCGAACACGCACGTACCCGCAGATCAACAAGAGGTGGCCAGACGTCGTCGTCCCCTTCTTCTCCGACGGCGGTGCTTCTCGGGCGTCTTCGGAGATGGTGTTTTTGGCGAGGATTCGGTCAGGCAAGAGGTTGGGCGCGGTCAGTGGAGTGAGCTGGACTCGTTGGCGGCGTCAATGGTGGCCGGGAAGGAGTAGAACGGCGAGGCGACTGGGTTCGGGTGGTGGCGGATCTCCGGCAAGGTTCGGGGCCAGAGGGCCACTCAGCCATGGCTCGCTGCTCGGGAGGACGATTGGGAGGTGGATAAGTGGGGTGAGGAGCTCTGAGGGGCTGGGCATGCCCTTTTATAGACAGAGTCGAGCTAGGGCGAGCTCTTTGGAAACGGCGAGGTGCGGGACATGTCGCCGGCGCCAGGACGCCGCGCTAGCTGGCTTGTAGCGGGCGACGAGACGGGAGAGTGCAGGAGGAGTAATGGCGGTCAGTGTCGGCTAGTGGAACAAGACGACGAGCGGCAAAGCCACAATGGTCGCACGGGCTCCACAGTGCCCGAGTGCGTTGCGGCCGTCGAGGAGGATTCCTGCGAGGGAAATCTGCGGGAGAGGGGTACGTGGATGGCAACGGCTACGTCGGCACCCCCGAATAAGGTACGGCAACGCGGGGCAGCCGGAGTCATCGCATCAGATGCGGGCAAGGTGCAGAGCGCGTGCACTGGCACGCCAGTGCCTTGCTCACCACGGGTGCGGCCACCAAGAGGACACGCAAGCCTAGCATACCTTGTCCAGCACGTCGACCCTCGACCCCCTATTCCCCCTGTGCCTCTGGTTTGGCTAGGTTCATCCTGACATGAAGTGTACCTTCAGCTACAATTTCTGACAGCAACTTTGGGAGGGCTCTAGAGAAGAGATGACCTGGAGACGAAACCAGTGGAAATGTCTGGAGTGGCTTAGGTTGGAGGGACTACAAACTGACCAAATTTGAAATAATTTGGAAGGGTTTTGGATATAGTTCATGTGTAAACCACTTTACTGGTCCAGAAACTAGATCAGCTTGGTTCACTCACATGGTTGATCTCATGAAGCTAAATTTTGGTGTGTGGGAGTCATTTGGTGTATAAAAGATGCCATAAAAATTACAGCTCAAAAAGATACCTCTAGATGGTACTTCCTTCACAGAGGTTCACAATGAGCAGAAACTTGGCAGAGTCCTGTTTCTAAAAAGTTGTTTTGGCCAAAATGATATTTTTGGATATTGTAACTAGATAGGTTCCCTAGTATCCCAGGGAATTTATTTGGGATTTTTCTGAGCTAGGAAAATAGAGGTTGGTTCACAAATGGCCAATTCTGACCAGAAAGAAAATAATTATTGTGGCCAAAATTTTGTACTGGACTATGGAATGTTTTTGAAGATTATGAGATTATGTGATGCTAAGGAGGTGTGACATAAGTTTGGGATCTTTCTGATCATCAGAACTATAGGTTGCTTCACAACCCATAGTGAAAGAGGTTCAAAAGATAAAGATAAAGATAGAGTGTGGCAAGGTTGGAATTTGATCCAAAAGAGGTGTGGCAAGGTTTTGGCAGGGTGATGAGGGTTTTGGGTCACTAGGGAAAGAGGTTCAAAGATTCATAAGTCCAAAGTTAACTGAAAACTAACCAAAATGCAAATAAAACCAAAAAGATTTTGAAAAGAAAAAGTTGTCAAAAACTAGGGTGTCACAAACCTACCCCCTTAGGATGAATCTCGTCTTCGAGATTCGGTTGCTCAGGGAACAACTACGGGTATGCGGATCTTAGAAAATCCTCTCTTTCCCAGGTAGCCTCTTCCTCAGAGTGGTGTTCCCACAGTACCTTGTAAAACCTGATCACCTTACTCCTGGTAGTTCTTTCCATCTCATCCAGAATTCTGACAGGTTTCTCTTCATAGGTCAGATATTTAGCCATTCCTATCTCACTCATATCTTCTTGCTTGATCGGTGGGGCAATGCACTTTCTTAACTGTGATATGTGGAACACATCGTGAACGTCAGACAACTCCGGTGGTAATTCCAGCTGATATGCTACCCTGACTTTCCTAGAGATTACTGGAAAGGTACCGATGTATCTTGGTGCGAGCTTTCCCCATGTATGAAACCTCTTCACTCCCTTCACGGGGGTTACTAGAAGGTAAGCATATTCTCCGGGCTCAAAGGTCACTTCTCGGTGCTTTGGGTCGTAATAACTCTTTTGACGGGACTTGGCTGCCCGAAGACGCTCCTGAATATCCTTGACTTGTCTCTCAGCCTCGAGCATCATGTCCGTGCCAAAGATACGGCTATCTCCTGTCTGAGACCAGTTTAATGGGGTGCGGTACTTCCGCCCATACAGTGCTTCAAATGGTGACATCTTAAGACTTGACTGATAGATGTTGTTATAGGAAAATTCCGCATAGGGTAGGCTATCTTCCCATTTGCGCCCATGGGTAAGAGCACATGACCGAAGCATATCCTCTAGTATCTGGTTTACTCGTTCGGTCTATCCATCTATTTGCGGATGGTATGCCGTACTATGCTTCCGCACGGTTCCCAAAGCCTGGTGCAATCGCAGCCAGAATGCTGAGGTGAATTAGGTGCCCCTATCTAAGGTGATAGACTTGGGTACTCCATGAAGGCTGACTATCCGGGACATGTAGAGTTGTGCAAGCTGGTTTGCATTAAAAGTATTATTTACCAGAATAAAGTGGGCCACTTTTGTAAGTATATCCACGATGACCCAGATAGCATCATGACCTCTTGTCGACTTGGGTAGTCCAACAATGAATTCCATGCATATGTCGTCCCACTTCCACTGGGAACCGGTAAAGGTTGCAGTAGCCCAGCGGGTTTCTGGTGTTCTGCCTTAACTCTATTGCAGATGTCACAACAGGCGACATAGTATGCTATATCCCTTCGCATTCCTGGCCACCAAAAGGTTTCTCTTAGGTCCTAATACATCTTTGTGCCACCTGGGTGGATAGAGTACGCAAACTCATGAGCTTCTCTGAGTATCTGCTGCCTCAGGTTATCCTGATCGGGCACACATATCCGCTTCTCAAACCATAAGATGCCTTGGTCATCCACACGGAAAGACTTGGCCTTCCCTTGCTGCATCAATTCCTTGATCTCTTGTATCCCCTCATCTGGTTCTTGAGCCTTTTTAATTTCTTCCATAAGAGTTGGAGTAATTTCCAAGGTATCCGGGTTAACTGGACCGCATAGTACCATATTGAGTTTGGCAAACTCTTCTTGAAACCTTGGGTGGATACTTGCAGTTAGTGTATTCATGGTGCCTGGTTTTCTACTGAGAGCATCAACAACCACATTGGCTTTTCCCGGATGATAATTTATTCCAAGATCATAATCCTTGACCAAATCCAGCCATCTTCGCTGTCTGAGATTCAGGTGAGGCTGACTGAAAATATACTTGAGACTCTTATGGTCTGTGTATATTTCACAGCGCTGCCCAATGAGATAATGCCTCCAAACCTTTAAGGCATGAACCACTGTGGCTAGTTCCAGATCATGCATGGGATAGTTTTCTTCATGAGGTCGTAGCTGTCTGGATGCATATGCTACAACCTTTCCTTCTTGAGTCAACACACAGCCGATTCCACGCCTGGAAGCATCGCAATATATGTCAAAGGTTTTGTGGATGTCTGGAAGAATTAAGACAGGGGCTGTGGTTAGCCTTGTCTTTAGCTCCAAGAAGTTGCACTCGCATTCTGCTGTCCAGAAAAACCTTTGGTTTTTCTTCAGCAATTCTGTCAATGGCTTAGCTATCTTAGAGAAGCCTTCTATGAAGCGACGGTAATAGCCTGCTAATCCCAGAAAACTGCGGACTTCGGTAACTGAGGCTGGTGTCTTCCAGTTCAAAACTGCAGTTACTTTGCTGGGGTCGACGGCTACTCCTTGTTCTGATAGAGCGTGTCCCAGAAATCCCACCTCTTTTAGCCAAAATTCACATTTGCTGAATTTGGCGTACAGACGATGGGTCCTTAATCTTTCCAAGACAGCACGGAGATGTTGTTTGTGCTCTCCTTCATCCTTGGAGTATATCAGGATGTCATCGAGGAACACCAGCACAAATTTGTCCAGGAAATCCATGAAGACCTTGTTCATCATGCTCATGAAATAGGCTGGAGCGTTCGTCAGTCCAAACGCCATGACCGTAAATTCATACAGACCATATCGAGTGGTGAAAGCTGTCTTGGGGATATCCTCTTTTCTGATTTTTAGCTGATGATATCCTGTTCGAAGGTCAATCTTGGAGAATACCCGTGCTCCATTCAACTGGTCGAACAAATTGTCAATGCGAGGGAGCGGGTACTTATCTTTGATAGTGACCTCATTCAACTGGCGATAGTCTACGCACATTCGTAGACTTCCATCCTTCTTCTTGACAAACAGTACGGGTGATCCCTAGGGCGAGACGCTTGGACGGATGTACCCCTTCTGTAGTAATTCATCCAACTGCTTCTTTAATTCTACCAGCTCTGGACTCGGCGTACGATAGTATATCTTGTAAATCGGAGTAGTTCCGGGAATCACCGCAATTGCGAACTCTAATTCCCAGTCGGGTGGCATCCCTGGTAGTTCCTCGGGAAATACATCCGGGAATTCATAGACTACCGGAATCAAGTTCATATCTGTACCAGTACTTTGGTATGCCATTCCCTTTCTTGACATCATTTTGCTAGCAATGAATTGAACTGTTTGTCCTGCCGGATTAACCAGTGTCACTGTTCTGGTAGCGCAGTTGATGCACACCTGGTGTGGTGTCAACCAGTCCATCCCTAGTATTATATCCAAACCAGGGGATTCAATGGCAACGAGTGTAGCTGGAAATTTAACTCCATGTATCGAGATTTCTAGACCTTTATATATCAGATTTGTTCTGAGCAGGGAGCCAGGGGATTGTACCACCATGACTTTATCCAAGAGCCAAGGGGAAAATTTGTGCAAGGTGGCAAAACTCCGCGAAATAAACGAATGGGAAGCTCTAGAATCAAATAAAATTATTGTCGGTATGTCATTAATAGAAAACATATCGAGGACTACGTCTGGTGCTTCGCAGGCTTCTTCAACGGAGATATGATGGACACGTCCGTAACTAAAGTTATGGTTGGGGCGGCATCCAATAGTGTTGACCTATGGCTTGAAGTCGGATGGTGGCTTCCCGTTTCTGGCGGGGCACTATTTGGAGTAATGTCCGCTTTGGCCACAAGTAAAGCAAGTGTTATTGCGGCGGCAGTCCTACGTCACAGGCTATTTGCCAAAGGTCTTGTCCTGGCTGGCCGTCTTATTGTTGTTGTTGCCATTGTTCCATGCGGGCTTGTATTCAGATGGGCCCATCTGCCAAACGCGTGGCTTCTGTGCAAATTGCTCCCGGTTGTCCTTCATGAGTTCAAACTTTCACTTGCGGTCATCATATCCGGACTTATGTTCTCGCTCCACTATGATAGCCTTGTTCACCAAAGTCTGGAAGTCCGGAAAGTCCAGCATACAGAGTTGACAATGGAGGGCATGATTCAGTGCTCCTAGGAATCAGTCTATCTTCCTTTCTTCAGTGGATACGTCATGGGCAGAGTACCCTGCCAAATTATTGAACTTGTTCAGATACTCTCCCACGGACATATTTCCTTGCGTGAGAGCAAGAAATTCCCTTTGCTTCACCTTCATTATGCCAGTAGGGATATGATACTTGCGAAATAACTCCTTGAACTTCTCCCAAGAAATATCTTCTCCAGGAGGCCATGTTATCTTTGTGTTGTCCCACCATATAGCTGCTAGCCCTTCTAGGTAATGAGTGACAAAAGGAACCTTGTCGGCTTCTTCACAGCGAGCTATATCTAGCTTCTTTTCCATGGTCCTCAGCCAATCATCAGCCTCCATTGGATCCACAGCTTGACTAAAACTGGGTGGCTTGGTGCGTTGAAAGTCGGATAACTTAGAGTGTGTCCCATTGTTGTTATTCTGGCCCACCATAGTCTGCATACTCTTCAGGAATTCCATGAGATCTTGATTTCTTTTCTCTTCAAACATCCTCAGGATCTGATCAGTGGTCGGTGCCTGAGGTGGCGGTGGTGGTAAATCTTCTGGTGGTTGTCCTGCTTGTCTGGCAAATCGACGAACAGGGGTTCCATCGCTGCCTTGGCTACTACCTCTCTTCATCCTAAATTTGTTCCCATTGCAAAATACCGAATCAATGCGCAACATCCATAGGGGAAACACAGTAATATGACACCAAAAGAGAATTCATGAAAAAGAGGCGAATAAAGCAAACAACATAATTATACAAGATAACGCTACATCATACCTGGCAAGCTAGTAGGGGAATATCATGGCTAGATTGCTCATACGGCAGTTGACATATGCAAAGATGCATGCGCTAGGGCTCAAGCCTCCACTCTAGTGGCGCGGGTGGCACGAACACAACCAAACTGAAGACTCCTCGTCATCTGATCCTGAGTCAGAATCAGAACTAATGATGTGGATCGCATCCTCCGAATCGAAGGAAACACGACGACGCTGCTGAGATGGTTCTCCTTCCGGGGAAGAAGGAGCACGACACTTCAGCATCGGAGCAGCTGGAGTGGCTAAGAGTGAGGCCTACTCTGCTGGGGTCTCATGTCGGTTACCCGATGAAAAGCCTAGTGGGGTGGTGGAGCTAGAAGGAGTATCAAGCCTATGTGGAGGTGGAACTGGCGGTGGATACATAGGTGGAAATGTAGGCTGAGGTGAAGATGGTACTGTAGTCGGGGCTGCAAGTGCCTCCTGGACACGAGATAGCTCCTCAGCCAAGGAAATGATCATACGATAACTGGCGTTCAGATAACGAGATAGAACATCGGTGGCACGATCACTCGCCGGGTCAACAGGTGCGAAAATTACTCGCCCTGTCGTAGGCGACAGGGTGAGGTAGTGAAAGAAACCTGGATGAGTCTGCATCTCGACCTCATGGAAGCGCAAGTCAGTGAGAACCTCCATCGCAGCCAACTGGATCGCCAGCTCCGGAGTAGAAGCCGTTCCGCCCTTGGAAGAGCGAGAATAGCTACCAATGTCTGAGCTGCGGTCAGAAAGGCCTCCGCGTGATACTCATACACTAACTCGGCAAGCTGCTCCAGAAACACCTGGTATACTGGGTCTTCGCCGTTGGGATACAGCCGAAGCCAGACGCTATGGGGCAGTACTGGAAAAGTGAACGGTGCTGGCTCATGATGGTAGTGGTACGGAATTGGTGCCATCTACACTCACAATGCCAACGGTTAGTAAAACAATGAATCAAGATGCATGCTATGCAACAAGCAAATACAGCAAGCAAAGTGCACACTCAAAGCCTATACTAATCGTGGTTTCTAGCGCGGGTTAACTAGGGTGTCCTATAGTCAGCACGGCTCTGATACCAAGCGTTGTGGCACCCCGGCTCAGAGAACTGGTTTACCAGTGTTTCCAACCCAGAGATCATGTCTTCTGGAAACACTCAACAACTTGGAACAGAACAGAACTAATCTTTATTGATAAACTTCGGGTACAAGATAATATTTTACATAGACGGCGAGGCAAAGCACACCGGGTGCTCCGACAATATCTACATTATTTATGAAACATAGCAGGGCCTCGGTACTACTGGTAAACTCTACGGTGTAGTGAAACATAGCGGAAACTCCATCCATAGGGACACTGCAGGGACACAGCCTAGCTAGCGTAGCCTGAGCCATCGGGACCTCCGTCCTTGGCTTCTCCTGCATCTGGCATGATACGCCAGGTGAGTACTTTGCATGTACTCGCAAGCTCACGACAACCAAATAATGCAGCAAACAATAGCATGGCAAGTACCATTTTAAAATTCTTAAGTGATTCACTTACTGTCAACAGTTACCAACTTACTCTCTTCCGAGTTGTCCCACAACCCTCGGAATACTCATAAGTCACCGAGTGCTTCCGATCATAAGCTGAGTTCCCCCATCATTATTAGCACTGTTACGGTTGACCACGTAGTGAGGTCTGGATGGGCTGTCCAATACCGTGGACGCGTCTATTCGAATAGATTTTACACTCTGCAGAGGTTGCACACTTTACCCACACCATGGAGTTCCCAGCCTCGTACTTAGTACATGCTCCCATTCGGGTGGACCCGAGTTACTCCAACGAAACCCGCCTGACCCGTGACCCTCCCATCTTACCACCGGCAATCTTCCTCCACCGGAGTCAAGCCCTGGGTGGCCCCTGTGTCACCTCGTGACACCTGCCACCGTCGTGGCCAAACTAAACTATCCCAAACAGGGACGCCAGGACAATACTCAACTGGGCTCACAGGGTTATCGCCGTCTACCTGGTCAGGGTAGCACGCACGCATAACCTTCCCTATATGGAGGTACCAGTGAAAGAGCACGGAGCTTGACCAAGTCAAGGCCGTCCCATACCGGCAAATGTGGTTGCACGAATAAGCCCGGACAGGTGACTCAAGATCTACCGACTAGGTTCATTTAGCGAGCATAGTGGTTCATTGTAATAACTTATGATAACAGCAACTAGGCATTTCAAATTAACTTCTATGAATTATTATATAGCAAGTAAATGGAAGTAAATCATTTAAATATGCAGTGCTATTGAAATGCTTCATGAAATGGGTGTCCTGGCTTGCCTTGCTCTGTTGGGTTGCCCAAAAACTCCTGGTCTTCAAGACCACCAAAGTTCCCTTCTGAAAATATTTTAAAACAGCAATTTAAAATGTCACATATCACTGTTTTGTTTACCAGAAATTCTGTGAGTATAAGAAAAATACCAAATTTTACCAGAAATTAGAGGAGCTCAATACAAACCCAATGCAACAAGAATCAGGTAATTTGGACTTATGGATAAAAAGATGTAGCTAGTCAAATTACTTGTCAAATATGAAATAAAATAGAAAAACCTACAGGGGCCACGTCGAAGGCGTAAAGTGGAGAGGCGTCTCCACTTACCGCTTCATGCGTACACGGCTGAGCCGCTGACAAGCGGGGCCCGCGGTTGGGTTTAAATGGGAGAGAGAGAGAGAGAACAGAGAGGAGCGGAGCTCCGGTGATCGTCGCCGGTGATGTGGTCGATGGCGAGGTCGGGTGAGAGTGGGGGTGGAACGGGCTCACCGTGGTGAACACGTACGTACCCGCAGATCAACAAGTGGTGGCCGGACGGTGTTGTCCCATTCTTCTCCGGCGGCGGTGCTTCTCGGGCGTCGTCGGAGACGGCGTTTCCGGCGAGGATTCGGTCAGGCAAGAGGTTGAGCGCGGTCAGTGGAGTGAGATGGACTTGCTGGCGGCGTCAGTGGAGGCCGGGAATGAGTGGAACGGCGAGGCGACTGGGCTCGGGTGGTGGTGGATCTCACCATGGGTGCGGCCACCAAGAGGACACGCAAGCCTGGCGCACCTTGTCCAGAACGTCGACCCTCGACCCCCTAGTCCCCTTGTGCCTCTGGTTTGGCTAGGTTTATCCTGACATGAAGTGTAGCTTCACCTACAGTTTCTGACAGCAACTTTGGGAGAGCTCTAGAGAAGAGATGAGCTGGAGATGAAGCCAGTGGAAATGTCTAGAGTGGTTTAGGTTGGAGGGACTACAAACTGACCAAATTTGAAAGAATTTGGAAGGGTTTTGGATATAGTTCATGTGTAAACCACTTTACTGGTTCAAAAACTAGATCATCTTGATTCACTCACATGATTGATCTGCTGAAGCTAAATTTTGGTGTGTGGGAGTCATTTGGTGTATAGAAGATGCCATAAAAATTTCAGCTCAAAAAGATACCTCTAGATGGTACTTCCTTCACAGAGGTTCACAATGAGCAGAAACTTGGCAGAGCCTTGGTGCTAAAAAGTTGTTTTGGCCAAAGTGATATTTTTGGATATTGTGACTAGATAGGTTCCCAAGTATCCCAGGGAATTTATTTGGGAGTTTTATGAGCTAGGAAAATAGAGGTTGCTTCACAAACGACCAATTCTGAGCAGAAAGAAAATAATTATTCTAGCCAAAATTTTGTACTGGACTATGGAATGTTTTTGAAGATTATGAGATTATATGATGCTAAGGAGGTGTGACATAAGTTTGGGATCTTTCTAATCATCAAAACTATATGTTGCTTCACAACCCATAGTGATGACATAGTTTTCCCAAGGGAGAAAATAAATTATTGGGAAAAGATGAAGATTGGAATTTGATCCAAAAGAGGTGTGGCAAGGTTTTGGCAGGGTGATGAGTGTTTTGGGTCACTAGGGAAAGAGGTTCAAAGATTCATAAGTCCAAAGTTAACTGAAAACTAACCAAAATGCAAATAAAACCAAAAAGATTTTGAAAAGAAAAAGTTGTCAAAAATCAGGGTGTCACAATTCTCAAGTATTAGCAGCTGAGTTGTCAATTCAACCACACATGAAAGCCTTAATATCTGCAGCAAAGTAATTAGTAGCAAAGAAGTATGGAAGTAACGATAATAGTGGCAAAAGTAACAGTAGTAGTTTTGTTGCAATTGTAACAGTGGCAACGGCAAAGTAATGTAGCAAAGATCAATATGTGAAAAGCTCGTAGACAACGGATCAGTGATGGATAATTATGTCGGATGGCATTCAGCATGCAACAGTTATAACCTATGGTGACACAGAACTTCCAATTCATCCATATAATGTAGGCATGTATTCCGCATATAGTCATACGTGCTTATGGAAAAGAACTTGCATGACATCTTTTGTCCTACCCTCCCATGGCAGCAGGGTCCAAATGGAAACTAAGGGATATTAAGGCCTCCTTTTAATAGAGAACTGGACCAAAGCATTAGCACTTGGTGAATACATGAACTCCTCAAACTGCGGTAATCACCTGAAAGAATCTCAATTATTGTCACCTTGGGGTATGCGCATCATAACACGTAATAGGTTTCTACAACTTGCAAGATAGGATCAAGAACACAAATATATTCATGAAAAAATAATAGGTTCAGATCTGAAATCATGGCACTCGGGCCCTAGTGACAAGCATTAAGCATAGCAAAGTCATAGCAACATCAATCTCAGAACATAGTGGATACTAGGGATCAAACCCTAACAACACTAACTCGATTACATGATAAATCTCATCCAACCCATCACCGTCCAGCAAGCCTATGATGGAATTACTCACGCACGGCAGTGAGCATCATGAAATTGGTGATGGAGGATTGTTGATGATGATGATGGCGTCGATTTCCCCTCTCCGGAGCCCCGTACGGACTCCAGATCTGCCCTCCCGAGGAACAACAGGAGGTGGTGGCGGCTCCGTATCGTAAAACATGATGAATCCTTCTCTCTGATTTTTTTTCTCTCCGAAAGTGAATATATAGAGTTGGAGTTGAGGTCGGTGGAGGTCCAGGGGAACCACAATGCAGGAGGCGCGCCCTGGGGGGCACCCTCCACCCTTGTGGACAGCCGGTGGGTCCCGTCTGGTTGATTCTTTCGCCAATATTTTTAATTTATTCCAAAAATATTCTCCCTGAAGTTTCAGGTCATTCCGAGAACTTTTATTTCGGCACAAAAATAACACCAAGGCAATTCTGCTGAAAATAGAGTCAGTCCGGGTTAGTTCCATTCAAATCATGCAAATTAGAGTCCAAAACAAGGGCAAAAGAGTTTGGAAAAGTAGATACGATGGAGACGTATCATAACTTAGCAAAGATCAATATGTGAAAAGCTCGTAGGCAACGGATCAGTGATGGATAATTATGTCGGATGGCATTCATCATGCAACAGTTATAACCTAGGGTGACACAGAACTAGCTCCAATTCATCAATATAATGTAGGCATGTATTCCGAATATAGGCATACGTGCTTATGGAAAAGAACTTGCATGACATCTTTTGTCCTACCCTCCCGTGGTAGCGGGGTCCTAATGGAAACTAAGGGATATTAAGGGCTCCTTTTAATAGAGAACTGAAACAAAGCATTACCACTTAGTGAATACATGAACTCCTCAAACTAGAGTAATCACCGGAAAGAATCCCAATTATTGTCACCTTGGGGTATGCGGATCATAACACGTAATAGGTGTCTACAACTTGCAAGATAGGATCAAGAACACAAATATATTCATGAAAACATAATAGGTTTAGATCTGAAATCATGGCACTCGGGCCCTAGTGACAAGCATTATGCATAGCAAAGTCATAGCTATAACACCCCCATGTATTAACTACAGTGATTTCCTCTTAATCCTGCCAAGTCATCATTATTATGCCCTAAGAAAAATAGTTAAGTAATAATCCAACATCAAATACAAATTTCATTTGGAATTCAAATAATTACTTCTTCAGATAATTAATCAAAATAGTTCATAATATTGTAAATAATCCCAAAGATATTATAAAAATAAAACCAACATTAATTGAGACTCCAAAAATGCGCTAGCTATTTTTGAATGACCCAACAGCACCCTTCCTTCAACTTTAAATCCCAACCATAAATCAAATGAATTCAAATGAGGTTCAAACATTTTGTGGCAGTGCAGAATAATGCAATGTATTTTTGTGGACAAGTTTCACAATTTTTGCAAAATGCATTGGCAGCTCATTTATTTGCAAATCTCTTCTGTAAAAAGAAACAGAATAAAGAAAAGAGGAAAGGAACCAGGGCACCGTGCTTATGGGCTTTGAGTGCACAGTGCCTGGCGTCCCGGCCCACCTGCGACGTCTCCCTCCTCCGTCGCCGTGTCGCCTGTGGACTCGCCCGAGCCAGTGATCTCCACGCGTCGGCCATCCCGCGTCTCTGGCCGTGGATAAGGCCTAACCCGAGCCCTCTCGCTCACTCCCACCTAACCCTAGCCCCCACTCCTCCCCGTTCCCCTCCCCTCTCTCGATCTGGCTCCTCCACCGAACGGAGCCATCGCCGTCGCTTGACACCACCACGGCCACCGTGCCCCTCTGGCCGCCTGACTGTGTCTCCGAGGATCGCCGCCGTCCGCTGCTTCTACTGGTGCATCGCGTTGGAGCTCGGAGCCATCGAAATGCCCACGACGCCGCCGTCTTCCTCCTCTGCCCCGATGAGCTTCGCCGCGGAATCCACCACCTCGAGCCTCCCCCGAGCATATCTTTGCACACCTGCATGCGCGTTGTAAGCCCCCGCCTGTTTCCTCTCTTTCTCCCGAGAGGTTCCGTCCCCGTAGTCGTCGCTAGCCGCCTCACCGGAGCTCGACTCCGCCGTGAAGCTTGTCGCCGTCGATATAGCCGTTGCCGAGGCTGGGCAAGCACGGCAACATGCTCAGGGCACCTCCTTGGTGCTTCCCGAGCCACTAGATCGTTCCTCGTGCCCCCTGGCCGCGAGTCGCACCTCGGCCGAACTCTGGCATTCACCGCGGTCGACGCCGCCATCATTTTAGCTCGTTTCCAGCCGAGCCAGTACCACCATTAGACGCGGCTCTCGATGCTTGTTCGAATGGAGCTCGCAGCGCCCGATTTGGTCGCCGGACGGTGAGATCCGACCACCTCCCGTACGCGCCGCCGTGGAAATCATCGCCGGCGACGTTACGCTGGCGAGCTGACGTGGCCGCGAGGTTAACCTCTAACCCACGACCCTGTATGACTGACAAGTGGGGCCCCATGCTTAATTAAACTCGGATTAGTTTAAACTCTAATTAAATTAAACCTAACAGTCACCGACATGGGGCCCCACCTCCTAGTTAAACCTGGTTAGTTAGATTAGTACCTCATTAGCCTACTTAGAATGACAGGTGGGCACAGCCCACTGTTTAGTTGGATAAGTTGGCCCAGTCAGCAGGCTGGCCCACATGTCAGCCTCTGCTGACTGGCCCTTTTGACCCAGTCAATGGGCCCACTGGTCAGCCTCTATGCTGGTCAGTTGGGTACAAAACTGGGTACACATAGCATTTCCATTTACTGTTTAAATTCGAATTTAAATAATTAAATAATTCTAGAAAATGATTTAAACTTTAGAAAATCATAGAAAATAAACCGTAGCTCGGATGAAAATACTTTGTACGTGAAAGTTGCTCAGAACAACGAGACGAATCCGAGTACGCCCTTCGTATTGCTGTCAGATGCCCCTAACTACCTGAACATGGAAATTTTAGACTGATTTTGATAAATGAATAGTGCTCAACTTTAATAAAATAAATCCAAATAAATTCCTAAATTAACTAAATCATCTAGTTAGGCAGTAGAGCACCTCTGCATATCATTTAGGCATGTCATGCATATTGTTTGCATTTTTGCCATGAATTTATTATTTCTTCCCCCCTCCTTCTCTCTCGATAGACGCCGAGACCCACGCCGACGCAGCAGAGTTCGACTACACCCCCGACGAGCAGCCTTCTGACGACCAGCCCCTCTCAGCAGAGCTTCCAGGCAAGCACCCCCACTTTGAACATGTCGATATCGGCTATTCTTTCTCTCTTATGCTTGCATTAGAAATTACTGCCGCTACTGTTTATCCTATTTTTGTTGCATAGCCTGATTTTGTAACCTACTATTGTTACCTACCTGCTTATCCTAAACTGCTTAGTATAGGCTGGGTAGTGATCCACCAGAGACTCCCACTTTGTCCCATGTTGCCCCCGCTGGATTATCAGATGACTCGATCAACGTGATCGACAACCAGGCCCCGGCACCACACATCACCTCCCTTAGTTTTATGACACTGCAGCGTTACTTTCAAGTGCCGAGGGTGATACCTTGTTTAGCACTTCTGATGTTAACTCTGTAGAGTAGCTATTCGATCATGGTCATTGAGGGTCATTCCTCCTTCACCACTTCCGATAACGACGCCGTCGTGCAACACCTCAAGTGTGAACCTCGAGGGTGATTCCTCCGAAGTTCACCTTGATGACTACATTAGGTGGAATCTATCGAGGGTGATTCCTTAGGTTTCACCCTGGTGTTTGGACACACGGTTACTTTGACTTAACACAGAACCATGATGACATTGGGTCGGCCCTGAGGGGTACCCGTGAGTGATGGGAAGTCGGGTTGACCTGGACGGTGCCTGAGAGATGAATACGAGGCATGGCCGGGCATTCTTAGCCCTTGCCGCATGTCCTCGAGACGAGGCGACGGGGTCACATCGATCGTGAGTCTCTGCTCGTTACCGCACTACCAACACACTAACGATTTGGATATTAGATCCGAGTGGGCCTTTGGCCTGATAGCACTAACCATCACGTGGGAACAGTTATGGGCACTCTGCGTCGTATGCATCAGCCGAAGCTTAATGGACGTCAGGGACTGAGTGGCACACGCCGGGTTGGACCGCGTAACGCAACCGCCTTGATAGTGTGGGTTGCTAGGTCTGCTCTCAATGGTCCCGCAACGTGCAGGAGTTCCCGGGGCGATGGCCCAAGACCCCTGGGGGCATAGGTTTAGTCCGGCGTGCAGACCTCTCTATTAAGTCTAGGTCGGGTTGCGTCGTATCGTTTGGCCGAGGCCGGGCATGACTCAGAAAAGTGTGTCCGGCCGGAGTTAATCGAGCGTGGTGGGTAAGTTGGTGCACCCCTGCATGGAAGAACTAATCTATGCATAGCCAGATCCTCGGTAACGGACGCTCGGAGTTGTATCCCGATCGATACAACTAGAACTGGATACTTGTGATGAGAAATGGATAGTATGGCTCTACGATTGCTTTCTTGCAGGGAGTCGAGAAAGGATCTCTGGCCGAGGTTGATATTTGGATATTAGGGCTCTGGGATTGCTTTCTCGCAGGGAGTCGAGGAAGGATCTCTGGGTGAGGTCGATATCACTACTACTACTTTACGTTATGCTATTTCTGTACTCTTCTAAATGCTACAAGATGCCTGAAGATGCTTGAAGATGCCGAAGATGCTAGTCGTCGATAAGACTAGGCCTTCTCTCTATTCTAGCATTTCTGCAGCCCAATCCACATATACAGCCTTCCTTTGATAATGTTGCATATGTAGTGTAGATCCTTGCTTGCTGAGTACTTCGGATGAGTACTCACGGTTGCTTTGCTTCCACTTTTTCCCAATATCCATTTGATGCGACCAGATGACGGAGTCCCGGAGCCAGCTGCCCCTGTCGACGATCACTACTACTACCCCGAGGATGGCTACTACTACGAGTTGGCTGACGACCAGGAGTAGGTTCGGAGGGTCCCAGGCAGGAGGCCTGCGCCTTTTCGATCATAGTGTTTTCCTTTGCCCCGCCTTGTAAAGGCCTATCTGTCTTTCTTTTATATCTGTACTCAGATATCTGATGCTTCCGCTGACGCTTGTATGCGAGCTTATGTATTCGAGCCCTCGAGGCCCCTGGCTTGTAACATAAAGCTTGTCTTATTTTAATTTATGTCTAGAGTTGTGTTGTGATATCTTCAAGTGAGTTCTAGGCTTGATCGTGTGCATTTGCGTGTATGGTTAGTTCACGATTAAGCCGGCACATCACAGGTTGGTATCAAAGCCGACTGCCTGTAGGAACCCCCCTTTCCAACTCCTTGGCCGAAGTTGAGTCTAGTCTTTGGAAAACTGTTTTACTAACATGGCTGTGTGGCTTACGGGCCCACGTCGCCAATTGGGTGGTATTACGATCTTTTATTCCTTGTCTATACTCTGGGATTCTGATCTCTCTTCTACTCGGGTTAAATATTTTACTAACTCTGACATTAGGTTCTCGTAACCACTACATCCCGGAGAGCCCCTTCACTACAGTTGATCGCTTGCTTCGCCAGAAGATTCTGCAGATACTCCTCGATGTTTCCCGAGACCCTGTGCCCACCGCTTTGAAGTTCCTGACCATCGATAATCCCCGTGAAGAACATCCTTGTCGTTTGTACTTTCATCCCCAGTGGCTCTTGTTGTTACAAGTTACCCCTAATACTCTTCATTGTTCCGAGAATCCTTTGAGCCTTTTGCTTTGCAGATTCTTTTCGCACTGCGGGTAATTCACTTACCCGGGGTCCGTTCATCCTTAGTTGTTCATATGCTTTCCAAAATACATGGAAATGCTATCTGATCTTCCGAAAATCCTCTGCAACCTATTGCTTTGGAAAGTCTAGCTTGCCTGCATTGTGGTTAATTCCATATGTCTAGAAATATTCATTAACCTCCTTTGCCTCTATCATTTTGAGATCCATGATTCATTGTTTTGCAAATTCTTGCAATCATCAGTCGAACCCTGAAATTTGTTCTTCCTGCTCAGACGTCATTTTGGACCTGAGCGGTTTCTTGGGCAATCAAGTTGCGGATGATTGTCCATCTAGTTCTATTCTACTTACCCATCTTTTGATCTGAGCGTCTCCTTCTGATCCCTTGCTTTGGAAATCATAAACCCTTTCTAATTGAACACCAAATTATTCAGTTGCTTATACAATTCGATGCCTTTGCATTCTTCTTCTTCTATTTGAGTACCAATACTCACATCAGATCCTTTGCCGACCAACTGATCTTTTGTTGGGTTATTATCCGACAGAGTCTTTCATATTCAATAATCTTGCGAGTCCTTTTCTCGGATACATAACGCCTTTGATAAATGGTATCCTCTGCTTTGTTAACCTTGCTCTGCTTCCGAGCTTGAGTTCATTACTCCTGCAGTTTGAGGTATATGTTCCTAAGATGCCCCTATGGGTTGAACATACGCCTTCCCTAATCTGTGTGAATCGAAAGTTATGCGGAATATATCTACTCGCGTTCCGTCGGATAAATTTTCAACCCTACAACTTCTTCAAAGATGAGAAGTGAATGAAAGGTTATGCATTGAAGAAGTGGGAGTCGACCTTGAACCTTTGTATTCATGCCCATGGACCCAATGTAGAACTTATCATGGAAGCTGCTCGTAAAAAAATTATTATTTCCTTGGTACAAGTTCATCTTGTATCTATGAATTGATCCTTTGCAATCATGGTTCCGACCATATTTCCTCCTTGATTCCATTTCCAGGATAAGTTAGAATACTTATCCTCTGCAAATCATTTCTCCCGTCCAACCTCTATTCTGCTTTACCTTCAATTATTGCTCCCTCTTATCTCGAGGATATTGAGTCATGGCACTACCTCTTGTGAATTCTTATTGGGATGATACTCCATCACATCATTCCTAGCCTGATCGGCTATATCGATATCGTGCTAAATTTTAACTGTGCTACCTGGTTATAAAACATCATTCCTAGCCTGATCGGTTATTCCTAGCCTTCTTGTGATCGGCCATGGCCCCGGGAACTCTTGCACATTGCGGGGTTGGACCGCGTAACACAACCGCCTTGATAGTGTGGGTTGCTAGGTCTGCTCTCGGTGGCCCCGCAACATGCAGGAGTTCCCGGGGCGATGGCCCAAGACCCCTGGGGGCATAGGTTTAGTCCGGCGTGCTGACCTCTCTAATAAGTCTAGGTCGGGTTGCGTCGTATCGTTTGGCCGAGGCCGGGCATGACCCAGAAAAGTGTGTCCGGCCAGAGTTAATCGAGCGTGGTGGGTAAGTTGGTGCACCCCTGCATGGAAGAAGTAATCTATGCATAGCCGGATCCTCGGTAATGGACGCTCGGAGTTGTATCCCGATGGATACAACTAGAACTGGATACTTGTGATGAGAAATAGATAGTATGGCTCTGGGATTGCTTTCTCACAGGGAGTCGAGAAAGGATCTCTGGCCGAGGTTGGTATTTGGATATTAGGGCTCTGGGATTGCTTTCTCGCAGGGAGTCGAGGAAGGATCTATGGGTGAGGTTGATATCTCTACTACTAGTTTACATTATGCTATTTCTATACTCTTCTAAATGCTGCAAGATGCTTGAAGATGCTTGAAGATGCCGAAGATGCTAGTCTTCTATAGGACTAGGCCTTCTCTCTATTCTGGCATTTCTGCAGCCCAGTCCACATATACAGCCTTCCTTTGATAATGTTGCATATGTAGTGTAGATCCTTGCTTGCTGAGTACTTCGGATGAGTACTCACAGTTGCTTTGCTTTCTCTTTTTCCCCATATCCATTTGATGCGACTAGATGACGGAGCCCCGGAGCCAGCTACCCCTGTCGACGATCACTACTGCTACGTCGAGGATGGCAACTACTACGAGTTGGCTGACGACCAGGAGTAGGTTCGGAGGGTCCCAGGCAGGAGGCCTGCGCCTTTTTGATCGTAGTGTTTTCCTTTGCCCCGCCTTGTAAAGGCCTATATGTCTTTCTTTTATATCTGTGCTCAGATATCAGATGCTTCCGCTGATGCTTCTATGCGAGCTTATGTATTCGAGCCCTCGAGGCCCCTGGCTTGTAACATAAAGCTTGTATTATTTTAATTTATGTCTAGAGTTGTGTTGTGAGATCTTCAAGTGAGTTCTAGGCTTGATCGTGTGCATTTGTGTGTATGGTTAGTGCACGATTAAGCCGGGGCGTCACAATAGCAACATCAATCTCAGAACATAGTGGATACTAGGGATCAAACCCTAACAAAACTAACTCAATTACATGATATATCTCATCCAACCCATCACCATCCAGCAAGCCTACAATGGAATTACTCACGCACAGCCGTGAGCATCATGAAATTGGTGATGGCGGAAGGTTGGTGATGATGATGGCGACGAATCCCCCTCTCTGAAGCCCCGAACGGACTCCAGATCAGCCCTCCCGATGAAGAACAGGAGGCGGCGGCGGCTCCGTATCGTAAAATGCGATGAATCCTTCTCTCTGTTTTTTTCTCCCCAAATAGGGTTATATGAAGTTGGAGTTGAGGTCGGAGGGGCTCCAGGGGGACCACAAGCTAGCACGGCGCGCCCCCAGGGCTTGTGGCCTCTGGGTGGCCCCCCTCTGGTTGATTCTTTCACCAATATTTTTTATATATTCCAAAAATATTCTCCATAAATTTTCAGGTCAATCCGAGAACTTTTATTTCTGCACAAAAATAACACCATGCCAATTCTGCTGAAAACAGCGCCAGTCCGGGTTAGTTCCATTCAAATCATGCAAATTGGAGTCCAAAACAAGAGCAAAAGAGTTTGGAAAAGTAGATACGATGGAGACGTATCAACTTCCCCAAGCTTAACCCATTGCTTGTCCTCAAGCAATTCAGTTGACAAACTGAAAGTGACAAAGAAAAACTTTTACAAACTCTGTTTGATCTTGTTGTTGTAAATATATCTAGCCAGCATTCAGGTTTTCAGCAAATATTACGAACTAACCATATTCACAATAACATTTAGGTCTGACATTTACTCATATCAATGGCATAATCAACTAGCGAGCAATAATAATAAATCTCGGATGACAACACCTTTTCAAAACAATCATGTAATAATATGGCAAAATGGTATCTCGCTAGCCCTTTCTGAGACCGCAAAACATAAATGCGAAGCACCCTTGAAGATTAAGGGCTGACTAGACATTCTAATTCATGGCAAAAGAGATCCATTCACACTCATACTCAAAATCAATTAATAACAACACATACGAATGACAGTGGTGCTCTCTAACTGGTGCTTTTTTATAAGAGGATGATGACTCAACAATAAAAGTAAATAGATAGGCCCTTCGCGGAGGGAAGCAGGGATTTGCAGAGGTGCTAGAGCTCGAGTTTTTAAAACAGAGATGAATATAATTTTGAGCGGTATGCTTTCATTGTCAACATAACAACCAAGAGATCACACTATCTTCCATGCTAGATACATTATAGGTGGTTCCCAAACAGAATGGTAAAGTTTTTACTCCCCCTCCACCAACAATCACACTCCACGGCTGATACATCTCCAACGTATCTATATTTTTTTATTGTTCCATGCTATTATATTATCTGTTTTGGTTGTTTTATATGCATTAATATGCTATTTTATATTATTTTTGGGACTAACCTATTAACCTAGGGCCCAATGCTAGTTCCTGTTTTTTACTTGTTTTTGAGTTTCGCACAAAAGGAATACCAAACGAGTCCGAATGGAATGAAACCTTCGCGATAATTTTTCTTGGACCAGAAGACAACCAGGAGACTTGGAGATGAAGTCGAAGGAGCCACGAGGCAGCCACAAGACCGAAGGGCGCGCCCCCCACCCTTGTGGGCCCCTCGTGCCTCTCCTAACCTAATTCTTTCGCCTATATATTCCCAAATATCCCCAAACCAACAGAGGCATCCACGTAAACACTTTTCCACTGCCGCAACCTTTTGTATAGGTGAGATCCCATCTAGGGACCTTTTCTGGCACCCTACCGGAGGGGGATTCAATCACGGAGGGCTTCTACATCAACTCTATTTCCCTTCCGATGAAGCGTGAGTAGTTTACCACAGACCTACGGGTCCATAGCTCGTAGTTAGATGGCTTCTTCTCTCTCTTTGATTCTCAATACCATGTTCTCCTCGATGTTTTTGGAGATCTATTCGATGTAATACTTTTTTTTGCGGTGTGTTTGCCGAGATCCGATGAATTGTGGATTTATGATCAGCTTATCTATGAATATTATTTGAATCTTCTTTGAATTCTTTTATGCATGATTTGATATCTTTGTAATTATCTTCGAACTATCGGTTTGGTTTGGCCAACTTGATTGGTTTTTCTTGAAATGGGTTCAATCCTGCGGTGTCCTTTCCCAGTGACAGTATTGGCAACAAGGCATGTATTGTATTGTTGCCATCGAGGATAAAAAGATGGGGTTTTCATCATATTGCTTGAGTTAATTCCTCTACATCATGTCATCTTACTTAAGGCATTACTCTGTTCTTTATGAACTTAATACTCTAGATGTATGCTGGATAGCGGTTGATGTGTGGAGTAATGGTAGTAGATGCAGAATCATTTCGGTCTACTTGACACGGACATGATGCCTATTTTCATGATCATTGCCTTAGATATCGTCATAACTTTGCGCTTTTCTATCAATTGCTCGGCAGTAATTTGTTTACCCACCGTATTATTTGCTATCATGAGAGAAGCCTCTAGTGAAACCTATGGCCCCCGGGTCTATTTTCCATCATATAAGTTTTCGATCTACTATTTTGCAATCTTTTACTTTCCGATCTATAAACCAAAAACACCAAAAATATTTACTTTACCGTTTATCTATCTCTATCAGATCTCACTTTTGCATGTAACCGTGAAGGGATTGACAACCCCTTTATCGCATTGGGTGCAAGTTGTTTGATTGTTTGTGCAGGTATTCGGTGATTTGTGCGTTGTCTCCTACTGGATTGATACCTTGGTTCTCAAACTGAGGGAAATACTTATCTCTACTCTGCTGCATCACCCTTTCCTCTTCAAGGGAAAAACCAACGCAAGCTCAAGAAGTAGCAGTAAGAATTTCTGGCGCCGTTGCCGGGGAGGTCTACGCCAAGTCAAGACATACCAAGTACCCGTCATAAACTCTCATCTCTTGCATTACATTATTCGCCATTCGCCTCTCATTTTCCTCTCCCCCACTTCTAAAACGATTTTTAAAAATATTTGCCTTTTCTTCGCCCCTCTTCCGTTCGTCTTCTTAATTCACTTTTGGTTTGCTCGGTTGCTAGATTTGTTTGCTGCCACCATGTCTGAATCTGGGGAGGTTATCATTGAAAATATTGAGGAAAAACTTGAATCTTGTTCTTTGGATCATGAAACTGAAACTCCTCCTAATTACAAAACAAAATCTTTCGTGTGGGGGACGGCAATATTATTGGAAAAAGTGTTATTCAAGCATTCTTTGATTGTATGGGATCTATGCCTATTAATAAAAGATCTATTCTTCTTGATACAAACTATTATGCGGATGCCACTGTTATGCTCGTTGAGAAACTAGAAAGAAAATTTGTGCATATTCATCCTGCTTTGCAAAAGGTGTTTTATGAACTTCCCAATATTAATCATCCAATAGCTAAAAAGATTGCCACCATTATCCTTATGCGTGAATTTGATTTTGTAATACAAGAAGATAGGGATATTTTTGCTTTCTATAAAAAGGCTGTTGAACACCCTCCAATTGAAGATATCCTCCATGATAAAGAAACTATGCGTAGTTTGGAATCTAGGGATTATCAATCTTATAGTGAAAATCTTAGGATGAGAGTTCCCTATTCAGAAATCTCTCAATCTTTGTACCTCGAGGCTTTGGAGGAGTTTGATTGGATTACAAGGGGAGTTTATGTAGGATTTAATAGGGATTGGTTGAATAAAATAATGAAGGAACCCGTTAGAAATGAGATACGTATTTTATATGATGATATATATGGTGATGATCCCGACTATGGGTTTATGAATGTTAAAATTACCAATCAAAGTCCTTTTCATGATTTAAGTTCATCTACTAGGAGGGAAATAAAGGAAAGAATAGATTTGCTAAGATGAGTTTTGGAGGATTTGATGAGAAAAGAATTTCATACCGAAGATGGCAATACCTAGATCTATTCGTGTTTTATGCCTAGCTAAGGGCGTTAAATGATAGCGCTTGTTGGGAGGCAACCCAATTTTATTTTTGTTTTTGCTTTTTAGGTTATGTTTTGTAATAAATAATTCATCTAGCCTCTGGTTAGATGTGGTTTTATGTTTTAATTAGTGTTTGTGCCAAGTAAGACCTTTGGGATAGCTTACGGTGATAGTTGATTTGATCTTGCTGAAAAACAGAAACTTTTGCGCTAAGGAAAACATTTCTCATTTTTAACAGAAGCACGCTTTTGATTTGATTCTTTTTGAAGAATATTAATAAACAAATTTCTTAGGTCATTCTAACTTTTCATAATATTTGGAGTTACAGAATTATTCGAGAGTTACATATTACTACAGACTGTTCTGTTTTTGACAGATTCTGTTTTCTATGTGTTGTTTGCTTATTTTGATAATTCTATGGGTAGTATCGGGGTGTATGAACCATGAAAAAGTTGGAATATAGTAGATATTACACCAATATAAATAAATAATGAGTTCACAACAGAACCAAAAGTGGTGATTTATTTTCTTATACTAACGGAGCTTATGAGATTTTCTGTTGAGTTTTGTGTTGTGAAGTTTTCAAGTTTTGGGTAAGGATTTGATGGACAATGGAATAAGGAGTGGCAAGAGCCTAAGCTTGGGGATGCCCAAGGCACCCCAAGGTAATATTCAAGGACAACCAAGAGCCTAAGCTTGGGGATGCCCCGGAAGGCATCCCCTCTTTCGTCTTCGTCTATCGGTAACTTTACTTGAGGCTATATTTTTATTCACCATATGATATGTGTTTTCCTTGGAGCATCTTGTATGATTTGAGTCTTTGATTTTTAGTTTACCACAATCATACTTGCTGGACACACCTTTTGAGAGGGACACGCATAAATCATGATTTATTAGAATACTCTATGTGCTTCACATATATCTTTTGAGCTAGGCAATTTTGCTCTAGTGCTTCACTTATATCTTTTTAGAGCACGGCGGTGGTTTTATTTTATAGAAATTGATGAACTCTCATGCTTCACTTATATTATTTTGAGACTCTCTAAACAGCATGGTAATTTGCTTTGGTTATAAATTTAATCGTAATATGATAGGTATCCAAGAGGGATATAATAAAAACTTTCATATAAAGTGCATTGAATACTATGAGAAGTTTGATTCCTTATGATTGTTTTAAGATATAAAGAGGGTGATATTAGAGTCATGCTAGTGAGTAATTGTGAATTTGAGAAATACTTGTGGTAAGGTTTGTGATTCCTGTAGCATGCACGTATGGTGAACCATTATGTGATGAAGTCGGAGCATGATTTATTTGTTGATTGTCTTCCTTATGAGTGGCGGTCGGGGATGAGTGGTGGTCTTTTCCTACCAATCTATCCTCCTAGGAGCATGCGCGTAGTACTTCATTTCAATAACTAATAGATTTTTGCAATAAGAATGTGAGTTCTTTATGACTAATGTTGAGTCCATGGATTATACGCACTCTCACCCTTCCACCATTGTTGGCCTGTCTAGTGCCGCGCAACTTTCGCCGGTACCATAAACCCACCATATACCTTCCTCAAAACAGCCACCATACCTACCTATTATGGAATTTCCATAGCCATTCCGAGATATATTGCCATGCAACTTTCCACCGTACCATTTATTATGACAAGCTTCATCATTGTCATATTGCTTTGCATGATTATGTAGTTGACATCGTATTTGTGGCAAAGCCACCGTTCATAATTCTTTCATACATGTCACTCTTGATTCATTGCACATCCCGGTACACCGCCGGAGGCATTCATATAGAGTCATATTTTGTTCTAAGTATCGAGTTGTAATTCTTGAGTTGTAAGTAAATAAAAGTGTGATGATCTTCATTATTAGAGCATTGTCCCATGTGAGGAAAGGATGATGGAGGCTATGATTCCCCCACAAGTCAGGATGAGACTCCGGACGAAAAAAAACAAGGCCAAAAAAGTTGAGAGATGGCCCAAATAAAAAAAATGAGAGAAAAGATAGAATGGGCAATGCTACTATCCTTTTACCACACTTGTGCTTCAAAGTAGCACCATGATCTTCATGATAGAGAGTCTCCTATATTATCACTTTCATATACTAGTGGGAATTTTTCATTATAGAACTTGGCTTGTATATTCCAATGATGGGCTTCCTCAAATTGCCCTAGTTCTTTGTGAGCAAGCGAGTTGGATGCACACCCACTTAGTTTCTTTTTGAGCTTTTCATAAACTTATAGCTCTAGTGCATCCGTTGCATGGCAATCCCTACTCACTCACATTGATATCTATTGATGGTCATCTCCATAGCCCGTTGATACGCCTAGTTGATGTGAGACTATCTCCCCCTTTTTGTCTTCTCCCCAACCACCACCTTCTATTCCACCTATAGTGCTATGACCATGGCTCACGCTCATGTATTGCGTGAAAGTTGAAAAGGTTTGAGGACATCAAAAGTATGAAACAATTGCTTGGCTTGTCATTGGGGTTGTGCATGATTTGAATATTTTGTGTGATGAAGATGGAGCATAGCCAGACTATATGATTTTGTAGGGATAAGCTTTCTTTGGCCATGTTATTTTGAGAAGACATAATTGCCTTGTTATTATGCTTGAAGTGTTATTGTTTTTATGTCAATATTAAACTTTTGTTTTGAATCTTACGGATCTGAACATTCAAGCCACAATAAAGAAAAGTACATGGTTAAATATGTTAGGCAGCATTCCACATCAAAAATTCTGTTTTTATCATTTACCTACTCAAGGACGAGCAGGAATTAAGCTTGGGGATGCTTGATACGTCTCCAACGTATCTATAATTTTTTTTTGTTCCATGCTATTATATTATCTATTTTGGATGTTTTATATGCATTAATATGCTATTTTATATTATTTTTGGGACTAACCTATTACCGAGGGCCCAGTGCCAGTTCCTGTTTTTTCCTTGTTTTTGAGTTTCGCAGAAAAGGAATACCAAACGGAGTCCAAACGGAATGAAACCTTCGTGATGATTTTTCTTGGACCAGAAGACAAACATGAGACTTGGAGATGAAGTCGGAGGAGCCACGAGCCGGCCACAAGACCGGAGGGCGCGCCCAGGGGGGTAGGGCGCGCCCCCACCCTTGTGGGCCCCTCGTGCCACTCCTGACCTAATTCTTTCGCCTATATATTCCCAAATATCCCCAAACCACCAGAGGCATCCACGTAAACACTTTTCCACCACCGCAACCTTCTGTACCCGTGAGATCCCATCTAGGGACCTTTTCCGGTACCCTGCCGGAGGGGGATTCGATCACGGAGGGCTTCTACATCAACTCTATTGCCCTTCCGATGAAGCGTGAGTAGTTTACCATAGACCTACGGGTCCATAGCTAGTAGCTAAATGGCTTCTTCTCTCTCTTTAATTCTCAATACCATGTTCTCCTCGATGTTCTTGGAGATCTATTCGATGTAATACTTTTTTTTGCGGTGTGCTTGTCGAGATCCAATGAATTGTGGATTTATGATCAGCTTATCTATGAATATTATTTGAATCTTCTCTGAATTCTTTTATGCATGATTTGATATCTTTGTAATTCTCTTCGAACTATCGGTTTGGTGTGGCCAACTAGATTGGTTTTTCTTGCAATGGGAGAAGTGCTTAGCTTTGGGTTCAATCTTGCGGTGTCCTTTCCCAGTGACAGTAGGAGCAGCAAGGCACGTATTGTATTGTTGCCATCGAGGAAAAAAAGATGGGTTTTTCATCATATAGCTTGAGTTAATTCCTCTACATCATGTCATCTTACTTAATGCACTACTCCGTTCTTTATGAACTTAATACTCTAGATGCATGCTGGATAGCAGTCAATGTGTGGAGTAATAGTAGTAGATGCAGAATCATTTCGGTCTTCTTGACATGGACGTGATGCCTATATTAATGATCATTGCCTTAGATATCATCATAACTTTGCGCTTTTCTATCAATTGCTCCGTAGTAATTTGTTCACCCACCGTATTATTTGCTATCATGAGAGAAACCTCTAGTGAAACCTATGGCCCCCGGGTCTATTTTGCATCATATAAGTTTCCGATCTACTATTTTGCAATCTTTTACTTTCCAATCTATAAACCAAAAATACCAAAAATATTTACTTTATTGTTTATCTATCTCTATCAGATCTCACTTTTGCAAGTAACCGTGAAGGGATTGACAACCCCATTATCACGTTGGGTGCAAGTTGTTTGATTGTTTGTGCAGGTATTCGGTGACTTGTGCGTTGTCTCCAACTGGATTGATACCTTGGTTCTCAAACTGAGTGAAATACTTATCTCTACTTTGTTGCATCACCCTTTCCTCTTCAAGGAAAAAACCAACGCAAGCTCAAGAAGTAGCAACGGGTGATCCGAAACAACGGGTACCGTCCATACCAACAACAATCCTGGGGGAGTTTTATTTGAATTTATATTTTGATTTGATTTCGAGCATGGAACTGGGCATCCCAATTACCAGCCACTTTCTCGTGAATGACAAGTGAATCAACACTCATCGTGAGAATAACCCACCTAGCAGGGAAGATACTGACTGCCCCAGTCACTACATGAGTGATTCGGGCATACAAAACAGATTATTATTTGAAGGTTTAGAGTTTGGCACATGCAAATTTACTTGGAATGGCTGGTAAATACCACATATAGGTAGGTATGGTGGACTCATATGGAACAACTTTGGGTTTAAGGAAGTGGATGCACAAGCAGTATTCCCGCTTAGTAGAAGTGAAGGCTAGCAAAAGATTGAGGAGCGACCAACTAGAGAACGACGACTTTCATAAACATGCATTGAGATTAACCAACATTGAGTGCAAGCATGAGTAGGATATAAATCACCAGGAACATAAATATCATGGAGGCTATGTTGATTTTGATTCAAGTACATGCGTGAACATGTGCCAAGTCAAGCCACTTAAATCATTCAAAGGAGGATACCATCCTATCATACTACAGCATAACCATTTTAATTTTCATGTTGGCACACAAGACAAACCATTATACACTCCTAGCTAATTAAGCATGGGATGAGTAACTATAATCTCTAGTTGTCATTGCAAACATGATTCATTCATAATAGGCCGAATCAGGAACGATGAGCTAATCATATTTACAAAAACAAAATAGGTTGAGTTCGTACCAGCTTTTCTCCATCTCAATCATTTGATCATATATCATCATTATTGCCTTTCACTTGCACAACCGAACGGTGTGAATAATAATAAGAGTGCACGTGCATTGGACTAAGCTGAAATCTGCAATCATTTATTCAAAGGAGAAGACAAGGTAATATGGGCTCTCTGTTAGATCAACAATAATGCATATGAGAGCAACACAACATTTTCATCGTGGTCTTCTCCTTACGACCCAAAGAAAAGAAAAGAATTTCAAAGAAATACACTGAAATATTTTTGGAGTTTTTTTGTTTTTCAAAAGAAAGTAAAACAAGAACGAGAAACACTATTTACACGGGAAAGCTCCCAACAAGCAAAAGAAGAACGAGAAATCTTTTTGGGTTTTATTTTAATACTACTACTAAATTAAACTATAAAGGAAAACTAAAAAGAAGCGAGAACTAATTTTTTTTTGGATTTTCTCAAAGTTTTTCAAACACACAAGAAGAAAGCGAGAAAAAGAAATAAACTAACATGGATAATACAATGAAAAAGTATGAACACCGACAGCTGAAATGATTGTGCGAACATGAATGTAATGTCGGTGAGAAATACGTACTCCCCAAAGCATAGGCTTTTGGCCTAAGTTGGTCTAGGCCACGGCTCAAAATAACCCTCTCCTTAATACTCTGGAGGGTCCTGAGGGTTCCACTAGTTGGCGAGCTCCTGTGGCTCCTGATACGTCTCCAACGTATCTATAATTTTTTATTGTTCCATGTTGTTATATTATCATTCTTCGATGTTTTACAATCATTTTATAGTCATTTTATATCATTTTTTGGTACTAACCTATTGACATAGTGCCAAGTGCCAGTTGCTGTTTTTTGCATGTTTTTTACATCGCAGGAAATCAATACCAAACGGAGTCCAAACGCAGCGAAACTTTTTGTGGAATTTTTTTGGACCAGAAGACATCCAGTGGGCCGGAGAAGCGCTTGGGAGGTGCTCCTAGGGGAGCACAACCCACCAGGGCGCGCCTGGAGGCCCAGGCGCGCCCTGGTGGGTTCTGCCCACCTCGGGTGCCCTCCGAGCCGCCTCTTTGCTCTATAAATACCCCAATATTCCAGAAACCCTAGGGGAGTCGACGAAAATCAATTCTAGCCACCGCAAAGTCCAGAACCACCAGATCCAATCTAGACACCATCATGTAGGGGTTCACCACTTCCATTGGTGCCTCTCCGATGATGCATGAGTAGTTCTTTGTAGACCTACGGGTTCGTAGTTAGTAGCTAGATGGCTTTCTCTCTCACGTTTGATTCTTGCAAGATAAATATGATGTAACTCTTTTTGCGGTGTGTTTGTTGGGATCCGATGAACTTTGAGTTTATGATTATATCTATCTTTTTATCCATGAAAGTTATTTGAGTCTTCTTTGATCTCTTATATGCATGATTGCTTATAGCCTCGTATTTCTTCTCCGATATTTGGGTTTTGTTTGGCCAACTTGATCTATTTATCTTGCAATGGGAAGAGGTGCTTTGTAGTGGGTTCGATCTTACGGTGTTTGATCCCAGTGACAGAAGGGGAATCGACACGTATGTATCGTTGCTACTAAGGATAAAACGATGGCGTCTATTTGTACATAAATAGATCTTGTCTACATCATGTCATCGTTCTTATTGCATTACTCTGTTTCTCCATGAACTTAATACACTAGATGCATGCTGGATAGCGGTCGATGTGTGGAGTAATAGTAGTAGATGCAGGCAGGAGTCGGTCTACTAATCTTGGACGTGATGCCTATATAATGATCATTGCCTGGATATCGTCATGATTATTTGAAGTTTTATCAATTGCCCAACAGTAATTTGTTCACCCACCGTTTGCTATTTTTCTCGAGAGAAGCCACTAGTGAAACCTACGGCCCCCGGGTCTCTTTTCCAATATATTTGCTTTCAAGATCTGTTTTGCTATTCGCTCTTTTCTTTATTTGCAACTTTTATTTTCAAATCTATTAAACCAAAAATACAAAAATACCTTGCTGCACTTTATTTTATTTGGCGTTCGATCTATCAATATTTACTACTCTCTTATGTCCATTTGCCAATTTTTGGCGCCGTTGCCCTAAAGGGATTGACAACCCCTTTTACATATCGGGTTGCGAGTATTTGTTATTTGTGTGCAGTTGTTGTTTACGTAGTGTTGCTTGGTTCTCCTACTGGTTCGATAAGCTTGGTCTCATCACTGAGGAAAATACCTACCGCCGCTTTGCTGCATCATCCCTTCCTCTTTGGGGAAATACCGACGTAGCTTCAAGCCGCATCAAAAGGAATTTCTGGCGCCGTTGCCGGGGAGGATCTACAACATATACCAGGTTCCTAATCACATATCTCATCTCCCCGCAATTTACATTATTTGCCATTTGCCTCTCGTTTTCCTCTGCCCCACTTCACAAAAATTTGCCGTTTTATTCGCCTTCTTTTCCATTTGCCTTTTTCTCGTCAGATTTGTTGTTTGCTCGTGTTGCCATGTGTCTTCTATTTCCTTGCATCTTTTCTTGCTAAAAATCTATTGATATGGTTCCTCATCCACTTGCTAATCTTTTTAAAAGATCCAATTGTGAAAAACCAATTGTAAGTGAATTGAATTCACTTGATTATCATTATAAAGTTTTGCTTGAGATTTATGAATCTGAAAATTGTGATGAAGTGTTAAACGAAGAAATTTATGAAGTGATTCAAGATAGCTCCTTGAATGAAAAGCATGATCGCAATGATTTTACTATAAATTCTATTAATTTCAATTATGTCAGTGATATGCAAAACCCCAAGCTTGGGGATGCTTGTTTTGATATGTCTACTACTTATTGCAATGATCAAGATTGGGGTGATAATGTTTCTTATGATCTTGAAAATTTATTTAAGCCTCATGATGAATATGCTATTGATAATAATTTTTGCAATAGTATTGAAAGTGGGTTTGGAAGATTGTCAACTTTAGGTAAAAAGAATCCCACATACTCGGAGAGTGTTCAATATTATCAGAATTTTGATAAAAGTGGGTTCGGAGAGGTCATGACTTTAGTTAATGTTAATCCCACTATATTGGAAGAGTGTCAACTTTGCATGCATGTGGATCATGAAGAGAAAATTTTATATGATAGCTATATTGTTGAATTTGAATATGATCCCACATGTAATTATTATGATAGAGGAAAATATGGTTGTGGAAATTTTCATATTACTAAATTACCTCTCTTCATGTTGAGATTGCTATTGTTTCTTTTTTCCTCCTTGCATATGCTAGATCTTGCTTGTCTTGCTAATTTGTTTTCCTATAAAATCCCTATGCATAGGAAGTATGTTAGACTTAAATGTGTTTGTTACAAGTCCTATGATGCTCTCCTTGTGTTTCAATTATTATCTTTCTTGTGAGCATCATTTAAATCTTATGCCTAGCTAGGGGCGTGAAACAATAGCGCTTGTTGGGAGGCAACCCAATGAATAAAATTTATTCTTGCTTTTTACTTTCTGTTATTAAGTGTTTGCACAATTATGCTACTGTTATAATTGTGTTTTTTGTGTTTTAATTAGTGTTTGTGCCAAGTAAAGCCTTTAGGATTATGTTGGGTGATAGTTGATTTGATCTTGTTGGAAAACCGAAACTTTTGTGTCCAGTAAAACAATTTTTAAACTTCACATCCGAGACTAAAACTTCTGAATCTTTTACACAAGATTGATATACAAATTTCCTCTGTTGTCCTAATTTTTCAGAATTTTTGGAGTTTCAGAAATATTCGAAATATTCAGATTTCTACAGACTGTTCTGTTTTTGACAGATTCTGTTTTCTCTGCGTTGTGTGCTTGTTTTGATGATTCTATGGTTTTCTTTGATGAGTTTTTGCCATAGAAAAGTTGGAATATAGTAGATATAATGCAAGAATAAAATATGAATTGGTTTTCTACAGTACTTATAGTAGTGATTTGCTTTCTTATACTAACGGATCTCACGAAGGTTTTGTTGAGTTTTGTGTGATTGAAGTTTTCAAGTTTTGGGTTCTCTTACGATGGATGAAGGAATAAGGAGTAAGAAGAGCCTAAGCTTGGGGATGCCCATGGCAACCCAAGCTATTATCCAAAGAGAAGCAAGCAACTAAGCTTGGGGATGCCCCGAGTGGCATCCCCTCTTTCTTCTAACGACCATCGGTATTTTACTCGAAGCTATATTTTTATTCGTCACATACTATGAGTTTTGCTTGGAACGTCTTGTAGGATTTGAGTCTTTGCTTGTTTTGCTTTGTATTCTAAGTTATGAATCCTTGCTGGACACACCTATTTGAGAGAACCAAAATTATGCCATGACTTGTTAGAATTGCTCTCTATGCTTCACTTAAATTTTTTATGAGCTATCGATTTGCTCTAGTGCTTCACTTATATCTTTTTTAGCACGGCGTGCTTTAGTATTTTTGAAGAAATGCTCTCATGCTTCACTTAGATTTTTTTGGGAGTTAGTAATTTTTTTAAGAAATTCTCTCTTGCTTCACTTAAATTAATTTGAGAGAAAGAAATATCATGCTCATGATCTTCACTTATATTTGTTTGAGCTTATCAAAAGCAACACATGAAAATTAGTCCCAAAGTGATAGATATCCAAGAAGGATATAATAAAAACTTTCATGAAGATCATTGGACAAAATAAACTTGATTCCTTGTAATAGTTTTGAGATATGATGATGTGATATGTGAGTTATGTTGGTAAGTAATTGTGCTTTTGTAAGAATATTGGTGTTAAGGTTTGTGATTCCCAATGCAAGCACGAAAGTCAAAAGTCATGCAATGAAATTATATCCTACTTGTGGTGCATTATTCGGTGTTAATTATGTTTAATGCTCGCTTATGAGATTATTCATTTTTTGGTTGGTCGCTTCTCAATCTTTTGCTAGCCTTCATTTTGCACTAAGTATGATCACTACTTGTGCATCCAAAACCCTTTAAACTAGTTTTGGCACATGAGTCCACTATATCTACCTATATGCGGTATTCTTTTGCCATTCTAAGCAAATTTGTATGTGCCATCTCTAATTTTCAAAATAAACTTCTCTTTTGTGTGTTTGTACCGCTCGCGAGGCGGTGAGGGGTGGCTAATATTTTCCATGCTAGATGTGTTATTCTCACGATGAGTGTTTATTCACTTGTCATTGCACGAGAGTAAGGCAAAGGTATTAGGGATGCCCAATCCCGAAATGAAAAATGAATTTACTTTATGTTGTCAAATAATAAATTCCTTGGAAAGTGTTGGTATGGAGGGCACCCGTGGATACGGCTAGCCATGGAAAGTGAAAGAAATGGTGGAAAAAGGAATAAACTTTATTTTTTGTTTGGGAACCGCCTATGATATATCTAGCATGGAAAGTGTTGTGAACTCTAAGTCGTTTTCGTTGGTGGGAAAAGTACACCTCCCAAAATATTTTTTATCTCTCAATTTTCGCTTTGAGCTCTAGCACCTCTGCAAATCCCTACTTCCCTCTGCGAAGGGCCTTTCTTGTGACGCCCCTGGCTCAATCATGCACTAATCATACACGCAAATGCACACGATCAAGCCTAAGGACTCACGGGAAGATATCACAACACAACTCTAAAACATAAATAAAGTCATACAAGCTTTATATTACAAGCCAGGGGCCTCGAGGGCTCGAATACATAAGCTCGCATACAAGCATCAGCGGAAGCATCAGATATCTGAGTACAGATATAAAAGAAAACATAGATAGGCCCTTAGAAGGCGGGGCAAAAGAAAACACTACGATCGAAAGGCGCCGGCCTCCTCCCTGGGACCCTCCGAACCTACTCCTGGTCGTCGGCCAACTCGTAGTAGTATCCACCCTCAGGGTAGTAGTAGCGATCGTCGGCGGGGGCAGCTGTCTCAGGGGCTCCGTCATCTGGTTGCATCAAAAGGATACGGGGGAAAAAGAAAGCAAAGCAACTATGAGTACTCATCCGAAGTACTCAACAAGCAAGGATCTACACTACATATGCAACATTATCAAAGGTAGGCTATATATGTGGACTGGGCTGCAAAAATGCCAGAATAGAGAGAAGTCCTAGTCCTATCGAAGACTAGCATCTTCAGCGGTCTTGCAGCATTAGAAGAGTGTAGATTAGTACAGTATAAAGTAGTAGTATCAACCTCGGCCAGAGATCCTTCGTCGACTCCCTGTGAGAAAGCATTCCCAGAGCCATACAGTCATCTACCTTGTCCTGAGATCCCTTCTCGACTCCCTGCGAGAAGCAATTTCAGAGCCATAGTATCCAATTCTAGTTGTATCGATCGGGATACAACTCCGAGTGTTCGTTACCGAGGATCCGGCTATGCATAGATTAATTCTTCCCTACAGGGGTGCACCAACTTACCCACCACGCTCGCTTAACTCTGGCCGGACACACTTTTCCGGGTCATGGCCGGCCTCGGCCAAACGACACACCGCCGCCCTACCTAGAGCTCAGCAGAGAGGTCCCCGCCGGTCTACATCCTAAGCGCTCAGGGGTCTTGGGCCATCGCCCTGTGCTCTCCGGGTCGTTGCGATCAGGGTGGATACCAGCGCCAACGGCACGATCCGACCGGGCCACAATGCTGAACTGGACGTCTGACAAAGCTTTCGGCTGATGCATACGATGCGGAGTGCCCATAACTTTTCCCGCGTGATGGTTAGTGCTATCGGGCCAGAGGCCCACTCAGGATCAAATATCCAAATCGTAGTGTGTTGGTAGTGCGGTAACGAGCAGAGACTCACGATCGATGTGACCCCGTCGCCCCATCTCGAGGACTTGTGGCAAGGGCCAAGAATGACCGGCCACGCCTCGTATTCATCACTCGGGCACCATCCAGGTCAGCCCATCTCGCAAAAGACTTTCGGGAACTCGGGTCCACCTCTACTGGGCGGTACCGCCGGTCCCTCCAGTCCTGCAGTAAAGTAACTCCCTCGGGTCCCCTTCGGGGCCGACCCATTTCCAACAGGGTGCAGGGGTAAAGTCACAGTAACTGTGTGTCCATAACATCAAGGGAATCCGAGGTATCACCCTCAACGGATGCCCACTCGATGTAACCGTCAAGGTGAACTTAGGAGGTATCACCCTCGAGGTTCACACTTGAAGTGTTGCGCGACAGGGTCGTATCGGAAGTGGAGAAGGAGGAATCACCCTCGATGACCACGACCAAATAGCTACTCTGCAGAGTTAACATCAGGAGTGCTATACGAGGTATCACCCTCGGCACTCGATAGTAACGCTGCAGTGTCATTACAAATAAGGGGGTGCTGTGCAGTGCCGGGGCCTGGTTGTCGAGTCTTCTGATAATCCAGCAGGGTAATCGGGACAAGTGGGGTCACTAGGTCTCTATCCAGCCTATACTAAACAGTTTAGGATAAGCAGGTAAGGTATCAATAGCAGGTTAGAATAAACAGGCTATGCATCAGAATAGGATAAACAGTAGCAGCAGCAATTCTAATGCAAGCATGAGAAAATAGAATGGGCGATATCTGGATGATCAAAGGGGGGGGGGGGGGGGGGTTTGCCTGGGTGCTCTGGCAAGAAGGGGGGGTCGTCAGTGGGGTCGTCGATCTCCGGAGCTGCATCGATACCGGGCTCTATCGAGAGAGAAGAGGGGGAGGAAACAGATAAATACACAGCAAACACTTGCAACACAGAGCGTGCTATGCTAACGTGCAGTGCAGGGTTGCCTAAATGTATGTCTAAGTCATATTAGTGATTTTAGGATTTAAGTTGGAATTATTAACCGGAGTAGAAGCACTATTCATCTACCGGAAACAGGCTAAAAGTTGCGGGTTCACCTTTGTAGAGTGTCCCGACACGGAAACGGATAGCACGGTTCGTCTCGTCGTTCTGAGCAACTTTCATGTACAAAGTTTTTCGATCTGAGCTACGGATTATTTTATATGATTTTCTAAAGGTTTTAGCATTTTCTGGAATTATTTTAATTATTTTACTCCAAGATTATCCAGAACAGTGAAAGGTGACATCAGCATGACACATTGCTGGCGTCAGCAGTCAACAGGGGCTGACCGGAGTCAAACCTGACAGGTGGGTCCCACTGGGACCCACATGTCAGCCTCTGTAACTAATTAACAGGGTTAATTTAAACTAATTATCTAGTTAGAGTAGTGGGCCCGGTTAGTCAGTGACTAATTAGTGTTCTAATTAACTAATTATTTAATTAACAGATTTAGTTATTTATAAAATCATTTTAAAGGGGTGGGGCCCGTATGTCAGCGACCCAGTCAGCCCAGTCAGCGGGGTTGACTAGTCAACTGGGCCCGCGGGACCCAGCGTCAGCGGCACAGGGGCGGCCCCACACGGTGCCACGTGGGCGCCTAGTCAGTGCCGGCCGCCGGAGCTCTCCGGCGAGGCCGCGCGACGGTAGAATTCCGGCGAGCGCGGAATCCATCTACGGTGCATGGTTTTGGGCGCGGTTTGTTGCATTGGGACGGCCACTCCACGCCGCGTCCAGTGGTGGTCACGGCTGGAGCTGGGGAGGCCGGAGCTGAGCGCTACAACGGTGACGGCGGACGGCAGCGTTCGGGTGGTGAAGAAGACGCAGCAGCAGCACGCACGCGAGCAACTAACTACGCCACGAGGCCCTACGCGATATAGGGAAGTTAGCGGACTCGGCCACGGGGCCATTTGGTCACCGACGACACGTCGGCGGTGAGCTCCGCGGCGTCCAGTATGGCCACCATTGGAGCGGCGGCTACGGCGAGGGGAAGAGCGCAGGGAGAGAGGGAGAGGAAGGAAAGGCTCACAGCGCCCTGCAGATGTGCTAGCGTGGGCTCGGGGAAGACTCGAGGCGGCAGATCGACGACGGCGACCATCGGGCAGAGGCAGCGGAGATGGCAGCGATGGCGATGGAGGAGGGCCTCCCGGCTTGGTCCTTTGGTCGTGGTCGACGTGGACGAGCGCCGCGGTCCTCCTGGACATGGCTAGGCGGTGCGGGGAGGCTGGTGGACACGCCGGTGACGGTGGTGCGGCAACGAGCTCGCTCGGTCGAACGAACAGAGAGGGAGAGGCGAGCGAGGGGAAAGTGGAGGGGGCCTCGGGTTTGCAGGGGGGTGCTGCCCCTTATCCACCGCGAGCGGGCGCGGGAGGGGGGCCGAGCTGTCGAGCGAGGAGAAGGGGGGCCGGGGCGCGGTGTGCGGGCAGGGCAACAGCGCGTGCGCGGTGAACAGAGGAGGAAGACGAGGTGGGGAGTGGGCTGGGCCGACACTGTGGCAGTTAGGCCCAGTAGCACGGGCCTTTTTCTTTTTCTTCTTTTTCTTTTCTGTTTTCTTTTCTTAATTCTGTTTTGTCTTTTCCTTTTAAACCAAATGACTTTTGTAAAATAGGTGAACTGCCACATATTTATAGTGCTACTTCTAGCTCTGTTATAAAAAGGTTTGAGGTCCATATCTTTTCATTTGGATTTTATTTAAATGAATATGGATTAAATATCTCTTTTTTGATGCTGTTAGAGTCACATAATTAATTTAGTAAATGTTGGTTATAATTTTAGAATTGTCTCTTGATTATTTTCAATATTATGAACATTTTAGTTCCTGGATTTGAACAACTTTTATTTTCACTTTCAGTTTGAATTTCCATTTGAATTTGAATTTGAAAAGAGATATGATCCAAATGATGTTTAAGCACTGTTGATCATGATGACATGGCATTATCAAATGGGGATTACTATAGTTAACCACTGGGGGTGTTACATTTCTTTACTTTATGCAATTTTTATTTTTAATTTGAGTCTCCATCTTCTCTTATAAAGCACCAACTAGGAGGCATTATGATCATACTTGAGCATTGGTTGTAATTAATATGCGAGTGTGTTTCATGAATTGATCAATGGTGGAGCATGATGGGGTTGGGATAACTTATTTTAGCATTGATATTTTGAAAGACATAGTTGCTTGTTGATATGCTTGAGTATTTAAGTCATCATGTCAAAACTAGACTATTGCTTTGAACCATATAAAAGTCCAAATATCCATGCAATAAAAGAAAGATTATGATATGACATGTTAGGCAGCATTCCACATCAAAAATTATGTTTTTATCATTTACCTACTCGAGGACGAGCGGGAATTAAGATTGGGGATGCTGATACGTCTCCAACGTATCTATAATTTTTGATTGTTCCATGCTGTTATATTATCATTCTTGGATGTTTTATAATCATTTTATAGTCATTTTATATCATTTTTTGTTACTAACCTATTGACATAGTGCCAAGTGCCAGTTGCTGTTTTTTGCATGTTTTTTACATCGCAGGAAATCAATACCAAACGGAGTCCAAACGCAGCGAAACTTTTTGTGGATTTTTTTTGGACCACAAGACATCCAGTGGGCCGGAGAAGCGCCTGGGGGGTGCTCTGATGGGAGCACAACCCACCAGGGCGTGCCTGGAGGCCAAGGCGCGCCCTGGTGGGTTGTGCCCACCTTGGGTGCCCTCCGAACCGCCTCTTTGCTCTATAAATACCCCAATATTCCAGAAACCCTAGGGAAGTCGACGAAAATCAATTCCAGCCGCCGCAGAGTCCTGAACAACCAGATCCAATCTAGACACCATCATGGAGGGGTTCACCACTTCCATTGGTGCCTCTCCGATGATGCGTGAGTAGTTCTTTGTAGACCTACGGGTCCGTAGTTAGTAGCTACATGGCTTTCTCTCTCTTGTTTGATTCTCAATACAATGGTCTCTTGGAGATCCATATGATACTTTGAGTTTATGATCAGATCTATGTTTTTATCCATGAAAGTTATTTGAGTCTTCTTTGATCTCTTATATGCATGATTGCTTATAGCCTCATATTTCTTCTCCGATATTTGGGTTTTGTTTTGCCAACTTGATCTATTTATCTTGCAATGGGAAGAGGTGCTTTGTAGTGGGTTCAATCTTACGGTGCTTGATCCCAGTGATAGAAGGGGAACTGACATGTATGTATCGTTGCTACTAAGGATAAAACGATGGGGTCTATTTCTACATAAATAGATCTTGTCTACATCATGTCATCGTTCTTATTGCATTACTCCGTTTCTCCATGAACTTAATACACTAGATGCATGCTGGATAGCGGTCGATGTGTGGAGTAATAGTAGTAGATGCAGGCAGGAGTTGGTCTACTAATCTTGGACGTGATGCCTATATAATGATCATTGCCTGGATGTCGTCATGATTATTTGAAGTTTTATCAATCGCCCAGCAGTAATTTGTTCACCCATCGTTTGCTATTTTTCTCGAGAGAAGCTACTAGTGAAACCTACGGCCCTCGGGTCTCTTTTCCAATATATTTGCTTTCAAGATCTGTTTTGCTATTCACTCTTTATTTGCAACTTTTATTTTCAGATCTATTAAACCAAAAATACAAAAATACCTTGCTGCACTTTATTTTATTTGGTGTTCGATCTATCAATATTTACTACTCTCTCATGTCCGTTTGCCAATTTTTGGCGCCGTTGCCCGAAAGGGATTGACAAACCCTTTTACACGTCGGGTTGCGAGTATTTGTTATTTGTGTGCAGGTGCTGTTTACGTAGTGTTGCTTTGTTCTCCTACTGGTTCGATAACCTTGGTCTCATCACTGAGGGAAATACCTACCGCCGCTGTGCTGCATCATCCCTTCCTGTTTGGGGAAATACCGACGTAGCTTCAAGCCGCATCAGCTCCCACTGAAAAATGGGGTCCTGATATGGATCAGGAACTGGTGCTGGCTTAGGTGCTGGTGGTTGTACAAGACCCCAAAATCTGTAGATGTCCTCTGACATAATAGTGTACCTGCCTGAACGAATATCAAACAAAGAAGAAGCAGGCAAAGCAATAGTCTCACAAGTACCCTAAATAAATACTAAGTTATAGAGGAGTCTTTTGTCCTTATCCTTCTTAATAAAATCGTGCGCTACCATACTATTATAGTTCAAATATCTAGTGGGTAACACCATCTCCTCCTCCTCATCATGCCTAATAGGTATGTCAAAATGTTTAGCAATGCGAGAGGCATAGATGCCTCCAAAGATGGGCCCCTTCGTACGGTTCATGTTCAACCGTCTAGCAACAATAGCACCCAAACTAAAAGTTCTATCACAATACAAAGCATGGCACAAAATAGCACGGTCCGGGGCACTAAGGCCTCCGCTCTCCCCATGGCCAATCAAACATCTCCCAGAAAATAATGAATAATAGCGTAAAATGGGAAAATGTAAGCTAGCCACTCTCGCTTCCGACACCCCTCTCTCTTCTCCTATAGTAGTTTCAGCAATAAAGTCCTCCATGTCTCTAGGACGTGGTTCATTGACGCTGCCCACATAAGGTAATTTGCAAACTTTGCAAAAATCATAAAGTGTCATTTGCTTAGGCACATCATACAAGTGAAATTCTACCATGGGAGGATTTTTCCTAGCATGAAAGTGAAAATTTTGCATGATGGTATTAGTGAGTAGGAGGTATTGTTCACACTTATTGTGGAGGAAGTCGGTGATGCCTGCGTTCTCCGCCAAATAATAGAAATCATCATAAATTCCGGCCGCCCTCAAGAATGCATCACTTGGCCATTCACACGGCCGAGCCTCCGCGGTGCGAGGAAGGTTGTACTTGGGCTTCTTCTTCTCGTCATTTTCATTTTCATTTGTATTTCGGCTTGAAGAACCCCTTAACCATCTCTTCATTGTTTCGTTCCTTTTTCTCTGAAAAATTCTGAAATTTTTGGTGAATCAAAATAAAAGTGAACAAAATTGATAGCAACTACTCCTACAAGTGTCTAGAGGCTATATCATGCATAAAAACTACTTTGGACCATCTAAATTTGACATGCAAGCTCAAGAACAAGGTCACCATAGCAGCAAAAAATTGCAATATATAAAGCAATAGAACAAAAACTAATTGGACCATTGGAGGAGTCACATATCGAAGAACAATCCCCCAAAAGAGTTTTGCGAATGGAGCTTTGATAAAGGAGGTCGCAAATGGCAGCAAAATGAGCTAGAACATGGGTTTGAGCAACGGGATGATTTTTTCTGGAGGAAGACAAAGTGAATGGGTGCTGGAATAAGTGAGGGGGACCCACGTGGGGCCCACAAGCCACCCCGGTGTGCCCAGGGGGTGGGCGCGTCCTGTGGGCTTGTGGCCCACTAGTGCTGCCCCCTGGTGTGTTCTCAGTGCCAAAAATTCTTAAATATTCTATTAAAAAATCATACTAAATTTTCAGGGTATTTGGAGAACTTTTATTTTAGGGACATTTTTTATTGCACGGATAATTCAAAAAATAGGCAGAAAATTGTATTTTTGCTTTAATTACTCTAAATAACAGAAAGTAAAAAGTGGGTGCTGAAAGTTGTGCTTTCTAAATTCATCCATCTCACGCCCATCAAAAGGAAACCATTAATAAGGTTGATCAAGTCTTATTAACAAACTTCTTCCGAACGAGATGAAACAGGATAATTTTTGAATAACACTAGGTTACCTCAACGGGGATATGCATCTCCCCAACAATAAGAATATCATATTTCTTTTTGACAGTATGAATAGGGAATTCAAAACCTCAAATAGCAATAGTTGAAATTTTTCCAATAGAATTGATGCTATTAACTTGAGGTTGTTTCTTCGGAAAGTGTACCGTATGTTCATTACCATTAACATGAAAAGTGACATTGCCCTTGTTGCAATCAATAACAGCCCCTGTAGTATTCAAAAAGGGTCTACCAAGGATGATCGGCATACTGTCGTCCTCGGGTATATCAAGAATAAGAAAGTCCGTTAAAATAGTAACATTAGCGACTACGACAGGCACATCCTCACAAATACCGATGGGTATAGCAGTTGATTTATCAGCCATTTGCAACGAGATTTTAGTTGGTGTTAACTTATTCAAATCAAGTCTATGATAGAAAGAGAAAGGCATAACACTAACACCGGCTCCCAAATCACATAAAGCAGTTTTAACATAGTTTCTTTTAATGGAGCATGGTATAGTTGGTATTCTAGGATCTCCAAGTTTCTTTGGTATTCCACACTTAAATGTATAATTAGCAAGCATGGTGGAAATTTTGGCTTTCGGTATCTTTCTTTTATTGTAACAATATCTTTCATATACTTAGCATAAGGAGACATTTTCAGAATATCAGTCAACCGCATACTCAAAAAGATAGGTCTAAGCATTTCAACAAAGCACTCAAAATCCTCATCATCCTTTTTCTTGGATGGTTTAGGAGGAAAGGGCATGGGTTTCTGAACCCATGGTTCTCTTTCTTTACCATGTTTCTTAGCAATGAAGTCTCTCTTATCATATCTTTTATTCTTAGGTTGTGGGTTATCAAGACCAACAGCAGGTTCAATCTCCACATCATTATCATTACTAGGTTGAGCATCAACATGAACATCATCATTAAAATTATCAATAGGTTCATGTTCATCACCAGATTGTGTCTCAACATCAGAAATAGAAATATCATTAGGATTCTCAGGTGTGCCTGCAATAGGTTCACTAGAAGCATGCAAAGTCCTATCAGTTTTCTTTTTCTTTTTATTACTAGGACTAGGTGCATCAGTATCAATTCTCTGAGAATCTTGTTCAACTCTCCTAGGATGGCCCTTAGAATACAAAGGTTCCTAAGTCATTTTACCACCTCTAGTCATAACTCTAATAGCATGATCATTGTTCTTATTATTCATCTCATTTAGCAAATCATTATGTGCTTTGAGAACTTGTTCTACTTGAATTTTTACCATGGAAGCATGTTTACTAATAATTTTGAGATCAGTAACAGTTCTACACATGTAGTCACCCAAGCAGTCAAGCATATAAGCATTACATTTCAATTGTCTACTAACATAAGCATTGAAATTTTCTTGTTTAACAATAAAGTTATCAAATTCATCCAAGCATTGACTAACAGACTTATTATGAGGAATATCACCTTCATCAAATCTATAGAGAGAGTTTACCTCTACTACCTGTGTTGGAATATTAAGTCCATGTATTTCTTAAATAGGTGGTAAATTCTTAACATCTTCAGCTTTAATACCCTTTTCTTTCATAGATTTCTTTGCCTCTTGCATATCTTCAGGACTGAGAAATAGAATACCTCTTTTCTTTGGAGTTGGCTTAGGAGGTGGTTCGGGAAGAGTCCAATCATTATCGTTACTCAATATATTATTCAATAACACTTCAGCTTGTTCAACAGTTCGTTCCCTGAAAACACAACCAGCACAATGATACGTCTCCAACGTATCTATAATTTTTGATTGTTCCATGCTATTATATTATCTGTTTTGGATGTTTTATATGCATTAATATGCTATTTTATATTATTTTTGGGACTAACCTATTAACCTAGAGCCCAGTGCAAGTTTCTATTTTTTCCTTGTTTTCGAGCCTCGTAGAAAAGGAATACCAAACGGAGTCCAAACGGAATAAAACTTCATGATGATTTTTCTTGGACCAGAAGACACCCAGGGGACTTGGAGTCCAAGTCAGAAGAGGCACGAGGCGGCGACAAGGGTGGAGGGCGCGCCCTAGGGGGGGGGGCGCCCCCTGCCTTGTCGGCCCCTCACGACTTCCCTGACCTAGCCGTTCCTCCTATATATTCACATATATTCCAGAACCACTAGAGGCATCCATGAAAACACTTTTCCACCGCTGCAACCTTTCGTACCTGTGAGATCCCATCTTGGGACCTTTTCCGGCACCCTGCTGGAGGGGGATTCGATCACGGAGTGCTTTTAGATCAACACCATTGCCCTTCCGACGAAGCGTGAGTAGTTTACCTCAGACCTATGGGTCAATAGCTAGTAGCTAGATGGCTTCTTCTCTCTCTCTTTGATTCTCAATACAACGTTCTCCTTGATGTTCTTGGAGATCTATCCGATGTAATCTTCTTTTGCGGTGTGTTTGTCGAGATCCGATGAATTGTGGATTTATGATCAGCTTATCTATGAATATTATTTGAATCTTCTCTGAATTCTTTTATGCATGATTTACTATCTTTGTATTTCTCTTCGAATTAACGGTTTGGTTTGGCCAACTAGATTGGTTTTTCTTGCAATGGGAGAGGTGCTTAGCTTTGGGTTCAATCTTGCGGTGTCCTCACCCAGTGACAGTAGGGGTAGCGAGGCACGTATTGTATTGTTGCCATCAAGGATAAAAAGATGGGGTTTTCATCATATTGCTTGAGTTAATTCCTCTACATCATGTCATCTTACTTAAAGAGTTACTCCGTTCTTTATGAACTTAATACTCTAGATGCATGCTGGATAGCGGTTGATGTGTGGAGTAATAGTAGTAGATGCAGGCAGGAGTCGGTCTACTTGACACTGACGCGATGCCTATATGCATAATCATTACCCTGGATATCGTCATAACTTTGCGCTTTTCTATCAATTGCTCGACAGTAATTTGTTCGCCCATCGTATTATTTGCCTTCATGAGAGAAGCCTCTAGTGAAACCTATGGCCCCCGAGTCTATTTTCCATCATATTACTTTCCGATCTACTATTGTGCAATCTTTTATTTTCAGATCTATATACCAAAAAACCCAAAAATATTTTATCTTTTGTTTATCTATCTCTATCAGATCTCACCTTTGCAAGTGACCATGAAGGGATTAACAACCCCTTTATCGCGTTGGGTGCAAGTGTTTGATGGTTTGTGCAGGTGTTGGTGATTTGTGCGTTCTTCTCCTACTGGATTGATACCTTGGTTCTTAACTGAGGGAGATACTTATCACTATTGTGCTGCATCACCCTTTCCTCTTCAAGGGAAAAACCAACGCAAGCTCAAGAAGTAGCAGGAAGAATTTCTGCCGCCGTTGCCGGGGAGATCTACGCCAAGTCAAGACATACCAAGTACCTATCATAAACTCTCATCTCTTGCATTAAATTATTCGCCATTTGCCTCTCGTTTTCCTCTCCCCCACTTCTAAAACGATTTTCGAAAAGATTTGCCTTTTTATTCGCCCTTCTTCCGTTCGTCTTTTATTTGCCTTTTTGCGTCTCAGTTTGTTAGATTGATTTGTTGCCACCATGTCTGAATCTGGGGAGATTATCATTGAGAATAGTAGTAACGATGAGGGAAACTTTGATAATTTTGCCAATACTAATCCTCATGAAGAATCAACTATCTGGCACACAAAAAAACTTCATACAGGTAGCGGCAATATTATTGGAAAAGGGGTTATTCAAGATTTCTTTACTTGTGCCGATGTTAGGTGGATCCATTCTCCATAAAACTAATAGTCTTGCGGATGCTATATCTTTGCTTATACTTGAACTTGAAAGACAATTTGTTCATATGCATCCATGCATACAAAGGATTTTCCTAGAGTTCTCCAATATTGAGCATTCTTCTGTTAAACACGCTGCTACTATATTTCTAGCCCATGAGTTTAGATTCATTATGAAAGAAGCTAGTGAAATTTTTTCTCATTATAAGGTAGATGGTGGTCGTCCTCCCATAGAAGGGATTTTCTTTAATCAAGAAGAAATAATGTGTTTGCGATCTCTTGATCATGTTGCTTATAATGAAAATTTGAGAAAAAGGATTCCTACCGATGTTTTAGTTGATAAAATTTCTGAACTTAATGATAATTTTGCTATACAAAACAACGGATTGGGTTTCTCTTGGAAACAAGCTCATGACTTTTTGCCAAAAGAATTCTTACAATGATGAGTTGATCATACAATATAAGGGGCCGAAGAAGGAGCCAATACCTCCCGAGCTTGATCTTAGGGATCCTTATCCCATTATATTTAGGCCTTTTGATTACTTTTTCTTACCACAAATAAACTTGCTGCTGAATGAAGGGAGTACGATATGATCTTTCAAAATTTGCCTTATTATTACTCTGGTAATACATAGATCTATTGTGTTTTTATGCCTAGCTAAGGGCGTTAAACAATAGCGCTTATTGGGAGGCAACACAATATTATTTTGGTTCTGTTTTTCAATAATTTTTCATCTAGCCTCTGGCTAGATGTGTTTTGGTGTTTTAATTAGTGTTTGTGCCAAGTAAGACCTTTGGGATGGCTTACGGTGATAGTTGATTTGATCTTGCTGAAAAACAGAACTTTTGCGTCCAGTCACAGAATTTTAATAATTTACTGGAGCTTTTGAAAACCCTTAATTGTTGACACAGGTTTGATATACTAATTGCCTCTGTTGTACTAATTTTTCAAAAAAATTGGAGTTACATAAGTATTAGAACAATTCAGATCTTCGCAGACTGTTCTGTTTTTGACAGATTCTGTTTTCTTTGTATTGTTTGCTTATTTTGATGAATCGATGGGTAGTATCGGGGGGTATGAACCACGGAGAAGTTGGAATACAGTAGATATTACACCAATATAAATAAAGAATGATTTCACAACAGTACCAAAAGTGGTGATTTTATTTTCTTGTACTAACGGATCTTACGAGTTTTCTGTTGAGTTTTCTGTTGTGAAGTTTCCATGTTTTGCGTAAAGATTTGATGGACTATGGAATAAGGAGTGGCAAGATCCTAAGCTTGGGGATGCCCAAGGCACCCCAAGGTAATATTCAAGGACAACCAATAGCCTAAGATTGGGGATGCCCCGAAAGGCATCCCCTCTTTCGTCTTCGTCTATCGGTAAATTTACTTGAGGCTATATTTTTATTCACCACATGATATGTGTTTTGCTTGGAGCATCTTGTATGATATGACTCTTTGCTTTTTAGTTTCCGACAATCATCCTTGCTTTACACACCTTTTGAGAGGGACACGCACGAATCGTGATTTGTTAGAATACTCTATGTGCTTCACTTATATCTTTTTAGAGCACGGAGGTGATTCTATTTTATAGAAATTGTTGAACTCTCATGCTTCACTTATATTATTTTGAGAGTCTTTTTAAACAGCGTGGTAATTTGCTTTGGTTATAAATTTAGTCCTAATATGATAGGCATCCAGGAGGGATATAATAAAAACTTTCATATAAAGTGCATTGAATACTATGTGAAGTTTGATTCCTTATGATTGTTTTCAGATATAAAGATGGTGATGGTAGAGTTATGCTAGTGAGTAATTGTGGATTGTAGAAATACTTGTGTTGAAGTTTGTGATTCCCGTAGCATGCAGGTATGGTGAACCGTTATGTAACGAAGTTGGAGCATGAGGTATTTATTGATTGTCTTCCTTATGAGGGGCGGTCGGGGACAAGCGATGGCCTTTTCCTACCAATCTATCCCCCTAGGAGCATGCGCATAGTAATTCGTTTTGATGACTAATAGATTTTTGCAATAAGTATGTGAGTTCTTTATGACTAATGTTGAGTCCATGGATTATACGCACTGTCACCCTTCCACCATTGCTAGCCTCTCTATTACTGCGTAACTTTCGCCGGTGCCATACACCTACCTTTTACCTTCCTCAAAAGAACCACCAAACCTACCTATTATGGCATTTTCATAGCCATTCCGAGATATATTGCCATGCAACTTTCCACCGTTCCTTTTTATTACGACATGTTTCGTCATTGTCATATTGCTTTGCATGATCAAGTAGTTGACATAGTATTTGTGGCAAAGCCACCGTTCATCATTTTTTATACATGTCACTCTTGAGTCATTGCACATCCCGGTACACCGCCGGAGGCATTCATATAGAGTCATATTTTTATCTAAGTATCGAGTTGTAATTCTTGAGTTGTAAGTAAATAAAAGTGTGATGATCTTCATTATTGGAGCATTGTCCCATGTGAGGAAAAATAAAAGAGGCCAAAGAAGCCAATCAAAAACAAATGAGAGAAAAGAGAGAAGGGGCAATGTTACTATCCTTTTTCCACAATTGTGCTTCAAAGTAGCACCATGATCTTCATGATAGAGAGTCTCCTATGTTGTCACTTTCATATACTAGTTGGAATTTTTCATTATAGAACTTGGCTTGTATATTCCAACGACGGGCTTCCTCAAATTGCCCTAGGTCTTCATGAGCAAGCAAGTTGGATGCACACCCACTTAGTTTCCTTTTTGAGCTTTCATAAACTTATAGCTCTAGTGCATCCTTTGCATGGCAATCCCTACTCACTGTGACACCCTGGTTTTCGCACCTGTTTTGTTTCCTTTGCGGGATCTGACTCCCGTCTTTTTTCTCGGTGTTATTGGATTTTCTTTAGCTCTTGGGTATATGAAGATGGTCATTTAACCTTGCCTTTCCTACCCAACCAGAGATTCTCTCTAGACCACCCTTGCCACCCAAGATATACTCTCAGGACTTCGCCATCGAAACCCTACCTTCCGAGTTGCCGGAAGGGAAACCCAAACTCTTGCAGTTACAAAGGAACCCCAATTTCCTTTGATCTGATGCCTCCCAAACTTCTCCCAATGATCATCCCACATCTATAAACCGTGGATATGCAAAAATATTGCCAAGTCATTTGCAATATTTTTCATTTATAATTAATTCCTTTTTCTGCCAGTTAAAGGTATTAAATCTAGGAAAATATCTATCAATCTCCAAAGTTCATGAAAACTTGTGGAGATATTCTTTGTGATCATATTGAGCTCCCATAAAAATATTGGCCATAATTAAATAAGGGAAATTGCATTTTCCTATTTAAAGCCAATATTGCATTTTGGGCACTTTCTAAAGGAACTACCATTTTGGTAGCTAGGAAAAATCCCAAATAAATTATGGAGCTTCTCCTATCCATATCGTCACCATTTCCATCAAAATCCAAGTCCCATAGTTCAAAGTTTGAGCGCAGCATCCATTTGCAAATTCTATCCAGATTTTCAGTTTGCAAAGGAAGTGCTTGAACCCTTGATCTATTTGAGCTGAAATTTTTCATGGTGGTTAACATTGATAAATCACTCATGGAAACAAAAAACTAGCCCAATCCATCCATCCATTATTCCCCAGAAATTTTCTCAAGTTTCTGTCCATTTGGGAGCACTGTGAAGGAAGTACCATTTTGGTGTACCCAATTGGTATGAAACTTTTATTGTGGCTTTATATGTTCAAGTAATCACTCTCCACCAAATTTGAGCCAAATCCATCTAGCCATTCTTCCCTAGCATTCTCATCCCCATTTCTGGCGAGAATGCATGGTTACAAAGGAAGTACCATCTAGACTGGTCCATTTGTGTTGAAACTTTGTCATCATGTTCACCCTGGTGTATTATTAACCCCTGCCCAAAGTCTGGCCAAGGTGAGCACTGTGGTGGCCACACCACATGTCAAACACCTTCATATCAGAACACTCGTGAGCTCTCACCAGTCATTTCCTGCAGCCTCTTCCATCCAAACTCTGTCTAGTCAACTCATGGATGGAAGGAGAAGATCCCAGACACGGTTTGGCCTCACGTGCGGCATGGCAACGCCGTGGCCACGCGGTGACCACGTGCAGTGCACGCCAAGTCTGTGCACCGCATGCCCAGAGGCTTCGGGAACCCTATCTGCTGGCTCCGGCTTGTTCGGGAGCGCCGGCGAGCTGCCCACCGCACACGTACGTCCTCTGGAACCCTCTCCCCCTCGTCCCCTAGCTCGTGGCCGCCTCTGCCGACATTGGTTCGCCACCGGAATTTCGCCACGGCGTCGTGCCTCTCGAAGCTCCGTCCGGCGTCGGCTAGCCCTCCCCGCGGCTATATAAGGGCGGCCCCGAGCTTCTCCGCAACCCACCGCTGCTACCGACGTCTCTCCCGAGCTCCTAGAGCCATCCTACCCCTCCATTGGCCGAAGCAGTGCCGCCGGCCTCGGCTTAAATTGAGCCAACCGGAGCTCCTCCCTCCCTTCTCTCTTCACCAGGCGAGCACCACCACCACCCGCAGGCCCTGCCCGTCTCCTGTTTGCTCCGGGGCAGGCCATAGCCTCGGCCCCGAGCTCACCATCGCCGCCTACTGCCATCGTGCACCGCCACGACCCCAACCCTCCCCGCCTCCGCCGAGCCTACCACCGGGATCCCCAGTATACGGCGACTCTCCCTGGCCTGTCTCACATCGATTTTCCCCACCAGAGCTGCCCAATCGTCCGGCCCTGCCGCCCTCTGTCTCTTCCCGTCGCCGCGCCTCCCGTCACCGCCGCTGCCCGTGCTGGCTAGAGCTGGACGCGGTGGTCGCCGATGACCCCGTCTGCGCCATCCCTGGCTGGCTAACCCGTCAGAGCGCCCGCAGATCACCGGGGCTCGATCCCAGCAGGGGCATCGGATAGGAGGAGTGAGGGAAGAAGATGCCCCTGTAGGCGGGCCTAGCCCGTCAGTGGCTCCACCCTCCTCCACTGTTTTTTTAAAGGCAGGGCGAGTGGGCCGGCCCAGGAGCAACAGCTGCAGCGGCGGTGGGATTTAGCCCGAGCCGGCCCAGCTGCACAGTTGCATTTATTCTTTTCCAGAAAAAAACCAGCCAGGGACCCAGGTCCATCCACTTCAACCCCCATATCTTTTTACCCGCAACTCCGAATGAGGTAAAACCAATGCCCACATCTTCAGTTCATCGAGCCCGCTCCGATGAGGTCACTTTCATAATGTTGACACATTCTGAAAATGACCATTTTGCACTTGCCTATAAAGAGCCCCTCCGAGAGAGAACGGTTGTCGGCGATCTTTTCCGGTGAATTCTTCCGCGGCTTCACCGCACTTCTTCCCGGAGTATTCTTCGACCCCAGGCAAGCCGACCATCTGATATATGCCCTAAAGCATTGTTCTGTGTATTCTTGCATGTTTAAATTAATATGCTTATGCTTGTATGCATGGTAGTCAGCTGTATGGGACGCTAATGAACCCTTGCCTGCTTTTCTTTGGTAACGGCACCACGCCTGTGTCTGAGCTGTTTCCGGCTGTCCGGGGTGGATGCCGACTTTATATTTCTATTTTCAGCAACTGGCCCATGTTCTGAGCTACTTTTTGGCCGTCTCGGGCAGCTGTTGAATTTCTTTCTGTAGCTGTGACCCTATGCTCTGAGCTGTTTCTCGGCCATCTTAGGGAACTGCTACTTTCTGTTTATCGACACCGTCTCATGCTCTGAGCTACTTTTCAACCATCTTGAGTCGGGGTTGAGTTATTCCAGTAATGTCCCAGATCTGAGTTGTAAAGACCATTCTGGCGGCTACTGGTTTATTTGCCGGTTTCATACAAGGGTTCAGATGGTCGTTACCCTACAGCTACAAATTGTAAAGTAATAAGCCTGCCATTTAAATACTAATTCACTAATGACTTGTCGTGATATCATATGGAGATAGGTTGTTATGATCATGCATAGCTATTGCCATCTCAGGTTATTGTGATAAACAACCATGCTTGCTAAGTACCTGCTAAAGCTAAACCTAGTCGGTTGATCCAGAGTCACCTGTCCTGACTTATCTGTGCAACCACATTTGCCGGTATGGGAGAGCCTTGACTTGGTCTGATCGCGTGCTCTTTTATTGGTACCGCCAACTAGGGAAGGTTATGCGTGCGCGCTACCCTGGCCCGGTAGGCGGCGATAACCTTGTGAGCCCAGTTGACTATTTAATCCGGGAGTCCCCGTTTGAGATAGCTTAGTTTGGCCACGACGGTGGCAGGTGTCACGAGGTGACACAGGGGCCACCCAGGGCAGGACTCCGAGGGAGGATGATTGTTGGTGGTATGGTGGAGGAGTCACGGGATAGGCATGTTTCGTTGGAGCAACCCTGGTCCACCCGAATGGGATCCCGAGGTCACGTGCTCCATGGTGTGGGTAAAGTGCGCAACCTCTACAGAGTGTAAAATCTATTCGAATAGCCGCGTCCACGGTATTGGACAGGCCATCCAGATCTCTCTAGGTGGTCAACCGGAACAGTGATAATAATGATGGAAGAACTCGTCTTATGCCCTGAGGTACTCAGTGGATTGTTAATATTCTGAGGGTTGTGAGGCAACCCAGAAGAGAGTAAGTTGGATCTGGTTAAGGTTTGGATGGGATCCTGAGAATGTTTGGAGTATGGATTATTTAGTTGCCATGCTTTACTTTACTTTAGTATCACACTGGATACTCCAGTTTTGACATGATAATTAATATTGCTAGCAAGTTATGCCATGCCATGATAATTTAATATTGCTCTAATAACAAATGCATGCTTGAATGCCATGGATTGCATTGCTTGGTGTATATGTTGGTTTGGTTTGCTTGCGACTACATTCAAAAGTACTCAGCGGCCTTTAACGTGGCCAGGTTCACATATGGATCCGTCGTCCGTCATCGAAGAGCCGGAGTGTTCGCGGGCTAGGAGAGTAACCCAGTCAGATCCCTATGGATTGGAGCCGCACACGGACCATGCTGCCTTAGATAGAGCTTTTCCGCTGCCATCACCTCTTGTAAGATATCATGTAAGACTTATATATCGATTAATAGTAATGCTTGTGTTCATGATACTTGTTGTAAACACGCATGCCAGAGTGATTTCCTGGGCTGGTATGCATGGCGACCGTCTGGCTACAGTGGTAATCAGGCGGGGCGCCACAACGGATGGTATCAGAGCAGCCAGGCTGACTATAGGTTACCCTAGCCAGACTTCATTGTCTTGTGATTAGTAGAAAGCTCAGATGGATTCCAGCCATCCTTGCCAACTGGCATGGCTACTATTGATCATAAGGCAACCCCATAGGTTTTGGCTCCATCAGACCCTAACTCTCATGGCCTTTGCCTCCGGCGTGAAAAGTTCGCACCCGGCAACGACCCGTGAGCCCTGAACACCTAGGCAAACCAGATATCCTTACAGTACTTGCTAACCATGGCATTTCTCTTCTTAACTCCAGTTTCCATTGGGAAATTTCTTTAAATTCCATCTTTCCCTGACAACCTTAGGATCATTGACTAAGCCATTTTGGCTATGGTCGTGAGTCGAGAGTGATGTTCCCTAAGGAAGTAGTAGGAGCCTGACACAAGTGCTACCAGGAGCATTGTGTGGTTTCGCTTATAAATCCTTAGAGGTACATCGAGTGTGCTATACTAGTTATACTAGTGAATCTTTGGCCACGTGTGTAACGTCCGCAATATTTGAGTTTTATTTGCTTTTGGTTTTTTGCGGTTCTTGTTTCTTTTGTCGGTTCTGTTCTGTTCGCTCCGACTGGATCTATCTGCAAGTGCCATCAAGAAGACCAGCCTACAACTTGGATAATACCCAATAATCTAAATTCAGCAAGAGTCAAGCCCAGTCAACTGCCCAATATTCAGAACATCATCTCTGGATCTGTCAAAAATGAAGAATGGGTCAGACGCAGAATCTCTGTGCCACAAATAGGCTAGAAGATACCTGAGAGAGTTGGACTCAGAGCAGATCATACCTAAGGAGTAGTCAGATGAGCTACCAGGAACAAACACCAGTAAGGACAAATTATTCCGTCTGTGATACAAGGATTATTTCAATCAGTGAGGTGAACCGAATCTTTTCTCAATGGACTCAAGAATGATTTATAACCCAGCGAAGACATATTTCGAGAATGTGAATGTGCCAAGAGCAGCAACAAAATTCCGGTACGTTGGTACAAATTACAAAGCAAATCTTGAAGTCCACCGGTGCAAATACAAAAAATTTCGGGCACTGTGAACAAGGTTTGCAAGGAATATGGATAAGTTAGCGGTTGCCCAGAATCAAGGAGCATCTAACATGCTTGGAAGCTCGGCTGAAGCAAATGGAATTATCCGTCAACTGCTTATTATCGGCAACACTTAGTTTGAATACAAAGAGTATTCCGAATTAATTAACAACATGAGGTCTGCACCAGTCTTGCAACCTTTACAGCAACAATGATCATACCAGCAGAAGGACAAGAGATGTGCCTGACAACAAAAAATCTTCAGACAGGGTATGGCCTATACCAAGTTTTGGCTCCGCTATGAGTAAATTTCTTATATGTCGGAAGGAAGCCAGAATCGGCCATAGATCCGACTGCGTACACAGTGAAAGGCTTCTAGTATAAGGAACCCAGCCTTCTTTCGCAAGCTACCAGACTGCCGGTCTTACATGGTATGCCACTTGGTGAGAAAATCTTCCGTGATACGGCACTCCAATCTTTTTTAGCGTGCTACCGTGGAAAACTACCAGCATAAGACACCTGACCTTCCGCAGTAAGCCACACAAAGGAAAGCTTTTGAGGTACAATACCTAGCCTTCTTCAGCATGCTACCCTGGCAGAAGCTTCGAGCAGAAGGAACTCAGCCTTCTTCAACACACCCCGTGCCCATGACAGTCTTGTCCGAAACACAAACTATTCTAGGCGCACGTTTGCCTCAGAACTCAGTGGTTATGAAAGGGGTTATCCTACAGCTGCATATGTTGTGAGCATGTAGTCCAGTGGATCATGCGAGCCACTGATCGAGAATGACTCTGCTTGGAGAAACATTGGCCCCATAGTGCAAGGAAGAATATGAGCACAACAACCCCTACGAGATATGCAAGAGTAAGTTGTGAGAACAAGCCCAACAAGCCGGGAAAACAATCAAGAAGCCATGTTGGCAAGTCATTATAGGTCCATCAAAGGAATCATCAAGGACCAAGAAGTTGTGGACAAACAACCTCCGTGACAAGATACAGCTTCACGGACAGAGTGGTATTACCAATCCTTATCAGACTCTTGCATATGCGGCCACAACAATGCACTACCTGCAGTTACAAGTGAGCTTGCCGCACTCATTATGAATATGGGCCATCAACCAAGATACGAGGCTATGCTCCAAATGATATACGGGATGATAGCGATACTATGCTCAGCTCAGTAGTCATAGTAAGGACTACAGAGGCTATATATGACAGAGCCATTGCCACGAGCGGCAGAGTTGAAACAAGACATTCATATAGAATGGCTCAAAGTACATCAACATCAACCGCTCATAGACGTCATGACATCATTGGAATAAGAGATCACTGTCTACGATTACTTTGTGATCATGCCTGAAATTTCAGTAGGGAATATAGCAGCAATAGTTTGGTCATGGTGTTCCTTGAATTGTGGATCACTTAAGGACAAAGTCAGAATGCCGAAGACAAAAGGGAACATCAGTACGGAACCCACAGCCAGACTGAGCATTCTGATACGGCAAAAAGAAAGTCACCCCTTGTCGGTGTCCAAACCGGCAGATCTCGAGTAGGGGGTCCCAAGCTGTGCGTCTAAGGATCGATGGTAACAATGGACAATGGGGACACATTCTTTACCCAGGTTCGGGCCCTCTTAATGGAGGTAAAGCCCAATGTCCTGCTTGATTATATTCGATGAGTATAGGGGTTACAAGAGTTGATCTACCTCGAGATCGTAGTGGCTAAACCCTAGTTTTCTAGCCTATGATTATTCTGATAGCCTCTATAGACTAAACCCTCCGGTTTATATACACACCGGAGGGGCCTAAGGTTGTACAGAGTCGGTTTGTAGAGGAAGGAAATAGTACGTCCGGACACCAAACTTGCCGTCCACGCATATAGGAGTCCTACCAGGACACGGGGGATATTCTTCTGCTTTATCTTCACGGCCCATCAGTCCGGCCCGTATCAAATAGTCCGGACACCCGAGGACCCCCTAATCCAGGACTCCCTCAATAGCCCCTGAACCAGCCTTCAATGATGATGTGTTCGGCACGCGGATTATCTTCGGCATTGCAAGGTGGGTTCCTTCTCCTGAATATTTTAAGTTAGCTTCATTCATAAATAATCTGTATCTAGCTCTGCATAATCAATGCAACCCTTAGCCATGAAGGCAAGATGTCAAAAAATAGGAACAGTGTCTTTTACTGACAACTCTTTCAGCGAAGCGTCACACTTGACTTTTTAACATTTCGAACCTTTTTCGTGACCCTCGCTTCGTGTTTCGAGGCTTAGCCCCCATTGACACGTCTTGTCAAAACAGAGATCGTGCCCACTTATTACGGGATTCTCATCAATATGGTTTGGGTAATCCAACCACGCCTTATGCATGATCTCGTTGGGAGCAAGCGAGTTTTATGGCTTAAGAGGGGGACGCTTCGCATTTTCACCGTTTATAAAAGGATAAAGATCCCTCCTTTTTCCCCACGCCTTCTTCTAGCTTCTGTCTCCCAATCTTCAAGCTCCAGCGCCCATAGCTCCACTCTCCTCCACCACCGCCACCCTTTCCGACCATGGCCGAGTCTGGCTCCAAGGGCAAGTGGGTGGCCTCCAACGTCACTGAAAAGGACGTCAAGGACCTCCGGAGCGCGGGCTACTTGTCCGCGGATATCGCACACATGATCCCTGACAAAGATCAGGTATTCCTACTCCGGATCCCGGTGAGAGGGTCGTCTTCATCCCCCATTTCCTTCGTGGGCTAGGGTTTCCCCTCCACCCCTTTGTTCCAGGTCTCATGTTCTACTATGGGCTAGATTTCCACGATCTAGCTCCAAATTCCTTCCTTCACATATCGGCGTTTATCGTCGTGTGTGAGGCTCTTCTCCGCATCCCCCCACACTACGGCCTGTGGCTCAAGGTCTTCAATCTGAAGCCGAAGGTGGTTGACGGACAGCATGCGGACTGCGGCGGGGCTATGGTAAGCAAGCTCCCCAACGCCGTTTGGCCCAAAGGGGCATTCATGGAAACGGTCAAGGTGTGGCAGCAGGAGTGGTTCTACATCACCGAACCCCGCGAAGCCAACTGGGCGGCCATGCCCGACTTCAGATCCGGACCCCCCACGAGACTCACCTCATGGACAGCCAAAGGTCTTGATTGGGGGTCCCAACCGGAGGTGAAGGTGCTCCAAAAAAGCATCTCCGACATGTTGGGTGAGAACACCGGTCTCACAAACGTGATCCAAGTGATGCTTTTCCGCCGCATCCTTCCTTGCCAGCTCCAGGCCTCCCCCATGTGGGAGTTCGATCCGGAGAAGCCACGGACCCTGAAGCGCTTCTTTGGCACTACGCACGAAGATATATGGAAGCAACTTTTCAAGGCTCAGAAAAAGTGGCCGAAGAAGAATGAAGACATCGGGCTCGACATCGAGAACCCAGCCACGGCGGTAAGTATAGTCTTTCCGAAGACCTATCCGATCAATATTTCAGATATGATAGAAATTATATTGCCTGCTTTCTTTATAGGCCTGGATGGCAAAGGCGGAGTGGATCAACTGTCCGGCACAGCTGCCCGAAGATCCGGCCATACCCCAGCTAACGGAGATGCTGGTCCCGGTGCCCTATCAGGCGTCGAAGAAGAAAACCAAGAAGAAGAAAGGCAGGGAGGCCAAGGGCGGCCCCCGCCACAAAGGCCCTTTGAAAACAGTGTCCGGAGAGACCGAAGCCCTCTCTTCCCATGAGGGAGATGAGGAAGAAGAAGAGGAGGAGGTGGAGAGCGACTCCCCCCACAAGGGGAGGAAGAAGAAGAGGTCGGCCTCTGAAGACCCGGAGGGGGAAGCGTCCAAGAGAGGGAAGCTAGCCCTCCCAGACAGTTCAGACTCAGAGAACGAACTATTCCCCCAGAAACCTCCCAGGGTGAAGCCCCTGGCCAAATCGTAAGTATTCGGAAACTTACTATTTATCTTCGGTCTACCTGCTTCCATTATATAAGTTATTTTGCTATTTGGCTTTCAGCCCTCCCCGTGAGCTCCCAAATACCCCCTTATCGGAGGGGAACTCTCTGCCGCTCGAAATGGCGGAGAGCGATACGCCGCCGCGAGCCCCCTCACATATCACCATGGAGAACACCGAGGTATTGTCCCGAAGGACCTCTCCTAGCAGAGGGAGGGCGAATGAGGCCGTCGAGAAAGCGCCCGAGGTTAATACCTCAGTCGCCGAAGACCTAGGGGAGGCGACCCCTCTGACAACCGACGGTGGGGGCCCCCAACAATCCGGGCCCCAGCAGGACACCATTCCGGAGACCAACACGACTCCGGGATTGGATAAGCAGCACCCTTCGAAAGAGGGGGCAGGAGCAGCAGCTCCATCGGCGACCTCCACTAATCCGGAGGCGCCAAACGCTCTGGAGGAAGCACTGCAGCGTGCTTCCATCGTGGCGGAGCATCGCACCCTGATGGGTGCAGTGGTGGACATGGTTCAGTCTGCTAAGAGCGGACTGAACGAAGCCTTCACCAGCCCACTGACAGGCTTTGAGGTATGCGACGTAATGTTCTAAAAACTTTTTATATAGAGGAATATACCTGTGTATAGACAGTAGCCCCTGAGGCTCTGTTCGGTTAAAAGAAACCGGACAGAGGATCCATATAGTTTCCCAGAGAGTTAACCTGCTGCGCTATTATTGTAACAGGCTTCCCTGTTGGCGGCAACCGCCCAGGCCGCAGAAGTTGCCGAACTCAATCGGAAGCTTAAGGTGGCCGATGAGGAAATCGACCGCATTAATAAGCAGTTCGATGAGACAAGGTATGCGTATAATGTTAAAAGCTTATTTTAATATCAGAAGTGATGTGTATATTTAGAGATTAACTCATGGAATGCCCAGATTATGATCACAGCTGGCGCATCCGAGGTCGAGACCCTCAAAGGTGCCCTTGCCCAGGCCAAAAGAGAGGCAGAGGCGAATAAGGCAGCTGTTGTCAAGGCGGCTGCCGAACTGAAGACCGAGCAATTTGCCCGCCACCAACACGAAGCTCGGGTGGCCGAAGTAGAGCAGGAGCTGAAGGATGCCATCAGCAAATGCGAAAGTTTGGAGCAAAAGACTTCGGACCAGTCGACCGAGCTCGCCAAGGCTCTCCATGATGCAAAAGAGGTGCAGATCGAGTCGCGGAGTGCTCGTGAAGAGATCCATCAGGCGAGGCAGATAGCGGCTAGTAAGGCCTTTCTTTTGCAGAGTATCTTTGGAGGTCAGAGGTTTGCTTTGCTCACCCGAGTATGGAGTTCTCCAGGCGCGTTTGCGGATCTTCCGATGAGTGCCGCCGATGCCGCATAGTTCTTCCGAGCCCAGGAGGGGAACTCGACCGAGAAGCTGTTCTGGTCGCAATTTCTTGCGCCGGAACACCCGATACCTCTGAACGACCAGCTAAAGCAGCTGTCAGAGCTGCATAGTGTGGCAGGTTTGGCCATGAAGGACCTGATAGTCCAGTTCTGGCTGGCCGAGCCAATGCCTAGTAGCTACTTCGGTTTGGTGAAGCGGCTTGTCGATGCGCGGCCTCGGATTGATGCCTTGAAGCGCTCGTCCTGCATAGAGGGTGCCCGGATGGCCTTTGCCCGCGTCAAGATGCAATGGGCAAAGATGAAGGCCACCGAAGTGGAAACTGCAGGCCTGCCCGAAGGCAAAGATCATCGGAAGCCGGAGAGGTACTTCGATGACGTCCTAGAAGGAGCCCGAGTGATAGAGGGTCAATGCTCCAAGGACGTAATATTTGATTGAGTGTGTTCGGGTTGTACAAACAATGTGATGAACCCATGCTGTTTTATATATCTATGTTTGTGCCTTTTGTTTCAAGCGATTTTTCCTCCTGTGCGGTCGTTTATTGTTTTATTTCTGAAAGTTACCAGTCGTCGGCTTCAGCCCCCATGTAGATGCTACAGGGGTGTTCGACGTAACACGTGACCACACTTTATCCAACGTCTTGGTATGTAAAGGAGGTGTCCGCATGGTGAACCAGGCAATCAGACTATGGGGATTTATTACTTTCACTTAGCCATAGGAGTTTGACTGTGGAGCTAAGAACTAGCCCCTGGTGCGTGTGCGGCTATCCGAACTACGGTGCCTTTTCCATGCGGCTGGACGAAGACTAGCCCCTCGTATAATACGGAGTGAATCGCTAACGATTTGTAGTATAATACTAAGTCGCCGAATCACCAACCAGCTCGCGCTTATCATGACAGTTAGTTTTCGGCTTTCTCTACTGAGGTACTTGACCGGACGAACCAGAAATACAATCGCAGTAGTTCTCCCTTTACTACCTTAGCCAAACTAGCGGAACGTAAGGTGGTAAGCACAGGAGCCGGGCAACCCAACTATAGACCAAAGACATGATTCGGAGCCGATGCATATAATGCAATATCCGGGACACCGAAGAGTACCCTATAGGTGTTCGGACTTTGAAATGTGCAGGACCGAATATAGCCCCCGGTGTTAAGGCCGAACTAAAGCACATGTGGCAGTCTGAAGTAGGGAGGGTATACAGATGACAAAGTAAATGAGTGCCAAACAAAAGTGGTGATCAACTGCTTCCTTTATACCCTGATGAGTACGTCGAGCCGTGTTATTACAGATAATGCCATAAATATCAAGGCTATTTTACATGCCAAAAGTTTACACAAGGGAAAGGTTTACACAGGGCGTAAAAGTAGTGGTTTGAAGATCCCGATGGTGCCCTGTCGCACGTCTGTGCCGTCTCTCCTTGGTGGGAGATCCTTTAAGAGGAGGAGGTAATGGTCGTCTGTAAGAGAGACGGACCTGGAAAAGAGCCTCCGTAGATCAGATAGGTTTTTTTAACAAACCTATAGTGGAAAAAATAGTTGAGGTCCGAATAGGGTCAAACCGTACTATGGACCTTTTCCGCAGTGTGCCTCCGGCGCTGCCCAAGGTATTTTAAGTGCATAGTTATGTACGCGCGGTACGTATGCCACAACCTTATGGGGCGGTTGGCGGAGGCTAAACTGCTATTTAAGCTTCGGCTCCACCGGGCTATCGCATTGTGGTGCGGATCGGACTCGGTTAGCAGAGTCGTGGGTCTTGATGACCGATGTGTTGTGCGGCTTGATGAGGCCGCCCTGTACTTCGGCTGCTATTTTGAGCTTTAGATAAGCATTTACTGTGATGACGCCACGATGTCCAGGCATTTTGAGCTTTAGATAACCATAGTGCGGGGCCGCATTAAAGCGGGCGAAGGCCATTCGTCCGAGCAGTGCATGATAACCACTGCGAAAAGGGATGATGTCGAAGATCAAGTCTTCGCTTCGGAAGTTATTTGGAGAGCCGAATACGACTTCCAGTGTTAAGGAGCCCGTGCAGCGGGCCTCCACGCCAGGTATCACTCCTTTAAAGGTAGTGTTGCTAGGTTTGATTCTTGACTGGTCGATACCCATCTTACGGACAGTATCCTGGTAGATAAGTTGAGGCTGCTGCTGCCGTCCATAAGGACTCTGGTAAGATGGTATCAGTCAATGATAGGATCGAGTACCAGGGCCACCGAACCTCTGTGATTGATACTTGTTGGGTGGTCCCTGTGATCAAAGGTGATCGGACAAGCCGACCATAGGTTGAATTTTGGGGCGACAGGCTCTATGGCGTAGACGTCCCTTAACACGCGTTTGCACTCCCTCTTGGGGATGTGGGTGACGTAGATCATGTTCACTGTTTTTACCTAGGGGGGAACTGTTTCTGTCCGCCGGTGCGCGGTTGGCGAGGCTCATCATCGTCCTCGCTTGGAGGTCCTTTCCCCTTGTTTTCGGTGTTTAATTTACCGGCCTGTTTGAAAACCCAGCTGTTTCTGTTGGAGTGGTTGGCAGGCTTGTCAGGGGTGCCATGAATCTGGCAGGGTCGATCCAGTATCTTGTCCAAATTGGATGGACCATCCCTAGTACCTTTGAATGGCTTCTTCCGCTGACCGGATTTAGAGCCACTGAATCCGGCGTTTATTGCCGTATCCTTTGTTTCATTGTTGTTGTTCCGACGCTTGTTTTTACTGCGTCGTGGCCTTCCATTGCCATCCCTGGCCTTAGAGGTGCCGGGGTCGCAGGTACTATTGCTTCTACGAGCCAGCCAGCTATCTTCGCCCGCACAAAAGCGGGTCATGAGTGCAATAAGGGCTGCCATGGTCTTCGGCTTTTCCTGACCAAGGTGTCAGGCTAGCCATTGGTCATGGACGCTATGCTTAAATGCCGCTAAGGCCTCGGCGTCCGGACAGTCCATGATCTGGTTCTTTTTAATTAAGAACCAATCCCAAAGTTTGCGAGCTGACTCTCCGGGCTGCTGAATTATGTGACTCAAGTCATCTGTGTCCGGTGGCCGGACGTATGTGCCCTGAAAGTTGTCCCGAAAGGCATCCTCTAAGTCTTCCCAACTTCCATTGGAGTTCTCTGGGAGGCTGTTCAACCAGTGCCGGGCTGGTCCTTTCAGCTTTAGAGGGAGGTATTTAATGGCGTGGAGATCATCTCCGCGAGCCATGTGAATGTGGAGAAGAAAATCTTCAATCCATACGGCGGGATCCGTTGTTCCGTCGTATTGCTCGATGTTCACGGGTTTAAACCCTTCCGGAAATTGGTGCTGCATTACCTCGTCGATAAAGCACATGGGGTGTGCGGCACCTCTGTACCAGGCGACATCGCGGTGGAGTTCGGATGACATCTGTGTTCGGGGCTGACCCCTAATTTGCTTATGCTTGTCGTTCCAGGCCTGGTGGCCGTTATCTCGTGCTGGAGCACGTCCTCTTGACCCATAGATTGATCTGGTCGGGTCGGCTCTATTGGTCAGGTCCTGACGTAGGTCGTACGTGTAGTCCGGGGCCGCGGTGTCCTTGCCTCTACGGCGAGGGGGCGTAGGCTGATATTCGACATAATTGGCCGTTTTGTCCCGTCCACGTGGTGGTCGGTCCGGTTGATCGGCATGATTGTATTTTGACGGTATTGGCTCAAAGGCCTCCTCGTCAAATTGTGGCAGTAGCCTGCGCTTAGGATAGTTCTTTGTTTGGTGCTCAAAGCCGTACCCCTCTTCGGCGGCCAGGATCTTAGTCCATCTGTCGTTGAGCGTATCCTGTTCGGCTTGAATCTGCTGTTGTTTCCTCTTCAGGCTCCGTGAAGTGGCGATCAGCCGTCGCTTGAAGCGTTCCTGTTCGAGGGGTTCCTCAGGGATGATGAAATCTTCGTCACTGAGGCTAATATTCTCTTCGGAGACAATTAAGTAGTTACTATCTTTCGAATCCCCGTGATCGGTAAGTTCGTCGGGGTTGACTTGACTCTCTTCCCTCTCATCCTGCTCGAACGCAGGCTCAGTGGGGTGGTCGGACTCTTCGGTGTTGTCCGGAGTGTCATTATCTCCGGTGCCGGTATTGCTTTCCCTTGCCCAACGCGACTGTTAGCGGCACCGCTGACGCCGGCGTTTTGGTGGTTCGTCGACGGGCTTCTCCTCATCGGGATATTGAGTGCCATCGTTGTCTTTCTTTTCGGGCGTGTCCACCATGTATACATCATAAGTAGAAGTGGCCATCCAACGCCCAGTGATGGGTGGGTTTTGGCATGGTTCGACTCCGACATCGTCGTCCATGCCATCGATGTCTTCGGAGGCGTAATCTAGCATGTCGGTTAAATCCTCGACAGTGGCTATTAAGTGGGTGGTGGGAGGGATGCAAAATTCCCTACTCTCAGCCCCCAGCTCAAGCTGGGCGTAGTTCGGAGGTGACGCCTCCATGATGGCGAGAGATTGCATTAGGTCCAGCGTTTTGTTTAAGAGTGAAAGCTGGACAGGTGTCTGAGGATCCACGGAGCTAGGTTCGGTAATAACCACTTGACCGAGCTCGATAGACGCAGACCTCGAGAGTTCGGAGTTGACGCCCAGAGGCGAATCCGGCTTCCTGATGACGGGGAGATTCCCATTTAAGTCCGGGTCCGCCGACGGCATGGTTGCATCTGGGTCTCCGGCGGGAAGCTCCGTAATGGGAGAGAGTTCGGCGGGGTTCACCCCCCCGTCTTTGGACGAAGTGTTCCGCTCCGGATCTAAGGCCAGGGCTGGCATGAAAGTTGATCCCTGGACGGGATCTGATAGCGGATCCGAAGGGCCTTCTTTGTATGGGTGAGGACCGACGGCCGAGGCCGTGAACCCCTCGAAGATTAGATCTCCTCGGATATCGGCGATGTAGTTCAAACTTCCAAACCTGATCTGGTGACCAGGGCGTAGCTGTCAACCTGCTCGAGGTGACCGGTCGAGTTGGCGCGTAGTACGAAGCTGCCAAACACAAAGAGTCGACCAAGGAGAAAAGTCTCCCCGGAAACAGCGTCGTCGCTGATGACAAGGCGAGCCATCGATCCTTCTGTCGACAACATAACGGAACTCTCAATGAAAGCACCAATGTCGGTGTCACAACCGGCATATCTCGGGTAGGAGGTCCCAAGCTGTGCGTCTAAGGATTGATGGTAACAATGGACAATGGGGACACGATGTTTACCCAGGTTCGGGCCCTCTTAATGGAGGTAAAACCCTACGTCCTGCTTGATTATATTCGATGAGTATAGGGGTTACAAGAGTTGATCTACCACGAGATCGTAATGGCTAAACCCTAGTTGTCTAGCCTATGATTATTCTGATAGCCTCTACAAACTAAACCCTCCGGTTTATATACACACCGGAGGGGCCTAAGGTTGTACAGAGCCGGTTGCAGAGGAAGGAAATAGTATGTCCGGACACCAAACTTGCCGTCCACGCATATAGGAGTCCTACCAGGACACGGGGGATAGTCTTCTGCTTTATCTTCACGGCCCATCAGTCGGGCCCATATCAAATAATCCGGACACCCGAGGACCCCCTAATCCAGGACTCCCTCACCCCTAGTCACCCAAGGCCATACACGTGAGCCTGGTACCAGGAAAGGATGTCTTGCCCATGACAGTCATGGTAAGAAGTATCGCGATAAAAACCGAAGTAGTCACATCCAGGCAATGGAAATCGAGCTGTCTATTGGTATTACCCGCTACCCCACCCAGCAACACCACTTCCAGCACAAACGTACACCTGACAGGAAAGAGAAGGATTCAAGGAAGCTGTGTGCAGAGACAGCACATGGTCCATCAGAAGAAGCAGTTAAAAGGCCAGTGAACCAACGAAGACATGACCACTAATGGATCCACGTCGCACACAGGTAAGTCCCCCTTCACCGGGAGGTAAGCCCGGAAATCTCAAGGTCGAAATTTTCTTAAGGGGGGTAGGTTTGTGATACCCTAGTTTTCGCTCCTGTTTTTTTTCCTTCGCGGGATCTGACTCCCGTCTTTTTTTCTCGGTGTTATTGGATTTTCTTTAGCTCTTGAGTATATGAAGATGGTCATTTAACCTTGCCTTTCCTACCCAACCAGAGATTCTCTCCAGACCACCCTTGCCACCCAAGATATACTCTCAGGACTTCGCCATCGAAACCCTACCTTCCGAGTTGCCGGAAGGGAAACCCTAACTCTTGCAGTTACAAAGGAACCCCAATTTCCTTTGATCTGATGCCTCCCAAACTTCTCCCAGTGATCATCCCACATCTAAAAACCCTGGATATGCAAAATTATTGCCAAGTCATTTGCAATATTTTTCATTTATAATTAATTCCTTTTTCTGCCAGTTAAAGGAATTAAATTCAGGAAAATATCTATCCATCTCCAAAGTTCATGAAACTTGTGGAGATATTCTTTGTGCTCATAATGAGCTCCCATAAAAATATTGGCCATAATTAAATAAGGGAAATTGTATTTTCCTATTTAAAGCCAATATTTCGTTTTGGGCACTATCTAAAGGAACTACCATTTGGGTTGCCAGGAAAAATCCCAAATAAATTGTGGAGCTTCTCCTATCCATATCTTCACCATTTCCATCAAAATCCAAGTCCCATAGTTCAAAGTTTGAGCACAACATCCATTTGCAAATTCTGTCCAGATTTTTCAGTTTGCAAAGGAAGTGATTGAACCCTTGATCTATTTGAGCTGAAATTTTTCATGGTTGTTAACATTGATAAATCACTCATGGAAACCAAAAACCAGCCCAATCCATCCATCCATTATTCCCCAGCAATTTTCTCAAGTTTCTGTCCATTTGGAAGCACTGTGAAGGAAGTACCATTTTGGTGTACCCAATTGGTATGAAACTTTTACAGTGGCTTTATATGTTCAAATAATCACACTCCACCAAATTTGAGCCAAATCCATCTAGCCATTCTTCCCCAGCATTCCCATCCCCATTTCTGGCCAGAATGCATGGTTCCAACGGAAGTACCATCTAGACTGGTCCATTTGTGTTGAAACTTTGTCATCATATTCACCCTAGTGTATTATTAACCCCTGCCCAAGGTCTGGCCAAGGTGAGCACTGTGGTGGCCACACCACATGTCAAACACCTTCATATCAGAACACTCGTGAGCTCTCACCAGTCATTTCCTGTAGCCTCTTCTATCCAAACTCTCTCTAGTCAACTCAGGGAAGGAAGGAGAAGACCCCAGACATGGTTTGGCCTCACGTGCGGCGTGGCAACATCGTGGCCATGTGGTGACCACGTGCAATTCACGCCAAGTCTGTGCACCGCGTGCCCAGAGGCTTCGGGAGCCCTCTCCGGCAGGCTCCGACTTGTCCGGGAGCGTCGGCGAGCTGCCCACCGCACACGTACGTCCTCTAGAACCCTCTCCCCCTCATCCCCTACCTCGTGGCCGCCTCTGCCAACATCAGTTCGCCACCGGACTCACGCCACGGCGACGTGCCTCTCGAAGCTCTGTCCGGCGTCGGCTAGCCATCCCCGCGGCTATATAAGGGCAGCCCCGAGCTTCTCCGCAACCCATCGCTCCTCCCAACCTCTCACCCGAGCTCCTAGAGCCGTCCTACCCCTCCATTGGCCGAAGTAGTGCCGCCGGCCTCGGCTTAAATTGAGCCAATCGGAGCTCCTCCCTCCCTTCTCTCTTCACCAGACGAGCACCACCGCCACCCGCAGGCCCTCCCCGCCTTTAGTTTGCTCTGGGACAGGCCGTAGCCTCGGCACTGAGCTCTCCATCGCCGCCTACTGCCGCCGTGCACCGCCGCGACCCCAACCCTCCCCGCTTCCGCCGAGCCTACCGCCGGGATCCCTAGTCTCCGGCGACCCTCCCTGGCCCGTCTCCCATCGATTTTCCCCACCAGAGCTGCCCAATCATCCGGCCCCGCCGCCCTTTGTCTCTTCCCGTCACCGCGCCTCCCGTCACCCTCGCCGCCCGTGCTGGCCGCAACTGGACGCGGTGGTCACCGACAACCACGTCCGTGCCGTCGCTGGCCGGCTAACCCGTCGGAGCGCCCGCAGCTCACCGGAGCTCGAGCCCAGCAGCAGCATCGGACTGGAGGAGCGGGGAAAGAAGATGCCCCTGCAGGCCGCCTAGCCCGTCAGTGGCTCCACCCCCTTCCATTGTTTTTTTTAAAAGGCAGGGCGAGTTGGCCGGCCCAGGAGCAACAGCAGCAGCGGCGGTGGGATTCAGCCCGAGCTGGGCCAGCTACACAGTTGCATTTATTCTTTTCCAGAAAAAACCAGCCAGGGACCCAGAAGTAAGGTCAATATTTACAGATAGGTCCCTCCACTTCAACCCCCAATATCTTTTTACCCGCAACTCCGAATGAGGTAAAGCCAACGCCCACATCTTCAGTTCGTCGAGCCCGCTCCGATGAGGTCACTTTCATAAAGTTAACACATTCTAAAAATGACCATTTTGCCCTTGCCTGTAAAAAGCCCCTCCGAGAGAGAACGATTTCCGGCGAATTCTTCCGCGGCTTCACCGCACTTCTTCCAGGAGAATTCTTCGACCCCAGGCAAGCCGACCATCTAATATATGCCCTAAAGCATTCCTCTGTGTATTCTTGCATGTTTAAATTAATATGCTTATGCTTGTATGCGTGGTAGTGAGCTATATGGGACGCTAATGAACCCTTGCCTGCTTTTCTTTGGTAACGGCACCACGCCTGTGTCTGAGCTGTTTCCGGCCGTCCGGGGTGGATGCCGACTTTATATTTGTCTTTTCAACAACTGGCCCGTGTTCTGAGCTGCTTTTCGGCCGTCTCGGGCATCTGTTGAATTTCTTTCTGTAGCAGTGACCCTATGCTCTGAGCTATTTCTCGGCCGTCTAAGGGAATTGCTACTTTCTTTTTACCGACACCGTCTCATGCTCTGAGCTGCTTTTCAGCCATCTTGAGTCGGGGTTGAGTTATTCCAGTAATGTCCCAGATCTAAGTTGTAAAGACCGTTCTGGCGGCTACTGGTTTATTTGCCGGTTTCATACAAGGGTTCAGATAGTCGTTACCCTACAGCTGCAACTTGTAAAGTAATAAGCCTGTCATTTAAATACTGATTCACTAATGACTTGTCGTGATATCATATGGAGATAGGTTGTTATGATGATGCATAGCTATTGCCAGCTCAGGTTATTGTGATAAACAACCATGCTTGCTAAGTACCTACTAAAGCTAAACCTAGTCGATTGATCCAGAGTCACCTGTCCAAACTTATCCGTGCAACCACATTTGTCGATATGGGACGGCCTTGACTTGGTCTGATCGCGTGCTCTTTTATCGGTACCGCCAACTAGGGAAGGTTATGCATGCGCGCTACCCTGGCCCGGTAGGCGGCGATAACCTTGTGAGCCCAGTTGATTGTTTAAACCGGGAGTCCCCGTTTGGGAAAGTTTAGTTTGGCCACGATGGTGGCAGGTGTCACGAGGTGACACAGGGGCCACCCAGGGCAGGACTCCGTGGGAGGATGATTGCCGGTGGTACGATGGAGGAGTCAAGGGTCAGGCAGGTTTCGTTGGAGCAAACCTGGTCCACCCGAATGGGGTCACGAGGTCAGGTGCTCCATGGTGTGGGTAAAGTGTGCAACCTCTGTAGAGTGTAAAAATCTATTCGAATAGCCACGTTCCACGGTATTGGATAGTCTGTCCAGACCTCTCTAGGTGGTCAACCGGAATAATGATAATAATGATGGAAGAACTCGTCTTATGCCCTGAGGTACTCAGTGGATTGTGAATATTCTGAGGGTTGTGAGGCAACCCTGAAGAGAGTAAGTTGGATCTGGTTAAGGTTTGGATGGGATCCTGAGAATGTTCGGAGTATGGATTATTTACTTGCCATACTTTACTTTACTTTAGTATCACACTGGATACTCCTGTTATGACATGATAATTAATATTGCTAGCTAGTTATGCCATGCCATGATAATTTAATATTGCTCTAATAACAAATGCATGCTTGAATGCCATGGATTGCATTGCTTGGTGTATATGTTGGTTTGGTTTGCTTGCGAGTACATTCAAAAGTACTCAGTGGCCTTTAACGTGACCAGGTTCACATATGGATCTGTCGTCCGTCGTCGAGGAGCGGAGTGTTCGCGGGCTAGGAGAGTAACCCAGTCATATCCCTGTGGATTGGAGCCGCACCAGGACCATGCTGCCTTAGATAGAGCTTTTCCACTACCATCACCTCTTGTAAGATATCATGTAAGACTTATATATCCATTAATAGTAATGCCTGTGTTCATGATACTTGTTGTAAACACGCATGCCAGAGTGATTTCCTGGGCTGGTATGCGTGGCGACCGTCTTGCTACAGTGGTAATCAGGCGGGGCGCCACACTCACTCACATTGATATCTTTTGATGGGCATCTCCATAGCCCGTTGATACGCCTAGTTGATGTGAGACTATCTTCTCCTTTTTTGTCTTCTCCACAACCACCATATTCTATTCCACCTATTTTTATCATTCACCTACTGGAGGACGAGCAGGAATTAAGCTTGGGGATGCTTGATACGTCTCCAATGTATCTATAACTTTTGATTGTTCCATGCTATTATATTATCTGTTTTGGATGTTTTATATGCATTAATATGCTATTTTATATTATTTTTGGGACTAACCTATTACCCTAGAGCCCAGTGCCAGTTTCTGTTTTTCCTTGTTTCTGAGCCTCGCAGAAATGGAATACCAAACGGAGTCAAACGGAATAAAACTTCACGATGATTTTTCTTGGAGCAGAAGACACCCAAGGGACTTGGAGTCCAAGTCAGAAGAGCCACGAGGCGGCGACAAGGTTGGAGGGCGTGCCCTAGGGGGGCGCGCCCCCTGCCTTGTGGGCCCCTCAGGACTCCCCTGACCTAGCCCTTCCTCCTATATATTCACATATATTCCAGAACCACCAGAGGCATCCACGAAAACACTTTTCCACCACCGCAACCTTCTATACCCATGAGATCCCGTCTTGGTACCTTTTCCGGTACCCTGTCAGAGGGGGATTCGATCACTGAGGGCTTCTCCATCAACACCATTGCCCTTCCGATGAAGCGTGAGTAGTTTACCTCAGAGCTACGGGTCCATAGCTAGTAGCTAGATGGCTTCTTCTCTCTCTTTGATTCTCAATACAACGCTCTCCTTGATGTTCTTGGAGATCTATCCGATGTAATCTTCTTTTGCGGTGTGTTTGTCGAGATCCGATGAATTGTGGATTTAAGATCAGCTTATCTATGAATATTATTTGAATCTTCTATAAATTCTTTTATGCATTATTTACTATCTTTGAATTTCTCTTCGAATTATCGGTTTGGTTTGGCCAACTAGATTGGTTTTTCTTGCAATGGGTTCAATCTTACGGTGTCCTCACCCAGTGATAGTAGGGGTAGCGAGGCATGTATTGTATTGTTGCCATCGAGGACAAAAAGATGGGGTTTTCATTATATTGCTTGAGTTAATTCCTCTACATCATGTCATCTTACTTAAAGCATTACTCTGTTCTTTATAAACTTAATACTCTAGATGCATGCTGGATAGCGGTCGATGTGTGGAGTAATAGTAGTAGATGCAGCCAGGAGTCGGTCTACTTGACACGGACGTGATGCCTATATGCATAATCATTGCCTTGGATATTGTCATAACTTTGCGCTTTTCTATCAATTGCTCGACAGTAATTTGTTCACCCACCGTATTATTTGCCTTCATGAGAAAAGCCTCTAGTGAAACCTATGGCCCCCGGGTCTATTTTCCATCATATTACTTTCTGATCTACTATTGTGCAATCTTTTATTTTCAGATCTATATACCAAAAAACCCAAAAATATTTTATCTTTTGTTTATCTATCTCTATCAGATCTCACCTTTGCAAGTGACCGTGAAGGGATTGACAACCCCTTTATCACGTTGGGTGCAAGTGATTGATTGTTTTTGCAGGTGTTGGTGATTTGTGCATTCTGCTCCTAATGGATTGATACCTTGGTTCTCAACTGAGGGAAACACTTATCTCTACTGTGCTGCATCACCCTTTCCTCTTCAAGGGAAAAACCAACGCAAGCTCAAGAATAGGACACAACTATCTAGGTGGTCCCTAGAAGCATAGGTTAGTGCTTTATAAAAGATACCAAGTATTTCATTTTTCTTGAGAGGATGTTCAGGCAAAGCATTAAGTAATTGGAGAAGCCTCCCCCAAGCTTGTGGGAGACTCTCTTCTTCAATTTCCACAAAGTTAAATATTTCGCATAAAGCAGCTTGTTTCTTATGAGCAGGAAAATATTTTTCAGAGAAGTAATATATCATATCCTGGGGACTACGCACACAACTAGGAGCAAGATAATTAAACCTTATCTTAGCATCACCCTTTAATGAGAAAGAAAACAACTTAAGAATATAGTAGTACCGAATTTTTTCCTCATGAGCAAATAGGGTGGCTATATCATTCAATTTGGTAAGGTGTGCCACAACAGTTTCAGATTCATAACCATGGAAAGGATCAGATTCAACCAAAGTAATTAACTCAGGATGGACAGAGAATTCATAATCCTTATCAGTAACAAAGATAGGTGAAGTAGCAAACTTAGGATCATATTGCATTCTAGCATTCAAAGATTTTTCTTTCCACTTGCATAGTAATTTCTTAAGATCATCTCTATCCTTACAAGAAAAAAGTCCCTAGCTACCTCTCCATCCACAACATAACCCTCAGGTATATCAGGCAATTCATATCTAGGAGAGCTAGGTCTAGCAGGTGTCTCAAAGTGTTCAGTTTCAATAATTTCATCAGTTTCAGAAATAACATCAGTTTCAGCATTAACTCTAGCAAGTTCTTCATCAAGAAATTCACCCAGCGGCACAGTATTGTAAAGCAAAGTATCATCATAAGCATCATGCATAGCAGAAGTAGCATCATCAATTACTTGTGACATATTAGAATTAATAGCAGGTGGCGGTGTCGCAAGCTTACTCAAAACAGAAGGTGAATCAAGTGCAGAGCTAGATGGCAGTTCCTTACCTCCCCTTGTAGTAGAGGGAAAAATCTTGGTTTTGTTATCTTTCAAATTCCTCATAGTGATCAACAGATATAAATCCCAAGTGACTCAGAGAATAGAAGTATGCTCCCCGGTAATGGTGCCAGAAAAAGGTCTTGATAACCCACAAGTATAGGGGATCGCAACAGTTTTCGAGGGTAGAGTATTCAACCCAAATTTATTGATTCGACACAAGGGAAGCCAAAGAATATTCCCAAGTATTAGCAGCTGAGTTGTCAACTCAACCACACCTGAAAGACTTAATATCTGCAGCAAAGTTTTTAGTAGCAAAGTAGTATGGAAGTAACGGTAACGGTGGCAAAAGTAACAGTAGCAGTTTTGTAGTGATTGTAACAGTAGCAACGGAAAAGTAACTTAGCAAAGATCAATATGTGAAAAGCTCGTAGGCAACGGATCAGTGATGGATAATTATGTCGGATGGCATTCATCACGCAACAGTTATAACCTAGGGTGACACAGAACTAGCTCCAATTCAATAATATAATGTAGGCATGTATTCCGAATATAGTCATAAGTGCTTATGGAAAAGAACTTGCATGACATCTTTTGTCCTACCCTCCCGTGGCAGCGGGGTGCTAATGGAAACTAAGGGATATTAAGGCCTCCTTTTAATAGAGAACCAGAACAAAGCATTAGCACTTAGTGAATACATGAACTCATCAAACTACAGTAATCACCGGAAAGAATCCCAATTATTGTCACCTTGGGGTATGCGGATCATAACACGTAATAGGTGTCTACAACTTGCAAGATAGGATCAAGAACACAAATATATTCATGAAAACATAATAGGTTCAGATCTGAAATCATGGCACTCGGGACCTAGTGACAAGCATTAAGCATAGCAAAGTCATAGCAACATCAATCTCAGAACATAGTGGATACTAGGGATCAAACCCTAACAAAACAAACTCGATTACATGATAAATCTCATCCAACCCATCACCGTCCAGCAAACCTACGATGGAATTACTCACGCACGGTGGTGAGCATCATGAAATTAGTGATGGAGGAAGGTTGGCGATGATGATGGCGACGAATCCCCCTCTCCGGAGCCCCGAACGGACTCCAGATCAGCCCTCCCGATGAAGAACAGGAGGCGGCGGCGGCTCCGTATCGTAAAACACAATGAATCCTTCTCTCTGATTTTTTTTCTCCCTGAATAGGGTTATATGGAGTTGGAGTTGAGGTCGGAGGGGCTCCAGGGGGCCCACAAGCCTGCAGGGCGCGCCCCAGGGGGGTGGGCGCCCCCCCGGGCTTGTGGCCTCTGGGTGGCCCCCCTCTGGTTGATTCTTTTGCCAATATTTTTTTTATATTCCAAAAATATTCTTCGTAAATTTTCAGGTCAATCCGAGAACTTTTATTTCTTCACAAAAATAACACCATGGCAATTCTGCTGAAAACTACGTCAGTCCGGGTTAGTTCCATTCAAATCATGCAAATTAGAGTCCAAAACAAGGGCAAAAGTGTTTGGAAAAGTAGATACGATGGAGACGTATCACATATGATTGTTCAGTTTATTGCTATTGCTTTCTTAATGTCAAATAAATATTCCTTCGACTATGAGATCATGCAACTCCCGGATACCAGAGGAATACCTTGTGCGCTATCAAATGTCACAGCGTATCTGGGTGATCATAAAGATACTCTACAGGTATCTCCGAAGGTGTCTGTTGAGTTGGCATGGATCGAGATTGGAATTTGTCACTCTGAGTATCGGAGAGGTATCTCTGGGCCCTCTCGGCAATACACATCACAAGAAGCTTGCTGATACGTCTCCAACGTATCTATAATTTTTCATTGTTCCATGCTATTATATTATCTGTTTTGGATGTTTTATATGCATTAATATGCTATTTTATATTATTTTTGGGACTAACCTATTAACCTAGAGCCCAGTGCCAGTTTCTGTTTTTTCCTTGTTTTTGAGTTTTACAGATAAGGAATATATATCAAACGGAGTCCAACCAGAATAAAACTTTTGTGATGATTTTTCTTGGACCAGAAGATACCCACGTAACTTGGAGAGAGCGCCAGAAGATCCCTGAGGAGGCCACAAGCCTCAGGGGCGTGCCATAGGGGGGGCACCCTGAGGGTTTGTGGGCCCGTTGGGAGTCCCCTAACCCTAAATCCAGCACTATAAATTCCCAAATATTCCCAAACGACCAGAAGCATCCACCAAAATACTTTTCCGCTGCCGTAACCTTCTGTACCCATGAGATCCCATCTTGGGGACTTTTCCGCCACCCTGCCAGGGGGGATTCGATCATGGAGGGCTTCTACATCAACACTATTGCCCTTCCGATGAAGCATGAGTAGTTTACCACAGACCTACGGGTCCATAGCTAGTAGCTAGATGGCTTCTTCTCTCTCTTTGATATTCAATACAATGTTCTCCTCGATGCTCTTGGAGATCTATCCAATGTAATATTCTTTTGCGGTGTGTTTGTCGACATCCAATGAATTGTGGATTTATGATCACATTATCTATGAATATTATTTGAGTCTTTTCTGAATTCTAATTCTTATATGCATGATTTGATATCTTTGTATTTCTCTTCGAATTATCGATTTGGTTTGGCCAACTAGATTGGTTCTTCTTGCAACGGGAGAGGTGCTTAGTTTTGGGTTCAATCTTGCGGTGTCCTCACCCAGTGACAAAGAAGGGGTAGTGAGGCACGTATTGTATTGTTGCCATCAAGGATAAAAAGATAGGAGTTTCATCATATTGCTTGAGTTTATCCCTCTACATCATGTCATCTTACTTAAGGCGTTACTCCATTCTTATGAACTTAATACTCTAGATGCATGATGGATAGCGGTCGATGTGTGGAGTAATATATAGTAGTAGATGCAGGCAGGAGTCGGTCTACTTGACACGGACGTGACGCCTATATTCATAATCATTGCCTTGGATATCGTCATAACTTTGCGCTTTTCTATCAATTGCTCGACAGTAATTTGTTCACCCACCGTATGTTTTCTTCCAAGAGAGAAGCCTCTAGTGAAACCTATGGCCCCCGGGTCTATTTTCCATCATATATTTTCAGATCTATAAACAAAAAAAAACCAAATATACCTTGCTGCAATTTATTTACTTTTATTTTGTTTTATGTTTTAGTAATCTTTTATATCTATCTCTATCAGATCTCATCCATGCAAGTGACCGTGAAGGGATTGACAACCCCTTTGTCGCGTTGGGTGCAAGTGTTTGATTGTCTGTGCAGGTGCATAGATTGGAGACTTGCGTGTATCTCCTACTGGATTGATACCTTGGTTCTCAAACTGAGGGAAATACTTATCTCTACTTTGCTGCATCACCCTTTCCTATTCAATGGAAAAACCAATGCAAGCTCAAGGAGTAGCGCTTGCAAGCAAAGTGACTAAGGAGTTAGTTGCGAGATGATGTATTACGGAACGAGTAAAGAGACTGGTCGGTAACGAGATTGAACTAGGTATGAAGATACCGACGATCGAATCTCGGGCAAGTAACGTACCGATAGACAATGGGAATTACGTATTTTGTCATAAGGTTTGACCAATAAAGATCTTCATAGAATATGTAGGAATACGTATTTTTTCATAAGGTTCCGCTATTGGTTACTGACTGTATAGGTGTCACGGTCATGTCTACATAGTTCTCGAACTCGTAGGGTCCGCATGCTTAACGTTCGTTGACGATATAGTGTTATATGAGTTATATGATTTGGTGACCGAATGTTGCTCGAAGTCCCGGATGAGATCATGGACATGAGGAGGAGCTCTGGAATGGTCCGGAGGTAAAGATTGATATACAAGACGATGATATTTAGACACCGGAAGAGTTTCGGGAGGTACCGGGTAGTCATCGGATCACCGAAATGGGTTCCAGGAAGCCCCGGGAGGTATATGGGCCAAGTAACAGGAGCACACCAGCGCACAAGGGGCTGGCGCACCCCTCCTATGGCAGCCAGCCATGGGGAGAAAAGGAAGGAGGGGATTCGGCCTCCCCCTGCCTTCCTCTCCTCCCCCTTCCTTTCCCCCTCGGGCAAATATGGTAAAGGGGGGGGGCGCGGCCAGGGCAGGAGCCCAAGGTGGATTCGGCCACCCTTGGGGTGCCCCTGCCTTTCTCCCCTCTCCCCACCTATATATATGTGGGAGGGGGTGCCACACATAACCACGACAATCTCTTAGCCGTGTGCGGCGCCCCTCTCCGCAGTTTCGTTCCTCGGTCATATATTTGTAGTGCTTAGGCGAAGCCCTACGGAGATAGCATCACCACCACCATCACCACGCCGTCGTGCTACCGGAACTCATCCACTACTTCGCTCGTCTTGCTGGATCAAGAAGGCGAGGATGTCACCGAGCTGAACGTGTGCTGAATGCGGAGGTGCCGTAATTTCGGTACTCAATCGATTGGATCGCTAAGAAGTTCGACTACATCAACCGCATTACTAAACGCTTCCGCTTACGGTCTACGAGGGTATGTAGACACACTCTCCCCTCTCATTGCTATGCATCTCCATGGATAGATCTTGTGTGAGCGTAGAATTTTTTTTGTTTTCCATGCAACGTTCCCCAACAGTGGCATCCGAGCCAGGTCTATGCGTAGATGATATGCACGAGTAGAACACAAAGAGTTGTGGACAGTGATAGTCATACTGCTTACCACCAACGTCTTATTTTGATTCGGCGGCATTGTGGGATGAAGCAACCCGGACCAACCTTACATGTCCACGCACATGAGACCGGTTCCACCGACTGACATGCAACTTGTTTTGCATAAAGGTGGCTGGCGGGTGTCTGTTTCTCCTACTTTAGTTGAATCGAATTTGACTACGGTTGGTCCTTGAAGAAGGTTAAAATAGCAAACTTGATAAATCACCATTGTGGTTTTTGCCGTAGGTAAGAACGGTTCTTGCTAGAAGCCCGTAGCAGCCACGTAAAACTTGCAACAACAAAGTAGAGGACGTCTAACTTGTTTTTGCAGGGCATGTTGTGATGTGATATGGTCAAGACGTGATGTGATATACGTTGTTGTATGAGATGAACATGTTTTGTAATATCGACAACCAGCAGGAGCCGTAGGGTTGTCTCTTAATTATTGTATGAAATGCAAGCGCCATGTAATTGCTTTACTTTATCGCTATGCGTTAGCAATAGTTGTAGAAGCAATAGTTGGCGAGATGACCCCGACGCAACGATGGAGATCAAGGTGTCGAGCCGGTGACGATGGACATCATGACAATGCTTTAGAGATGGAGATCAAAAGCACAAGATGATGATGGCCATACCATGTCACATATTTTGATTGCATGTGATGATTATCCTTTATGCATCTTATTTTGTTTAGAACGGCGGTAGCATTATAAGATGATCCCTTCACTAAATTTCAAGAGAAAAGTGTTCTCCCCGAGTATGCACCGTTGCGGAAGTTTGTCATTTCGAAGCACCTCGTGATGATCGGGTGTGATAGACTCTACGTTCACATACAACGGGTGTAAGACAGTTTTGCACATGCAGAATACTTGGGTCAAACTTGACGAGCCTAGCATGTACAGACATGGTCTCGGAACACTAGAGACCGAAAGGTCGAACGTGAGTCATATAGTAGATATGATCAACATAGAGATGTTCACCATTGATGACTACCCCATCTCACGTGCTGATCGGACATGAGTTAGTTGATTTGGATCATGTATCACTTAGATAACTTGAGGGATGTTAATTTAAGTGGGATTTCATTAATAATTTGATTAATTGAACTTAATTTATCATGAACTTAGTCTTAATAGTTTTTGCATATCTATGTTGTAGATCAATAGCTCGCAATATAGCTCCCCTATTTTTGAGATGTTCCTAGAGAAAACTAAGTTGAAAGATGATGGTAGCAATAATGCGGACTCGGTCCGTGATCTGAGGATTATCCTCAATGCTTCACAGAAGAATTATGTCCTTGATGCACCGCTAGGTGATAGACCTATTGCAGGAGCAGATGTAGACGTTATGAACATTTGGCAAGCTCGATATGATGACTACTTAATAGTTTAGTGCACCATGCTTTACGGCTTAGAACCGGGACTTCAAAAACGTTTTGAATGCCACGGAGCATATGAGATGTTCCAAGAGCTGAAATTGGTATTTCAGACTCATGCCCATGTCGAGAGGTATGAGACCTCTGATAAGTACTTTGCCTACAAGATGGAGGAGAATAGCTCAGCCAGTGAGCATGTGCTCAGAATGTCTGGGTACTACAATCACTTGAATCAAGTGGGAGTTTATCTTCTAGATAAGATAGTGATTGACAGAGTTCTCTTGTCACTATCACCAAGCTACTAGAACTTCGTGATGAACTATAATATGCAAGGGATGACGAAAAATGATTCCCGAGCTATTCGCGATGCTGAAATCGGCAAAGGTAGAAATCAAGAAAGAGCATCAAGTATTGATGGTTAGCAAAACCACTAGTTTCAAGAAAAAGGGCAAGGGAAAGAAAGGGAACTTCAAGAAGAATGGCGAGCAAGTTGCCACTCCGGTGAAGAAGCCCAAAGCTGGACCCAAGCCTGAAACTGAGTGCTTCTACTGCAAAGGAAATGGTAACTGGAAGTGGAACTGCCCCAAATACTTGACAGATAAGAAGGATGGCAAAGTGAACAAAGGTATATTTGATATACATGTTATTGATGTGTACCTTACTAGTGTTCGTAGTAACCCCTGGGTATTTGATACCGGTTTAGTTGCTAAGATTAGTAACTCAAAACAGGAGTTGCAGAATAAACAGAGACTAGTTAAGGGCGAGGCGACGATGTGTGTTGGAAGCGATTCCAAGGTTGATACGATCACCATCGCACACTCCCTCTACCTTCGAGATTAGTGTTGAACCTAAATAAATGTTATTTGGTGTTTGCGTTGAGCATGAATATGATTAGATCATGTTTATTGCAATACGGTTATTCATTTAAGTCAGAGAATAATTGTTGTTCTGTTTACATGAATAAAACCTTCTATGGTCATACACCCAATGTGAATGGTTTATTGAATCTCGATCGTAGTGATACACATATTCGTAATATTGATGCCAAAAGATACAAAGTTGATAATGGTAGTGCAACATACTTGTGGCACTGCCATTTAGGTCATATTGGTGTAAATCGCATGAAGAAACTTCATGTGGATGGACTTTTGGAATCACTTGATTATGAATCATTTGATACTTGCGAACCATACCTCATGGGCAAGATGACTAAAACTCCGTTCTCCGGAACAATGGAGCGAGCTAATGACTTATTGGAAATAATATATACCGATGTATGCAGTCCGATGAGTGTTGAAGCACGCGGTGGGTATCGTTATTTTCTCACCTTCACAAATGATTTGAGTAGGTATGGGTATATCTACTTGACGAAACACAAGTCTGAAACATTTGAGAAGTTCAAAGAATTTCAGAGTGAAGTGGAGAATCATCATAACAAGAAAATAAAGTTTCTACGATCTAATCACGGAGGCGAATATTTGAGATACGTGTTTGGCCTTCATTTAAAACAATGTGGAATAGTTTCACAACTCATGCCACCTAGAACACCATAGCGTAATGGTGTGTCCGAATGTCATAACCATACTTTATTAGATATGGTGCGTTCTATGATGTCTCTTACCGATTTGCCACTGTCGTTTTGGGGTTATGCATTAGAGACAGCCGCATTCACGTTAAATAGGGTACCATCTAAATCCATTGAGATGACACCGTATGAACTGTGGTTTGGCAAGAAACCTATGCGGTCGTTTCTCAAAAGTTTGGTGATGCGACGCTTATGTCAAAAGGCTTCAGCCTGATATGCTCAAACCCAAAGCGGAGAAGTGCGTCTTCATAAGATACCCAAAAGAAACTATTGGGTATACCTTCTACCACAGATCCGAAGGCAAAATCTTTGTTGCTAAGAATGGGTCCTTTCTAGAGAAGGAATTTCTCTCGAAAGAAGTGAGTGGGAGGAAAGTAGAACTTGATGAGGTAGTTGTACCTTCTCTCGAATTGGAAAGTAGTACATCAGAGAAAGCCGTTCCCATGATGCCTACTGCTACTTGTTGAGCTTGCGTTGGTTTTTCCCTTGAAGAGGAAAGGGTGATGCAGCACAGTAGAGATAAGTATTTCCCTCAGTTAAGAACCAAGGTATCAATCCAGTAGGAGAAGAAAGCACAAATCACCAACACCTGCATAAACAATCAAACAATTGCACCCAACGCGATAAAGGGGATGTCAATCCCTTCACGGTCTCTTGCAAATGTGAGATCTGATAGAGATAGATAAACAGAAGATACAATATTTTTGGGTTTTTTGGTATATAGATCTGAAAATAAAAGATTGCAAAATAGTAGATCGGAAAGTAATATGATGGAAAATAGACCCGGGGGCCATAGGTTTCACTAGAGGCTTCTCTCATGAAGGCAAATAATATGGTGGGTGAACAAATTACTGTCGAGCAATTGATAGAAAAGCGCAAAGTTATGACGATATCCAAGGCAATGATTATGCATATAGGCATCACGTCCGTGTCAAGTAGACCGACTCCTGCCTGCATCTACTACTATTACTCCACACATCGACCGCTATCTAGCATGCATCTAGAGTATTAAGTTCATAAAGAAAGGAGTAACGCTTTAAGTAAGATGACATGATGTAGAGGAATTAACTCAAGCAATATGATGAGAACCCCATCTTTTTATCCTCGATGGCAACAATACAATACGTGCCTCGCTACCCCTACTGTCACTGGGTGAGGACACCGCAAGATTGAACCCAAAGCTAAGCACCTCTCCCATTGCAAGAAAAACCAATCTAGTTGGCCAAACCAAACCGATAATTCGAAGAGAAATACAAAGATAGTAACTCATGCATAAAAGAATTCAGAGAAGATTCAAATAATATTCATAGATAAGCTGATCATAAATCCACAATTCATCGGATCTCGACAAACACACCGCAAAAATGATTACATCGGATAGATCTCCAAGAACATCAAGGAGAACGTTGTATTGAGAATCAAAGAGAGAGAAGAAGCCATCTAGCTACTAGCTATGGACCCGTAGGTCTGAGATAAACTACTCATGCTTCATCGGAAGGGCAATGGTGTTGATGTAGGAGCCCTCCGTGATCGAATCCCCCTCCTGCAGTGTGCCGGAAAAGGTCCCAAGATGGGATCTCACAGGTCAGAAGGTTGCGGCGGTGGAAAAGTGTTTTCGTGGATGCCTCTGGTGGTTCTGGAATATATGTGAATATATAAGAGGAAGGGCTAGGTCAGGGGAGTCCCAAGGGGCCCACAAGGCAGGGGCGCGCCCTCCACCCTTGTCACCGCCTCGCGGCTCTTCTGACTTGGACTCCAAGTCCCCTGGGTGTCTTCTGGTCCAAGAAAAATCATCGTGAAGTTTTATTCTGTTTGGACTCTGTTTGGTATTCCTTTTCTGCGAGGCTCAAAAACAAGGAAAAAACATAAACTGGCACTGGGCTCTAGGTTAATAGGTTAGTCCCAAAAATAATATAAAATTACATATTAATGCATATAAAACATTCAAAACAAATAATATAATAGCATGGAACAATAAAAAATTATATATATGTTGGAGACGTATCAAGCAACCCCAAGCTTAATTCCTGCTCGTCCTCGAGTAGGTAAATGATAAAAACAGAATTTTTGATGTGGAATGCTACCTAACGTACTTCTCCATGAATTTTTCTTTATTGTGGCATGAATGTTCAGATCCATAAGATTCAAAACAAAAGTTTAATATTGACATAAAAACAATAATACTTCAAGCTTACTAATAAAGCAATCATGTCTTCTCAAAATAACAAGGCCAAAGAAAGTTATCCCTATAAAATCATATAGTCTGCCTATGCTCCATCTTCATCACACAAAGTACTCAAATCATGCACAACCCCCGATGACAAGTGATACGTCTCCAATGTATCTATCATTTTTTATTGTTCCATGTTGTTATATTATCATTCTTGGATGTTTAACAATCATTTTATAATCATTTTATATCATTTTTTGGTACTAACCTATTGACATAGTGCCCAGTGCTAGTTGCTGTTTTCCGCATGTTTTTTACATCGCAGGAAATCAATACCAAACGGAGTCCAAACGCAGCGAAACTTTTTGTGGATTTTTTTTTGGACCAGAAGACATCGAGTGGGCCAAACAAGTACTAAAGTGGGAGCCCGAGGTGAGCACAAGACACCAGGGCGTGCCTGGAGGCTCAGGCGCGCCCTGGTGGGTTGCGCCCACCTCGGTGGCCTCCTGCACCGCCTCTTTGCTCTATAAATACCCCAATATTCCAGAAAATCTAGGAGAGTCGACGAAAATCAATTCCAGCCGCCGCAAGTTCCAGAAACACCAGATCCAATCTGGACACCATCATGGAGGAGTTCATCATCATCATTGGTGCCTCTCCGATGACGCGTGAGTAGTTCTTTGTAGACCTACAGGTCCGTAGTTAGTAGCTAGATGGCTTTCTCTCTCTCGTTTGATTCTCAATACAATGGTCTCTTGGAGATCCATATGATATAATTCTTTTTGCGGTGTGTTTGTTGGGATCCGATGAACTTTGAGTTTATGATCAGATCTATGTTTTTATCCATGAAAGTTATTTGAGTCTTCTTTGATCTCTTATATGCATGATTTCTTATAGCCTCGTATTTCTTCTCCGATATTTGGGTTTTGTTTGGCCAACTTGATCTATTTATCTTGCAATGGGAAGAGGTGCTTTGTAATGGGTTTGATCTTACGAGCTTGATCCAAGTGACAGAAGGGGAACCGACACGTATGTATCGTTGCTATTAAGGATAACAAGATGGGGTCTATTTCTACATAAATAGATCTTGTCTACATCATGTCAACATTCTTATTGCAGTACTCCGATTTTCCATGAACTTAATACACTAGATGCATGCTGGATAGCGGTCGATGTGTGGAGTAATAGTAGTAGATGCAGGTAGGAGTCGGTCTACTAATCTCAGACGTGATGCCTATATAATGATCATTACCTGGATATCGTCATGAGTATTTGAAGTTCTATCAGTTGCCCAACAGTAATTTGTTTTCCCACCGTTTGCTATTTTTCTCGAGAGAAGCCACTAGTGAAACCTACGGCCCCCGGGTCTCTTCTTTAATATATTTGCCTTCGCGATCTATTTTCATTTGTTTTATTTTCAGTTCTATTAATCCAAAAATACAAAAATGCGTTGCTGCTCTGTATTTTATTTGCGATCTATTTATCCACTCTATTACAACTTTCTCCCGTCCACTTGCCAATTTCTGGCGCCGTTACTCGAAAGGGATTGACAACCCCTTTAACACGTCGGGTTGCGAGTATTTGTTATTTGTGTGCAAGGGTTGTTTACGTGGTGTTGCGTGGTCCTCCTACTGGTTCTATAACCATGGTCTCATCACTGAGGGAAATACCTACCATTGTTGTGCTGCATCATCCCTTCCTCTTGGGGGAAATACCGACGTAGTTCAAGCAGACATCAAAAGGAATTTCTGGCGCCGTTGCCGGGGTGGATCATGTCAAGATAGTCTCCCGGCCACGTGCCAATTTCTGGCGCCATTGCCGGGGAGACATCATCAACATCAACCAGATTCCTAATCACAAATCTCATCTCCTTGCAATTTACATTATTTGCCATTTGCCTCTCGTTTTCCTCTCCCCCACTTCACAAAAATTTCCGTTTTATTCGCCCTCTTTTTCGTTCTCCGTTTTCTCGTCAGATCTGTTTTTGCGTGTGTTCTTGTTTGCATAGTCATGTTGCCTCAAAGAAAATATTATGATGTTCCTTACCCAAATATTTTGCTTGAAATTGAGAAAAGTACTAAGGAATATATGACTACACAATTTGAGCATAATAAATATTTTACCGAAGAACTTAAGGTGCACTCCATTGTGCTAGATGCTATAACAAAACAACTTGATGATATTAGTAGAGAAGTTTGCAATCTCCAATCTAAGTATGCTTTTGCTGAAAGTTTACTAGGCAAAATATCCGATGCACAAGCTACTTTAGTAAATCAAATGGCCGCCAAACCAATCTTGTTAGAAGATAAAAGTGATAATTCGGAGCGTGAAAATCCTATTGAGAAAATTAATAAAAGTGGGTTTGAAGAGGTCAAAACTTTAACTAGTGATGTGCCCACTCTTTTGGATTACAAAGACTTTAATTATGATAGTTGCTCTTTGATTGATTGTATTTCTTTGTTGCAATCCATGATAAATTCACCCCATGCTTATGAATAAAATAAAGCTTTTACTAAACATATTGTTGATGCTATGATGAAAGCTTTTGAAGAAAAGTTGGAGTTAGAAGTTTCAATTCCTAGAAAATTACATGATGAATGGGAACCTACTATCAAAGTCAAGATTAAAAATTATGAGTGTTTTGCTTTATGTGACATGGGTGCTAGTGTTTCTACAATTCCGAAATCTTTATGTGATGTGCTTGGTCTTACCGATATTGAAGAATGCTCTTTAAATTTGCACTTGGCGGATTCTACTATTAAAAAGCCTATGGGAAGAATTAATGATGTTCTTACTCTTGAAAATAGGAATTACGTGCCCATAGATTTTATTGTTCTTGATATTGATTGCAATCCGTCTTGTCCAATTATACTTGGTAGACCGTTTTTACGTACTATTGGTGCCATGATTGATATGAAAGAAGGCAACATTAAATTTCAATTTCCACTCAGGAAGGGTATGGAACACTTCCCTAGAACAAGAATTAGGCCACCATAGGAATCAATCATGAGGGCATCGTATGGATCTTGAACTAAAGATGACAACACTTAGATCCTTTGCTTTATGCCTAGCTAGGGGCGTAAAACGATAGCGCTCGTTGGGAGGCAGCCCAACTTATATCTTTTTGCATTTTGGTTTTCTTGCTGTTTTCAATAAAATAACCATTTATGCCTCTGATTTGATGTGTTTTTGTGGTTTAAATTAGTGTTTGTGCCAAGCAAAGCCTTTGGGATGATTTGGGTGAGAGTTGATTTGATCTTGCTGAAAAACAGAAACTTTTGCACTCACGAAAATAATTCTCATTTTTAACAGAAGAGTTATTTTGATTTAATTCTTTTTTCAGAACATTAATAAACAAATTTCTCACGTTTTACTAATTGTTCAGAATTTTTGGAGTTACATAAGTATTCTAAATATCCAGATTGCTACAGACTGTTCTGTTTTTGACAGATTCTGTTTTCTTTGCATTGTGTGCTTGTTTTGATGATTCTATGGTTTTCTTTGAAGATTTTTTGCCATAGAAAAGTTGGAATACAGTAGATATAATGCAAAAATAAAATATGATTGGGTTTGCAATAGTACTTATAGTAGTGATTTGCTTTCGTATACTAACGGATCTCACGAAGGTTTTGTTGAGTTTGGTGTGATTGAAGTTTTCAAGTTTTGGGTGATATTACGATGGATGAAGGAATAAGGATTAGCAAAAGGCTAAGCTTGGGGATGCCCGAGGCACCCCAAGATAATATTCAAGAAGTATCAAGCAACTAAGTTTGGGGATGCCCCCGAGTGGTATCCCCTCTTTCTTCTAACGACCATCGGTATTTTACTTGGAGCTATATTTTTATTCGTCACATATTATGAGTTTTGCTTGGAGCGTCTTGTTTGATATAAGTCTTTGCTTGTTTTGCATTTTATTTTAAGTCTTGAATCCTTGCTGCACACACCTTTTTGAGAGAGCCAAAATTATGCTATGCTTGCTCCTATGCTTCACTTAAATTTTTAGAGCCTTGGAATTGCTCTAGTGCTTCACTTATATCTTTTTGAGCACGATGTGCTTTGTTATTTTTGAAGCAATGCTCTCATGCTTCACTTAGATTTATTTTGGAGTTAGTAAAAAAATTAAGAAATTCTCTCTTGCTTCACTTAGATTATTTTGAGAGAAAGAAATACTATGCTCATGTTCTTCATTTATATTTCTTTGAGCTTATTAAAAGCAACATATGAAATTAGTCCCAAAGTTATAGATATCCAAGGAGGATATAATAAAAACTTTCATGAAGATCATTGGACAAAATAAACTTGGTTCTTTGTAATGGTTTTGAGATATGATGATATGATATGTGAGTCATGTTGGTGAGTAATTATGCTTTAGTAAGAATATTGGTGTTAAGGTTTGTGATTCCCTATGCAAGCACGAAAGTCAATAGTTATGCAATGAAATTGCATCCTACTTGTGGTGCATTATTCGGTGTTAGTTATGCTTAATGCTCGCTTATGAGAGTTTTCGTTTCTTGGTTGGACGCTTCTCAATGTTTTTTGTTAGCCTTCATTTGCACTAAGTATGATCACTACTTGTGCATCCAAAACCCTTTAAACCAGTTCTGCCATATGAGTCAACTATACCTACCTATATGCGGTATTTCAGTGCCTTTCTAAGCAAATTTATATGTGCCATCTCTAATTTTCAAAATAAATTTCTCTTTTGTGTGCCCGTACCGCTCACGAGGCGGTGAGGGGTGGCCGATATTTTCCATGCTAGATGTGTTATTTTCATGAAGAGTGTTTATTCACTTGTCATTGCACGAGAGTACGGCAAAGGTATTAGGGATGCTCAGTCCCGAAATGAAAAATGAATTTACTTTATGCTGTCAATTAATAAATTCCTTGGAAAGTGTTGGTATGGAGGGCACCCGTGGATATGGTTAGCCATGGAAAGTGAAAGTATGGTGGAAAAAGGAATAAACTTTATTTTCTGTTTGGGAACCGCCTATGATATATCTAGCATGGAAAGTGTTGGGAACTCTTAAGTCATTTTCGTTGGTGGGAAAAGTATGCCTCCCAAAATGTTTTTATCACTCAATTTTCGCTTTGAGCTCTGGCACCTCTACAAATCCCTACTTCCCTCCGCGAAGGGCCTTTCTTTTACTTTATGCAATTTTTATTTTTTTACTTGAGTCTCCATCTTCTCTTATAAAGCACCAACTAAGGGGTACTATGATCGTACTTGAGCATTGGGTATAGCTAGTATTCGAGTGTGTTTCATGAATGGATCAATGATTGAGCATAATGGGCTAGGGATAACTTGCTTTAGCATTGATATTTTGAAAGGCATGGTTGCTTGTTGATATGCTTGAGTATTAAAGTCTTCATGTCAAAACTAGACTATTGCTTTGAACCATATAAAAGTACAAATGTCCATGCTACAAAGAAAAGAATATGTGATGAACATGTTAGGCAACATTCCCCATCAAAAATTCTATTTTTATAATTTACCTACTCGAGAACGAGCAGGAATTAACCTTGGGGATGCTGATACGTCTCCAACGTATCTATAATTTTTTATTGTTCCATGCTGTTATATTATCATTCTTGGATGTTTTACAATCATTTCATAATCATTTTATATCATTTTTTGGTACTAACCTATTGACATAGTGCCCAGTGCCAGTTGCTGTTTTCTGCATGTTTTTTACATCGCAGGAAATCAATACCAAACGGAGTCCAAACGCGACAAAACTTTTTGTGGATTTTTTTTGGATCAGAAGACATCTAGTGGCGAAAGAACTACTGAAGTGGAAGCCCGAGGTGAGCACAAGACACCAGGGCGCACCTCGAGGCCCAGGCATGCCCTGGTGGGTTGTGCCCACCTCGGTGGCCTCCCGCACCGTCTCTTTGCTCTATAAATACCCCAATATTCCAGAAACCCTAGGAGAATCGACGAAAATCAATTCCAACCGCCGCAAGTTCCAGAAACACCAGATCAAATCTAGACACCATCACGGAGGGGTTGATCATCCTCATTTGTGCCTCTCCGATGATGCATGAGTAGTTCTTTGTAGACCTACGGGTCCGTAGTTAGTAGTTAGATGGCTTTCTCTCTCTCATTTGATTCTCAATACAATGGTCTCTTGGAGATCCATGTGATCTAATTCTTTTTGCGGTGTGTTTGTTGGGATCCGATGAACTTTGAGTTTATGGTCAGATCTATGTTTTTATCCATGAAAGTTATTTGAGTCTTCTTTGATCTCTTATATGAATGATTGCTTATAGCCTCGTATTTCTTCTCCGATATTTGGGTTTTGTTTGGCCAACTTGATCTATTTATCTTGCAATGGGAAGAGGTGCTTTGTAATGGGTTCGATCTTACTGTGCTTGATCCCAGTGACAGAAGGGGAACCGACACGTATGTATCGTTGCTATTAAGGATAACAAGATGGGGTCTATTTCTAGATAAATAGATCTTGGCTACATCATGTCATCGTTCTTATTGCATTACTCCATTTTTCCATGAACTAAATACACTAGATGCATGCTGGATAGCGGTGGATGTGTATAGTAATAGTAGTAGATGCAGGGAGGAGTCGGTCTACTAATCTTGGACGTGATGCCTATATAATGATCATTGCCTGGATATCGTCATGAGTATTTGAAGTTCTATCTATTGCCCAACAGTAATTTGTTTTCCCACCGTTTGCTATTTTTCTCGTGAGAAGCCACTAGTGAAACCTACGCCCCCCGGGTCTATTCTTTAATATATTTGCCGTCGCGATCTATTTTCATTTGCTTTTATTTTCAGTTCTATTAATCCAAAAATACAAAAATACTTTGCTGCTCTTTATTTTATTTGCGATCTATTTATCCAATCTATTACAACTTTCTCCCGTCCACTTGCCAATTTCTGGCGCCGTTACCCGAAAGGGATTGACAACCCCTTTAACACGTCGCGTTGCGAGTATTTGTTATTTGTGTGCAGGGGCTGTTTACGTGGTGTTGCGTGGTCCTCCTACTAGTTTGATAACCTTGGTCTCATCACTGAGGGAAATACCTACCGTTGTTGTGCTGCATCATCCCTTCCTCTTTGGGGAAATACCGACGTAGTTCAAGCAGACATCAACAAGCCAAGCAGTTGTTTCATACTTTTGATGTTCTCAAACCATTTCAACTTTCACGCAATACATGAGCGTTAGCCTTGGACATAGCACTATAGGTGGAATAGGATATGATGGTTGTGGAGAAGACAAAAAAGGAGAAGATAGTCTCACATCAACTAGGCGTATCAACGGGCTATGGAGATGCCCATCAATAGATATCAATGTGAGTGAGTAGGGATTGCCATGCAATGGATGCACTAGAGCTATAAGTTTATGAAAGCTCAAAAAGGAAACTAAGTGGGTGTGCATCCAACTTGCTTGCTCATGAAGACCTAGGGCAATTTGTGAAAGCCCATCATTGGAATATACAAGCCAAGTTCTATAATGAAAAATTCCCACTAGTATATAAAAGTGACAACATAGGAGACTCTCTATCATGAAGATCGTGGTGCTACTTTGAAGCACAAGTGTGGAAAAAGGATAGTAACATTGCCCCTTCTCTATTTTCTCTCTTTTTTTTGACTGGCTTCTTTGGCCTCTTTTATTTTTCCTCACATGGGACAATGCTCTAATAATGAAGATCATCACACTTTTATTTACTTACAACTCAAGAATTACAACTCGATACTTAGAACAAAATATGACTTTATATGAATGCCTCCGGAGGTGTACCGGGATGTGCAATGACTCAAGAGTGACATGTATAAAAAATGATGAATGGTGGCTTTGCCACAAATACTATGTCAACTACATGATCATGCAAAGCAAAATGACAATGACGAAATGTGTCATAATAAAACGGAACGGTGAAAAGTTGCATGGCAATATATCTCGGAATGGCTATGGAAATGCCATAATAGGTAGGTATGGTGGCTGTTTTGAGGAATGTAAAAGGTAGGTGTATGGCACCGGCGAAATTTGCGCGGTACTAGAGAGGCTAGCAATGGTGGAAGGGTGAGAGTGCGTATAATCCATGGACTCAACATTAGACATAAAGAACTCACATAATTATTGCAAAAATCTATTAGTCATCAAAACGAAGTACTACGCGCATGCTCCTAGGGGGATAGATTGGTAGGAAAAGACCATCGCTCGCCCCCGACCGCCACTCATAAGGAAGACAATCAATAAATACCTCATGCTCCAACTTCGTTACATAACGGTTCACCATACATGCATGCTACGGGAATCAAAAACTTCAACACAAGTATTTCTACAATCCACAATTACTCACTAGCATAACTCTAATATCACCATCTTTATATCTCAAAACAATCATAAGGAATCAAACTTCACATAGTATTCAGTGCACTTTATATGAAAGTTTTTATTATATCCCTCCTAGATGCCTATCATATTAGGACTAAATTTATAACCAAAGCAAATTACCACGCTGTTTAAAAAGACTCTCAAAATAATATAAGTGAAGCATGAGAGTTCAACAATTTCTATAAAATAAAATCACCGCCATGCTCTAAAAAGATATAAGTGAAGCACATAGAGTATTCTAATAAATCATGATTCATGCGTATCCCTCTCAAAAAGAGTGTACAGCAAGGATGCTTGTGGCAAACTAAAAAGCAAAGAGTCATATCATACAAGACGCTCCAAGCAAAACACATATCATGTGGTGAATAAAAATATAGCCTCAAGTAAATTTATCGATAGACGAAGACAAAAGAGGGGATGCCTTCTGGGGCATCCCCAAACTTAGGCTCTTGGTTGTCCTTGAATATTACCTTGGGGTGCCTTGGGAATCCCCAAGCTTAGGCTCTTGCCACTCCTTATTCCATAGTCCATCAAATCTTTACCCAAAACTTGAAAACTTCACAACACAAAACTCAACAGAAAACTCGTAAGATCCGTTAGTACAAGATAAAGGGGTTGTCAATCACAAACACCTGCACAAACAATCAAACACTTGTACCCAACGCGATAAAGGGGTTGTCAATCCCTTCACGGTCACTTACAAAGGTGAGATCTGATAGAGATAGACAAACAAAAGATAAAATATTTTTGGGTTTTTTGGTATATAGATCTGAAAATAAAAGATTGCAAAATAGTAGATCGGAAAGTAATATGATGGAAAATAGACCCGGGGGCCATAGGTTTCACTAGAGGCTTCTCTCATGAAGGCAAATAATACGGTGGGTGAACAAATTACTGTCGAGCAATTGATAGAAAAGCGCAAAGTTATGAAGATATCCAAGGCAATGATTATGCATATAGGCATCACGTCCGTGTCAAGTAGACTGACTCCTGCCTGCATCTACTACTATTAATCCACACATCGACCGCTATCCAGCATGCATCTAGAGTATTAAGTTCATAAAGAACGGAGTAACGCTTTAAGTAAGATGACTTGATGTAGAGGAATTAACTCAAGCAATATGATGAAAACCCCATCTTTTTATCCTCGATGGCAACAATACAATACGTGCCTCGCTACCCCTACTGTCACTGGGTGAGGACACCGCAAGATTGAACCCAAAGCTAAGCACCTCTCCCATTGCAAGAAAAACCAATCTAGTTGGCCAAACCAAACAGATAATTTGAAGAGAAATACAAAGATAGTAAATCATGCATAAAAGAATTTAGAGAAGATTCAAATAATATTCATAGATAACCTGATCATAAATCCACAATTCATCGGATCTCAACAAACACACCGCAAAAGAAGATTACATCGGATAGATCTCCAAGAACATCAAGGAGAATGTTGTTTTGAGAATCAAAGAGATAGAAGAAGCAATCTAGGTACTAGCTATGGACCCGTAGGTTAGAGGTAAACTACTCACGCTTCATCGGAAGGGCAATGGTGTTGATGTAGAAGCTCTCCGTGATCGAATCCACCTCCGGCAGGGTGCCGGAAAAGGTCCCAAGATGGGATCTCAGGGGTACAGAAGGTTGCGACGGTGGAAAAGTGTTTTCGTGGATGCCTCTGGTGGTTCTGGAATATATGTGAATATATAGGAGGAAGGTCTAGGTCAGGGGAGTCCCGAGGGGCCCACAAGGCAGGGGGCTCCCCCCCTAGGGTGCGCCTTCCTCCCTTGTCACCGCCTCGCGGCTCTTCTGACTTGGACTCCAAGTCCCCTGGTTTCTTCTGGTCCAAGAAAAATCATCATGAAGTTTTATTCCATTTGGACTCCGTTTGGTATTCCTTTTCTGCGAGGCTCAAAAACAAGGAAAAAACAGAAACTGGCACTGGGCTGTAGGTTCATAGGTTAGTCCCAAAAATAATATAAAATAGCATCTTAATGCATATAAAACATCCAAAACAGATAATATAATAGCATGGAACAATCAAAAATTATAGATACGTTGGAGACGTATCACCTACACCAGAGAGGAAGAAAATGATGATGATCATGAAACTTCAGATCAATTTACTACTAAACCTCGTAGGTCGACCAGAACATGTTCCGCACCAGAGTGGTACGGCAATCCTATCTTGGAAGTCATGTTGTTGGACAACAGTGAACCAATGAACTATGAAGAAACTATGATGAGCCCAGATTCCGAAAAATGGCTTGAGGCCATGAAATCTGAGATAGGATCCATGTATGAGAACAAATTGTGGACTTTGGTGGATTTGCCCGATGATCGGCAAGCCATAAAGAATAAATGGATCTTTAAGAGGAAGACGGACGCTGACGATAATATCACTTTCTACAAAGCTCGACTTGTTGCAAAAGGTTTTCAACAAGTTCAAGGGGTTGATTACGATGAGACTTTCTCACCCGTAGCGATGCTTAAGCCTGTCCAAATCATGTTAGCAATTTCCGCATTTTATAATTATGAAATCTGGCAAATGGACGTCAAAACTGCATTCCTTAATGGATTTCTTAAAGATGAGTTGTATATGATGCAACCAGAAGGTTTTGTCGATCCTAAAGATGCTAACAAAGTGTGCAAGCTCCAGCGATCCATCTATGGACTGGTACAAGCATCTCAGAGTTTCAATATATGCTTTGATGAGGTGATCAAAGCATATGGTTTTATACAGACTTGCGGTGAAGCCTGTATTTACAAGAAAGTGAGTGGGAGCTTTGTAGAATTTCTGATATTATATGTGGATGACATATTGTTGATTGGAAATGATATAGAATTTCTGGATAGCATAAAAGGATACTTGAATAAGAGTTTTTCAATGAAAGACCTCAGTGAAGCTACTTACATATTGGGCATCAAGATCTATAGGGATAGATCGAGACGCTTAATAGGACTTTCACAAAGCACATACCTTGGCAAAGTTTAGAAGAAGTTCAAAATAGATCAGTCAAAGAAAGGGTTCTTGCCTGTGTTGCAAGGTGTGAAGTTGAGTAAGACTCAAAGCCCGACCACGGCAGAAGATAGAGAGAGAATGAAAGTCATTCCGTATGCCTCAGCCATAGGTTCTATAAAGTATGCCATGTTGTGTACCAGACCTATTGTGTACCTTGCCATGAGTTTCGCAAGGGGGTACAATAGTGATCCAGGAGTAGATCACTGGACAGCGGTCAAAATTATCCTTAGTTACCTAAGAGGACTAAGGAAATATTTCTTGGTTATGGAGGTGATAAAGAGTTCGTCGTAAATGGTTACTTCGATGCCAGCTTTGACATCGATTCGGATGACTCTGAGTCTCAATCTAGATACGTATTGAAAGTGGGAGCATATAGCTAGAGTAGCTCCATACAGAGCATTGTAGACATAGAAATTTGCAAAATACATATGGATATGAATGTGGCAGACCCGTTGAGTAAACTTATCTCACAAGCAAAACATGATCACACCTTAGTAATCTTTGGGTATTAATCACATGGCGATGTGAACTAGATTATTTACTCTGGTAAAAATCTTTGGGTGTTAGTCACATGGCGATGTGAACTATGGATGTTAATCACATGGCGATGTGAACTAGATTATTGACTCTAGTGCAAGTGGGAGACTGATGGAAATATGCCCTAGAGGCAATAATAAAATGGTTATTATTATATTTCCTTAATCATGATAAAGGTTTATTATTCATGCTAGAATTGTATTAACCGAAAACTTAAATACATGTGTGGATACATAAACTAATACCGTGTCCGTAGTGAGCCTCTACTAGACTAGATCGTTCATCAAAAGATGGTTAAGGTTTCCTAACCATAGACATGAGTTGTCATTTGATAACGGGATCACATCATTAGGAGAATGATATGATGGACAAGACCCATCCGTTAGCTTAGCATATGATCGTTCAGTTTATTGCTATTGCTTTCTTAATGTCAAATACATATTCCTTCGACTAAGAGATCATGCAACTCCCGGATACCATAGGAATACCTCGTGTGCTATCAAACGTCACAACGTAACTGGGTAATCATAAATATACTCTACAGGTATCTCCAAAGGTGTCTGTTGAGTTGGCATGGATCGAGATTGGAATTTGTCACTCCGAGCATCGGAGAGGTATCTCTGGGCCCTCTCGGTAATACACATCACAAGAAGCTTGCAAGCAAAGTGACTAAGAAGTTAGTTGCGAGATGATGTATTACGGAACGAGTAAAGAAACTTGCCGGTAACGAGATTGAACTAGGTATGAAGATACCGACGATCGAATCTCGGGCAAGTAACATACCAATAGACAAAGGGAATTACGTATGTTGTCATAAGGTTCGACCGATAAAGATCTTCGTAGAATATGTAGGAACCAATATGGGCATCCAGGTTCCGCTATTGGTTATTGACCGGAGAGGTGTCTCTGTCATGTCTACATAGTTCTCGAACCCGTAGGGTCCGCACGCTTAACGTTCATTGATGATATAGTGTTATATTAGTTATATGATTTGGTGACCGAATGTTGTTCGGAGTCCCGGATGAGATCACAGACATGACGAGGAGCTCTGGAATGGTCCGAAGGTAAAGATTGATAGATAGGACGATGATATTTGGACACCGGAAGAGTTTCGGGAGGTACCGGGTAGTCATCGGATCATTGGAAGGGGTTCCGGGAAGCCCCGGGAGGTATATGGGCCATATGGGCCAAGTAAGAGGAGCACACTAGCCCACAAGGGGCCGACGTGCCCCTCCTATGGCAGCCGGCCATGAGGAGAAAAGGAAGGAGGGGATTTGGCCTCCCCCTGCCTTCCTCTCTTCCCCTTCCTTTCCCCCTCGGGCAAATATGGTAAAGGGGGTGCGCGGCCAGGGTAGGAGCCCAAGGTCGATTCGGCCACCCTTGGGGCGCCCCTGGCTGCCTCCCCTCTCCTCCCACCTATATATATGTGGGAGGGGGGCGCCACACATAAGCACGACAATCTCTTAGCCGTGTGCGGCGCCCCTCTCTACAGTTTCGTCCCTCGGTCGTATTTTCGTAGTGCTTTGGCGAAGCCCTACGGAGATAGTATCACCACCACCGTCACCACGCCGTCGTGCTGCCGGAACTCATCCACTACTTCGCCCGTCTTGCTGGATCAAGAAGGCGAGGACGTCACCGAGCTGACGTCTGTTGAATGCGGAGGTGTCGTTCGTTCGGTACTCGATCGGTTGGATCACGAAGAAGTTTGACTACATCAACCGCGTTACTAAACACTTTATCTTACGGTCTATGATGGTACGTAGACACACTCTCCCCTATCGTTGCTATGCATCTCCATGGATAGATCTTGCGTGAGCGTAGAATTTTTTTTGTTTTCCATGGAACGTTCCCCAACATGAACGTCGACTACATGACACTTCACCATATTTGGGCCTAAGGGAATGCATTGTGGGGTAGTAATTAGATGATGGATTTCTAGAGTGACAGAAACGTAAACCCTAGTTTGTGCGCTATTCTGTAAGGGGCTGATTTGGACCCTTTGTTTCTTGCTATGGTTAGATTTATCTTAATTCTTCATTCGTAGTTGAGGATGCTTTCGATAGGGGTTATTCATAAGTGGGAGGCTTGTTCAAGTAAGAACATCACCCAAGCACCGGTCCACCCACATATCAAATTATCAAAGTAACAAACGCGAACCAAACAAATATGTTGAAAGTGACTAGTTGAAATTCCCGTGTGTAATCAAGAGTGCTTTACTTATTATAAGAGACTATTCCGACCTGTCTTTTGCTATAAAAAGGATTTGGCTACCTTGCTGCACCTTTGTTACTATTGCTACTTATTGCTCGTTACAAATTACCTTGCTATCAAACCATCTGTTACCGATAATTTTAGTGCTTGCAGACATTACTTTGCTGAAAAACGCTTGTCATTTCCTTCTCCTCCTCGTTGGGTTCAACACTCTTACTTATCGAAACGACTATAATTGATCCCCTATACTTGTGGGTCATCAGGACTCTTTTCTGGTGCCGTTTCCAGGGAGTGAAGCGCCTTTGGTAAGTGGAATTTGGTGAGGAAAAATTTATATTACGTGTTGGAATTTACGGTCGCCTGTTACTATGGAAAACAATCCTTTGAGGGGTTTGTTCGGGGTATCTTGACCTCAACCGGAGGCACAAAGAGTTGCCCCTCAACCTACTGCACCTACTGAAATTTTTTATTATGCGATTCCTTCGGTATGATAGAGAAACTGCTAGCTAATCCTTATGCGGGAGATGGGACAATACATCCTGATATGCACTTAAACTATGTGGATGAAGTTTGTGGATTATTTAAGCTTGCAGGTTTATCCGAAGATGGAGTTAAGAAGAAGGTTCTCCCTTTATCTTTGGGGGGAAAAGCATTGACATGGTATAGGCTATGTGATGCTATTGGAACGTGGGATTGGATCCGATTGAAATTGGAATTTCATCAGAAGTTTTATCCTATGCATCTGGTTCATCGTGATCGGAATTATATATATAATTTTTGGCCTCGTGAATGAGAAAGTATCACTCAAGCTTGGGGGAGGCTTATGTACATAATGTACACATGCCCCAATCATGAGCTCTTAAGAGAAATTATCTTACAAAATACTTATGCTCGGCTTTCTCATAATGATAAAACCATGTTCAATTCTTCTTCTACTAGTTCCTTTATGAAGAAAACTATTGAATTCAGATGTGATCTTTAGAAAAGAATTAAACGCAACTCTGAAGATTGGGAAATCGACAAAGGTAAAGAGTCGGGTATAAAACTTGAGTTTGATTGTGTTAAATCTTTTATGGATACCGATGCTTTTCATAAGTTTGGCACTAAATATGGACTTGACTCTGAGACAGTAACTTCTTTCTGTGAATCATTTGCTACTCATGTTGATCTGCCTAAAGAGAAGTGGTTTAAATGTCATCCTCGCATTAAAGAAAAGATTTAGGAACCCGTTATAGTTAAAGATGAAACTATCATTTACAACGTTGACCTAGTTATTCCAACCGCTTATATTGAGAAACCTCCCTTTCCTGCTAGGATAAAGTAACATGCTAAGGTCTCAACTGTGGTTAATTAAAGTTATCTTAGAACACCTAGACCCTCTGAACAAATTAAAGTTGAACATAATATTGATATGGTTAAAGATCTCTTGGTTGATAATATTGATGGGCATGTTATTTACTTCTGTAATGAAGCTACTAGAATTGCTAAACCTGCTGAAATAGGCCTGTTATCTCTGTTAAAGATAAGAATAGGCCTGTTGTTGGCATGCCTGTTGTCTCTGTTAAAATAGGAGATCATTGTTACCATGGTTTATGTGATTTGGGTGCTAGTCTGAGTGCTATTCCATTCACTTTATATCAAGAGATTATGAATGATATTGCACCTGCTGAAATAGAAGACATTGATGTTACTATTAAGCTTGCGAATAGAGATACTAATTCACCGCTTGCGAATAGAAGACATTGATATATATATATATATATATATATATATATATATATATATATATATATATATATATATATATATATATATATATATAGGTAAATTGTTTGGGGCACCTAGGTGCCCTAACACCTAGGCCCGTTATGGCAAGTCCTATTCAATAGTGCATGGTGTACAATTGACAAAATAATGACTTTCCATGTTTTGTTTGCATGTGCTAGTATCCTAAATTGTCAATGATTGTTTTCCAAAACAAAAATAATCTTAACACTTATACTTGGGTACGTATATATGTACATGTACCTGAGATGCCCACGTGTATATGTTATTAAACTGAGATACTAGTTAGTGGGTACTATTGCTAACGCAAATTTGTATGCATTGATGTTATACCCAATGAAAATATACACATAAATATCATACATTTTAATAAGTATGTGTTGATGCTATATCCAATGAAAATATACACATAAATATACCTCAATGTGAATATACAAATAAATATGTACGTGTTGGTGTTATACCCAATAAAAATATAATAAAAAATATACATACCTTGATGTGAATTATTTTTTTTGTTCATACCCATCAATGTCACATTTTATAAGCGATATATGTACCCAAGATACCCACGTGTATGTTTTTTAGACCGTGATACCAGTTAATGGGTATTATACCTAATGAAAATATGTGCGTGTTGGTGTCATACCCAATGAAAATACATACGTGTTGGTGTTATACCCAATGAAAATATGTTGTGTGGTACTTTTCTAATTAATTATTATGCACCTGCCATACATGGTAACAAGTATGCTAAATAATTAATTGCAATTTCCTATCATGAAGGAAAAATAATGACACGTATCAATTAGGCAACCTTTATTACTTTCCATAGTAGTACCGTCATGCAAACAAATAGGAAAGTAATAATGCAGGTATGCATGCAAAATCTATACCCATTTTAACAACGAGATCAAGTATGATCCAATGGCATCTAGGTAAGGAGCCTGGGCACCTAGGTGTCCCAAACGGTTGTCCTATATACATGTACTTGTAAATGTGCACATGCAATGCACGTTAATATTTAGGCAATATATTAATTGCACGTGGATATTAGGTATGCTATTATTTGTGTGTTAATTTTGTGATTAGTGCAATATTTGGTATGATATTAATTGCACGTTAAACACGTTGAACGCTCGCCATTGGAGCAATCTAGGTCGTTGGATTGACTTAGTTTGATGGTCGAGATCAGTTGGATCTGCCCCTTTGGGTCTTTTATATTGGTATAGATATAGATGAAACTCTTGGAGGTCATCCTCCACCTAAGGGTGATCATGTGTTTGAATTGAAGCAATTACCCCATGAGAGCTAACCATATCCTAATAATAATGTTCCTAATACTCACATACATGAATTGATGATGTGGCATAGGCGCATGGATAAGAAAAAATAGGTAGTGGGTTACAAAAACTATGTGGATATTAGGATTTTTTAAAGCCAAACTGTGTCAATTTTCACCAAGTTTACACAAATAATTATCAAAATTTGGAATACAAAATCAACATCACTTGATTCATCATGAAATATATTTTTATATAATATACATTTTGCATTATAAATATAGGTAAATTTCTCTATAAACTTGCGTATGTGAAGCTTGACTTTTGCGAAAACCAATACACGCTATATTATATGACGGGGGAGGATAGGGACTAGTGTTAATTATGTACTCCCTCATGCAAGATTAAAAGCCCAGATGGCGTACGAGGCAGTTGAGTTTCTCTTAGATTGGCTGATTAGGAAGCGCCTTAGCCTACACGGCAGAAGAGATTACGGCGTTTTGGTAGAAAGAGAGCATATGACATTAATTGTTGTAGTTTTCAGGGGTAAGCACACTGGATGTGATGCAATATAGCCATAGCTATATGAAGCCCATTGGATGTTGCCATGCTTATTAATCCCACACCATTAGATTTAATAATGTCTTGGCCTTGGTGTACTGACCGATGACCTTTTAAAAAATGACTTAGGTAGTAGTTAACATTTTAGTTGAAACCATGTGAAACAAACTCTTCTGCCCTGGCCCTAATATTAGCCAATGTGTGCCCGCCGGAGCACTAGTCCTGAGTGGTTGCTGACTTGGCCCTAAATCTTGTGGAAAATCCACCAAATATACATAATGGATAGTGAATTGATTGGTAGTAGTTCAGCAACTAACCTTAGTGGTGGACGAATGAAGTGGTGAGAGAGGAGGAATACCACTGGCTGGAGCTCGCTGTCGGAATGTGAGCCGATCATTGTGATGCCCATTAACACATTTTTGTTTTTCATAAATATAATCTAAATATTAGTACAATTTAATATTTTATGTCAAAAATTTCTTAATAATAGAGAAAAAATATATGAAAATTTAAAAGTATTCATGTGCCAAAAACTTATTGTTCATCTCATATTAAAAGAAATATTCAACACATGTTAGAATATAGGTTCAATTTTTTATTGTTTGCATATATTCGCCACCCCAAAACAAAACAAAACAAAACAAAAAAGTGAAAAGAGGAAAAAATAAAAAAATCATTACAAGGAAAAAGGAAAAGTTCGAGAAAAAGAAATTTATAATTGAGCCCCTCCCCCCCTATTGATCTCAGCCCAGCAGGTAAGATCTTCATCCGAAGCAACCATATATGTCGCTACGAACATGTAATCCTATAAACCACTCAATGCAAGAGTTAGCACGGCTTCAACGAAAACGCCCAATGTTTGGTCTGACGCCCATTATGTGGGCCACATTGTTTTTCAGTTGTCTTTTATGTTTTCTTTCCTTTTGTTATTTTTTTGGGTTTTGATATTCCTTTTAGTTTTTCCCTTAATTTTTTGCAATTAGTTTCTATTTTTGGATGAATATGTAAATGCTTCTAAAATTGATAAACATATATCTCAATGATTAATACAGATGAAAACCTCTTCTCAATTGTAAGACCTTTTCTTTAAAACTGATGAATATATATATATATAGGTAAATTGTTTGGGGCACCTAGGTGCCCTAACACCTAGGCCCGTTATGGCAAGTCCTATTCATTAGTGCATGGTGTACAATTGACAAAATAATGACTTTCCATGTTTTGTTTGCATGTGCTAGTATCCTAAATTGTCAATGATTGTTTTCCAAAACAAAAATAATCTTAACACTTATACTTGGGCACGTATATATGTACATGTACCCGAGATGCCCACGTGTATATGTTATTAAACTGAGATACTAGTTAGTGGGTACTATTGCTAACACAAATTTGTATGCATTGATGTTATACCCAATGAAAATATACACATAAATATCATACATTTTAATAAGTATGTGTTGATGCTATATCGAATGAAAATATACACATAAATATACCTCAATGTGAATATACAAATAAATATGTACGTGTTGGTGTTATACCCAATAAAAATATAATAAAAAATATACGTACCTTGATGTGAATTATTTTTTTGTACATACCGATCAATGTCACATTTTATAAGCGATATATGTACCCAAGATACCCACGTGTATATTTTTTAGACCGTGATACCAGTTAATGGGTATTATACCTAATGAAAATATGTGCGTGTTGGTGTCATACCCAATGAAAATACATACGTGTTGGTGTTATACCCAATGAAAATATGTTGTGTGGTACTTTTCTAATTAATTGTTATGCACCTGCCATACATGGCAACAACTATGCTAAATAATTAATTGCAATTTCCTATCATGAAGGAAAAATAATGACACGTATCAATTAGGCAACCTTTATTACTTTCCTTAGCAGTACCATCATGGAAACAAATAGGAAAGTAATAATGCAGGTATGCGTGCAAAATCTATACCCATTTTAACAGCGAGATCAAGTATGATCCAATGGCATCTAGGTAAGGAGCCTGAGCATCTAGGTCTCCCAAACGGTTGTCCTATATACATGTACTTGTAAATGTGCACATGCAATGCACGTTAATATTTAGGCAATATATTAATTGCACGTGGATATTAGGTATGCTATTATTTGTGTGTTAATTCTGTGATTAGTGCAATATTTGGTATGATATTAATTGCACGTTAAACACGTTGAACGCTCGCCATTGGAGCAGTTTAGGTCGTTGGATTGACTTAGTTTGATGGTCGAGATCAGTTGGATCTGCCCCTTTGGGTCTTTTATATTGGTATAGATATAGATGAAACTCTTGGAGGTCATCCTCCACCTAAGGGTGATCATGTGTTTGAATTGAAGCAATTTGTAACATCCCAAATTTTCAATTTGGAATGTTATGAATTAGATCATCATTGCATATCATATTTTATTGCATTTTGGCTTGATCCTAGAAATTCCACGCAACTCAAGGACCCACGGAGAGAGTTGGGAATTTCGTTATTTTCATATTTGAGTTTACTCGAAATTTGAAAAAGAGGATCGTTTGATTTTAATTATTTTCTCTTCGAATATTTCTTTTATAAAAAAATAAAAGAGAGAGGATAAAATGACTTCCTCAAAATAAAGAAATATTGGAGATTTAATATTAAAAACAAATAAGAATTTTATTCGGAATTTTATCGCTATTTTATTTGAATTAGGAAAAATATGCGTTTTTTAAAATTGCATTAGAGTCCCAAATAAATGTTCACCTTGTCCGGTAGATTTTTAGAGGACGGGCAAAATTTATTTCAGGATTTTTGGAGTCCGTTTAGTATTTCTTTTCTTTGTTTTTCTGCGCGGAATTTAAAAAAAAAATGAACCGATTTACCGGTCCGTGTCCGACCTGGACACTGCGCCCGGGCGGCTTTATAAGCCGAGGCCGTGACCCCGAGGCCCAAGTCGCCAGCCCCGCCCAAACCCTAGTCCCGCCGGAGCCGCCGCCGCCCGCCGCTCGCCGCCGCCGCCGCCCGACCCCGCCGCCGGAGTCGCTCGCCGCCGCCGCCGTCCCGCCGACCGCCGGAGGTAGCCGCCGCCGCCGTCGGTTTTCGTGAGAAAAACCGATCGGTTTTTTTTTAAAAACCCTAGATCCCGTTTTTTTTCGGTTTAGTTATTTAGCGAACGTTCGTTTTAACGAACGGTTTTCACCGTTTAGCCACAGACAGCGAACGTTCGTTCGTTAGCCTGTTCGTCAGTTTTTCTTTTTCTTGGGTTTTTCGCGATTATTTTCGATCACGATTTCTGATCCGAATTTTTTTTTTAGTTTATCTTTTCGCTCGTTTATCGGAATCGGGCGATTCAAGCGCCTAGAGTTTCGTCTCGAAGCCCTCTTTCTGTTTAATCAACTTAAACAAGTTTTTGCTTCTGTAAAATTTGACTTTAGTCCAGATTAGTAATCGAAGCTTGTTTCTTTCGCAGTTTGAGTTTCGTTGCTTCGTTTGATTTGATTTTTTTTGCAAACCGGAGTTCTTAAGTTGAACTTTCTGGTTAGATCTCTTACTTGAGTTTTACCCATGCTTCTTTGCTTGATTGCTTATGTATGCTATTGTTTGCTTGCGATAGAATTTCCGGAGTGCGAAGCGTGCTACTACGAGTCTCTAAGATTTGCAGATCGTCAGCAAGGCAAGTAACACTTTGATTATACTTTTCTATACCCAGTTTTTATGCATTAGTTCAACCCCTCAAACATTGCATGAGTAGGATCTGATTTAACATGTGGGTATTGGGAAGTAGATGATGAGGTAGAACCTATTGCCCTTTTAATATCAAACCCTTGGGAGTTACCTCTACGCTATGCTTATATTGCCATGCTATGCTCGTAGACGTGGATTGGGTTTGAGAGTATCCATGGCAGATGTGAGATTGTTAATTAATGGTTAACTTAAGGTGGCTACTTAAATAAACATCTGGGTGGATTGGTTGCAGGCACCTAGGGATATACCAGTGTTGTCTTTTTGGTTCGCCACCCAGGCTCAAAGGGATCATAAGATTATTCATGCTAGAAACTTCCGTGTGCAGCCACAAGCTATTATGGGCTCTAGCATAGTTGAGTATGTTGCATGACCTCTTTCAGTGGTAGGCTAGCAGATGTAGGGGAAAGTAGGTGTAACTGTCTACCCAGAGTAAAGAGTAAATGCTTCTGAAAGACTGTGTCTCGGGCATCCATTTCTCAAACACCATGTAGTGCGAGAAATCCAACGGAGGAGATCGAGTCTTGTGGGGAAAAGTGCGCAAACCTCTGCAGAGTGTAAAAACTAATCATGATTAGCCGTGTCCCCGGTTATGGACATCTTGAGTATCTGGTACTTGAATTATTGATTTGATCTCATCACTCTAAATTAATTTGTTGGGTTTAATGATTACTTTTAATTGGGATTGAGAGGGGGATTTACCTTCTCAATGTTTCAACTACCATGATAGTTAAATAAAATATATTCCTTTGATGTAGGGGAAAATTGGCTTTTCGCAAAACAATATAACCCTAGAGCTTTTCCACCAGCCATATATGCATGTAGTGATAGCATTCATCTGTTCATTGCTCTATTGTGTTATATTGCCAGCATATTCCATGTGCTGACCCATTTCGGGCTGCAACATATCATGTTGCAGACTTTTCAGACGAAGAGTAAGGTGCGCTAGGTCGTTGTCGTGCACTCAGCTATGCCGTTGGTGTTTGATGGACTCACTTTATCTTCCAAGCCTTTCGCTGTTATCTTATTTAGATGGCCTTACGCCATATTTATTGTAATAAGTTCTCTTTTGAGACATTCGATGTAATAAGTGTGTGATTGCACTCTGTTATAAATCCTTCGAGTACTGTGTGTGTCAGCATTACCGATCCAGGGATGACACTTATGCACAGAGACTTCGATCCATTCGTGTCGGGTCGCTACAAGATGGTATCAGAGCACACGCTGACTATAGGACACGACCACTAAGAAAAGCCATAGGTCACTCTTCTCTACTCATTTCTGACTCTCTCCATCTTCTACTCTCTAGGATGGCGAATTCAAGGAACAAGTTTGCACAACCAGATGAAGACACACCTTTTGGACGACACTTGAAGGAAGTCACTAGGTACCTGAACATCGGAATACCAAGCTTCACCGGGACATACACCGCCACTGTACCAGAAGAGGAGCGTTGGATGATTCGAGTTCAAGTTCCAGGAAGGACATTCACGCCAGTTACTGAGCCCATAGAGTTTTTCTTTGATGCACCAACCTAGAGTCTAGGAAAGAGCATGGCAGCCCACATCGCCATGGGACGCATCGGCGAAATGTATCACAAGGATCTTAAGGACACCATCTACCAGATATGTGGACGCCGAAATGAGCAATGGGAGATGATCAGCACCAGGAGGGACAGGTCCATTGCAGCTTTCATCCAGGAGTTAAACCAGCACATTCGTCGACAGGAGAACCAGATGTGTGCAAGCATGATAGACCTGAAGAAGGTGATGACCAGGAACATGGAGCTAGAAGAGGAACTCAAGTCTACACGTGATGGATACGAAGAGGAAATCACAGTACTAGTGGAGAAGAATGATGACCTGACCAGGAAGCTAGGAATATTCATGGGAGACCCCGCGCCAGGAGGAGAAGACGACGAACCCAAGGAAATTCATTCTGAAGACTACATCATCATCGACGACACCGACTCCGACCCCGACAGTAGTGATGATGATTATGAAGACGAAGCTGGAGCGGACATCATGGAGTCTTCCACCGATCAAAATTTTTAGATGATCACCATATTATCATTAGTATTTTCCCCATGTATATAGTAGTAGTCCGAGCACTGTAACGAGAGTTAGATCGATTGTATGCCCTTGCTTGAATCGATTTTGGTGTGATATGAATGTGTTTGTCTCATGTGCATATGCGTAGTGCTACCTCACTAGACCTTACTCTATTCTCATCTCTTCCCTCTAAACCCATCAGATGCCTCCGAGACGCGACACCGGATTTGTCTTCCCACCGAAGATCACATAGTTGATCCAGCAGCAGAATGCCTTGATGCAGATACTAGTCCAGAACCAAGGCAACAACAACAACAACAACAACAACAACAACAACAACAACAATCCACCGCCACCACCCCCAGTTGACAACTTAGCCCGTTTTCTAAGGTTGAATCCGCCGGTGTTTTCTAGCAGCACCGAGCCGATTGTTGCTGATGATGGGCTCCGCAAGATTGGAAGGGAACTGATCACCGCAGGTTGCACGGATGCTGAGAAGGTGCGCTTTGCCACCCATCAACTGGATGGACCCGCAGCCTCATGGTGGGAGAACTACACCGCCACCTTTCCCGTGGCCAACGTTACTTGGGATCAGTTTCAGCAGGCCTTCCGCACCGCACATGTCTCAGCTGGAGCCATGAGTATGAAGAAGCATGAGTTCCGCAACTTACGCCAGGGGAATCGTACTGTGGCGCAGTATGTGGATGAGTTCAGCAAGTTAGCTCGTTACGCCCCAGATGATGTGGCCACAGATGCCGCGAAGCAAGAGAAGTTCCTTGAAGGACTGAATGATGAGCTGAGTATGCAGTTGATGGTGGCAACATTCACCAACTACCAGGTGCTGGTAGACAGGGCTCTCATGATTGAAGGCAAGCAGCAGCAGATAGAGAGCCGCAAAAGGAAGTATGGACAAGGGAAGTACAATTCAGGAGCTCAACAGTAGCCTCGTTTTACCCCAAACTCGGGAGGATATACACATAACCATGGAAGCCATACTCACAATGGGGGAGGTTTGCATAACCACAGTGGCCCCAAGAATGGAAATGGGAATGGAGCAGGCAGCAATCAGAACCGCTCTAACCAAGCCACACCCGCCAAGAAGGATCAAAGTCACATTACTTGTTTCAAGTGCGGAAAGATTGTACACTATGCCAATGAGTGTCCTGAACCGAAGAATGGTAATGGCAATGGAAGCTCTGGGAAGAAGCCCAACCCTTTCAATAGGGGACAGGTGAACCACGTTAACGTGGAGGAGGTTGAAGAGCAGCCAGATGCAGTTATAGGTAAGTTTTTGGTTAAGTCATTTACTGCAATCGTTCTTTTTGATACTGGTGCATCGCATTCATACATTTCAAGGGGATTTGTGGATAAGTATAAGTTGCCCACTAAAGTTCTTAGGACACCTATGTTAGTAAGCTCACCAGGAGCGGAGTATATGGCAAGTCAAGGTTGTTTTCAGATGCCATTGACCATAGGTAGGCACGTGTTCCCCTCAGACTTAATAATTTTGGAGTCACAAGGATTGGATGTGATACTAGGCATGGATTGGCTATCGATGTATGGAGGAAACATCGATTGCGCCAGTAAGTCAATTCTGCTCACCACCCCGGAGGGAAAGAGGATCAAGTATGTATCCAGGCATGCGACAAGGAGAACCCAAATAAATTCCCTCTTAGGAGTTGTTCAGGAGGAAGTGCCAGTAGTGAAGGATTACCCAGATGTATTTCCAGAGGAGTTCCCAGGCATGCCGCCGGATCGAGACATTGAATTTTTGATAGAGCTGTTGCCAGGCACCGGACCGATATCGAAGAGACCATACCGGATGCCCGCAAATGATATGGAGGAGATTAAGAAGCAGATCAAGGAGTTATTGGAGAATGGTTACATTCGACGAAGTTCATCACCGTGGGGAGCCCCAGTGCTTTTAGTTGAGAAGAAGGATGGATCCTTGAGAATGGTAGTTGATTATCGCGCATTGAATGAAGTGACGATTAAGAACAAGTACCCACTGCCGATGATTAATGATTAGTTTGATCAGTTGCAAGGAGCTAAAGTGTTCTCCAACATCGATCTGAGATCAGGATACCACCAGCTGAAGATCCGAGAACAGGATATACCTAAGACAGCCTTCACCACAAGGTATGGGCTATATGAGTATACGGTTATGTCATTTGGATTAACTAATGCCCCTGCCTATTTCATGAGTATGATGAATAAAGTGTTCATGGAGTTCTTGGATAAGTTTGTCGTGGTGTTCATTGATGATATCTTGGTGTACTCGAAGAATGAAGAAGAACACCAGGAGCATTTGCGTTTAGTTTTCGAGAAGCTCAGAAGGATGACAAAGTAATTACCGAGATAAAGGAGAGGATGAACAGAGGAAAAGCCAACGGTTTTCGTGAGGATGAGCACAACACTTTATGGTTTGAGGACCGTGTTTATGTACCCAATAATGCAGAGATCAGGAAGTTGATACTACAGGAGGCTCATGACTCGCCATACTCGATACACCCCGGAAACACCAAGATGTATTTGGATTTAAAAGAGCGTTTCTGGTGGACTGGTATGAAGAAGGTGTTGGGGAACGTAGCAGAATTTTAAAATTTTCTACGCATCACCAAGATCAATCTATGGAGTCATCTAGCAACGAGTGAGAGGGGAGTGTATCTACATACCCTTGTAGATCGCGAGCGGAAGCGTTCAAGAGAACGGGGTTGATGGAGTCGTACTCGTCGTGATCCAAATCACCGATGACCGAGCGCCGAACGGACGGCACCTCCGCGTTCAACACACGTACGGAGCAGAGACGTCTCCTCCTTCTTGATCCAGCAAGGGGGGAGGAGAGGTTGATGGAGATCCAGCAGCACGACGGTGTGGTGGTGGAAGCAGCGGGATTTCAGCAGGGCTTCGCCAAGCGCTACTGGAGGAGGAAGAGGTGTCACGGGAGGGAGAGGGAGGCGCCAGGGGCTGAGCTGTTTCTCCCATGCACCTCCCCACTATATATAGGGGTGGAGGGGGCTGGTTTCTTGCCCTCCAAGTCCATTGGGGCGTTGGCAAAGGTGGAAGGAAAGAAATCCCATCCTTTCCCTTCCCCACCGATTGTTATCCCCCTTTTTTAGGGATCTTGATCTTATCCCTTCGGGATATGATCTTATTCCTTCTAAGGGGGAATCTTGGTGCGCCTTGACTAGGGGTGTGGGGCCTTGCCCCCACTACCCACGTTCATGTGGGTCCCCCCATGCAGGTGGGCCCCACTCCGGAACCTTCAAGAACCTTCTCGGTACAATACCGAAAAATCCCGAACATTTTCCGGTGGCCAAAATAGGACTTCCCATATATAAATCTTTACCTCCGGACCATTCCGGAACTCCTCGTGACGTCCAGGATCTCATCCGAGACTCCGAACAACCTTCGGGTTACCGCATACTAATATCTCTATAACCCTAGCGTCACCGAACCTTAAGTGTGTAAACCCTACGGGTTCGGGAGACACGCAGACATGACCGAGACGACTCTCCGGTCAATAACCAACAGCAGGATCTGGATACCCATGTTGGCTCCCACATGCTCCTCGATGATCTCATCGGATGAACCACGATGTCGAGGATTCAATCAATCCCGTACGCAATTCCCTTTGTCTATCGGTACGATACTTGCCCGAGATTCGATCGTCGGTATCTCGATACCTTGTTCAATCTCGTTACCGGCAAGTCTCTTTACTCGTTTCCGTAACACATCATCCCGTGAACAACTCCTTGATCACATTGAGCTCATTATGATGATGTCCTACCGAGTGGGCCCAGAGGTACCTCTCCGTTACATGGAGTGACAAATCCCAGTCTCGATTCGTGCCAACCCAACAGGTAGTTACGTTGTGATACCCGTAGTGCACCTTTATAGCCACCCAGTTACGTTGTGACGTTTGGTGAACCCAAAGCACTCCTACGGTATCCGGGAGTTGCACAATCTCATGGTCTAAGGAAAAGTTACTTGACATTGGAAAAGCTTTAGCAAACGAACTACACGATCTAGTGCTAGGCTTAGGATTGGGTCTTGTCCATCACATCATTCTCCTAATGATGTGATCCCGTTATCAATGACATCCAATGTCCATGGTCAGGAAACCGCAACCATCTATTGATCAACGAGCTAGTCAACTAGAGGCTTACTAGGGACATGTTGTGGTCTATGTATTCACACATGTATTACGATTTCCGGATAACACAATTATAGCATGAATAACAGACAATTATCATGAACAAGGAAATATAATAATAACCATTTTATTATTGCCTCTAGGGCATATTTCCAACAGTCTCCCACATGCACTAGAGTCAATAATCTAGTTACATTGTGATGAATCGAACACCCATAGAGTACTGGTGTTGATCATGTTTTGCTCGTGAAAGAGGTTTAGTCAACGGATCTGCTACATTCAAATCCGTGTGCACTTTACAAATATCTATGTCTCCATCTTGAACATGTTCACGTATGGAGTTGAAGCGACGCTTGATATGCCTGGTCCTTTTGTGAAACCTGGGCTCCTTGGCAAGGGCAACAGCTCCAGTGTTGTCACAGAAGAGAGCCATTGGACCCGACGCATTTGGAATGACTCCTAGGTCGGTGATGAACTCCTTCATCCATACTGCTTCGTGTGCTGCCTCCGAGGCTGCTATGTACTCCGCTTCGCATGTAGAACCCGCCACGACGCTTTGCTTGCAACTGCACCAGCTTACCGCTCCACCATTCAAAATATACACGTATCCGGTTTGTGACTTGGAGTCATCCGGATCTGTGTCGAAGCTAGCGTCGACGTAACCCTTTACGACGAGCTCTTCGTCACCTCCATATACGAGAAACATATCCTTAGTCCTTTTCAGGTACTTCAGGATGTTCTTGACCGCTGTCCAGTGTTCCTTGCCGGGATTACTTTGGTACCTACCTACCAAACTTACAGCAAGGTTTACATCAGGTCTGGTACACTGCATGGCATACATAATAGACCCTATGGCTGAGGCATAGGGGATGACACTCATCTCTTCTATATCTTTTGCCGTGGTCGGGCATTGAGCCGAGCTCAATTTCACACCTTGCAATACAGGCAAGAACCCCTTCTTGGACTGATCCATATTGAACTTCTTCAATATCTTATCAAGGTATGTGCTTTGTGAAAGACCTATGAGGCGTCTCGATCTATCTCTATAGATCTTGATGCCTAATATATAAGCAGCTTCTCCAAGGTCCTTCATTGAAAAACACTTATTCAAGTAGGCCTTTATACTTTCCAAGAATTCTATATCATTTCCCATCAGCAGTATGTCATCCACATATAATATGAGAAATGCTACAGAGCTCCCACTCACTTTCTTGTAAACACAGGCTTCTCCATAAGTCTGTGTGAACCCAAACGCTTTGATCATCTCGTCAAAGCGAATGTTCCAACTCCGAGATGCTTGCACCAGCCCATAGATTGAGCGCTGGAGCTTGCATACCTTGTCAGCATTCTCAGGGTCGACAAAACCTTCCGATTGTATCATATACAACTCTTCCTTAAGAAAACCATTAAGGAATGCCGTTTTGACGTCCATTTGCCATATCTCATAATCATAGTATGCGGCAATTGCTAACATGATTCTGACGGATTTCAGCTTCGCTACGGGTGAGAAAGTCTCATCGTAGTCAACCCCTTGAACTTGTCGATAACCCTTAGCGACAAGCCGAGCCTTATAGATGGTCACATTACCATCCGCGTCAGTCTTCTTCTTAAAGATCCATTTATTTTCTATGTCTTGCCGATCATCGGGCAAGTCAGTCAAAGTCCATACTTCGTTTTCATACATGGATCCTATCTCGGATTTCATGGCTTTAAGCCATTTGTCGGAATCCGGGCCCGCCATCGCTTCTTCATAGTTCGAAGGTTCACTGTTGTCTAACAACATGATTTCCAGGACAGGATTGCCATACCACTCTGGTGCGGAACGTGTCCTCGTGGACCTTCGAAGTTCAGTGGTAGCTTGATCATGATCATTATCAATAACTTCCTCTCTAGCCGGTGTAGGCTCCACAGAAACATTTTCCTGTGCTGCGCTACTCTCCGGTTCGAGGGTCATCTCATCAAGCTCCACTTTCCTCCCACTTACTTCTTTCGAGAGAAACTCTTTCTCTAGAAAGGATCCATTCCTGGCAACAAAGATCTTGCCCTCGGATCTTAGGTAGAAGGTATACCCAATAGTTTCCTTAGGGTATCCTATGAATACGCATTTTTCCGACTTGGGTTCGAGCTTCTCTGGTTGAAGTTTCTTTACATAAGCATCGCATCCCCAAACTTTCAGAAACGACAGCTTAGGTTTCTTCCCAAACCATAATTCATACGGTGTCGTCTCAACGGATTTTGACGGTGCCCTATTTAAAGTGAATGCGGCAGTCTCTAAAGCATAACCCCAAAAGGATAGCGGTAAATCGGTAAGAGACATCATAGATCGCACCATATCCAATAGAGTGCGATTACGACGTTCGGACACACCATTACGCTGAGGTGTTCCAGGCGGCGTGAGTTGTGAAACAATTCCACATTTCCTTAAGTGCGTGCCAAATTCATGACTCAAAAATTCTCCTCCACGATCTGATCGTAAGAACTTTATTTTCTTGTCACGTTGATTCTCAACCTCACTCTGAAATTCCTTGAACTTTTCAAAGGTCTCAGACTTGTGCTTCATCAAGTAGACATACCCATATCTACTCAAATCATCGGTGAGGGTGAGAACATAACGATAACCACCGCGAGCCTCAACACTCATTGGACCACACACATCAGTATGTATGATCTCCAATAAGTTGGTTGCTCGCTCCATTGTTCCGGAGAACGGAGTCTTGGTCATCTTGCCCAAGAGGCATGGTTCGCATCTGTCAAATGATTCATAATCAAGAGACTCCAAAAGTCCATCTGCATGGAGTTTCTTCATGCGTTTAACACCGATATGACCAAGGCGGCAGTGCCACAAGTATGTGGGACTATCGTTATCAACCTTGCATTTCTTGGCATTCACATTATAAACATGTGTAACATCACATTCGAGATTCAATAAAAATAAACCATTCACCAGCGGGGCATGACCATAAAACATATCTCTCATATAAATAGAACAACCATTATTCTCAGATTTAAATGAGTAGCCATCTCGCATTAAGCGAGATCCAGATACAATGTTCATGCTCAAAGCTGGTACTAAATAACAATTATTGAGGTTTAAAACTAATCCCGTAGGTAGATGCAGAGGTAGCGTGCCGACGGCGATCACATCGACCTTGGAACCATTCCCGACGCGCATCGTCACCTCGTCCTTTGCCAGTCTACGCTGATTCCGCAGTTCCTGCTTTGAGTTACAAATATGAGCAACCGCACCGGTATCAAATACCCAGGAACTACTACGAGTGCTGGTAAGGTACACATCAATTACATGTATATCATATATACCTTTGGTATTGCCGGCCTTCTTGTCCGCCAAGTACTTGGGGCAGTTTCACTTCCAGTGACCGTTTCCCTTGCAATAAAAGCACTCAGTCTCAGGCTTGGGTCCATTCTTCGACTTCTTCCCGGCAGCTGGCTTACCGGGCGCGGCAACTCCCTTGCCGTCCTTCTTGAAGTTCTTCTTACCCTTGCCCTTCTTGAACTTAGTGGTTTTATTCACCATCAACACTTGATGTTCCTTTCTGATCTCTGCCTCCGCTGACTTCAGCATCGCATATACCTCAGGAATGGTCTTTTCCATCCCCTGCATGTTGAAGTTCATCACGAAGCTCTTGTAGCTGGGTGGAAGCGACTGAAGGATTCTGTCAACGACCGCGTCATTCGGGAGATTAACTCCCAACTGAGACAAGCGGCTGTGCAACCCAGACATTTTGAGTATGTGCTCGCTGACAGAACTATTTTCCTCCATCTTACAGCTGTAGAACTTATCGGAGACTTCATATCTCTCGATCCGGGCATGAGCTTGGAAAACCATTTTCAGCTCTTCGAACATCTCATATGCTCCGTGATGCTCAAAACGCTTTTGGAGCCCCGGTTCTAAGCTGAAGAGCATGCCGCACTGAACGAAGGAGTAATCATCGGTGCGTGTCTGCCAAACGTTCAAATCGTCTGGCAGTGCTGGGAGAGCAGGTGGGTCACCTAACGGTGCTTCAAGGACATATGATTTCTTGGCAGCTATGAGGATAATCCTCAGGTTACGGACCCAGTCCGCATAGTTGCTACCATCGTCTTTCAGCTTGTTTTTCTCTAGGAACGCGTTGAAGTTGAGGGTAACATTAGCGTTGGCCATTTGATCTACAAGATATATATGTAACATTTAGACTAAGTTCATGACAATTAAGTTCATCTAATCAAATTATGTAATGAACTCCCACTCAGATAGACATCCCTCTCGTCATCTAAGTGATTACATGATCCGAATCGACTAGGCCGTGTCCGATCATCACGTGAGACGGACTAGTCATCAACGGTGAACATCCCCATGTTGATCGTATCTTCTATACGACTCATGCTCGACCTTTCGGTCTCTTGTGTTCCGAGGCCATGTCTGTACATGCTAGGCTCGTCAAGTCAACCTAAGTGTATTGCTGTGTAAATCTGGCTTACACCCGTTGTATTCGAACGTTAGAATCTATCACACCCGATCAACACGTAGTGCTTCGAAACAACGAACCTTCGCAACGGTGCACGGTTAGGGGGAACACTTTCTTGAAATTTTAGTAAGGGATCATCTTATATATGCTACCGTCGTTCTAAGCAAATAAGATGCAAAAACATGATAAACATCTCATGCAATCAAAATAGTGACATGATATGGCCATTATCACTTTGCTCCTTTTGATCTCCATCTTCGGGGCTCCATGATCATCATCGTCACCGGCATGACACCATGATCTCCATCATCATGATCTCCATCATCGTGTCTTCATGAAGTTGTCTCGCCAACTATTACTTCTACTACTACGGCTAACGGTTAGCAATAAAGTAAAGTAATTACATGGCGAATTTCAATGACACGCAGGTCATATAATAAATTAAGACAACTCCTATGGCTCCTGCCGGTTGTCATACTCATCGACATGCAAGTCGTGATTCCTATTACAAGAACATGATCATCTCATACATCACATATATCATTCATCACATCCTTTGGCCATATCACATAACAAAGCACTTGCTGCAAAAACAAGTTAGACGTCCTCTAATTGTTGTTGCAAGTTTTTACGTGGCTGCTATAGGTTTCTAGCAAGAACGTTTCTTACCTACGCCAAAACCACAACGTGATATGCCAATTTCTATTTACCCTTCATAAGGACCCTGTTCATCGAATCCGATCCGACTAAAGTGGGAGAGACAGACACCCGCTAGCCACCTTATGCAACTAGTGCATGTCAGTCGGTGGAACCTGTCTCACGTAAGCGTACGTGTAAGGTCGGTCCGGGCCGCTTCATCCCACAGTGCCGCCGAATCAAGATAAGACTAGTAACGGCAAGAAGATTGACAAATCGACGCCCACAACTACTTTGTGTTCTACTCGTGCAAGATACTACGCATAGACCTAGCTCTGATACCACTGTTGGGGAACGTAGCAGAATTTTAAAATTTTATACGCATCACCAAGATCAATCTATGGAGTCATCTAGCAACGAGTGAGAGGGGAGTGTATCTACATACCCTTGTAGATCGCGAGCGGAAGCGTTCAAGAGAACGGGGTTGATGGAGTCGTACTCGTCGTGATCCAAATCACCGATGACCGAGCGCCGAACGGACGGCACCTCCGCGTTCAACACACGTACGGAGCAGAGACGTCTCCTCCTTCTTGATCCAGCAAGGGGGGAGGAGAGGTTGATGGAGATCCAGCAGCACGACGGTGTGGTGGTGGAAGCAGCGGGATTTCAGCAGGGCTTCGCCAAGCGCTACTGGAGGAGGAAGAGGTGTCACGGGAGGGAGAGGGAGGCGCCAGGGGCTGAGCTGTTTCTCCCATGCACCTCCCCACTATATATAGGGGTGGAGGGGGCTGGTTTCTTGCCCTCCAAGTCCATTGGGGCGTTGGCAAAGGTGGAAGGAAAGAAATCCCATCCTTTCCCTTCACCACCGATTGTTATCCCCCTTTTTTAGGGATCTTGATCTTATCCCTTCGGGATATGATCTTATTCCTTCTAAGGGGGAATCTTGGTGCGCCTTGACTAGGGGTGTGGGGCCTTGCCCCCACTACCCACATTCATGTGGGTCCCCCCATGCAGGTGGGCCCCACTCCGGAACCTTCTAGAACCTTCTCGGTACAATACCGAAAAATCCTGAACATTTTCCGGTGGCCAAAATAGGACTTCCCATATATAAATCTTTACCTCCGGACCATTCCGGAACTCCTCGTGACGTCCAGGATCTCATCCGAGACTCCGAACAACCTTCGGGTTACCGCATACTAATATCTCTATAACCCTAGCGTCACCGAACCTTAAGTGTGTAAACCCTACGGGTTCGGGAGACACGCAGACATGACCGAGACGACTCTCCGGTCAATAACCAACAGCGGGATCTGGATACCCATGTTGGCTCCCACATGCTCCTCGATGATCTCATCGGATGAACCACGATGTCGAGGATTCAATCAATCCCGTACGCAATTCCCTTTGTCTATCGGTACGATACTTGCCCGAGATTCGATCGTCGGTATCTCGATACCTTGTTCAATCTCGTTACCGGCAAGTCTCTTTACTCGTTTCCGTAACACATCATCCCGTGAACAACTCCTTGATCACATTGAGCTCATTATGATGATGTCCTACCGAGTGGGCCCAGAGGTACCTCTCCGTTACATGGAGTGACAAATCCCAGTCTCGATTCGTGCCAACCCAACAGATACTTTCTGAGATACCCGTAGTGCACCTTTATAGCCACCCAGTTACGTTGTGACGTTTGGTGCACCCAAAGCACTCCTACGGTATCCGGGAGTTGCACAATCTCATGGTCTAAGGAAAAGTTACTTGACATTGGAAAAGCTTTAGCAAACGAACTACACGATCTAGTGCTAGGCTTAGGATTGGGTCTTGTCCATCACATCATTCTCCTAATGATGTGATCCCGTTATCAATGACATCCAATGTCCATGGTCAGGAAACCGTAACCATCTATTGATCAACGAGCTAGTCAACTAGAGGCTTACTAGGGACATGTTGTGGTCTATGTATTCACACATGTATTACGATTTCCGGATAACACAATTATAGCATGAATAACAGACAATTATCATGAACAAGGAAATATAATAATAACCATTTTATTATTGCCTCTAGGGCATATTTCCAACACCCCCCACCCCTAGGGTTCCCAACCCTAGGCGCAGGGGAGGCCCATAGGGGGCGCACCAGCCCACCAGGGGCTGGTTCCCTTCCCACTTCAGCCCATGGGGCCCTCCGGGATAGGTGGCCCCACCCGGTGGACCCCCGGGACCCTTCCGGTGGTCCCGGTACAATACCGATTACCCCCGAAACCTTCCCGGTGGCCGAAACTGGACTTCCTATATACAATTCTTTACCTCCGGACCATTCCGGAACTCCTCGTGACGTCCGGGATCTCATCCGGGACTCCGAACAACTTTCGGGTTACCGCATACTAATATCTCTACAACCCTAGCGTCACCGAACCTTAAGTGTGTAGACCCTACGGGTTCGGGAGACACGCAGACATGACCGAGACGACTCTCCGGTCAATAACCAACAGCGGGATCTGGATACCCATGTTGGCTCCCACATGCTCCTCGATGATCTCATCGGATGAACCACGATGTCGAGGATTCAATCAATCCCGTACGCAACTCCCTTTGTCTATCGGTACGATACTTGCCCGAGATTCGATCGTCGGTATCTCGATACCTTGTTCAATCTCGTTACCGGCAAGTCTCTTTACTCGTTTCCGTAACACATCATCCCGTGAACAACTCCTTGATCACATTGAGCTCATTATGATGATGTCCTACCGAGTGGGCCCAGAGGTACCTCTCCGTTACATGGAGTGACAAATCCCAGTCTCGATTCGTGCCAACCCAACAGGTACTTTTGGAGATACCCGTAGTGCACCTTTATAGCCACCCAGTTACGTTGTGACGTTTGGTGAACCCAAAGCACTCCTACGGTATCCGGGAGTTGCACAATCTCATGGTCTAAGGAAAAGTTACTTGACATTGGAAAAGCTTTAGCAAACGAACTACACGATCTAGTGCTAGGCTTAGGATTGGGTCTTGTCCATCACATCATTCTCCTAATGATGTGATCCCGTTATCAATGACATCCAATGTCCATGGTCAGGAAACCGCAACCATCTATTGATCAACGAGCTAGTCAACTAGAGGCTTACTAGGGACATGTTGTGGTCTATGTATTCACACATGTATTACGATTTCCGGATAACACAATTATAGCATGAATAACAGACAATTATCATGAACAAGGAAATATAATAATAACCATTTTATTATTGCCTCTAGGGCATATTTCCAACAGAAGGACATTGCCGAGTATGTGGCCGTATGTGATGTATGTCAGAGAGTAAAAGCAGAACATCAGAAGCCAGCAGGGTTACTGCAGCCTATGCCGATACCCGAATGGAAGTGGGATAAGCTTGGCATGGATTTCATCACCGGATTACCCAGGACCCGATCGGGATATGATTCTATCTGGGTAGTAGTGGATCGTTTGACTAAAGTGGCTCACTTTATCCCAGTAAAAACCACCTATACGAGTGCAAAGTTGGCCAAGATATATATGACCAGGATCGTATGTCTGCATGGAGTTCCGAGGACCATCGTATCAGATAGAGGAACACAGTTTACTTCAAAGTTTTGGCACCAGCTGCACCAAACCTTGGGTACCAGGCTAGAGTTTAGTACAGCCTTTCATCTGCAGACAAATGGACAGACCGAGAGAGTCAATCATATTCTGGAGGACATGTTGAGAGCTTGTGCGCTAGATTATGGATCTAGTTGGGATGACAATCTGCCCTACGCGGAGTTCTCATACAACAACAGTTACCAAGCCAGTTTGAAGATGGCACCTTTCGAAGCTTTGTATGGACGGAGGTGCAGAACACCGTTGATGTGGGATGAAGTTGGAGACCGTCAGTTGTTTGGACCAGATTTGATTAAAGAGTTTGAAGAGAAGGTTAAGCTGATTCGCGATAGACTCAAGGTAGCCCAGTCCAGGCAGAAGAGCTATGCAGATTCTAAACGCAAGGAGACAGTTTACGAAGTTGGAGACAGAGTGTATCTTCGTGTATCACCACTCCGAGGAGTTAAACAGTTTGGAGTCAAGGGAAAGTTAGCGCCACGATTTGTGGGACCATACAGAGTATTGGAACGTATGGGTGAAGTGGCCTACAAGTTGGAATTACCCGGAGGACTGTTAGGAGTTCATGATGTGTTTCACGTTTCCCAGTTGAAGAAGTGCCATGCAGAGATGGCCGACATTCCTTTGAGAGATACAGTGCCACTGGAAGCGATTCAGTTGGATACCGATTTGACCTACGAGGAGAAGCCAGTTAAGATTCTCGAGTTTGCCAGCCGAGTTACACACAGCAAAGTTATCAAGTTTTGCAAGGTTCAGTGGAGCCACCATACCGAGGAGGAAGCTACCTGGGAACGAGAGGAATACCTACGGAAGGATCACCCTCACCTATTTTCTAGCCAACCCGAATCTCGAGGGCGAGATTCATCTTAAGGGGGGTAGGTTTGTATCATCCCAAATTTTCAATTTGGAATGTTATGCATTAGATCATCATTGCATATACTATTTTATTGCATTTTGGCTTGATCCTAGAAATTCCACGCAACTCAAGGACCCACGGAGAGAGTTGGGAATTTCGTTATTTTCATATTTGAGTTTACTCGAATTTTGTAAAAGAGGATCGTTTGATTTTAATTATTTTCTCTTCGAATATTTCTTTTATAAAAAAATAAAAGAGAGAGGATAAAATGACTTCCTCAAAATGAAGAAATATTAGAGATTTAATACTAAAATCAAATAAGAATTTTATTCGGAATTTTATCGCTATTTTATTTGAATTAGGAAAAATATGTATTTTTCAAAATTGCATTAGAGTCCCAAATAAATGTACATCTTGTCCGGTAGATTTTTAGAGGACGGGGAAAATTTATTTCAGGATTTTTGGAGTCTGTTTAGTATTTCTTTTCTTCATTTTTCTGCGCGGAATTTAAAAAAAAAATGAACCGATTTACCGGGCCGTGTCCGACCTGGACACTGCGCCCGGGCGGCTTTATAAGCCGAGGCCGCGACCCCGAGGCCCAAGTCGCCAGCCCCGCCCAAACCCTAGTCCCGCCGGAGCCGCCGCCGCCCGACCCCGCCGCCGGAGTCGCTCGCCGCCGCCGCCGTCCCTCCGACCGCCGGAGGTAGCCGCCGCCGCCGTCGGTTTTCGTGAGAAAAACCGATCGGTTTTTTTTTTAAAACCCTAGATCCCGTTTTTTTTCGGTTTAGTTATTTAGCGAACGCCCGTTCGTACGTTCGTTTTAACGAACGGTTTTCACCGTTTAGCCACAGACAGCGAACGTTCGTTCGTTAGCCTGTTCGTCAGTTTTTCTTTTTCTTGGGTTTTTCGCGATTATTTTCGATCACGATTTCTGATCCGAATTTTTTTTTTAGTTTATCTTTTCGCTCGTTTATCGGAATCGGGCGATTCAAGCGCCTAGAGTTTCGTCTCGAAGCCCTCTTTCTGTTTAATCAACTTAAACAAGTTTTTGCTTCTGTAAAATTTGACTTTAGTCCAGATTAGTAATCGAAGCTTGTTTCTTTCGCAGTTTGAGTTTCGTTGCTTCGTTTGATTTGATTTTTTTTGCAAACCGGAGTTCTTAAGTTGAACTTTCTGGTTAGATCTCTTACTTGAGTTTTACCCATGCTTCTTTGCTTGATTGCTTATGTATGCTATTGTTTGCTTGCGATAGAATTTCCGGAGTGCGAAGCGTGCTACTACGAGTCTCTAAGATTTGCAGATCGTCAGCAAGGCAAGTAACACTTTGATTATACTTTTCTATACCCAGTTTTTATGCATTAGTTCAACCCCTCAAACATTGCATGAGTAGGATCTGATTTAACATGTGGGTATTGGGAAGTAGATGATGAGGTAGAACCTATTGCCCTTTTAATATCAAACCCTTGGGAGTTACCTCTACGCTATGCTTATATTGCCATGCTATGCTCGTAGACGTGGATTGGGTTTGAGAGTATCCATGGCAGATGTGAGATTGTTAATTAATGGTTAACTTAAGGTGGCTACTTAAATAAACATCTGGGTGGATTGGTTGCAGGCACCTGGGGATATACCAGTGTTGTCTTTTTGGTTCGCCACCCAGGCTCAAAGGGATCATAAGATTATTCATGCTAGAAACTTCCGTGTGCAGCCACAAGCTATTATGGGCTCTAGCATAGTTGAGTATGTTGCATGACCTCTTTCAGTGGTAGGCTAGCAGATGTAGGGGAAAGTAGGTGTAACTGTCTACCCAGAGTAAAGAGTAAATGCTTCTGAAAGACTGTGTCTCGGGCATCCATTTCTCAAACACCATGTAGTGCGAGAAATCCAACGGAGGAGATCGAGTCTTGTGGGGAAAAGTGCGCAAACCTCTGCAGAGTGTAAAAACTAATCATGATTAGCCGTGTCCCCGGTTATGGACATCTTGAGTATCTGGTACTTGAATTATTGATTTGATCTCATCACTCTAAATTAATTTGTTGGGTTTAATGATTACTTTTAATTGGGATTGAGAGGGGGATTTACCTTCTCAATGTTTCAACTACCATGATAGTTAAATAAAATATATTCCTTTGATGTAGGGGAAAATTGGCTTTTCGCAAAACAATATAACCCTAGAGCTTTTCCACCAGCCATATATGCATGTAGTGATAGCATTCATCTGTTCATTGCTCTATTGTGTTATATTGCCAGCATATTCCATGTGCTGACCCGTTTCGGGCTGCAACATATCATGTTGCAGACTTTTCAGACGAAGAGTAAGGTGCGCTAGGTCATTGTCGTGCACTCAGCTATGCCGTTGGTGTTTGATGGACTCACTTTATCTTCCAAGCCTTCCGCTGTTATCTTATTTAGATGGCCTTACGCCATATTTATTGTAATAAGTTCTCTTTTGAGACATTCGATGTAATAAGTGTGTGATTGCACTCTATTATAAATCCTTTGAGTACTGTGTGTGTCAGCATTACCGATCCAGGGATGACACTTATGCACAGAGACTTCGATCCATTCGGGTCGAGTCGCTACACAATTACCCCATGAGAGCTAACCATATCCTAATAATAATGTTCCGTATACTCACATACATGAATTGATGATGTGGCATAGGCACATGGATAAGAAAAAATAGGTAGTGGGTTACAAAAACTATGTGGATATTAGGATTTTTTAAAGCCAAACTGTGTCAATTTTCACCAAGTTTACAAAAATAATTATCAAAATTTGGAATACAAAATCAACATCATTTGATTCATCATGAAATATATTTTTATATAATATACATTTTGCATTATAAATATAGGTAAATTTCTCTATAAACTTGCGTATGTGAAGCTTGACTTTTGCGAAAACAAATACACGCTATATTATATGACGGGGGAGGATAGGGACTAGTGTTAATTATGTACTCCCTCATGCAAGATTAAAAGCCCAGATGGCGTACGAGGCAGTTGAGTTTCTCTTAGATTGGCAGATTAGGAAGCGCCTTAGCCTACAGGGCAGAAGAGATTACGGTGTTTTGGTCGAAAGAGAGCTTATGACATTAATTGTTGTAGTTTTCAGGGGTAAGCACACTGGATGTGATGCAATATAGCCATAACTATATGAAGCCCATTGGATGTTGCCATGCTTATTAACCCCACACCATTAGATTTAATAATGGCTTGGCCTTGGTGTACTGACCGATGACCTTTTAAAAAACAACTTAGGTAGTAGTTAACATTTTAGTTGAAACCATGTGAAACAAACTCTTCTGCCCTGGCCCTAATATTAGCCAATGTGTGCCCGCCGGAGCACTAGTCCTGAGTGGTTGCTGACTTGGCCCTAAATCTTGTGGAAAATCCACCAAATATACATAATGGATAGTGAATTGATTGGTAGTAGTTCAGCAACTAACCTTAGTGGTGGACGAATGAAGTGGTGAGAGAGGAGGAATACCACTGGCTGGAGCTCGCTGTCGGAATGTGAGCCGATCATTGTGATGCCCATTAACACATTTTTGATTTCATAAATATAATCTAAATATTAGTACAATTTAATATTTTATGTCAAAAATTTCTCAATAATAGAGAAAAAATATATGAAAATTTAAAAGTATTCATGTGCCTAAAACTTATTGTTCATCTCATATTAAAAGAAATATTCAACACATGTTAGAATATAGGTTCATTTTTTTATTGTTTGCATATATTCCCCACCTCAAAACAAAACAAAACAAAAAAGTGAAAAGTGGAAAAAATAAAAAAAATCATTACAAGGAAAAAGGAAAAGGTCGAGAAAAAGAAATTTATAATTGAGCCCCTCCCCCCCTATTGATATCAGCCCAGCAGGTAAGATCTTCATCCGAAGCTACCATATATGTCGCTACGAACATGTAATCCTATAAACCACTCAATGCAAGAGTTAGCACGGCTTCAATGAAAAGCCCAATGGTTGGTCTCACGCCCAATATGTGGGCCACATTGTTTTTCAGTTGTCTTTTATGTTTTCTTTCCTTTTGTTATTTTTTTGAGTTTTGATATTTCTTTTACTTTTTCCCTTAATTTTTTGCAATTAGTTTCTATTTTTGGATGAATATGTAAATGCTTCTAAAATTGATAAACATATATCTCAATGATTAATACAGATGAAAACCTCTTCTCAATTGTATGACCTTTTCTTTAAAACTAATGAATATATATATATAGGTAAATTGTTTGGGGCACCTAGGTGCCCTAACACCTAGGCCCGTTATGGCAAGTCCTATTCATTAGTGCATGGTGTACAATTGACAAAATAATGACTTTCCATGTTTTGTTTGCATGTGCTAGTATCCTAAATTGTCAATGATTGTTTTCCAAAACAAAAATAATCTTAACACTTATACTTGGGTACGTATATATGTACATGTACCCGAGATGCCCACGTGTATATGTTATTAAACTGAGATACTAGTTAGTGGGTACTATTGCTAACGCAAATTTGTATGCATTGATGTTATACCCAATGAAAATATACACATAAATATCATACATTTTAATAAGTATGTGTTGATGCTATATCCAATGAAAATATACACATAAATATATCTCAATGTGAATATACAAATAAATATGTACGTGTTGGTGTTATACCCAATAAAAATATAATAAAAAATATACATACCTTGATGTGAATTTTTTTTTTGTACATACCCATCAATGTCACATTTTATAAGCGATATATGTACCCAAGATACCCACGTGTATATTTTTTAGACCGTGATACCAGTTAATGGGTATTATACCTAATGAAAATATGTGCGTGTTGGTGTCATACCCAATGAAAATACATACGTGTTGGTGTTATACCCAATGAAAATATGTTGTGTGGTACTTTTCTAATTAATTATTATGCACCTGCCATACATGGCAACAAGTATGCTAAATAATTAATTGCAATTTCCTATCATGAAGGAAAAATAATGACACGTATCAATTAGGCAACCTTTATTACTTTCCATAGCAGTACCGTCATGCAAACAAATAGGAAAGTAATAATGCAGGTATGCATGCAAAATCTATACCCATTTTAACAGCGAGATCAAATATGATCCAATGGCATCTAGGTAAGGAGCCTGGGCACCTAGGTGTCCCAAACGGTTGTCCTATATACATGTACTTGTAAATGTGCACATGCAATGCACGTTAATATTTAGGCAATATATTAATTGCACGTGGATATTAGGTATGCTATTATTTGTGTGTTAATTCTGTGATTAGTGCAATATTTGGTATGATATTAATTGCACGTTAAACACGTTGAACGCTAGCCATTGGAGCAGTCTAGGTTGTTGGATTGACTTAGTTTGATGGTCGAGATCAGTTGGATCTGCCCCTTTGGGTCTTTTATATTGGTATAGATATAGATGAAACTCTTGGAGGTCATCCTCCACCTAAGGGTGATCGTGTGCTTGAATTGAAGCAATTACCCCATGAGAGCTAACCATATCCTAATAATAATGTTCCTTATACTAACATACATGAATTGATGATGTGGCATAGGCGCATGGATAAGAAAAAATAGGTAGTGGGTTACAAAAACTATGTGGATATTAGGATTTTTTAAAGCCAAACTGTGTCAATTTTCACCAAGTTTACACAAATAATTATCTAAATTTGGAATACAAAATCAACATCATTTGATTCATCATGAAATATATTTTTATATAATATACATTTTGCATTATAAATACAGGTAAATTTCTCTATAAACTTGCGTATGTGAAGCTTGACTTTTGCGAAAACCAATACACGCTATATTATATGACGGGGGAGGATAGGGACTAGTGTTAATTATGTACTCCCTCATGCAAGATTAAAAGCCCAGATGGCGTACGAGGCAGTTGAGTTTCTCTTAGATTGGCAGATTAGGAAGCGCCTTAGCCTACAGGGCAGAAGAGATTACGGTGTTTTGGTCGAAAGAGAGCTTATGACATTAATTGTTGTAGTTTTCAGGGGTAAGCACACTGGATGTGATGCAATATAGCCATAACTATATGAAGCCCATTGGATGTTGCCATGCTTATTAACCCCACACCATTAGATTTAATAATGGCTTGGCCTTGGTGTACTGACCGATGACCTTTTAAAAAACAACTTAGGTAGTAGTTAACATTTTAGTTGAAACCATGTGAAACAAACTCTTCTGCCCTGGCCCTAATATTAGCCAATGTGTGCCCGCCGGAGCACTAGTCCTGAGTGGTTGCTGACTTGGCCCTAAATCTTGTGGAAAATCCACCAAATATACATAATGGATAGTGAATTGATTGGTAGTAGTTCAGCAACTAACCTTAGTGGTGGACGAATGAAGTGGTGAGAGAGGAGGAATACCACTGGCTGGAGCTCGCTGTCGGAATGTGAGCCGATCATTGTGATGCCCATTAACACATTTTTGATTTCATAAATATAATCTAAATATTAGTACAATTTAATATTTTATGTCAAAAATTTCTCAATAATAGAGAAAAAATATATGAAAATTTAAAAGTATTCATGTGCCTAAAACTTATTGTTCATCTCATATTAAAAGAAATATTCAACACATGTTAGAATATAGGTTCATTTTTTTATTGTTTGCATATATTCCCCACCCCAAAACAAAACAAAACAAAAAAGTGAAAAGTGGAAAAAATAAAAAAAATCATTACAAGGAAAAAGGAAAAGGTCGAGAAAAAGAAATTTATAATTGAGCCCCTCCCCCCCTATTGATATCAGCCCAGCAGGTAAGATCTTCATCCGAAGCTACCATATATGTCGCTACGAACATGTAATCCTATAAACCACTCAATGCAAGAGTTAGCACGGCTTCAACGAAAAGCCCAATGGTTGGTCTCACGCCCAATATGTGGGCCACATTGTTTTTCAGTTGTCTTTTATGTTTTCTTTCCTTTTGTTATTTTTTTGAGTTTTGATATTTCTTTTAGTTTTTCCCTTAATTTTTTGCAATTAGTTTCTATTTTTGGATGAATATGTAAATGCTTCTAAAATTGATAAACATATATCTCAATGATTAATACAGATGAAAACCTCTTCTCAATTGTATGACCTTTTATTTAAAACTAATGAATATATATATATATATAGGTAAATTGTTTGGGGCACCTAGGTGCCCTAACACCTAGGCCCGTTATGGCAAGTCCTATTCATTAGTGCATGGTGTACAATTGACAAAATAATGACTTTCCATGTTTTGTTTGCATGTGCTAGTATCCTAAATTGTCAATGATTGTTTTCCAAAACAAAAATAATCTTAACACTTATACTTGGGTACGTATATATGTACATGTACCCGAGATGCCCACGTGTATATGTTATTAAACTGAGATACTAGTTAGTGGGTACTATTGCTAACGCAAATTTGTATGCATTGATGTTATACCCAATGAAAATATACACATAAATATCATACATTTTAATAAGTATGTGTTGATGCTATATCCAATGAAAATATACACATAAATATACCTCAATGTGAATATACAAATAAATATGTACGTGTTGGTGTTATACCCAATAAAAATATAATAAAAAATATACATACCTTGATGTGAATTTTTTTTTGTACATACCCATCAATGTCACATTTTATAAGCGATATATGTACCAAAGATACCCACGTGTATATTTTTTAGACTGTGATACCAGTTAATGGGTATTATACCTAATGAAAATATGTGCGTGTTGGTGTCATACCCAATGAAAATACATACGTGTTGGTGTTATACCCAATGAAAATATGTTGTGTGGTACTTTTCTAATTAATTATTATGCACCTGCCATACATGGCAACAAGTATGCTAAATAATTAATTGCAATTTCCTATCATGAAGGAAAAATAATGACACGTATCAATTAGGCAACCTTTATTACTTTCCATAGCAGTACCGTCATGCAAACAAATAGGAAAGTAATAATGCAGGTATGCATGCAAAATCTATACCCATTTTAACAGCGAGATCAAATATGATCCAATGGCATCTAGGTAAGGAGCCTGGGCACCTAGGTGTCCCAAACGGTTGTCCTATATACATGTACTTGTAAATGTGCACATGCAATGCACGTTAATATTTAGGCAATATATTAATTGCACGTGGATATTAGGTATGCTATTATTTGTGTGTTAATTCTGTGATTAGTGCAATATTTGGTATGATATTAATTGCACGTTAAACACGTTGAACGCTAGCCATTGGAGCAGTCTAGGTTGTTGGATTGACTTAGTTTGATGGTCGAGATCAGTTGGATCTGCCCCTTTGGGTCTTTTATATTGGTATAGATATAGATGAAACTCTTGGAGGTCATCCTCCACCTAAGGGTGATCGTGTGCTTGAATTGAAGCAATTACCCCATGAGAGCTAACCATATCCTAATAATAATGTTCCTTATACTAACATACATGAATTGATGATGTGGCATAGGCGCATGGATAAGAAAAAATAGGTAGTGGGTTACAAAAACTATGTGGATATTAGGATTTTTTAAAGCCAAACTGTGTCAATTTTCACCAAGTTTACACAAATAATTATCTAAATTTGGAATACAAAATCAACATCATTTGATTCATCATGAAATATATTTTTATATAATATACATTTTGCATTATAAATACAGGTAAATTTCTCTATAAACTTGCGTATGTGAAGCTTGACTTTTGCGAAAACCAATACACGCTATATTATATGACGGGGGAGGATAGGGACTAGTGTTAATTATGTACTCCCTCATGCAAGATTAATAGCCCAGATGGCGTACGAGGCAGTTGAGTTTCTCTTAGATTGGCTGATTAGGAAGCGCCTTAGCCTACAGGGCAGAAGAGATTACGGTGTTTTGGTAGAAAGAGAGCTTATGACATTAATTGTTGTAGTTTTCAGGGGTAAGCACACTGGATGTGATGCAATATAGCCATAACTATATGAAGCCCATTGGATGTTGCCATGCTTATTAACCCCACACCATTAGATTTAATAATGGCTTGGCCTTGGTGTACTGACCGATGACCTTTTAAAAAATGACTTAGGTAGTAGTTAACATTTTAGTTGAAACCATGTGAAACAAACTCTTCTGCCCTGGCCCTAATATTAGCCAATGTGTGCCCGCCGGAGCACTAGTCCTGAGTGGTTGCTGACTTGGCCCTAAATCTTGTGGAAAATCCACCAAATATACATAATGGATAGTGAATTGATTGGTAGTAGTTCAGCAACTAACCTTAGTGGTGGACGAATGAAGTGGTGAGAGAGGAGGAATACCACTGGCTGGAGCTCGCTGTCGGAATGTGAGCCGATCATTGTGATGCCCATTAACACATTTTTGTTTTTCATAAATATAATCTAAATATTAGTACAATTTAATATTTTATGCCAAAAATTTCTTAATAATAGAGAAAAAATATATGAAAACTTAAAAGTATTCATGTGCCTAAAACTTATTGTTCATCTCATATTAAAAGAAATATTCAACACATGTTAGAATATAGGTTCATTTTTTTATTGTTTGCATATATTCCCCACCCCAAAACAAAACAAAACAAAAAAGTGAAAAGTGGAAAAAATAAAAAAATCATTACAAGGAAAAAGGAAAAGGTCGAGAAAAAGAAATTTATAATTGAGCCCCTCCCCCCCTATTGATATCAGCCCAGCAGGTAAGATCTTCATCCGAAGCTACCATATATGTCGCTACGAACATGTAATCCTATAAACCACTCAATGCAAGAGTTAGCACGGCTTCAACGAAAAGCCCAATGGTTGGTCTCACGCCCAATATGTGGGCCACATTGTTTTTCAGTTGTCTTTTATGTTTTCTTTCCTTTTGTTATTTTTTTTGAGATTTGTTATTTCTTTTAGTTTTTCCCTTAATTTTTTTGCAATTAGTTTCTATTTTTGGATGAATATGTAAATGCTTCTAAAATTGATAAACATATATCTCAATGATTAATGCAGATGAAAACCTCTTCTCAATTGTATGACCTTTTCTTTAAAACTAATGAATATATATATATATATAGGTAAATTGTTTGGGGCACCTAGGTGCCCTAACACCTAGGCCCGTTATGGCAAGTCCTATTCATTAGTGCATGGTGTACAATTGACAAAATAATGACTTTCCATGTTTTGTTTGCATGTGCTAGTATCCTAAATTGTCAATGATTGTTTTCCAAAACAAAAATAATCTTAACACTTATACTTGGGTACGTATATATGTACATGTACCCGAGATGCCCACGTGTATATGTTATTAAACTGAGATACTAGTTAGTGGGTACTATTGCTAACGCAAATTTGTATGCATTGATGTTATACCCAATGAAAATATACACATAAATATCATACATTTTAATAAGTATGTGTTGATGCTATATCCAATGAAAATATACACATAAATATACCTCAATGTGAATATACAAATAAATATGTACGTGTTGGTGTTATACCCAATAAAAATATAATAAAAAATATACATACCTTGATGTGAATTTTTTTTTGTACATACCCATCAATGTCACATTTTATAAGCGATATATGTACCCAAGATACCCACGTGTATATTTTTTAGACCGTGATACCAGTTAATGGGTATTATACCTAATGAAAATATGTGCGTGTTGGTGTCATACCCAATGAAAATACATACGTGTTGGTGTTATACCCAATGAAAATATGTTGTGTGGTACTTTTCTAATTAATTATTATGCACCTGCCATACATGGCAACAAGTATGCTAAATAATTAATTGCAATTTCCTATCATGAAGGAAAAATAATGACACGTATCAATTAGGCAACCTTTATTACTTTCCATAGCAGTACCGTCATGCAAACAAATAGGAAAGTAATAATGCAGGTATGCATGCAAAATCTATACCCATTTTAACAGCGAGATCAAATATGATCCAATGGCATCTAGGTAAGGAGCCTGGGCACCTAGGTGTCCCAAACGGTTGTCCTATATACACGTACTTGTAAATGTGCACATGCAATGCACGTTAATATTTAGGCAATATATTAATTGCACGTGGATATTAGGTATGCTATTATTTGTGTGTTAATTCTGTGATTAGTGCAATATTTGGTATGATATTAATTGCACGTTAAACACGTTGAACGCTAGCCATTGGAGCAGTCTAGGTTGTTGGATTGACTTAGTTTGATGGTCGAGATCAGTTGGATCTGCCCCTTTGGGTCTTTTATATTGGTATAGATATAGATGAAACTCTTGGAGGTCATCCTCCACCTAAGGGTGATCATGTGTTTGAATTGAAGCAATTACCCCATGAGAGCTAACCATATCCTAATAATAATGTTCCTTATACTCACATAGATGAATTGATGATGTGGCATAGGCGCATGGATAAGAAAAAATAGGTAGTGGGTTACAAAAACTATGTGGATATTAGGATTTTTTAAAGCCAAACTGTGTCAATTTTCACCAAGTTTACACAAATAATTATCTAAATTTGGAATACAAAATCAACATCATTTGATTCATCATGAAATATATTTTTATATAATATACATTTTGCATTATAAATATAGGTAAATTTCTCTATAAACTTGCGTATGTGAAGCTTGACTTTTGCGAAAACCAATACACGGTATATTATATGACGGGGGAGGATAGGGACTAGTGTTAATTATGTACTCCCTCATGCAAGATTAAAAGCCCAGATGTCGTACGAGGCAGTTGAGTTTCTCTTAGATTGGCTGATTCGGAAGCGCCTTAGCCTACAGGGCAGAAGAGATTACGGTGTTTTGGTAGAAAGAGAGCTTATGACATTAATTGTTGTAGTTTTCAGGGGTAAGCACACTGGATGTGATGCAATATAGCCATAACTATATGAAGCCCATTGGATGTTGCCATGCTTATTAACCCCACACCATTAGATTTAATAATGGCTTGGCCTTGGTGTACTGACCGATGACCTTTTAAAAAACGACTTAGGTAGTAGTTAACATTTTAGTTGAAACCATGTGAAACAAACTCTTCTGCCCTGGCCCTAATATTAGCCAATGTGTGCCCGCCGGAGCACTAGTCCTGAGTGGTTGCTGACTTGGCCCTAAATCTTGTGGAAAATCCACCAAATATACATAATGGATAGTGAATTGATTGGTAGTAGTTCAGCAACTAACCTTAGTGGTGGACGAATGAAGTGGTGAGAGAGGAGGAATACCACTGGCTGGAGCTCGCTGTCGGAATGTGAGCCGATCATTGTGATGCCCATTAACACATTTTTGTTTTTCATAAATATAATCTAAATATTAGTAAAATTTAATATTTTATGTCAAAAATTTCTTAATAATAGAGAAAAAATATATGAAAATTTAAAAGTATTCATGTGCCTAAAACTTATTGTTCATCTCATATTAAAAGAAATATTCAACACATGTTAGAATATAGGTTCATTTTTTTATTGTTTGCATATATTCCCCACCCCAAAACAAAACAAAACAAAAAAGTGAAAAGAGGAAAAAATAAAAAAATCATTACAAGGAAAAAGGAAAAGGTCGAGAAAAAGAAATTTATAATTGAGCCCCTCCCCCCCTATTGATCTCAGCCCAGCAGGTAAGATCTTCATCCGAAGCTACCATATATGTCGCTACGAACATGTAATCCTATAAACCACTCAATGCAAGAGTTGGCACGGCTTCAACGAAAACGCCCAATGGTTGGTCTGACGCCCATTATGTGGGCCACATTGTTTTTCAGTTGTCTTTTATGTTTTCTTTCCTTTTGTTATTTTTTTGAGTTTTGATATTTCTTTTAGTTTTTCCATTAATTTTTTGCAATTAGTTTCTATTTTTTGATGAATATGTAAATGCTTCTAAAATTGATAAACCTATATCTCAATGATTAATACAGATGAAAACCTCTTCTCAATTGTATGACCTTTTCTTTAAAACTAATGAATATATATATATAGGTAAATTGTTTGGGGCACCTAGGTGCCCTAACACCTAGGCCCGTTATGGCAAGTCCTATTCATTAGTGCATGGTGTACAATTGACAAAATAATGACTTTCCATGTTTTGCTTGCATGTGCTAGTATCCTAAATTGTCAATGATTGTTTTCCAAAACAAAAATAATCTTAACACTTATACTTGGGTACGTATATATGTACATGTACTCGAGATGCCCACGTGTATATGTTATTAAACTGAGATACTAGTTAGTGGGTACTATTGCTAACGCAAATTTGTATGCATTGATGTTATACCCAATGAAAATATACACATAAATATCATACATTTTAATAAGTATGTGTTGATGCTATATCCAATGAAAATATACACATAAATATATCTCAATGTGAATATACAAATAAATATGTACGTGTTGGTGTTATACCCAATAAAAATATAATAAAAAATATACATACCTTGATGTGAATTTTTTTTTGTACATACCCATCAATGTCACATTTTATAAGCGATATATGTACCCAAGATACCCACGTGTATATTTTTTAGACCGTGATACCAGTTAATGGGTATTATACCTAATGAAAATATGTGCGTGTTGGTGTCATACCCAATGAAAATACATACGTGTTGGTGTTATACCCAATGAAAATATGTTGTGTGGTACTTTTCTAATTAATTATTATGCACCTGCCATACATGGCAACAAGTATGCTAAATAATTAATTGCAATTTCCTATCATGAAGGAAAAATAATGACACGTATCAATTAGGCAACCTTTATTACTTTCCATAGCAGTACCGTCATGCAAACAAATAGGAAAGTAATAATGCAGGTATGCATGCAAAATCTATACCCATTTTAACAGCGAGATCAAATATGATCCAATGGCATCTAGGTAAGGAGCCTGGGCACCTAGGTGTCCCAAACGGTTGTCCTATATACACGTACTTGTAAATGTGCACATGCAATGCACGTTAATATTTAGGCAATATATTAATTGCACGTGGATATTAGGTATGCTATTATTTGTGTGTTAATTCTGTGATTAGTGCAATATTTCGTATGATATTAATTGCACGTTAAACACGTTGAACGCTAGCCATTGGAGCAGTCTAGGTTGTTGGATTAACTTAGTTTGATGGTCGAGATCAGTTGGATCTGCCCCTTTGGGTCTTTTATATTGGTATAGATATAGATGAAACTCTTGGAGGTCATCCTCCACCTAAGGGTGATCATGTGTTTGAATTGAAGCAATTACCCCATGAGAGCTAACCATATCCTAATAATAATGTTCCTTATACTAACATACATGAATTGATGATGTGGCATAGGCGCATGGATAAGAAAAAATAGGTAGTGGGTTACAAAAACTATGTGGATATTAGGATTTTTTAAAGCCAAACTGTGTCAATTTTCACCAAGTTTACACAAATAATTATCAAAATTTGGAATACAAAATCAACATCATTTGATTCATCATGAAATATATTTTTATATAATATACATTTTGCATTATAAATACAGGTAAATTTCTCTATAAACTTGCGTATGTGAAGCTTGACTTTTGCGAAAACCAATACACGCTATATTATATGACGGGGGAGGATAGGGACTAGTGTTAATTATGTACTCCCTCATGCAAGATTAAAAGCCCAGATGGCGTACGAGGCAGTTGATTTTCTCTTAGATTGGCTGATTAGGAAGCGCCTTAGCCTACAGGGCAGAAGAGATTACGGTGTTTTGGTAGAAAGAGAGCTTATGACATTAATTGTTGTAGTTTTCAGGGGTAAGCACACTGGATGTGATGCAATATAGCCATAACTATATGAAGCCCATTGGATGTTGCCATGCTTATTAACCCCACACCATTAGATTTAATAATGGCTTGGCCTTGGTGTACTGACCGATGACCTTTTAAAAAACGACTTAGGTAGTAGTTAACATTTTAGTTGAAACCATGTGAAACAAACTCTTCTGCCCTGGCCCTAATATTAGCCAATGTGTGCCCGCCGGAGCACTAGTCCTGAGTGGTTGCTGACTTGGCCCTAAATCTTGTGGAAAATCCACCAAATATACATAATGGATAGTGAATTGATTGGTAGTAGTTCAGCAACTAACCTTAGTGGTGGACGAATGAAGTGGTGAGAGAGGAGGAATACCACTGGCTGGAGCTCGCTGTCGGAATGTGAGCCGATCATTGTGATGCCCATTAACACATTTTTGTTTTTCATAAATATAATCTAAATATTAGTACAATTTAATATTTTATGTCAAAAATTTCTTAATAATAGAGAAAAAATATATGAAAATTTAAAAGTATTCATGTGCCTAAAACTTATTGTTCATCTCATATTAAAAGAAATATTCAACACATGTTAGAATATAGGTTCATTTTTTTATTGTTTGCATATATTCCCCACCCCAAAACAAAACAAAACAAAAAAGTGAAAAGAGGAAAAAATAAAAAAATCATTACAAGGAAAAAGGAAAAGGTCGAGAAAAAGAAATTTATAATTGAGCCCCTCCCCCCTATTGATCTCAGCGCAGCAGGTAAGATCTTCATCCGAAGCTACCATATATGTCGCTACGAACATGTAATCCTATAAACCACTCAATGCAAGAGTTGGCACGGCTTCAACGAAAACGCCCAATGGTTGGTCTGACGCCCATTATGTGGCCCACATTGTTTTTCAGTTGTCTTTTATATTTTCTTTCCTTTTGTTATTTTTTTGAGTTTTGATATTTCTTTTAGTTTTTCCATTAATTTTTTGCAATTAGTTTCTATTTTTCGATGAATATGTAAATGCTTCTAAAATTGATAAACCTATATCTCAATGATTAATACAGATGAAAACCTCTTCTCAATTGTATGACCTTTTATTTAAAACTAATGAATATATATATATATAGGTAAATTGTTTGGGGCACCTAGGTGCCCTAACACCTAGGCCCGTTATGGCAAGTCCTATTCATTAGTGCATGGTGTACAATTGACAAAATAATGACTTTCCATGTTTTGCTTGCATGTGCTAGTATCCTAAATTGTCAATGATTGTTTTCCAAAACAAAAATAATCTTAACACTTATACTTGGGTACGTATATATGTACATGTACTCGAGATGCCCACGTGTATATGTTATTAAACTGAGATACTAGTTAGTGGGTACTATTGCTAACGCAAATTTGTATGCATTGATGTTATACCCAATGAAAATATACACATAAATATCATACATTTTAATAAGTATGTGTTGATGCTATATCCAATGAAAATATACACATAAATATA